>CM029550.1:2637700-3837700 GCA_017141385.1 Sogatella furcifera | reverse complement strand
CCCATTTAAAAATTAATGATCTCGTCTTCTCGTCTCTTTAAGTATTGAAGAAAGGAATTGGAAATTTCCTATCAAATCATTGCAAATTGTAAATTGTCGTTGCTTTCGTCTTGTAGGAATACGTATAAATATTTTGGTTGTTAAATTTTGTTTCATTGTTCATAGAATTTTATCGTCTGGGTATTCCAGACAATACCGAGCTGGAGTTATTTTCCCATCTTGCCAAAATGTCTTCTTTGCTTGGACAGACTGTACCAACAATCATTTTTCACTATTGAACTGATGATTATCTTGGATTGAAACGATTTCTATAGTTTTAGATTGAGTCACTTTTTTATTATTTTTGATTTGGTGTATTGTGTATTCTGGTTGAGTAGTTCTGTTTCTCAGAGATTAATTGATTTGCATATTTCTACATTTGAATTGTTTTCCCAATACAATTCTACAATAAGTTTAGTATTTCGATAGACGAGAGATTGTAATATCCTTACCACATGCTGTTCTAACCACAAAATAAAACAAATCCTGCACTACAGAATAGGAATTGATAGTTCCTCCATGCCTGAACAAAGGATTGACATGAGTTTTGAAGATTTGGAATTCTATTGAGGCTGTGTGCCGTTGCGGAAGAATGGAAATTACTCTCTAGTACGATATCTCGAAACTCGGCTAAAGCCCGAATCCATTCTGGTCTGTTTTCCATGCATACGAAAGTTAGCGGGAAACGAGTGTTGTGCCATTGAAAAAGAAAACGCTGAAGGAAGAATAGTAGGGTCTGATGTTGTAGTCACGTTTGGGCTTTATTGGGCTTGGTCGGTTTGGTGTGGCGTATATTCTTTCTGTCCAAGCAAAGAAGACATTCTGGCAAGATGGGAAAATGACTCCAGCTCGGTCAATATTGGTACAAAAATTATAAATTATGTCTCGAATTGTAGTTCTAAATGTTTTCTACAATTTGAAACAAAATTTATCATTTTTGTACCAATACTGGCCGAGCTGGAGTCAATTTCCGATCTCCAGAATGTCTTCTCTGCTTGGACAGACTGTAGCCACAACCCGGAACTGATTCCAGTTTTAGCATTGCCATTGCCAGTGCTTTTTTGTTACAGCTAGAAAACGACGAAGCGAACTGTAGAGTTGAGAAGACACGCCGCTACAATGTAAATTGTATTGTGACGCGGTTCTTCTCGAATGGAGTGAAATGTAGAGTTGGCGAAAGCTGTGAATACACGTCGTACCATGTAAAGTTTATGGTGACGGAGTGTCTTCTCGGACGCGGTGAACTGAGTAGATGTGCGTTGGTTGGTCTCCATAAATGCTGTGAAAAATTATTAGCATTTGTCGCCAAACCAACGTGCCAATGACCCCGACCGACTATGACGACAAAGTGGAAGTGAGAGAAAGAGTACAGCTGATGTGAGAATAGAGATGAAGAAGAGAATAGAGCCAAATAGTAAATGGAAATGAAAGAGAGAATATAGATAGAATACAATTTGAATTATTCTTTCACTATGAGAGAGAGAATAGAGCCAAAGAGAAAATGAAAATGAAAGAGAGATAAATGATAGAATAAAACTGAAATCATTCTTCTCTCTCGGATGATAGCATTCAGTTTGGTTGTATGCACTGTCGTAAAACAAGTGACAGTGTTGAAAAGAATATAAAGAGAAATTTTGTGGAAGTAATTGCCGGAATAGAGAGAAAGATGGATTGAGGGATTAGATTAGATTTCTTTATTCATATAGACAATAACCACACATTCACGCTTCAATTCTAGATTGCTTAAATATAGTACGTGATAACATAAAGGAGTAAGTGTACTTCTATTATAGAGATTAGATTAGATTACTTTATTCAAATAGATAACAAAATTCGGCTTAGATTCTACATTGTAATATAATAAATGAGTAAAACAAAATTATCCTATAAATTTCACAAAATAGAAACTTCTTGTAAAAATACAATAAAACGGTGAAGTAATGAATGCAAAATTTATACAAAATTTTGATTCGAGGTTCTGCAAAATGAATAAGGAGTGTGAGTTATCTAAGTGAAAAGGCGAAGTTTAGAAATATATATGTCCATTCTTGGGAAAGGATAATAAGGATATCCTTTCCATTAACACTTGGCCTTGAATTGAAAATTTATAACGAGCTGTTAATATTACTAAAGATAGAGAGGAAAATTTTTATGCAATTAAAAGACTAGATTTAGATAAATTGATACTTAATGGATATTTGAGCTATATCATAAGATGAGTAACAATAAAAATGATAATGGTAAATAAATAATGGTAATGGAAATGGGTATTATGAATTGAGATAACTCAAAGTAAAATTATTTACAAGTATATGCTAGTAAATGATAATGTGATGAATGACAAAAGAGAGAGAGAGAGAGTGAGTGAGAGAGAAAGAGATAGTGATGGAGAGTGTTCATTTACGAGTAGACTACATATATAGTCTGACCAAGCAAAGAAGAGCCTCTGGCAAGATGGGAAAATGACTCCAGCTTGGTCAATATTTGTTCAAGAATCATAAATGTGGTTTTGATAGTAGATCAAATTGTTTCCTACAATTTGAGATCAAATTGATAATTTTTGAAACAATATTGACCAAGCTGGAGTCATTTCCCCATCATGCCAGAGGCTCTCCTTGGCTTGGTCAGACTAAAGAATGATGGGAGTGAGACAGGAGGATAGATTGTGATGAAAGTTTAGAGTGTGATAAAAGATCAAAAATCGTTCTCTCCCTGTTTCCCCAATTTCGTTTGAGTATGCTATATTGAGTACTCCTGAATGTAGCCTATACATATTGATTTCTTCTGGAAAATACTGTATAATAATTAATGGATAAAGATAAAACACAGGCAATTGAGTTCAAACTGTCTTATATTCCAAACTCTAATAAAATTCTGTCTGCAATACCAACATTCATTTCTCACAAATTTACACAATTAAAAAAATTAAAACAATGATTAATTAATTCAGAATATAGAATTTGTTGATCTAATGTATATGATATAATTGATAAAGGAAAATTTTCATCCGGTTCTTATCTCACAACTCATAATATTATTTGTGACTATGAGGTTGGTAGACTATTAAATCCAAAATATCGCCACAAGTATGTAGCCTAAAATGATTTGAATTTTTTTTTAAAAATCAATAATGAATTTACAAACTTCAATGTTAGATACTACACGTGTAATAGAAATTCAGAGTGTGGAATAAAGGAATATGCATTGAATAAAAAGGAATAATTCTGATCATCAATAATTAGAGTATGGAATAGAGGAATATGCATAGAATAAAAAAGGAGTGATTGTGATCAAACGTTGTACAGTGAGAGAGGAAATAATAGTATGTGTTTCCCACTGGCGCCTCGTGCCCACCAAACAGGTGAAGTGCTGTACAGTAAAAGATACGGGGACTTCACCTGTTTTGTGGGTACGAGCCGCCAGTGGACTGTTTTTGTGTTTAGAATAGGCCGGTAGGCAGGCGCAAAAACAAAGCGAGATGACTGGTTACGATAATCAGTTTCCTTCCATTTGTTGTTGCTGGCTGTTGAACTGTCCGGTGCGGGGTCATCCACTGCTCGCTGTGCTCTGCTCTGTAAATGCAGTCGTCCCTAGTTCGATTCTCTCTGTTTGCTCTGGCTCGCACCGTCACCGTTACCATCACTATCACCATCACCTTGTTTCACATTCACCGCGCTAAATCACTGAACCCGAATTTAACATAGAACTGTATTACGTTTCGTTTTTCAACAACGTAGCGGCTGTTGAAGCCTGAAATTCAACGGAGAACCTTTTTAATTTATTATAAGCCTTTGCCGCCCCACTTGTGTTATCCTGTCGTTCGATTTTCTGTCGTAGAATAGAAGTGATTGTTCCCAGTCGATTGAATCCAAGTATATTTTTTATCTGCCAACGATTATCCCTGCTATGGCCTTACATTCTAGTCTAATATACTACATTCATGGCCAATGTCCTACTTGTAACCAATATCAACAGAGTTCTTTCAGTTTTCTATTCACCGAATGATTGGATCAAATTGGTCCAATCTTTTGAATGTTATTATTCTTTGTACTCTGCTTGAATTGCGTTATTAGACATTTTTCTAGGTCTTAGTTCATCTACGATTTGTTGAGAAACGCAATGAAAGTGAGTTACATGAAATTATAACACCTAGCACATGATTCAAGCGAATGTTTGATTCGCTTCAAACATTCGATAAACAGAGACTACATAAACTTATACAAAAATTCGGGACTTAAATAGTATAGTAAGGGCAAAGCCTGTCTTATATTGCTTAGATAATTTCAATTCATCTCAATTTGTTTATTTGAATGTATATTTTAATAAATAAATATATGAATGAAAGAACTGTAGTTGGTTGAAACAATTCCATTTATCAGAAATGAAGCTTAGAGTCAGTCAGTTCACATTATAGAAAACTGAAACCCACTTGGCTCGGCTCTGATCATGTTTTGTGCTCCAGTGAAGGCTAGGCTGCTGGTGGCTTGTATTGAGGCTGCTGTACTGTATATAATAAGAGAGGAGAGAGAATAGTAGTGTAGTGCTTCTTTTTGTCAGCATGGTCGTTGACTGGAACGTCAAGTTGTCAGCTTGAATTTGGAGTGGAGGATCGCGTTACCACTGTGTGAGGATAAGGAATGAGGAGGCTGTACGTACGATCTCGCTTTGGCAATGGGAGAGTGTGTATATGTGGTTTAGTTGATATAACTTCCGACTGTGTTCAATTTGTTTAAGATGGGGCAAACAATGTATTAAAAGTCGGAACTTTGATCGAATTGAGAAGATGACTTTTGTGGTTCAATTAATGTAACTTACAACACTGTTCAACTCGTTTAAGATGGGGAATACAATGTATACAAAGTAGGAAGTTACATCGATGGAAGAAGATGACTTTTGATGGTTTGAGGACACATAACGGGATTGTAGTTTCACGCCTGGTTACATAATGACATGATTCGAATCTCACTTACACGGATGGAATCGCGTTCAGGTGGTTTCAAGTTTACACACGTCGCCTCTCTTCATTTCAAACCCCACTCTGCAAATAAACTTTTATTGTTGTTGAAAATCGGTAGTTTTAGGATAGGCATAGTTTAGAATAGGCAGGATCGGTAGTTTAGAATAAGCATATTACTTGTAGAATTTGATTGTTTCAAGGTGTACTGCTGTTGAGACTTCTTTACACAGTGGATTTTTTATACACATTAGTGATACAAAAGTCCAAAATTGATACGCAATCGTACAGGAAGGAAGCTCATTGACACAAAATATTTCGAACTTGGGGTTGCTAAGTAAGGATAGCTCATTTGACAAATTGTTTACAAATCAATCTTTAATAGACACTATTGCTATTTTCTCTCGATTTTTGGCATTGTCAAACTGGTGGTGGCGGCTCGTGCCCACGAAACAGGTGAAGTGCTATACAGTAGTAGATACGGGCGCTTCACCTGTTTCGTGGCCAGTGTTGACAATGCCAAAAATCGGGGGGAAATAGCAATAGTATCTGTGAAAATTGGTTTTGTTTCTCATACATCTGTGAAACCGCAGAAAGTAATGAAGGTAGAAACAATAATATTGCTATTGACTCTTACATACGGTATATGTTTATAGGAGCGTAATATTTGAAAATTGAACATTTAAACATAGGGCTATTTAAAATAATTGAAAAATGAAATGATAATCAAATATCCTTTAAAAACTTCAAAATTATTAATACACAAACATGTTTCGGGACATTGCATTATTATTTTATCCACATTGATAATGGGCTGAATGTCCCGAAACATGTTTGTGTATTAATAATTTTGAAGTTTTTAAAGGATATTTGATTATCATTTTATTTTTCAAGCGTAATATTGTATATTACACTCTATTGATAGAGAATTGAAATTTATTTCCTGAATGCTCATGATTGAAATTGTATCATAAATTAATTCTACAGTATATAGAAAAATGATTATTATTCGTTTCTTGTCTTGCATAAAAGTAAGTTTTTTGTCTTAAAAAATTTCAAATCCTACTCTCTTAGAAGTTTTGCAAATCTCTCAAATTCCAATTCATGAGAGTTGCTCAGGCCGTAAGCCCTATTGCCTGAAGCATGTAAACCCCTACTACCTATTTACGCCTGTCAACTCAACATATTTAACTATTATGTAGTTTGTAGTAATTGTAGCTTGTTTGTTATGCAATGCTTCCAAGAGAAGTCATAGTAGGCTTGTGAGTCACACGGCTAAATTTAACTATCGTATGACTTTCTTTTGAAACTAGATTTTCTCTGACGACAACCTTGGACACGTGTCATCGGTGGAAAATGAATGATGCAATTTGGAAAAAGCTGATTTAATTTATTGTTTTTCTTTGTTGGTGATGATTTAAGTATTTCTCAATACTTTTTTATTATATTTAAGTATTGCTATACTGTATAATTATGCACTATGTCTATGCAGTACTTGAAAACTCTCCTATTGAAAATGAAACTTCAGTTTCTTTATTTTATTATTGAGTTTTTACTTTTTTTTGTACTGATAACAAATTTTTTATTCTCAGAGCCTTGATAAATTTCACACTAAATTTCATCTATCTCTCACAGCTCCATTTCCTTGCGTTCTGATAAGGTTCATTGTCCCCAAGTAGCCTATAGCCTATTACATTCAACGCTTTTAACCCTTCTGAAGTTGAAAATTTGGAATATAATGTCACACAAATTCTTTATTCTTTATTCATACATCAATACAACTATTTTAATTGTATAGTCTGTCCGAGCAATGAAGACAGTCTGGCAAGTAAAGAAAATTACTCCAGCTCGGTCAATATTTGTTCAGAAAACGTTAATTTGGTCTCAAATTGTAGATCAGAATGTTTTCTATGATTGAGACCAAATCAATAATTTTCTAACCAATATTGACCTAGCTGGATTTATTTCTCACCTTGCCAGGGGATCTTCTTTGCTTGGACAAGCTATAGTTACTGTGTTCATACAAATTTTCTTATTCATAAAAAAAAAATTTAATTACCGTATTTTACAGGTAGTAATGAAAGAATACTTTTCGGAACACTCATTGATTAATTATATAACTTTGCTACTATAATAGTGTTTGTAAAGTTGTAATTACAGTAAATGCTTATTGCATAAGCATCAAGCAATAACTTTTCGTTGACTGCCTTCATCAATGATTCAACCGCACCACACCACGTTTGAGGCTTCCTATTGGTTGAGTAGGTGTGTCTTTCTTGCAGGCTTGCCATTGGTCTATTGTGTGTGTCTTGGAATGGTGTGTTGCTATTGGCTGAGCAGGCTGAAGGTGTGGTTTAGAATAGAGGCCTGCTATTGGCTGAGCAGGCTGAGGATGGGAGCTTGAATGAAGGCCTGCTATTGGTGGCTAATCATGCGTGTTATTGCTCGCAACCAATAGGCTATCGACTCGATGACTCAAAGCATGTCTTTCCATTTCGTCAGCTTTTTGGTGATTAGTTGAAGGTTGAAGATTTCTCGATTGTTAATGAAGTGCAGTTTGTTGTTAATAAATGAATCAAAATAATTTTTTATGTTCTCTCACTCGAACTGGTATAATGAAGACATCTAACTTACTTTCGAGTCGATTGAGGATTATAGAAAACATTATGATGTGGAAGCTGGTGTCATGCAAATAACTTAATTGATTGGTTGATAAAAATGTTGGAAAGTTTTGTAAATGGGGACAGATTGTGTATTAAATATAATATGTAAAACATTGGGTTATTTATAAAGACGCATTGGTAGACACTAACTATGAGTGAATTAGTTAATCTTCATCCATAGGTGAATTATTTTCAATTGAAATTATTTATCAGGCTGATTAGTTTGTTTGTGTTCTATGTTATTGATCAGTTTCCATTCTGTTGATTGAAATGAGATTGTAATAAATGAAAAGACAATATGTTGTCAAACCACTGATTTATTAGAAAATCTATTATAAATTATAGATTTTCTAATAAATCAGTGGCTCGACAACATTTTGTCTTTTCATTTATTATGGATAACTACCACAATATCAATTTCACAACTACTCAAAAGAGTGAAATGAGATTGTGCTGATGATGTTTTCTTGTGAACCTTGCATTAATATTATTGAATATCATTATATTATTGTGGAAATGAAATGAACTAAATATTTAGACTTATTATTAAAAATTGGTAAAGGTTTTGGTAGTAATCCTGTTGAACCTTCCATTAAGTATAAAATATTGTAATTTGATAATATATCGAACAGACTCAATTTTCGAATGTGATGAGACCGATTTCATTCTGTTTGGGAAATGAAAAACGAACTTTACTCATACTCTAAATGCAGTAATAAATAATAACATTTTCTCCCTTCTCTTACGTAATTTCTCTTAGTAAAAAAGTAGGTTTCTATTACTACATGTCGCGGGCACAAGTTGCAATAGAAACACGTAGTTGTATGTAGCAACGCCAATTGAAAAAAAGCTGACCAGTGTGCGTAGCTCCAAACAACTACGTGTTTCTATTACATCTTTCTGTAGTAATGGAAACGAGGCTTTAGTGGGTTCAATCAAAGCTTTCGAAACAAAGATTGTTTGATAGCCTACACTTGAACGTTTCAAGTTTTATCTCAAACATCAACAACGATCTCTGGAAACATTATTCATTGTCCCGCAGTATCCCCAACACATTGTCCGTTTGTAAAGTGTTTCACATCCATATGTCACATCCGGCCGGCCCGACAATGATTAATGCGCTCACTTGTTAATTATTATCGAATATTCTATTAGCAATCTGGTGTTAATGCTCGCTGGACACCAGTAGTAGTCTATCTCGTATCCCATCTCAATTGCCTACTGCTGTATAGTAGTGCGGTTAGTGTTGTACAGTCTGTCCAAGCAAAGAAGACATTGTGGCAAGATGGGAAAATGACTCCAGCTCGGTCAGTATTGGTGTAAAAATTATTAGTTTTATCTCAAATTGTAGAGCAGAATGTTTTCTACAATTTGAGACAAAATTGATGATTTTCAAACAAATATTGACCGAGCGGGTGTCATTTTCCCATCTTGCCAGAATGTCTTCTCTGCTTGGACAGACTATAGATGTGAATTTTTTGTGTTGTAGTGATAACGTTGAAGCGTGACATTGTGGGAATAGTGTTTGTTGTAGTAGTTGGAATGTTTTTGGGGTGGTTGTGTAAGGGGAGGGGGGTGGTAGTGTAAGCGCGCCAACTCGGTTCTAATTGCGTTCCGCCGTCGTGGGCACGGTTCGGTGGCGGAACGTTAGCTGTTCCGGCGTTTTGGAAGCGTTCCGAATGTAAATAGTGTTGTCGCCGATAAGATCTTTTCCTCTCGATTGTCGATTGTGTTTTGGGTCTCGCATGCGAGGATGTTGTTGGTTCTTCTTCTGTTTTGTTTTTTGGAAAGCGGGTTACTATAATCGATGTAACTTCCTGGATTACAATGAATTTTTCATCTGTAATTCATTGTACGTGTTACCCCAATTCGGAAGTTACATCACTTGTATACGTTTCCGCTGTCTGTTCTGAGTTGTAGTAATGGCCAGAAGGCCTATTACCGCTCACGAATATTGTTTGAATAATGACAACAAATTATAGCAATGGGCTGGCTAGCCACTGTCAAGGAAATTGCTGTGTGATGTCTTGTTGTTGTAAGCGTTGTAATTGGGTGAAATTTTGTGAAACAATCGTATTGTGTTTTGTGGGTTGTGAGCGGAGAAGTGACCACAGAATAAGAATTGTTTAATGTAATTTGTGAATTGTATTATGTGGTCGATAAATCAGAACGAATTATTATTCAGAACTCTCTGAATACGATGTTGGGGTGGCTCGATCTGATAATCAAGAGGACCCGAGTTTGAGTCTTGACTGGTGAACAATTTTTTGACAGCACATAGATAGAGCCATCCCGTCTTTCGGGAGAGACGGTAAGCCGTCGGTCTCGACTACCTAAAAAAATATAGTCGTCAAATCTTATCATCATCCTTCTCATTGATCACGCACAACCCTGAGAGTTCATGCAAGCGTCATTTTCAGAGAAAAAAATTGAAAAAAGTCTTAGGTTGTTTAAAAAATGAAATGGAATTCAGAATTGCCTGTTTTCATCCAGACTACTTGAAATTTGATTCATAATAATTTACAGTTGAAATATCTTATTTGATGCTAAGTATAGTAGTATACAGTAGTTATACTACGCAACAAATAATTTTTGTTGTAATAAAAAACGGACTGTAAATTCCGTTTTATTTGTTAGTAATAATTATTATTACTAACAAATGAAACGGAATTTTCAGTTAACGTTTTGGTAGATCGATGTATATCTTTCTTGATCAATTTCACGTATAATACGCATACAATCTATTGTTTAATTAATTGGCAGGGAACATGCATAGGGACAATGAGGAGAACAGTATAGGCCCAGTTCACAATAAAAACTGAATATTGTGAGAGGGAGTTGATATTCACTGTTCGTTATTTTACGAAATTTCTTTAACAAAACCAACCCATCATTTATCATTCTGGGAAGTGCAGGTATTGTTTTACGGAAAGTGCGCTGTTATTTATGTATAGTCTGTCCAAGCGAAGAAGACATTGTGACAAGATGGGAAATGACTCTAGCTCGGTCAATATTGGTTCAAAAATTTTAATTTAGTCTCGAATTGTAGAAAACATTCTGATCTACAATTTGCGACCAAATTTATAATTTTCGAACCAACATTGACCGAGCTGGAGTCATTTTCCAATCTTGCCAGAATGTTTTCTTTGCTTCGACAGACTATAGGCCTCGGTTTGATAAATGCGAACTTTGTGTAATTGGAGAGTTGCCCGGCTTCATTATCTATCCATCATAGTGTCCATTGCAGAAGGTATAGTGTGAGTAAGCTGAGAAGATACTCAGTTACAATGTAAATTGTATAGTGACGGCGTGTCTTCTCAGCTTGTGCAAACGACATGTATGTTGTCAGTCTTTCTTTCTCTTTCAATAAAGCGAAACTTTCTGAATTTCTAGCTGATATATTATTTATAAATTTTGTAGAGCCGCATTTTTCCACCGGCTGGACGCGACGACTCCTCGCTGTCAAAAGACTCTTCATGCCTTTTTAATATTCTACTGTCGTGTGCTGTGATGGGGTAGAGTAGCAAACTGTCGAAGCTAACAAGTTAGATATTCGTGCAGGATGGGAAATTGACTGAAGCTCGGTTAATGTTGGTTCAAAAATAATGAATTTGGTCTCAAATTGTGGGAAACATTGTGATCTACAATTTGAGACCAAATTTATCATTTTTGAACCAATTATGACCGAACTGAAGTCATTTTCCCATCTTACCAGAATGTCTTCTTCGCTTGGACAGACTTTAGTTGCTTCTATTTACGCAGAACAGAATACATCACTCTATTACTCTCACACTCTCTCTCTCTCTCACACACACACACACACACACGCACTCTCTCTTTCTCTCTCACTCAGCTGCTACGCTTTCAGCGCCCAGTCGAAAATGAAACTTTTCTTCTCTTCCTGAAGGCGAGGCGAGAAAAATGGAACGTCAACATCATTATTTTACCTATGGTCTCAATATCTCTCTTCTCATTCTCTCTCTCTCTTCTTCTCTTACTCTCTTTCTCATTCCTCTTTCATTCTGTGCCCTCTTTCTTTCTATCCCTCTCACTTTCTCTCTCTCTCTCTCTCTCTCTCTCTCTCTCTCTCTAACTTCCTCCCTCTACATTTTTCCAATGCGGAAATTGACGTTTAGTTGGCTTGTCTTTACTTTTTCCTTGTCCCTTTCTTCTTTCCTTCAACCTTCAAAAATGCTTTTTTCACATGTGAAGTAGGCTACACTCTGAGGTTTCTCCCCCTTCCCTTCTAGTGTCTGCATCAACTAACCGAATGGTCTCATTTTCAGCCTGTTACTACGTTTGACAGCCTAAATTGAAAATATTGTTCTCGGGTTTTTATGAAGAAAAATGTTTTCTGCTATATTTTTGTACCTGTGTTATGTGGAGAATGTGTTGCCTGCTTGTTGTCATCAAAGAAACAGTCTGACTTCAAGTATCAGCAAACAACATTGAATAGCATGATTATTATTGATAACGTCAAAAATTTGGGTGGGTTCCTCTGCTCCTTGTGCACTCCAACAGATGATGTTGTCAATTAGATTTGGCATTTTCCCATGTTGCCTGAATATCTTCTCTTCTTGGACAGACTATGGATGTGAATTTTTTTGAGTTGTAATGATAACGTTGAAGAGTGACATTGTGGGAATAGTGTTTGTTGTAGTTTGAAGTATAGTTTTTCCAAGCTAAGATGACATTCTGGCAAGATTGGGAAATGACTCCAGCTCGGTCAATATTAGTTGAAAAATGATAAATTTTGTCTCAAACTGTAGATCAGAATGTTTACTACAATTTGAGACTGAATTCATAATTTTTGAACTAATATTGATCGAGTTGGTGTCATTTTCCCATTTTGCCCAAATGTCTTCTTTGCTTGGACAGATTGTATATGATTCTGGAAACTGTTGAAAGAAAGATGTATTGTCAAATTAGTAAACAAAATTTGAAATTTAGTAAACAAATTAAAATTTTTTAATCAAAATTTATTTGCCTGATTCTGCAAACCGTTGAAAGAAAGAAAGATTTATTTCCAAATTAGTAAACAAAATTTGAAATTTAGTAAACAAATTTTAAATTTTCATCAAAATTTATTTGCCTGATTCTGCAAACCGTTGAATGAAAGAAAGATTTATTGCCAAAATAGTAAACAAAATTCGAAAAAAGTTTAATATCCATAAAGCAGACTAGCTGGCCAGAATTGCAGCTCTGGTATTGATTATCTGTTAGCCAGTTGCATTATTATGACTTGTCATTGACGCTGATTATAGTGTTAGTGATAAGAAGCAGTGTGACCTTGGCATTGGCCGAGGCGAGTCACGTGGTCTGTCGCAACTAGAATGTTTGACGCCTCAAAGACCTGTTCACAGCTGTGCCGCTTTACATTATTCAAATTTATAGTCTAGCTTACTATTTACTCTTGACTAATACGTGTCAGTTTCTCCAAAAATGATGAACTGAATTCTAGTTTAAACCATCAGTTGGCTCAATTGTAACACAAGATAATTAATGTGACCCTACTCTGACAACTGATAGTTTAAACTTGAATTAATAAAAACGTTTTTGGTAAAACTGACCCTAAGGGCCGGTTTCTCCAAATACGTTTAACTGAAATTTTAGTTTAAACTATCAGCTGTCTGTGTATGGTCACTTTTAGTGCATTTCATTTGAAAAATGCACTATTGGTCTTGACCGGATAATCGCAAATATATGATGCGATATACTTTTTACACGTTTCCGAGCTCCCAGAACACGAATCTGATGTCCGTTCAAATTCATATATCTCTATATATATATTTATATATATATTTATATATGTACATATTCTTGTTAACACGATAACTCCGGAAGGGCTTGTCGGAGAGCGACCAAATTTTGCACAAAAATCATTAGTATTAATATCTCGGTCAAGTTCGTTAACCAGCCAAATTGGTCCAAGGGAAGGGGGTGAAATTAGGGGATGAAAATTTTGAAAAATCACTACAAATTGACCAATGACTTGATCGTTTTGAAAATTGGTGTGTATAATAGCCTTATTATGCCCTACAATTTGAGCCATCAACGGAAAAAATCCAATCAAAAATGGCGGAGAAAATTGCGAATAATATGCTGAAAATTGTGTTTTTTATGGGTTTTTCGAAAACGGCACCTTTGAATTCATACCCTGAATAGCTCATTATGAGTCATATGATTCGAGCCATCATAGAATTTGAAATGCACTCTTTCTGACCGCCAGCTGCCGGAGCGAATTTTTTTTTATTAACTTGTGTTTCAATTGAGCCAGCTGATGGTTTAATCCAAAATTCAGATTAACTTTTTTGGAGAAACCGGCCCTGAGAGTTTGTTATGAGTTGAAGCAGTGAATGGATATAAATTTAGGCTCTATATTTACTGGTACAAGTAAGACTCTGTAAGAACTGATGGTGTTTATAGAACCCTAGATTAGAGCGGATTCTCCACTGTTCTCTTGTACTTTTAATAATAATAATTAGAAAAATGTAAGCGATGATTAAATGTGTAAAGTTGAACAAGTTACAAGTTAAAGCTTTTGAAAGTCTTGTATCATTAATAATACTAGACTTAGATCAAAGTGGTTAAAAAACGTTCCATTAGTCTAGATACAAGATTTTTCAATTACAGTATATTGTTTCTATGATTTGATACATAGATCCACTTTTGTATCTCGATCTCCTCTCCTCGACTACCTTGTTCTCCTTGAGAGTAAACTGATCCGTGGCAAAGCTTGATGCAGTGTGTACACGGCTCATGTTACTGTCATCGTAATGCATTCAAAAATAATACGTGTAATACATCCAATATGAATGTAAGAAACGAAAAAATCCCATTGGAAAGTTTTGTACTGTTTCAGGGATTATTTTTATGACTATAAAATTAATAGTCATGACTATTAATTTGATAGTCAAATCAATGACACTTGACTATTGATTTGATAGTCATTGATATGCTATATAAGAAATCAAATTGTTGATGAATTTCCACCAATACTTCCACCAATTCTTAATATTTTCATTTTAAAATTATCAGCTATTTCAGTCACGATACCAAATAGAATATGATATGTTTTCTAAAATTTTGACTGAGTAGTTGTAGAATTGACAATATCTATTGTATTTTATTTCAATAAGGTTTCTAATTTAGTGTTTTTTTTTCTTTTCTTAGGCGGGCGCACCTCCGGAATTGCCTGGAAAAACTGAAAGAAATGGTTCCTCTGGGCAACGAAGCTTCTAGGCATACCACTTTAGGCTTATTAACGAAAGCGAAAAGGTTTATTAAGGTTAGTCATATCTCTTTTTTCAAAATACTTGGATTTGTCTGAACATTGAGCGTACTTTGATATTCACGAATCAATGATTGTTGTATGAGTAGAACTAACCAAGTGTTTATCGATTGAACTATTCCAAATAGTTTTCTGAACATTAAAAATATTTAGAAATTCATGAATCAATGATTGTTCTATGAGTAATGTTATTCAAGTTTTTATCAATTGAACTATTACAAGTTGGTAGAGTGATAAATCTGTCAATCCGTTCAAGTATTGTGTCTTGAAAATTGATTTCATTTTTGTTCACTGTATAGTAAAATTAGATAATACAAGAGTGTAGAGATTTTATCATATGAATCAGAAATGGATTCGAATGAATTTAAAGTCATTTTCCTCTTACAATGCTGTGTTACTTTTCGCAACAGTCCTATATAAATTTAATGTGTAGTTATTATATTATTCAATTTCTTTTTCCCTGTGTTATTTTATTTATTTGTCTTTATGTTTATTCAGTAATTTTACATCAAAAAGTACAACAGGCTTCAAAGCTAAAACTATTTCTCTTGAATTTATACAAACTGAGATTTATAAATCATTGTTATCAGTGAGATTAGATGGAACAAATCAAATGATCACAACTATTTCAAATAGCCATTTTTGATTCGGTATGTACAGAATTTTGAGGTTCAATGAATACTGACACCGGTGTATTTGAATTGCATACATTAGAATATTAAATAGAATATTTATTATTATTCTACAATAATACAGAATCTCTTCATGCATTTCAACAACGTCTATCAATTATTACAGTCAAACAATTTCCAGGCTAAATTTTAATAGGCACTATTAAAATTTTATATACACACTATTATATTTTTATATACACACTATTATATTTTTATATACACTATACTGCAGTCATATGCCTATTCTGTAAGATTGTGCATTCTTTTGAACGCTTTCATTCAAAAGCTAATTTCACATCAAATTTATTATTCAAATCATACATTAAAAAATAATTATATGTGAAAAATTAAAATATAGAATTTATTAATTGTTGATAACATTATCATACATTACATGTCATTAAAAAACACTTCAATATTATAGTATGTTCTAGAAGAGGTAGAGCAAAGAATATATTTTGGCAAGATGTAGAAAGTGACTCCAGCTAGGTCAATATTTTTTCAAAAATTATAAATTTGGTCTTCTAGCTGGAGTTATTTACCCAACTTCTAGAATGTCTTCTATGCTTGACCAGGCTATACTATTGTACCTCTTCTCGACTAAAAACCTGTGGAATTGAAGTTAATTCACTTCTTCTTGAATTATGGAATACATAGATTGCCTCACATGGGCAAGTTTCTGTAATTGAGGAGCGAGTTCCAAAAAGCAGTGAATAAATTCCTTCTTATAAGTATTGTAAAGTATTACAATAATTATGAAAAACAAACAAAATTCTAAATTAAGAATTGAAGAATAGACAAACGGACATAATTATTTTTAATACCTATGAACAACGTTGATTAAATTATGACAACGTTATAAGTAAACTTTACTGGCATCGACATAGATGGATTCCAACATGCAATTTCAACTGTATAAATCTAGTATTGAATCTAATTGTGTTTTTTTGTGTTGTACAGAATTTGGAGGTGCAGGAGCGTAAGCACGCGATCCAGAAGGAGCAGCTGTCGCGGGAACAGCGCTACCTGCGACGGCGGCTGGAGCAGCTGGGTGCAGCGGGCGGCAGCAGCTTCAGCTGCACCAGCAGCAGCAGCACAAAGCGACGCTCGGTGTCGGAGTGCTCGCTGTCGAGTACGCTGTCGGCGTCGTCGTCCGGGTCGTCGTCGGGCGTGCTGAGTGTCGGCTCGTCGTCGTCGATCAGCGAAGAGGAGATCGACGTCATTGGCGGCTACGGCGGGTGCGGCAGCAGCAGTCTGGGCAGTCAGAGCGACACCGACGACCAGAGCAGCGTGCAGTCGGCGAGCAGCGACAGTGGAGTGGCCATGTCCACCAGCCGGCTCACGCTGCGCGACTGCATGCAAGTCATCTAGGCGAGTACAATTCACCCTATACAACATCGTATTGGGCCACAATTATAGTCTGCCCAAGCAAAGAAGAGCCTCGGGCAAGATGAGAAAATGACTCTAGCTCGGTCAATATTGGTTCTAAAATGATTGATTTGGTCTCAATCTTAGGAAACACTCTGATCTACAATTTGAGACCAAATCAATAATTTTTGAACCAATATTGACCGAGGTGGAGTCATTTTATCATCTTGCCAGAGGGTCTTCTTTGCTTGGAGAGACTATACACGGTTATATTTCTATCATCATAAGAAAGAAGATAAAAGTACAATGTATAAAATGATTATAAGACAAGTCAATGGGTCAATAATAATAAAAACACATGTTTCGTCATTTATGAGTCTAAAATATAATAAGCTCCGTCAGGTAGGTACTTATTCAATTTAATGATATATAGAATATATGGCATAGTCTGTCCAAGCAAAGGAGAGCCTCTGGCAAGATGAGGAAATGACTTCAGCTCGGTCAATATTTGTTCATAAAATATTGATTTGGTTTCAAATTGTAGATTAGAATGTTTCTTACGATTGAGTCCAAATCAATAATTTTTGAACCTATTTTGAAGATATTCCTTCAAAATGGCAGCTGTTTCATGCTGCCAGCAATCGACATGAGAATAGTCTTCGTTTCTCATCACATCTGACTAGCAGTAGTGATTTTACACTGAAATTTTCAGACAATATAAATCAGTGTTCATGATGACTGTATTTGTAAACATTAAAATTGACTCTGAAACTAATTATTGATCTTATTTAGTGTTTGATTTTATGTTAATAGTATTATTTTGTGTGTGTTTAGGTGCGCGTGAGGTGCGCGTAACAATAACTGTGTGGAGATCTGGCACCATGCACACGACACGTTGCTGGAGTCTGAAACAAAGAAGACAAAGACAAAGAAGAAAAACGCGAGAGCCAGTAGAAGTACCCACCAATAACCCTGCTCTAGTCATCTTTGCCCTCTTCCTTATAAATTCTCCTCCTCCTCCTCTCTCACTCTATCCTCCCCACCCCTCCTCCTGCTTTCTCTTCACTTCTCGAGTACGTCCAATCGGGTGGATTGCTGCACCCCTCAGCTCTCTCTCTCTCTCTCTTCAGCCAACTTCATCGCCAACATTTCTTCAATGAAATCAAAACTACTGTTTTCATGGACAAATTCATAGTGTTGAGTGTATCTCTGTTGTCTGTGCTATAGCACGAATCCAGTAATCCGATCGTAGTGTTGGAAAAGAGGCTACCAATTGAAAATGAACATAATTCGAGGATTACCTGAAGATATTTTCGAGGATAACCCGATTGCCAATCGTTTTTAAAATGAGAATATTTTAAGCAGAGTTTGGACTAGAAAGTCCTTTCACATGGATTATACCATGCCCTCAAAGAGGCTACCAATAGAACGATACTTTCAAGGATATTTGAAAGTCCTGATTACCAATATTTTTTAATAGGAAAATATTTCAAGCAGTTTAAACTTGAAAGTCCTTTTCGTCCATCTTCATGGAAAGTACTTGTGTAACTTGATATCTTAATTTAAACTGTACCATGCACTTGAAAATTATGTTCAACCTCAAAGGTTTCGTTATAATTTATAAATCTGTCCCAGTTCAGATCTCGTAGTGGACTGAAGTAAAGCACTGGCGGCTCGTACCCACGAAACAGGTGAAGTGCCTGTATCTTTTACTGTACACCACTTCACCTGATTCGTGGGCACGAGCCGCCAGTGAAGTAAAGCTGTTTAGGGTACACATCCAATGTCAGTTCGCACTGACAGTTCCATCGTTCAACGATCGGACTGTCGGTTTAAAAACTGCCGGTTTTCCCATTCACTTACAGTTTTTGACTGTCACAGACCAAACTGTCAGTCCGAACTAACAGTTGATGTGGTCCCTTAAATCGTTATTCGCCAGCCTTACAATAATTACTGTTCATTATTAACGATCTGGCAAAGCCTTGATTATATTTTTAAAAAACATATTCATTTAGAAAAATCACTTTTGATTTTCTATTGAAATGAAATTCAGAACTTTTTGCAATGTTTTATGTTGCTACAGTACATCAGCAGATGTAGTAAAATATAGTAAAGTTGTATAATAATGTGACCATTTTTTTGATAGTTGTGAAAAGAGTATCACAAATCTATCAGTGAATTTCCATTTCATAGGCTTTTGTCTTTTCGAGTCTATGTTGTATCTTCTCAGATTTCAATAGTCATTTATCTTTTTT
The DNA here is from genome assembly GCA_017141385.1 of Sogatella furcifera. Lineage (NCBI taxonomy): Eukaryota > Metazoa > Arthropoda > Insecta > Hemiptera > Delphacidae > Sogatella > Sogatella furcifera. Next base: position 3,818,456 of record CM029550.1, on the reverse strand, counting down.
TGTCATTAATATAGTGACTTGATAGAATGAAATCTCATTGGATTTTTAATTCACTTTCCATTTTTTTGCTGGTTAGTGAATAGTTGGGATAAAATAAATCTACTACTGCTTTACACAGTTTAAAACAAAATCACTGTAAGTTATTGACGATATACTATGGAAATTCGCAAAGTCAGTAATCAAACAATAATTTTATTTGTCTCGATTCTGAAATTTAGTGCTCATTAAATAATAATTGTTGCGTGAAAAAGCTTTAAATCAAAAATCTTCATGTGTAATCTTTACCCAATCAATTACTCTGAGATTCTGTATAAAAATTTACAGAAAATATTTCTGTACATAACTATTATCTATCATGAAGGTTCCATGTCTTGTAGTAATAATAATCTAATTAATATTCGTAAAATTGATGTCTCATTGAATGTCGGTAGATTTCTATATTCAGTTGAGATTTTTTTATTGAAATTAATTTAATTAATTTTTATGAAATTATTTAGCGACTTAAGATTAAATAAGGTTAGTGTATGTTGAGCTGAATGGAATTGCTCTACTCCAGTATTGTATTATAAGATTAATCAGGCTTTTTGTAAATTAATTTCAAACATTCCCGTTTCTCTATAGAAATTTTTGTTGTACTATTCTTTATCTGTTTAGTAGTCAGTTATTCTTATAGTACAAATGAAATAGTTGAGTTCCTATGTAAATTTTCACAGTGGCATTAAAGATGATCGTTAGTACCCTCTCGAAGTAGTGTTGTTGGCAACCACAATAGTGTAGGAGAAAATCTTTTAAATTGAAATTTTCTAAAACCCAATCGTTCTCCGGATTCCAACTCATTGGATCAAATTAGGATTACACATATTTTAAGCTATGTCCGTTGTGATTCACATGGATTATTTGATTTAGAGCTGTTTTATTTATTGTTCTAATGCTTCTCTAACAATGTTTGATCGGAATACTGGATTCTATTGCTGATTCGAATTTAAATTCATGTAATAGAATTGAAAATCTCAATTTGTAACTTCCAGGTTTGAGAATTTTAAATAGATTACTTATTTCAACAACGTTGTTTAATCTCTGAAGAAGATCAAGAATTTTGAGATTGAAATTGTTGTGCTTGGAAAGTGATAATTGCTGCTTCAATGATATTCGACATTTCAGAGACTTTATTCTGGTGGTCAGAATTGAATGGAGGCCTACAGTAATTATTTGCCACTGAAATTTAATTGTCTGTAATCTCAAAGTACTGTACATGTATATTTTGTATCGTTGTGTCTTTTTTTAGATTACCAGCTTTGTAGATTATTCCCCACATTTAATGGATCAAATCCAACTCATCAACTCAGTGCTAAGATCGTTTGAAATTTGAAAAAAGCATTTATAAAGAGACACATTTTAAGTAACATGAAATTGAACTGAATTTTCAAAGTTGAATGTAAGTATTATTAATATTAAATCATAGGAAAGATTAAATGAAATGAAAAACTATATTATATCTTATGTTTCTTTGTGAATTTCAGTATTCACGTATAATTTTATAGAAATTTAAAATATGGTTATGATAAGGCTAACAAATTGCTTATTGTATTTGAGCTTTAAAGTTCATGTAAATATAATTTTCTAGTTGTGGTCATGCATCAAATTTTTAACTTGGTTTCCATTTTTCTCTCTTCAATTTTATTATTTTATTGTATACGAATGTATTAGACCGAAACTCATTTAATGCTTTACAACAAAAATTTTCAACTCTGGATTAAACACAAAAGCTTGTCTAGTAATTGTACTGTATTTGAATTGATGCATAATCACAAGTTGAAAATCCAATCAGAAATTAAGTACTTTGGAATGTTTTGTGGTTCACCAATCAAAGCATTCTTAATTGTCGTCAAACGTTGGATTTTTAATTTCTACAATACTTATGAATGGTCCCATTTGAATTGTATATAATATGTAGCTTATTTTTATTACATTGCTCTGATCGCTGAATCGCGGAGGATTCAAAGTGTGTTAATGGCGGTCATCCATCGACTGATAGTTTTTGTAAAACAAACTTATCCTTTATAATATGTGCTTTAGAGAGTAATTTATGTATTGTGCGAATTGAAGGAGGATAACCTTGATTTATGCTTTTCTCATTAATCATTTCCATCCATTATTTCATAACTTTTTGTCATAAAATATATACAAGAACCCTGCTTTTTAGTTAATCAAATATTAAATTAACAAATTTGTCTGCTTTCAAACTAAAACTATTGAGTTTAAATTAATGAAATTTATCAATATCTTATCTTTCTTACTACGGGTTTTTTCTATGACATCTTGAAGACCCCAGTTATGGAGTATAAGACAATTCAATAATTAGCTACGTTTCTCAATGTCTCAAAAATTGATTTCCCCGATTGAAAATTCATAGAAGAATGATGATTCCCAAATGAGAACTGATAACGTTTCCTCAGAAAGACGGGGTTGTGTAGGAGAGATGTTGCAGTTAAATTGGGTTTCAGAAGAGATATTTATCCTTCATAAGACGATTATCCTTCATTGATTAAATGATAGATATGAGGATATAATAAATTCAACTATCCAAGATACAATAATTTGGTCTTTAACAAACTGAAATTCAGAATATAATTTTATTGATTCAATCAGGCTATAGAAGGTTTGTTTCGTTAAGCTCTTTTTTCTGTGTAAATTTTGTTTCATACTGTTTTGATTAGCCATCTTACCAGAAGCGTGCAATAAACATGCTAGATAAAACTGGCGGCTCGTGCCCACGAAACAGGTGAAGTACCCGTATCTTTTACTGTACAGCACTTCACCTACTTCGTGGGCACTAGCCGCCAGTGCTAGATAAAAGGGTGCGTGCAATTCAATGGCAAGCCTGAAATTTCGGACCGATTGATAAACAATTTCTATTTGCAATTCTTGTAATTTATTTTGTTCAACTCGATCTACCATCTTAGGAGTTTATATCAGTTTACAATTCATTTCAATCAACTATAGGCTATAAGCCAGTGTTTTCTGACTGCATTACAAATAATTTTCAACTTCATGATCTAAATTCAACATAATAACGTTGAAACTTGATCACTGTACATCCTTTCATGTTCTCATTCGGTTCATTTCATGTTATTGTAATATTTGTTTCAACTTCATTTTTGGCTCTGTGAACATTAGATTTCACGCTGTTAATCGCTTTACCCTACGCCAGAAAATGTCGTACATTTCAATTGTAATTAAATTTTAATTCATCCTCAACAATTAAATTTACATACTAAGACATAAACATTACATTTTGTGATTGGATTGTAGAAACAAGTCAATGGCAAGATTCGTTCTGCGACCATCACTTGTTTGAATACTTCAGAAGAAAACTTGGAGCAGAACAATTATTCAATTGAAATAGAATCAATAAGAAAATCATCATAAATTCAATAATATTATCAAAATGTGAGCAAAACTCTCCGTAAATCAGTTACAGTATTAAAGTGGTTAAGATATATGAAAAATAAATTTCAAAGAATTTCAAAGTGGAAAGCAAGTTTAAATATTTGTAAAATTAATGATTTGAATAAAATAGTTAAGATCGTTTATAGTAGATACTTCAAAATTCTATGAATATAATGAGTGTAGGGGCCAAAAGTAATTATCATGGAGGATTTTTCAACTGCAGATTCAAGATATTATTTGTTGTAGATACCGTACCGTAATTCTAATTGACAAAAATTTTAAAATGAAAATAATGATAAAAATTGATATTTGGATGTATTTGTTCACAAGTGAACTTGAGTTTTTTTCTGCTTTTCGCGGATTAGTTCGATGTTAGTAATAGGAATTCACTCATTTACCTACTACCCCTACAAACATCACACTTTTTCTGGGTTTAGTCTGTCAAAGCAAAGAAGACATTTAGGGTAAATGACTGCAGCTCGGTCAATATTTGTTCAAAAATTACGAATTTTGTCTCAAATTAAAGATAAGAATGTTTTCTACAATATGAGGCCAACTTAATAATTTTTGAACTAGTATTGACAAGCTGGAGTTATTTTTCCTAGATTGTCTTCTGTGATTGGACAGATTATAGCCGATATGTTTTTCTATTAGGTATGCTTTCTATGTGTTGAGTACTTTGGGATTGGCGAGGGCGGACGTAACTACTGTAATAATAATTAGGTCACCAACTAAATAGAGGCGACGCTTGTGAAGACTGCTTTGAAACAAATAACACTAGATTGTCGCCAGGACATTATTTAGCCTGTAATATACACAACGTGTTGTTACCAGAGTGTTGTTGGAGAGCGATCAGTTATATTTATTTATTTAAACTAATGTTAAAATGTTGTCGAAATCTGAAATTAAATGCTGCTGAATGTGTGCGCGGTCGCTTTTTAATATTAATCGTTGTAATGTTAGTGAATGATGACTCGGCGTTTCTCGATGAACTTGAGCGGGTTCCAGTTGTGTGTGGGCGGGCGTCCGTTATTTATTGTGTATCTTACTTGTCAGTCCAGTAACAGGTACTTGTGGGTACCAGATCTCAAATCCCAAACCTAAAAATAGTACAAATTCTATTTGAAAAATACAAAAAAAAATGATAATGTTCTCCCTCAATGATAAAAGGGATAGCGTTCAATTAATCGATTAACGATAATAATGATGATGATTATTATTAAGATTAATTATGATTATATTAATGTTTTATCGAGTGCTGGTGTATGCGCGAGTGTGAGTGAGTGAGTGGTTTGTTGTGACTGTTGATTTGCATTCACAGAAATGTCCCTGAATAATAATGATGATACAGTCTGTCCAAGCAAAGAATACATTCTGGCAAGATGGTAAAATGATTCCAACTCGGTCGATATTGGTTCAAAATTTTTAATTTGGTCTCAAATTGTAGGAAACATTCTGATCTACAATTTGAAACAAAATTGATAATTTTTGAACCAATATTGACTGAGCTGAAGTAATTTTCCCATTTTGCCAGAGAATGTCTTATTTGCTTGGACAGACTATATTATGGCTCGCCACTTTTAATTAACAATGATGAAACCGCTGCTTATAAAAACCCTGTTAGAATCTCTCGCTTTAACTTGTGCGCTTACCGTTGGCCAAATCAGAGACACACGCACGCGATGCACACACACCACACAAATTTCACTCATTAAATAATGAACTGCTGTTTCTGTCAAAATGTGTGAATGTGAACAGTCTGTGTACATTGGGAGTGTCAGTGTGCTTGTTGCTCTGGAACCGTCGATGGTTTCTGGTGTGTAATGATGATGATGTGCCTGTCCTCAATGTGTCTGTCGATCTGGAGCGTTGCTTTATACAAAGTAACAAAATTGTCTTTGGGGCGCTCTGAAATTTTCCGGACGTGTCACCTAACCGACGAAAAGCAACTTGTCCGAAATCGAGCTCCCAAACGTTTAAAACCAACCAGAATCTGAATTTCAAAGTTTCACCCGCTTACTATCACTCGCTCAAGCTGAGAAGACATAATGCACTTTACATTGTAACTCAGCTTGCACGAACTGCCTTGTCAACAAACTAAGAGATGCAGAACTGAAGACTGTTGAATGGACCAAGAAACAATAGGCTATTATTTCTTGAAAGAGATTGTACCAAATTTATAGATATTATAGTGGAGCTTTCTAAAATCCTCCTCGGACTACTGTGTTCAAGAACATTGTAAACAAGTTTCCAAAGAGTTACTTATTATTGAAATGCAATACAAATACTACCATCGATCATATTGATAATGAAATTATCTACCTTTTTGTAATAATTATTGATCTCTTACTGACGACCATCACATTGATTTTTGATTATGTCTAACATAATTTTCCACCTATCTCACCTCTCATATTCACTCAATTTGAATCAAAATCATTCCATTGTAAAGTTTTCCCTTATCATTATGTTTCTTCGCCGTTCCCCTAAAATGTGGAATGAATTTTACTTTTATAAGCATCTCTAGTTTGATTGACTTAATTTTGTTCAATCAGTTGTAATTTCGGATGTGCTTGAAAGTGTTTAGTAGACCGTTTCGCGTGTACAATTTGTTATAAGATCGGTTGACTAGTAAGCGCACAATAACAATACACCAGTTGCTCAAAAAGTGATGAAGTTTGTGATTGAAGAGCCAAAAACGAACAACGGTTTAGATTTGTGCTTTGAACTGATCTCTCAACTGTGACAAAGGCAAATTCAGAGCGTGCCCGGTTATTTATTGAAGTATTCTTTCGTTGGAAAACAATCCATGTACTCTGTAATGTACACATACACAGTTACGTATTGTATTATTTAAATAGAAGCTGGATGTTGCAATTTAGGCTTTAAGATGATGTGAAAAACGTGTTTGAGTGAAGCTTAGGTCGTCGATCCAAGCGAAGAAGACATTCTGGCAAGATGGGGAAATCACTCCAGTTCGGTCTATATTTGTTCAATAATATGAATTTGGTCTTAAATTGTAGATTGGAATGTTTTCTACAATTTGACGCCAAATTTATAATTTTTGAACCAATATTGACTGATGTGGAGTAATTTTCTCATCTTGCCTGAATGTCTTCTTTGCTTGTACAGACTATACCACTCCACTCACACACTGTCACTCCTTCTCTATCTCTCTTTCTCTCACAACAGAGCAGATTGTATGTATTATCATACTACTGTATTTATAGCGATAATAAAACGTTTATATAAATGTGAAGAATGTTTTGAAACTTTCTAGATTATATAAATATTATATAATATATCAAATGTTTTAAAAATGTAAGAAAGTATATATGTCTGATTAGAAAACACACTTGGAAGTGTACTGTGTAACATAACAGATATTAGTGGGTCAACAAATTAAATTGTCGAGTTGATGGATATTTTGCAATGATGGGTACATTAGTTACTTATCCAATGATCACAATTCAAATTGTAATTAAAAACATTAAACAAGTATATTTTACAAATTTACAGTTTGATTTTATTTTCCTCCGTACAGTATTTTATTGATTTCATAATATTTTGTAGTAAAAATCTCAATTCTTTCAAATGTCTGAGTTATTCTTCATCTTCAATGGCACTCGAAAAAGTGGCTCTGAATTTGTTCCAATACTGTAGTGCTACTTTCAATTGACAGCTGAATACTCAATTAACGCATTCTATCATTGAATTTTTAAAGAGAAATAGAAATGATTACAGGTAAATTGAATGGAATTAGCTTGGTAAACAGAAATCTTCTTGAGTAAGATGATTTCTCACTCTTGAACAAATGTTGAGACTTCTTGGTAAGAAGAATTTTTGCTTCAGATAGCCTGATTCTTCAAACTAATTCACAATTCTGCGAGATATTTTCATCAAAGTTTATAATCATCCACCTAACCAACAATCCTCTATGACCGTACAATAATAATTATTGAAATTATTCCAAAGATTGCTTTGTTCTCAACGAGATTATTGAATTGAATACATTAATTCATCCTTACCTATCATTGCATAATTCATGTAACTGTCAGAGTCAAAAGCATTCACTTCACTTACTACATAAAGAAGCTAAGCGATTATTCCATGCTATGAGCATGTAAATTTTATACATTTTGTATATAATAAATTATGGGTTAGTTAAAGTAATTCATGACGAAATTCATATTATAAATTCTGTCTAAATTGATATCTGTCCTTAGATAGGAAAAAATACTCAAATTAATTTTTAAACTGTAAATTTTAAACTTTTGAAAGCTTTAATAGGTTAATAAAGTGATAGTTGTTTCATTAATGATTTATAGTTGTGTTTTTATAGAAATTTTATTTCGAAATATGTATGATTAATTTAAAATTTGTGTATAGATTTCCAATTGAATTCACAAAGATATTATATATATATCTATAATTTTGTTGTTGAGAGCTGCATTCGTGTTATTGCATTGATCAAATACTAGTAGTAAGTGATTTAAATGTCGTTTGACTACAAGAACAGTTTTATTAAAAACTCAGCACAATTTACCTCTCATTATATCTATCCGTTTTAAATTCTGTATTAATTACAGTTTCGATTCTTTATTCCATACAGCATATAACCAACTCCAATACGTTTTTCAAAGCTTCGATACAGTAATTTGATCAATCTTATGTTTGAAAGAGAAGCTTAAACTTGTTTAGCATATAACATTCCACTCTCTTGATAACCTGGCTACCTATAAACCATGCTTTGTATAATTCTCTTTATAAATTGTGTAAATTTGAAAGTGAAAAATATTTTTGTGACATATTGTAACGAAATTATGTTCAAATTTTGTTTAAATTCAGATCCAATGTTTTCTGAGTAACCATCTTGTAATATGACGTTGATAATAGACGAATGGAACCAGCAGTAGAGAGCAGTAATAGAACACAATTTCGGAATTCATTATTATTGTAAACATAGTTGAGTATGAGTCAGTATAATGTTAATCTGTGACTGTGACCCAAAATCCATTGACAAAGTTGAATAATTGATCAACACCACCTCTCTGAAATAGATGGAAAGTTGCACTCTCTTCTCCCTGAGGCATGTGGCGTGTATCTGATTGTAAATATTATTATATTGTATTTGTAACTATTAATGAATTTACTGTCTTCTGTTCTTCATGATGAGCATGTTGATGATGACGATAAGAATTGAAAGAAAAGAGTTCATAATCAGTTTCTCTTTAAATTCTACTGGAAAAATAAATTTGTGTATTATTATAAATTCTTGTAGTTTTTTATGTTTTTTCCTGTATGTCCCTTCAATTATGACCTGGGCCGTGTCTCATAAACATTGACAGCTTGTTTTTCTGTAAATAAATAAATTTTATTTACTCGAGAATTTGTTACACAAATATGGAGTATTGTCAGAATATATTTTCAGTTTCAGACCTCAATAGATTTCAGATCAGTCTTTTAGTTTTAGAAACATTACATTTCTAGTTGAAAGCTCTAATCAATATCAAAAGTTGTCACAAAATAAAGTAAATGGCTCAGATAATATTGTAAACAGATAACATAGCCAGAATTTATATCACAGCAAACAAGAAACATACATTTAGAACACCTATATCACAGTTCAATGAAAAATCACAGCCTATATGTCAAACTCAGCTTCATTTAGAAACTCAACAACAGAATAGAATGGTTTCATCTCAAACCATTTTTGAAGTCTACTCTTATATTAATTATAAGGAGCAATTCTTACATTGAGAGGCAACCTATTGTAGAAAAACAAGTGATCGGGATTGTAGATTCACCAATAAATATAAAACTTTCTATTTTCAATGTTCCAATTTTCGGGAAGAATCAGTTGTTGTCCTGTAATTATTAAGACGCTGAAAATACATCAAACCTACTTCAAGGTTTCATAATTATTACAATTTGCTTTGTATCTAGGTTATGATATTAGTTTATAGCGACAAAAATGGTTTCTATTCAAATTTCATAATAAAATAATAACCTATATTTATATTCATAATAATATATCAATTTATTCATCAAATCATTGCATTTTTGGAAGCAAAGTTTTGGTTTTTTCATGTCATAGCAACTAGCCAGCTGAGATTGTAAAATTTCCGAATTATGAGAAACGTTTATGAAACACCTATAGAATTCACGAATTGTAAGTAATATTGTGGATTGTAAATGTTTATGAGACATGGCCCTGGTTTATACGATGCCAATTGGAGAGACAATATAATTGTCTTCTGAAACCTTCAACTGATGTTGTCAATTAGTTTTCATTTAGCCATGCCTAGATGATTGTTTTTAAAATCAAAAGATACCTTCAGTACATACTATACATCACCTGTAAATTTCAGAAGACAATTATTGTCTCGCCAATTGGCATCGTATAAACCCGGCACAATAGTCCCTCCTGGATTGCTCATTCAGGCTCTAATGTCGGTATTACACGATAATATTTCCTATTACATGAGATGAAAATATGAGTAGCCTACCTCGATCATGTCGGGTTTATACGATGACAATTGGCGAGGAAATTGTCAGAAGACTGTTTCTTGTGCGCTCCAACAGCAGATGTTGTCAGTTAACCATGCCTAGGTGATGGTTTCAAAATCAAAAGATACAATAGATACAGTTGTATAGGTTTCAGAAGATTGTCACAAGACAATTGGCATTGTATAAACCCGGCTTCAGAGCCAGACTGGCCTGAGTCGCATTTTTTACATTTCACAGCTTAGCGTATAAAAAAAGCTCAACTATTACTGTTTGGCATCACTCGGATTCGGAATCTAGACCAAGGTGTATAGAATAGTATTCTATTCTACTATTCTATGCACCTTGAATATAGACATCAACATAAAAACCTGCCCCCATTGGCAATCAGATTATTTGGAAACTCAGTTATAGTTGAATAAACAGTAGAGGCTGAATAAATGTGTTTTTAAATATCAATTTGGAATTTATTTGAATTTATTTATTGGTCTCAATTCTTATGGTATTGAACTGAGACCAATAAGGCAATAACTAATCCTTGAATTTCATACAGGAAAATATCATACGGACAAGGATAATGATTGGATATATTTATAGTATAATATGAAAACCCAGTTATATAATATTAATTGAAGAGCACAGAATTGTCTATATCACTGAAAGTTTTTTTATTTGGTACATACAATTCTTGTTTCGATGTGTTTACAGAAAATTTTGTGCTCTTCAATTATGTTCAAGTATCACAACATCTCACCTGACACTGTGTATTCAGTTATACAGAGTGTTTCAGGAGGAATGTGCAATACTTCTTAGGCTGATTCCTTACACCAGGTAGACAAAAAAGTTCCATGGGACCAACCCCCAAAAACGCTTTGTTACCGAGATAACAATGGCGGAAAATTGAGATTTTTCAAAAAATAATAATTTTTCTAATTTTTTAGAGGCTTTGTTGAGGTTCTAAAATAATCAATTCCTATGTAAAATTGGCTGAGGAATTCAATGAAACCAGTTCCAAGTTAGTAACTTTAACGGTTATTGAGATCATTGGAAAAATATGCTAAAAAACGCCATTTTCCAACAATAAGGGTTATAATTGGATAAGGAATCATAAAATTGTATTCTTTATTAATGGAAGTTGAAGAGAGCTGGATTCTAAAGAAAAAATTGAATGGCGGCGATTGTGTAAATCTTACCCAAATCTCAGAAATGGCGATCAAAAATCGCCAAATTTAGAAAAAACATAGCACAAGTGATGAATTTGTGTTTAGTAGCGATTCTGCGAATTTTGATCGCCATTACTGAGATTTGGGTAAGATTTACACAATCGCCGCCATTCAACTTTTTCTTTAGAATCCGGCTCTCTTCAACTTCCATTAATAAAAAATACTATTTTATGATTCCTTATTCAGTTATAACCCTTATTGTTGAAAAATGGCGTTTTTAGCATATTTTTCCAATTATCTCAATAACCGTTGAAGTTACAAACTAGGAACGGGTTTCATTGAATTCCTCAGCTAATTTTACATAGGAATTCATTATGACCACCACTGTCAAATTCCATTAGAATGTATTGCCGCGTTCAGTCGTAAATGCGGAACATACAAACAAATGCAAAATCGTCGACTTGAATCTTAGACCTCACTTACGTTCGGTCAATTATCATCAAAACATTAATATTCAAATAAATTCCGTATTGATACTATAACAAAAGATTACTATACCACATCAGATTTCTTATTCAAAATTTTCTTGGACAATGGATGAGTAATAAGATCATGTAGGCCATTAGTTCTGAATATCTCCGATAGGGTGGAACAGTCCACTGTCCAGTAGTCACTCTACTAGATTATTGGTCGTTCGTTGGTCCATCTTCGCGTTCACCCTCGCTCCTCTGCTCCCTACTTCGCGTCCGCGAGTTTTTATCATCGTATTTATCATGCCATCCTGCGTAACATCAAATTCCAAACAGGACATTATATCATACCTGAAATTCTTGTTTTAGACCATGCTCTAGAATAGCACATGTGAATAGGTTATATTAGTTTTTGTTTATCTCTCATCAGAATGTCTTTTGAAGAAGCGAGTGAAAAACTAGTCAGGGAAATAGAATCCACAACGGACCTAAATTCTTACTGCATTCAGCTAGGAGATGGTAAGTTACAAGTAAACTATACAATCATAATATACTTGAGAGTTAGTATTTATTACATTTCATGATACCGTATATAAATAATAAATTTCACTTTTGAGAACAGTCTACCAATAGGCCTACTGCTTTCAAGACTCGTCCTAGCTCAAGAACAGAAAATTTTATCTTGGGTGCATAGCCTATGAGTAAGAATAAACTTACTTTATTGCCTAGTGAGACTACTTGAAAGATCTCAATCTAAGGTAAGGCTATACAGGCTAAGTTAATAGTTGTCAGTTTCTTATTAAGTTGAACTTTTGTCTTACTCTTACTCTAATGCTGAAGCCGTCCCTCTAATTCTGTTGTGTTATATCGTGAGAACGCACTCTGAAATTAATGATCATGGTTTCACTAACTCTGATGAGGTTCCTGAGGTACGATTAGAGTTAAAAATAAAGATTTTTGACCACAAACAGCCATTTCCGTCTTCTGGAGGAGTCGCAAAGTCGAACCTACAGAATGTTTACACCGAACACGATACGGCTTCAGTATTTTAGTAACTTGAATGAGATAAATACACAACAATATAAGTGCATTGTGGGTGTTGCGATGGGTCAGGTGTAAATGCGTAAATGCACTCCTAATAGTGCAGAAGACTTAATCGAAACTGGCTGTTGGCGAATGTTAATATTATTAATGCCTAACTCTTCCAGGACAGTCTGAAAGCGATCTACAAAAGCAAAACAGTTGAGCTGAAGTCGCTATCGACTCCATATGCTCTTAAAAACTGCTCGCTGGTTGCCCTGACAGAGCTGAGCAATATTATCAGTCATTCGTCAACCGCTAGTTTCGTTAAGGACTACTACTGTCAAAGGAATGAATAAGTGATGCTAGATCGACCACAGTCTTGTCGAGCAATGATGGCATTCCTTCAAAATGGCAGATTAAAGCAAGAGTTTAACTACGCATGCGTAGATCTGAAAATTTTAGTGTAAAATTAATTTTGTCAACTTACCGCTGTGTGAGATGTGGTGACTGATGAGAGGCAGATAGTAAGAGTGGGGCTAATTTCATTTCGACTGCTGGCACCGTTGACCAGCTTACATTTTGAAGGAATGTATTCTTCGCTCAACAAGACTATACTATATTGGCATATCTTTGCACGAGAGGAAATACTATGGAATGTATGCTATGAGGTTGATACAAGAACCATGAATTGACAAAAATAATAATCATTTATCACTATTTATTAATGTTGACTCATCCTCAGTGGCAGGGCAGGACATGATGAAAATTAACTAACATGGTAAAATTAACTACATGATAAAATAAACTATTGTAAATTTACTCGTTTTATTTTCTCACAGATATAATGCAGGGGAGACTGAGTATTTTGAAACTAGTGGAATGGCTTGGCCCCCTTCTAACCAACACCAGGGTGACTGATAGGGAGAAAGGCACTCTTACTTTGTCCTATGTGTTGGCATCACTGAGGCCTAACTTCTTGTCTGAGAAAGATCTGTTCTTTCTGACAGCCTTCTACTGTGATCGCACTCTAGATCACCATTCATTATCATCAGCTATACTTCAAGGAATATCAGCTCTGGTAAGTTTGATTCGCAAATTTCTTCATAAATTTTGTTGGTTTTTGTTTCAAGAGGTCATTGGGGTAGGCAGTTATTGAACTGTTATCGTTGTCAGTATAAGGGTCTACATACAGATCGTACTGACAGTTTGTTCGTTCAACGATTGGCCTGCCGGTTTTTTACTGAATCAGTCCGAACTGTGGATGTGTACCCTTACAGTTCATTTCCCTGTCCTGCCCATATTTTTGAATAAAAGTCCTTTTTATTCGATTCTTCTGTTTGCGGCAAGTGCTAAAATATAAGATTCAAAATATTTCAATCTTTTAAGAGCAAGCATAGAAACTCTTGAACAATTTGTTATTCTTGAACAATTTTTTATTCTTGAACAATTTGTTATTCTTGAACAATTTGTAATTCTTGAACAATATGTTATTCTTGAACAATTTGTTATTCTTGAACAATATGTTATTCCTGAACAATATGTTAATCTTGAACAATTCTTAAATAAATCTTAATTTCTAAATCTTAAATTGTTTAGTAAATTTCTAAATAAAACTTAAATAAATCGGTCCGTTTTAGTTGCTTACCTTGTTCATCATCTCTCCCCTGTATCCAGAGTAATCACCCTCATATTGTATCCTGGAATCAAGTTATCCTTTTAAGAAGATACACAACATGATGCAGCAAATGAGACAAACATATATTTCAGTTGATGTAGAATACCTTTTAATTTGATCGTTTCATTTGATGCATCTCATGTATCTTCTTTGATGAAGTCATGCATACAATTTACTTTCAAAATAATATTTCCTAGATCAATAATTGAAAAATCTATCATATATATGTTTCAATAATGAGAAAAAATCTTTCATTTGATAAATAATGAATCATATTGAGAGTAAACTTCATCGTTGTATGTTATCCATAACATTAGGTGCATTTATCACCTTAACCATTTTTTAGAATGAATAAATTATATAATATTGATCCACCCTTCACTTCAAATACTCTCTTTTAGAATATTTTATTGGGATAGCACTTATGTATTGAAGATTTAATATTTATTTATTTCATTGAAAAAATACAATAAAAGGAAAGAAAAAACAGACGTTAGTCCAAAACTAATGTGTGGTCAAGTTGGTTAGTTTTTAAAGTACGTACTCAAGTCAAAACATGTTTTTGAGGAAATGAATCCTGGATTAATCTTTATAAGAATCAATCAGAGCCATAGGTTTTAAAATAACTATAACCCATGACCTGCATGTTTCCATTTGTAGAAAATGAGATTATCTGGCGAAGTGGAACAACCCTTGGGTCTCCCCACTATTGAAAGCCATACGACGCTAAATAAATTAGAGCCAATTAATATTTATAGTAATGTATGAAACTCTAAGAATAAAACAGACATCTAGCACATAAGCTCAAATTTGGTTTCATGACACCCTAAATTCAGGAGTGAGTTATAGACTAGTTTAAATGAAATGAAAATTCTCTTAATAAGGCGCAATTAGAACTAGAAAGTCTTCTACCTTTGTACCTTGAATGTTTAGTAATTTTCGCCACACTGCACAGAAAGCGGCGGTTTTGCTACTAGCTCCGAAAGAGGGCTCTTTCGGAGCTAGTGCACAGAGAGAGACTGGTAGTTACCTATCCGGCCGCTAGATCGGGCGACAATGCACTGCTTTCTGGAGCCATCACAATATTATTCAGTTCGAATGAATCGCCGCAAACATTCTTATACAATATTTATTATTCTTATTCTCGCAGTGTGGCGAAAAGTATTGTACTCAACTCACACAGAAAGGTGTTTACGGTATTCGGATAACATATTCCCGGGCGAGGCTTCTCATACCGTAAACACCTACTTTCTGTGCTTGTAGTGTAATGTACTATTATGCTCTCGTATTATAGTTCTAACTTCATTCATAGTGCTCTTTCTTTGTTCTTTGTTTGAATATTTCATCAACAGTTTCTTCTACTTTTAATTTTGCTCATTTTGAAATCTTTTTTCACAGATAAAAATGGAACACCTTCCTGCCGATTCTCCCAAACTGATTTTTTCATCAATCTTCGCTAACGTGCATTGTCAGACTTTGATGCAATCGGAAAGAAATGCACTTTACAAAATTTTCCAGTACTTTCTTGTGAATAAGTTGACTGGTGAGTTGCCTTTCGTTGAATCGAGTAATTTGAGTAAATTTCATTTTTTGTTAAGAATAACGAATGCTAATTACTTAACTGTGTATTGTCTGGTAAGTCATTCATAGTAATTGTCTGTCCAAGCAAAGAAGACTTTGGCTGTTTGGGAAAATGACTCCAGCTCAGTCAATATTGGTTCAAAAATTTTTAATTTGGTTCCAAATTGTAGATCATAATGTTTCCTAGATTTGGAGACCAAATTTATAATATTCGAACCTATATTGACCGAAATGGAGTCATTTTCCCATCTTGGCAGAATGTCTTCTTTGCTTGGACGGACTATAGTAGGTAGCATCTAGTTGGTATTTTATAGTTAGGCCTTTAGCTAGTCTTTTATGGTTAGTAAATAGTTAGGCCTGCCAAAGTTGAGTTTCCATTTTATCATACATTTTTCACTTACTTACGTTGGAAAAATTTCGTAGAATGAATTGTTTTCGAATACTTTTTGTTGTAAATGCTTCGATTGTTTAGATTCTTTGATTGCTTGTAAGTTACAGCTCAACCACACTAGGGAGATTTTTGTGGAGAAAATTGTAAAAATTTTGATTTCAATTTGAAATGTATGTATAGGATAGCGTTAAATCTCAGCCATTTTTCTCCAAACAATTGTGTTTGTAAGTGTTGATTAGAGTGATGAGGATAGTACATTTTAATATGATTGAAAACACAAATTTAATCAATTTAAACAAAGGTAAATCATGTTTTTAATGGCTACTAATAATTTTTTTGAAAGGGTGCTGTTATTACTGATTTCCATTTCAAATTCTGTTTTCTTTGCAGCTTTTGATTGCAATTTCAGTCAAGAATTGAGTTCAACATTTTGTTGGTCAGTGTTGGTCTAGTTATCACCCTGTGTGATCCACTAAAATTCTTCTAGTTCAAAAGTCATCTCCTTCCCTTGTGAATGTTGCTATATGAATCATATCTGAATCTTCCTCTTACGATTGTTTTTTTTTTCAAATCCGTCAAGTAAACCACAACACTATACCACAATTAAGTAAACCATAATTTTATATCCTTTTCACACGTCTACAGCACTCCTTTGCAATTAATCTTCAATAATAGTTGGTTTTGATTAGTTCACTTTGAAAATGTTATGAAATTCCCAAGCTCTTTTTCTTCTTTGAATAATAGCAACCAACTCTTTTTTTCCAGTATCAATTAAGCTATCCGATTTAGTTACATATAGACACATTTTGAAAATTTATGTATACATCCCTAATTATTGTCCTTGCAATTTTATTACGATCCATTAGTACTGTATATTTGTTTCATCTGAAAAAAGGTATGACTAAGTTATGTTGTGGAATTGTACTGACAAAAATATTGAAATTTGATATAAATTCAATCTATTATTTTGTATCCAATCTTCTTTAACTGTTGATAAATTCATGTCATTGACTTCATCTTTAACAATAGCACTCACGATTTTGTTGTTTGTCAGATGCGTTTCAGAGCACTGAGCCACATCTTTAGCGCACAATTAGCAAAGAAGACATTCTGGCAAGATTGGAAAAACGACTTCAACTCGGTCAATATTTGTTCAAAAATAATAAATTTGTTTCAAGTTGTAGGAAACACTCTTCTCTACGATTTGTTACCAAATTTGAACCAATTTCAACCGAGCTGGAGTCATTTTCCCATCTTGTGAGAATGTCTTTTTGCCCGACCGTAATATACCTTGAAGATGTGGTCCAGTGCCCCAAAACGAGCCTGACAATCAATTAGATCGTGAGTAGTCACTGTTGTTCAAGTGAAATTTAATAATGTAAATTTTTTTAGGCTAGAAAAATTTAATGTTGATAATTTTTCAATTAATGATATCATTGGTTACATTTTTCAAAACCTCTATGTTCAACTTTTTTTCAAATATCGTCCCATTGGGATTCATTTTTAAGTTGAAATGATATCTTTGGTTACATTTTTCAAAACCGATGTGTCGAACTTTTTTTCAGATATTGTCCCATTGGGATTAGATTTTGTTCTTGGATTTATCACAGCAATCGATGGGGAAAGAGATCCAAACAATTTGATATTGTTGTTTTCGATTTTGCCACGGTTTTTAACCAGCTTCACTCTGGGTCATCTTACTGAAGAAGCGTTCAGTGTCATATCATGCTACTTCCCTATTGACTTCAATCCTGTGAGTATTTGAATTTACAAGGTAAATGTTATGAATAGGTTTGTTTTTGAAAGTATTGGAATACTAGCCGGCAGGATCGCTTCGCTCGCCTTCTCCGCCTAGCCAGGGGGCTCCGCCCCCTGGACCCCCGACAGTATAGGCGGTGTAAGTGAGACAAACAGGCTCGCTTCGCTCGCCTGCAAATTCCGTTGAGAAGGGATTCGAAATTTATTGAGCACAGAATTTCTACACCTAATCTGGACCTGTTTACCTAATTTCAACATTCTCTGGCAATTTGTTCTAGAAAAATCTAAGAAAGACTCCAAAAATTCCAAAAAATAGTAAAACGCTAATATTAAGCGTAAACTTGGGAAGTATATCGGACATAGATATAAACTTGATTCAATATCTTCCAAATTAGTTCATCTATAATCTCGCTGAACCATTGAATTTACAGTTAGGATTGGTCGTATCAAGGCGGAAGATATATGCAACCCGCAACACATCTACAATTTTGATAACCTGATTACTGGTGTAATCTTGAACGGATTGAAAAAATATTTCAAAGCAACATTTCTAGACCTTAACTGAACCTGCCCACCAAATATTAACATTTTCTACCGATTGGTTCTCGAAAAAATGAGGAAAACGCCGAAAAACTCTAGAAAAACTAAAATATTTGGCTATCCTTGAAAAGTTTTTAAAATCCTTTCTTAGCGCGCATCTAAACGTCCAACTGAGCATGCCTGCCAAATTTGAACGCATTCAGTTCAGTGGATTTTTAGTTCTGGTGATGAATGAATGAATCAGTGCCATTTCGCTTTTATATATAGAGGTTACGAATAGGGTTTTTTGGTTTCTGAGGGTGAAGCACACATGAGATCATAGGCTTGTGCGTGGGTGACGATTACTTTTTAGGACCGATGGCTCATAGTCTACGCCGAATTGGCTTAAGTTACTGTATTGGCCTATTGTCACGGAAAAGATCAAAGCAGGATGCTGTGATCAAAGAATTGTTCCCCGGTCGAAACTCGAACCCGGGTCCAAATGGTTATCACTTACTCCACGAGCCATCCAATGGTTTTTAATATAGCAGACGCCAAAATGTTTGGGGCTTTAGTCTGCTCCTTGTACCCTCCAACAGCTGATGTTGTCGATTAAAGTTGTAATGTAGCTGTACCTGGATGATGAACCTCCCTGTGTCTTTGTAATCGAAAGAGACTACAGATGCTTTACATCAGCTGTTACCTTTTAGTAGGTTACAATACTAGAAGAGACAGACGAAACTGCCCAACTTTTTGGCGTAAGCAATACCAAATCGTCATTAAATGGCTATCATTATGCAAATAATTTTGTCAATTAGAGTTGTAATTTAGATATGAGTAGATGATGTTTTTGAATGAAACAATAGATGCTTTACATCAGCTGTTAGTAGGCTACTCCACATACTTATAGACAGACAGAACCGTCTAACTTTTTGGCGTCATCATTCAAGAAGGCTTGAATTATTTTATAATTTGTAAATATTGAACATTTTGTATTTTGACGATTGCAAAAACATTCTAATATGTAATGTAAGGTGACAGGCAAAAATTATTATTATTATTATTGTTGTTCCTTTTTCACGTATTTGCGGATAATATTTGAGAAAAGGGGCATGTGTTATTATTATTATCTTTTCATGTTTACGTTTGATTGAAACAAAATTTACTGATTACTTTTCATTTCCAGCATTCAACTACTGAATGGCTATAATTATCCAAATAAAACACTATTAATTTTTGTTCAATATATCAACTCTTGTTTTCGATGTTAATGTCGATTTGAATTTGCAGAGTGGTGATGACGACAAAGCAATAACAAGAGAAGACTTGGCCCTGGCGTTGGTGCCGTGTTTGGTGGCAATACCAGACTTTGCCGAGTTCTGTATACCGTTGGCCCTGGAGAAACTAGACTCCAATCGGCGTATTGCCAAACTGGACTCGCTACATGTCATGGTAAGCTTCAATCATTATATCTATAGCTGGTTACAAAGAAATTGAAATGTTGTTTTTTTCGAAACATCCAAAGTTTGTGAGATATAACTTTTGACTCTTTAGTTGAGGTGAGAGAGCTACTATGTACTTCACAAATCTCTCCCACTACCTGTGCCCATATCTTGCATACTATTCATTCCTGTGCTCTGTTGATCAAGCAGACTCGACTCAAAAACGACCTGGTGTGATCGTGTCATAAATCCTTTGTCTCCACAAAATACTAAGGCTCTATAAAGAGGGGTTGTACGCAGCATCCGCCATTTTGTGGTCAACCAATAGCGCCAAATTTGAATTGATTATTATACTTTTGACATAACCATCTATCATTTCCCTAGAATGATAGGTTATGTTTTTGATGATAGAGACGATCAACGGATGTTGATCAAGTTGAGCAAATGAATAAAGTTTTTGTTCTGAAATCTTTGAGAATAATTTCTCGTACAAAATGGTTTATTCCTCAGCATCATGTTTTGAAAACTATAACAGCATTACAGTCATTAAAAATTGAAATTTGCAAGATTTTCTGCAGATGAATATTTATAAAAATTTCCAGACCGGAAACCAAATGCAAATTCAAGGTTTTCTGAATTGAGTATTTTATTACAAATAATAATAATAATAAGATAGAGTATTATCTTGAAATGATAATCATATGTTCGTCTAGCAAGTTGAATGAATTAATTCAAATTTGGCGCTATTAGTTTTCCACAGAACGGCCGATTTTGCGTCTACCTGGTCTTCATAGAGCCCTACATTATGCCTTTCTCTTAGGTCACATTATTTTCAAACATCCGAAAGCAGTCAATAGTATTTGTGACTTGACTTGACAATAGTAACTAGCAACTATCCTCACCAATACGCTAGACACACCACACTTTGTAATAAAAGATATTAATAGACTAGACTATTTTTTTTTTTTACAATTTCGTTGATCACTGGCCATTCAATTTCCTAGTGTTTTTGTAATGCAAATATTTAATTTTTCTTTTTCTGTCTTGTTTTTGCAGAAAGAAGGTTTCAAAAACGTGTGGAACAGTGCGAACGTTGAATCGCATTTGACTGATATTTGGACGGCGCTTAAACGCGAACTAATTCCTGGCAATTCTGACCTGGAAGTGCGAAGCTCGACTTCGGAGACACTGAGTGAACTGTTGAAGCTGTTCAGTCGACAAAGGCCGGCCTTACTTCATTCCTTTCTGAGTGATATTCTGGCAAGTAAGTGATTATTTTGAGTGTATAGAATTTGATGGTATAGTGTTTATAGAATGTTTTGAGTGTATACATTTTTTTATTGTATAGAATTTGAAGAAAATTGAACCGTGGCCATTCAGCTTTACATCGAAGGATTGAGGTAGAAGTAGAAGTGTTCTAAAATACTTCTAATGACTTCTTTACATGTATGAGTATTAGTGATACAAAAGTCGAAAAAGATACGCAATCGTAAAGAAAGGAAGCTCATTGACACAAAATATTGATTAGCAACGTGAGGTTGTAAAGTGAGGTTAGCTCATTTGACAATACCGTAAATCGTGGAAAATAACTACTGGCTCTCTGAAAATTAGTATTTTATCATTATGTGTGATTAATTCAACTTGAAAATTACCTTAACTAAGTCTGAATGCTCCAAAAATGTTTAATAATTGAGAAGTATGGGCTTATACAGCGGCGATTCTTGAGCATTACAAAATAATGTCTTGTATCAACGAGCTTCCTCTGTATCAAACTTATTATTATCATTATTTTGGTGCCATGACAAAATTCAAATGTGTTCAATTTTCGTGATCCAAATTTATAGTAAAAATTCAATATTTTCGGCTATGGTGTAGTGATTTTGTGTAGTACTTCAGTTTTAGTAGTCAACAATGTTTTGAAATAAAAAATTATGATTTTTATAAATTATGAACTTTTTAAAAGAACCATAACTCATGTCTCCGTTTGTGGAAAATGAGGTTATCTGGCGAAGTGGAACAACCCTTGGGTCTCACCACTATTAAAAGCCACACGCATCATTATTTTATTATTAAGTTTATAATTTTCTATTGGAATTATATGATCTTTGCAATTCCATGTGTCGTCTATATGGAACTCTCCTTCACACGCAGACGATTAGTCTTTGTGAAGAAACTCCGTAATGTTGAGTTTATATCTTGTTCCTGTCAGATTTATTCTGTTAATATCAGACTTCCTGTATCAATTTTGGACTATGTATCACTACTGCGTTTCAGAAATACGCCGTTTAAAGATGGCTTTCTATTTGTATAATATCACTATAGCTGGTGCAAAAAATTGAGTCGGTTGGCAAATGACTGTTACTAATGCTCAACTCTGCCAGGACAGTCTGAAGCTGTCCTAGAGAGTGAATAAGTATAGCTGAAGGAATTAAATTGAATAATTGCCTTTATTAGGGCGGAGTTAGGACTCTAGGTCCTCTCTACCACACAACCCTGAAGGAAGGTAGAAGATGAATCGTAATCACATGTAGAAGATGAATGAAATCACATTTACGAATATCATATAAATATATTGTGTATCTTCTTGGAATCGTAATCATATAGTGTCATTTTTTTGTGAAGTAGCCTATAATGTGGACAAATTCGTTGTAATTGTGTGTGAAATGATTCCCTTTCTTTGCATTATTTCAGGTACTTCTGGGCTTTTATCCGATACCCGGCTAAGTCTGTATTCGCCAGCTGTTGATCTGCTAGAAGTAGCAGCTAAAGCATCGGAACTGGCCTGTAACCAGGTTGTAACTAATGTGAGTATCTGAAATAGGTATCAGATTTATTTGTTTTTGTTGCGTTGGCAGAGGAATGGAAAAGTTTTTTTAATAAATGGAGTCTCCTGAATGATGTTTTTTAATTCAGGATAGAAACCTTTGACATATTTGTTTTGTTTTTAATCATATTCAAAACGTCACATTATTCATATATTTTAAAATCAAATTATTCTTTTGACGTCAACATTTCTGAGCCAAGATGAACACATGATAGTTATATTGCAGCAATCACAATTGCTACCTAAGTGAAGACGCGTATATATTTGAAGAATATTTGGACTAATTGTTTGTTAATAATAATGATTTATTCAACATAATATACAATTTAAAACTATATAAAATTGAATATCGTCAATAAAATTATCTTATACCTAACAAGAGTTTTACATGATCATATTTTACAGTATCAAAGTAGTTTCATCCAACAATAAGTTATATAAGTTGAATACATGGTTCGCCAATGAAGTGGGACGATTTGAATAAGCAACAGGTTGTTTAAGAAATTGTATTTTTGTTATTTTTTTATCATAAATAGAAAGTAGAAATGTAGCCATTTAGTGTACAATAAGTCAAAAATATTTTTTTTAAAATTTAACATCTTCCAAATGTCCTCCATTGGAATCTATGCACTTTTGCAGCCGAGCCTGATAGAAATGGGTAGATTTGCTGTGACTTTTAACTTTGTACCTTGCATCGAAATGATTAATAACTTTCTTACGCCAGAACTCGCCCATTTTCCATTGAATGAACAAGCAATATGGGGCAATAAGCCACACTGCGAGAATTGCTATTGCAATTGTATTGAATGTTTTGTTTCCAAGACGCGTCATTTCTCGAAACGGGGATATCCCTTGGCCCCCTCGCTCTCCAGATTTATCAACCTGTGACTTTTTTCTATGGGGCTACTTAAAATCGAGAGTTTTTCAAAGCTATCCACCCAGATCTATTCCAGCTCTAAAACGACTGATTCGAGATAAGATTGGAGGAGTACCACCCAATATGCTGCGAAATGTCATGGGGAAACTTCCAGGTCCGGCTGTAAAAGTGCATAGATTCCAATGTAGGACATTTGGGAGATGATATGTTCGAAAAATGATTTTTGACTTATTGTACACTAATTGGTTACATTTCTACTTTCTATTTATGATAAAAAAAATATATTTCTTAGATAATCTGTTACTTATTCAAATCGTCAAACTTCATTGGCGAACCCTGTATAATCATACATAATATAGTAACAGATTATTGAAAGAAAACTAACTAATATAGTCAAATTTACCGTTTATTTTTGGTAAAACACCATGGTTTCGTGGCCACACAGGTCACATTTTTCAAACGGTAGAATTGGCAATATAATATAATTTATTATTATTGAACGATTCTACAACACCGGCAGTGACTCAGTTAATTTTTTTTAAGAAATTCTTCTCAATCTGCTTTAGTCTGTCCAAACAAGGAAGACATTCTGGCAAGATGGGAAAATCTTTTGCAAAAATCGAAAATCTTTTGCCTTTGCAAAAATCGAACCAGCTCGGTCGATATTGCTTCGAAAATTATAAATTTGGTATTGAATAGTAGAGCAGAATGTTTTCTACAATTTGAGACCAAATTTATCATTTTTTAAGTAATGTTGATTGTCCCATCTTGCCAGAACGTCTTCTTTGCTTGGACAGACTATACAAAGTTCGTAAAACAGAGTCAGTTGGAAAATATTTCTGTCCTAATCAAAAAATCATTTTCAGGTCATTCCAAAAATGTTGATTACCAAGAAAGGCGAAACGCACAATGATGCAACCACAATCAATACTCTAACTCTATTTGCAAAGGCCTCAATACAACATAATCAGGATTTTGATATTGGTGAGTTTCATCATACCTCTTCCTACTAATTTATTCCAATTATTTGTCTAATTTTTTGTTTGTGTATCTCGTTAGGCACCATCGTTCTAAATCGTTGAGTTCAGCTGGTCCCAAGCAGTTAGGCGGTTTGGTCTGCTCCTCTTACGCTCCAACAACTGATGTCAATTAGAGTTGTCATTTAGCTATAACTAGATGATTTTTTCATCTAGGCAACCAGCTGGGGGCCTAGGCTCTTCATAGGGCTGTTGAGCCATTGACAAACAAACAAACAGATGATGTTTTCTCATCATCCATTCGAAAGAAAATAGATCCTCAGCTGTTAGTAGTTTACATAACGTACAGTTGACAGACGAAACGGCCTAACTTTGTAGCTTTAAGCAATGCTCTTTGGTTAAATGGTAAAATTCCACTTTGCGTATATTTCTAGTGCCTTAATTTTCATGAATATGTCGTTATCATGCTATAAACATGATCACTCAATAATTTTTTGGTCTGCTTCAGTCAATTTTCATAAAAAACCTCATTGGTACTTTGCTATAATTTGATCAAGCAAAGAAGACATTTAATTCTGGCAAGATGGGGAATAATGACCCATCTTTCCAGAATGTCTTCTTCGCTCGACCAGATATAACCTACAGTATTTATATTACCTATTTAAAAATTCGAATTCTTCTTCTCAGCCTTCTCCCACTCAGGTGGGGTCGGCGTTCCGGATCAGTCTCTTCCAGGAGTCTCGGTCATGGGCTCTGTTTAGCGCTAATACTCTGCAAGATCTTGGATGATACATTTCTCCCCAGGTCCCCCATTTCTTCCTCCCTCAATCCTTTTTCCCCACATAATCGTCCTCCCTTCTCTCCACATGTCCGTACCATTGCAGTCTTTTTTCTTGTATCTTCATTGATATTTCTATATCCTTTAAAATTCTAATTATATGTTAATATTCTCACTTATTTCTATAATTATTCTTCTAATTATGTTACCCGAAAAATTCCAGGAAGCGAAGTTTGGTCACCGGTTGCTGAATTGATAATTAACTCATCGAACATTCAGAATCCATCTTGTCGATTATCAGCCTATGACGGACTAATAGTATTGGCTCCTTACTTAACTGAATCACAAAGAACAATTATCTATGATGGCTGTGAGGATGCTCTCAAAAGTGACGAACGTGTAAAGTGAGTATATCTATATCGTGAGTATCGTTTACTCGTTTCACAGCTTTTTGATAATGTCAGTTGAGTAGAGTATATATATACTTGTGCCTGTTACATTCAACTTTAGATTACTCTGTAGTTGTACCACTAAAGTTCTGTTGTAGGGTCGTTCATAGTGGGTTGAAAGATGAAGATGAAAATGTTTAACTGTGATTGGTGCGTTCCCCTCCATAGATTTGGCGTGACTTTCAAATGTAGAGAAAATAGAGAATTATAGAATTCTATTGATTAGTCCAATTTTCAAGACAAAAAACTGAAATCATTATCAATTTTCCAGGAATAGATTTCTTTTTTAATTCTCTGTAAAATTTTGAAGCGTGATCTGAATTATTAAAACTTGAAACGAATTGATCGTCATCTGGAGATTTTTGATAGAATAGAAAATAGATATTATCTTTGATCATTTTTTACTTTATTCGAAAAATTTTGAGAAACTTCAAAGGGAAATGTGTTTTTGCAATATTGATAATGATTTTGGTTTGAATATTTGTCTCCAATATTGGAATTACAAATTGGTCTTATCAATAAAATTATAGAACACTCTCATTTTCTCTATATTTGAAAGTCACGTCAATTCTATGGAAGGGGAACGTATAGTCTGTCCAAGCAAAGAAGACATTCTGGCAAGATGGGAAAATGACTCCGGTTCGGTTAATATTCGTTCAAAAATTTAATATTTGGTCTCAAATTGTAGGAAACATTCTGATCTACAATTTGAGACCAAATTTATAATTTTTGAACCAATATTGGTCGAGTCGGAGTCATTTTCTCATCTTGCTAGAATGTCTTCTTTGCTTGGACAGGCTTTACTAATCACAGTTGAATATCTTAAATTTTATTTTACTCTTATTTTCTCCTCATCTGTTTCTTTCAACCCTCTTTGAACAAACCCTTACACAGTTTGCTTTGAATTAACACACTTTTCGCTGAGTATCTAGGCTACTTGCTTTTATTTTTGCTTCTTGAAAAAACTATCCACTATTTAAACACTGCTGAAACTTTCTAGATCGTCCAATCTTCACTTCAATTCATTTGCCTAGCTTCTTGTGACTGTTTTGTAGAGTAACATTGAGTAAATCAACATTTTTACACATATTTATTTAGGTATTCTCACTCCTAGGTACATGTATAACTCTCTATAAATGTATTTTCAGAGTAAAGTGTATAGAATTGTTGAAGAAATTAGCGAGAATACATCCGAGTGAGATAATGGAAAAAGTAGTGAACACAAAGTTGAAGTTAGCAAGCATTGAAGGAGGTAAGTTGAAGATTGCTATTAATATTGAAATGTGTGTGAGGAAAACTGTTGAATCGGGTTTAATTTGTTGAATCTAAATAGAAGTGTTTGAAATGAGGAATGAGAAATCGAAGTGAGGAATGACCTATGATTGTTCTGGTTAATAATTGGTTAATACAATTAACCAATGAGGTTCATGTATGAGGAATGCCCTATGATCCTTCTGATTGGTCAAAATAATCAACCAGAGAGATTCTTATTCAATATGATGATATGCAAAAATTGGTGTGTCCTTATTACTATATTTTACAAAATTATTTCTGTTGTTGTGACGTTGTGTTTCTATTACATTAAATATTTTTGTGTGATCGAAACAAATATAATTTTTTATTCATTCACTGCAGCATGTTTCCATCTGAAATTTTTGTATAGTATCAACTTAAACAACTTTTAAAACGCATAAAAGTTTTTCCAAACTGCTGGAAGGTTACCTGGATGGTTGATGGTTAATTTGTAGAATATCCATAACTATTTCAAATATCCATTACTATTCCAGATATACATTACAAACAAATTTTCAAAACATGCTCATAATCATCCACCATCCACCCACCCACCAAGTAACCACCCAGCAGTGCGGTCAGAGCTTTATATTCATAGACAGTAAAAAAAGAACAAAAAACTTATAATATATCACTATAATATTGTTCGATTTTAATAAAAAAGACGTTAGTTCTGAATTTTCTTTATAGCTAGTCAATATGACCCTTGAATGATGATTGCCTAGCATTTGTGTGATCTGAATGCATTTAAGATGAATATTGTGAAGATTTTTTTCATTACGGGCACGGGCACAAAAAGATACAACAAAACATGTAGTTTTATGGAACAACGTGAACAAAAATCAGCTGACTAGAATGCGTTGCTTCATCTATTTCATCTTAAGATACGTCTTGGTTTGTGCGGAACGTAACGGCTGTCGGCCGCAGTCGATCAGCTATAGCCAATCACAGCTCTTGTTTTATCCTTGAGCTTAAACAACGAGAGCTGTGCTTGGTTACAGCTGATCGACTTCGGCCAACATTCGTTACGTTCCGCACAAACCAAAACGTACCTTAAGGCCTCTATTACACGATAATTATAGTTCTATGTCATACATCTATTATCAAAGATATTATAATATGTTCTCTATAGGAGAACATATGACATAGAATATGATCATTAATAATATTTGGTTCATTGCACGGTTATATTTCATCATCACAGATGTTTGATAATAGATATATGTCGTAGAACTATTATCGTGTAATACCCGCCTAAGGCACATGTGTCCGTGCAACTTTTGTAGTAATGGAATCCTACTTTAGCAGACCAGAAACATTACACGTCAATTTTTTCCACCACAAAGAGGCATTATTTTTTATTGTAATGATTGTATTTTGCACAGAATTAATTGGATGTCATGAAGCGATAATTTAAGATCTCATGCTGTCTTTTTATTAGCATGTTTTGATTGTTTTTATGGTCAATGTCTACAGCTATGTGTGTGTGTGTGTTTGTATGATTGTTCTTATTCTATCTCTTTGCTCAATTTCTGAAGTTTAATTTCTGAAATATCTGATTAACTGGATGTCACTTACATTTCATTATTTCCGTAATATCTTTGTGCCACGAGGGAAGCATAATCGTGGTCTATTTTGAATTAGTTTTCACTACCTTGATGGCTTCTTTGAGCTATAATTCTTTTAAGTATTGACCTGTATGGAAATCAATCTTTCCTATTTTATCTTGATTATTTCAATTTAGACTAGTGAATCTGCATTAATGTTTTCAAATAAACAAGAAATTTGATTGATTAGTCATTATCCAATACTTATTTTCTCTTAGGGCTACTGTATTCGTTGAAACTTTAAATAATTAAATTCAAAGTACCCTTTTTTTAAAGAAGAAATTTTATATAACTTATTACAATAGAAACCTATTTGAATAGTTTTAGTGGAACACTTTGGTAAACTCTGTTTATAAAACTAGGAAATTTCAGCTTGATTCTATACTCTGTCCAAGCAAAGAAGACATTTTGGCAAGATGGGGAAAATGACTCCAGCTCGGTCAATATTAGTTGAAAAATTATAAATTTGTTTCAAATTGTACATCAGAATATTTCCTACAATTTGAGACCAAATTAATAATTTTTTAACCAATATCGACAGATCTGTAGGAATTTTCCCTTCTTGCCAGAATGTCTTCTTTGCTTGGACATAGTGTACTTGAACTTAGGTTAGCTGTGATGTGTGCATTGACACATTTGTTCTTTTCAGATACAAATCATGAGATGCAAGACTGGCAAACTGAAGCATTGTGCGGTCTTGTCATTCTGCCGGAATTTGTTAATCCAGTCAGTGCACTTTTGTTGGATCTCATTGATAACAAACCAAAATCAGCGCCAAAGATATTGAGCTGTCTGAGGTAATCATTATTCATTACTACTGTTTTTCAATGTCACTATTAAATGAATGTAATTACATCATATGTAAAATGTAATTATTACAATAGTGATATATTTGCCGCTTTTATTAGTAGGACTCGTAAAAGCTTAAGATTCGATCAAGCTTCTGAACGAATTTTGAAATATGATACGAATGAAAATGGTGGGCAAGTGGTTAAGTCACTCGGCCGGCAACCGAGGGGTACCGGGTTCGATTCCCGGTCCGGGCACAGTTTTTTGATCAGTTTCATTCAATGGATCTTGCCTGCTATTTAGTACATTGGTCAATATTTGCAGAAGTCCTTTGTCTATTTATATAGCAATAAATTGAGATTATAATTAATTATTATTATAAAAACTATTCTTGGCTAGTCACAAATCCTTGTTACTCCATCAACGAGTTTATCGAGCACCAAATTATTTAAGTAGCCTATATAACCAGGCAATAGTATCAATTAAAATTAAATTTATGGTCTTTCACCAGTAGCTTAAGCTTATGTAAGTTATTTAATGAAGTTTTTCAGTTCATCGATAGATAGTTTGACACCTTGTGAGATCGGACTCCTCAAGGTTATATGTATTACAGTATTACAATTATTTTATTGTATAACTTGACTTATTGTATGTACGGATGAAAACATGAATGTATTGTTTGATTTTAAATTTCACTGTTGCGGTTGATGAAAGTTTCAATTATTGTTTGACGTTGCCCATAACATGTTATTTGTTTCTCGGCAATAAAATTATATATATATATATTTTTTATTTATAACTATAGTCTGTCCAAGCAAAGAAGACCCTCTGTCAAGTGAGAAAATGACTCCAACTCGGTCAATATTGGTTCAAAAAATATTTATTCGGTCTCAAATTATAGATCAGAATGTTTCCTACGATTGAGACCAACTCAATGATATCTTTGAACCGATAATGACCGAGCTGGAGTCATTTTCTCATCTTGCCAGAGGGTCTTCTTTGCTTGGACAGAGAATACATTATCTATTTATTTCTGTAGATGAATAATTACAATAAAGGGTTAAAACACAGACAACAAAGTCCAAAACGTCTTTTCACAAATTTCTATGCATAATTATTTGAAAAGAGGTTATGTTTACAAGATCATCAACACTATCAGCACAATTCACAAATTTCCACTGTCAAAAATTAAAAACTATAATTTAGAATGGATATCTACTTGTGCCAGTAGCATTCCACTACGCTTAATGTATTTTGTAATTTTTGTATGTAATGTTTTTTTTTGCTGCTGTGTTTGAAATTTTGAAAGTCTATTCTTGCATTGAATTTTTTGTTTGGTTGTATAATTTTTGAACTTTAAGAATTGATTATCTTGTTTTTAGTATAGAGTCAAAGTGTAATTTCAAGTCATTTTGGTTTCGTACCGATATTTGTTTGTGGAAATAAATTTGAATTTGAAAATATCACAATATACCACAATATCACCTTCACAACTGAACAAAAAGTGTTTTCTTTGCTTTTAGGACACTATTGACAGACGCAGAGTTGATGGAAAGTGGAGATGGAGTGCTGGAGGTGATCTGCAGACTGTGCCTGAAGCGGCTGGTCGAATGGTGGCTGGAGGGATTTCACAAAGTTGAAGCCAGTCGGCAAAATGCCACACTACTAGACATTGCCGTTGTGATTGAGAATCTAGTCAAAGTGCAGAATAGTCAGTAAGTAAAATAGTAATAATAATTATAATCATCAACATAATAATCATAATAATATTCTTTATTTCTTTATAAAAAGTACATGAAACTTGTGTAGATAAAGAAGACATGATGATCAAAAATTTAGAATTTTGAGCTCTAAATTTTTCTTAAATTCCAAATTTTCCAGCCTTGGATTAGTGTTTTGACCTGTGTTTGAGTGCTCTCGGACTTTCTAAATTGTGAAAGACTTCTCGGAATCTAAATTACAGTGGAAATAATCAAGAACTTTTACCATGTTTCCTATTGGCGAAACATGGTTATGTTGGCGAGGTGGAATTACCTTTTGGTCTCCCCACCAAATAAAGCCATACGCTAATAATAATAATAATAATAATAATGATCAAAAATATAGTAATAGAATCATTTCATAGGCATACATCAGAATATCAAAAATGAATAATTAAAACAAAACCTACAACACTGATGTTTAAACATCTACAGAAATATACTACGAGAAGACATTCTGGCAAAATGGGAAAATGACTCCAGATCGGTCAATATAGCTTCAAAAATATGATGCAAGTGTCCTCAAATCATGTCCTGAAGGAGTATGGCCTGCAGAACACGGGGTAAGTAGTAACGGCCAGACGAACAGCTGTAGCTAATCACAGCCTTTATCTTGCCCTTGAGCGTAACCAACAAGAGCTGAGATTGGCTACAACTGTTGTATTAAAAAAATTTACAGTATAAACTGGTCGAGCAAAGAAGACATTCTGGCACGGTGTGAAACGACTCAGCTCGGTCAATATTGGTTCAAAAACCAATAAAAAATAAATAATGTTATAAATTTGATCTCAAATCGTAGAGCAGAATATTTTCTACAATTTGGGAACAAATTCATCATTTTTGTAAAAATTTATTATTTTTGAACCAATATTAAGCGAGCTGTAGTCATTTTCCCATCTTGCCAGAATGTCTTCTTTGCTAGACAAGACTATACCATGGATATAGTCTGTCCAAGCAGAAAAGACCCTCTGGCAAGATGAGAAAATGACTCCAGCTCGGTCAGTATTGGTTAAAAATGATCGATGTGATCTCAATCGTAGGAAACATTCTGATCTACAATTTGAGACCAAATCAAAATTTTTTGAACCAATATTGACCGAGCTGGAGTCATTTTCTCATCTTGCCAGAGGGTCTTCTTTGCTTGGACAGACTATACCTGATGATATGTATTCAGCTGAAGGCTATCTATATTGATAAGT
Organism: Sogatella furcifera; assembly: GCA_017141385.1. Taxonomy (NCBI): domain Eukaryota; kingdom Metazoa; phylum Arthropoda; class Insecta; order Hemiptera; family Delphacidae; genus Sogatella; species Sogatella furcifera. Next base: position 3,785,924 of record CM029550.1, on the reverse strand, counting down.
TTTTTTTCAATAGGTTACAAGCAGAGGTAGTATGTCCATTAGTTGAGACTGTCATATTACCCAGAGGCGCAGAGGGCGATGGATCAAATTACAAGGACTTATTCAAAAAATCAAAACATTCGGTAAGTTTGTCGCTTGTTTTTCCTCATTTGTAACATTTGAATTCTTCATGAGTGTTTTACAACACGCTTTTTCTACCAACTGACCCAACTCCCATTTGACCCAAACCCCAATAGTCATTTGAGCTATAGTCAATTCACGATGGCTTGAGACGAACAAAATCTCTGCGTGTGTGTGTATGCGCGCGACTGGAGTGGCTTCGTTTTAGCCACGACATAAACAAGTCACAGCAATGCCGAAATCCCGAATTTTGTTGTAGGCAATTCAGAATAAGTATCTTTAAGTAATCTTTTTTATAGATTCACATTGGGAAATTGCTTGTTTCGGTTCACTCTCGACTGCATGAATTTAAAATGAACTAGCAATTATAATAAAAGCTTTTGTGCCAATGCTTTGGTTACAGTCCCGACAACAAAATTCGGGATTCCGGCATTGCTGTGACTTGTTTATGTCGTGGCTAAAACGAAGCCACCCCAGTCGCGCGCACACACACATGCAGAGCTTCTGTTTATCTCGTCTCAAGCCATCGTGAATGGACTATAGTGTACCATTATTTGCTCCAATATTTTAAGCATTGTAAAATTAACTGACCCAAACCATACGAATTTTGAATCTAAACTTAATTCGTTCCGAAAATTCTCTCAGGTGTAATCGTGGCTTTACGCTGCTTTATAGAGTTGAAGATCTATCAAAAATGAGTGTATTGTATTGGTGGCTTAATGTATTCAATTTGAATCTCATTTTAAAGTTCTCAGTGTAATGTACTAATGAATCAACCGAATTTAATATTTATGTTGATATTTATTGGTATTTTGTGGTAGATATCTATTACTTCATTGGTATTGAATTTTATTCACTTGTACTAAGTTCAATGAATCAACTAACTATTGACTGATCGTATTTGATCAAATAATCAACTGTTTAATTGATAGTTGAGGGAATTTACTTGAAACGTTTGTCAAGTATGAAGAATTGTCATACGTTTTATAATTCTTTAATAGAATTTAACCGTCTAATTGAAGTGGACTGAGCTTATTCAGAACGTTTTTAAAATATAAAGAATTGTTATTAGCTTTCGCAATATTTTGCCAGAAACCTGATAATTGAATTTACAAGTTATAAAATACAAAGTAGAGTTCGTGTAAGCTGCGGAGACACGCCGTGACTATGTAAAGTAAATTGTAACGGCGTGTCTTCTTAGTAGGTTTGATTATTATTGCTAAATTTGGTTGAATGTAGTCATTATTGCAATGCTCCATTATCAAGTCATGAGAGAATGGATGATTATACTTGACGAATTTGATAATATTGAGCTTTTAATGTGTGTTCTTTTAAACAGGTGATAATTTTACAAGCTCTACTCGGCTATGTACGTCCAAATGTACTAATTAAAAACTGGCTGCCGTTAACAACCTCTCTGGCCGATGTTGCGTTTTCCGAAAAAGACCCACTGATAAGGGACTCAGCTTCTGAACTGTTGGCAACATTGATCAACAAGCAGCAAAGAGGTAAAGGACTCCATTCAAAATACACTAATAAATTTTCCCCCAAATAATGTTGTATGCAATACATACAAAACGGTTTGATAATACATAGAATAAAATATATAAGGAATCCCACTATCATCCACTTACAGTACGTATTGTAAGTTCGATCATTTACAGTCATGTCATTTTCGACAATATTTCTACCCACTTGAATAAGAAAACATGCAGCATTACTCCTATTTCCAGTTCAATCCTTGCTATGCATCTCATGTCAACCTGAAAGTCTATACTCCATTCACGATCACTTGAGACGGAATAAACAAACTTTTTGAGTGTGTGTGCGTGTAATTGAAGGTCTTCTTTCGGCCTCAGACCAACAGCTGTAGCCAATCACAGCTCAAGACAACAGTCTTGAGAAAAGACAAGTCGGACTTGAGCAAATCACAGCTCCAGACAAGAGTCAGCTGTTCAACTGAATCAGACTTTTTCGCATAGAAGAAGACCTTCCATTACACGCACACACACGCAAAAGGTTTGTTTATTTCGTCTCAAGTGATCGTGAATGGACTATAGTTATCTCATTCAATTGATAAATAAAATGAAAAATCAAATACCCTTTTTTAAAAAAACTTTGGAAGTTTTTATTGTAAAATTATACTTCTAAAGTTTTTTTTTTTAAAAAGGGTATTTGATTTTTAATTTTATTTATCTATTAATTTAAATAGCCCTAAGTTAAAGTTTGATTATCTCATTCAACTATGAACATAGTATCATCTGTAACAAAGAAATGATAATAGATATGGCATTTTAAACAATATTTTTAGCTAATTGAGTAAGAAAATACACAGTAGAATAGAATAGAAAAATAGAAAATACACAGTATTCATCCTTTTTATAGTTTAATCTTTGCTATGTAGTATCATCACTGCTGTGAGGAACACATGTAACTCTGACAGCCATGTCAGCACATCTAATAATGAGCATAATATCTTCTGTAACTATGAAATGATCCAGTTTTTGGCAGTTTCAACTATATTCCTACCCAATTCAATTAGGAACCTTGCATTGGTCCTCCTATTCCTAGTTTATTCCTTGCTATGTAGAATAATTATCCCTGTTGCTCATCTAATAATTTGCATAGCTTTCTTTGTAACAATAAAATGGAATTTTTTGGCATTTCCAACAAAATTCCCACCCAATGGAATGAGAAAACACACGTTAGTCCTCCTATTTCTAGTTTATTCCTCGCTATGTAACATCATCACTGCTTTGAGAGGCACCTGAGAACATTACAGTCGTGTTAGCTCATCTAATAATGAGCTTAGCATCCTCTGCAACAATAAAATGATCATGTTCTTGGTATTTTCAACAATATTCTTACCCGACTGAATGGGAAAACACGCATTAGCCCTTCTATTTCCAGTTTAAATTTTATCATGATTACACTATCGGAAATGTATTGGCGTGCATTGCTCAATCCCATCTTGAAATTCTGTCCAGCTGTTTATGTATGAAAATGAAAATCTCTTGGAATATTATTAACCGGTTATTTCCGGCGGTTTTAAACGTTTCATTCCAGTGTATAGTCTCCAAGCAAAGAAGACCCTCTGGCAAGATGGGAGAATGACTCAAGCTCGCTCAATATTGGTTCAAAAATTATCAATCTGTTCTCAAAATGTAGGAAACAATTTGATCTACTATTAAGACCATATTTATAGTTCTTGAACAAATATTGATTGAGCTAGAGTCGTTTTCCCATCTTGCCAGAGGCTCTTCTTTGCTTGGTCATACTATGCTAGTGCTAGTGCTTATTTTAACAGATTTGATTCAAACAGCTGGGTGGAACCCAGCATAAAACTATCTTCTTTTTACTGTATTCTAAACGTATTGTCTCGTGATTCTAAATTTATTCCAAACTATATTCTAAATTATATTGTCTTATGTAATTGTTAATACTTTTTGTTGTTTGAAATTGTGCTTTATTTTTGAGACTTATAACGATAAGATAATAATATTGTACAATATGTTTTTGTGATTGCAGATGAAGTACTGGCAACTATTCTCGGACATACTGCCAAGCATTTAGAACAGAAACTAGCGTCCAGAGACATCAAGTCGAAAGTGAATGCAGTGAAACTGTTATCGTGGGTTACCAAGTCGCTGGTTTTGCGGGGACATGGGCTGATGGCCTACTGGATTGATAAGGTGTGTTATTTATATTGAATTAAATTTTTCAGACACCTTCAGTTTAGATAATTATTTCGATTCTCTATTATACTAAAACTGCTACATCCAATAATATCTAATAAGTAAGTAATACCATAGACTAACTTATACAAACTTATAATAACTTTGGTTTAGTATCTACGGTACTACATTAATCACCCTTCAGGGTATAGTCTGTCCAAGCGAATAAGACCCTCTGGCAAGATGAGAGAATGACTCCAGCTCGGTCAATATTGGTTCAAAAAATATTGATTTGGTCTCAATCGTAGGGAACATTCTGATCTACAATTTGAGACCAAATCAATATTTTTTGAACCAATATTGATCGAGCTGGAGTAATTTTCTCATCTTGCCAGAGGGTCTTCTTTGCTTGGACAGACTATTATAGGGGATGCCGTCATTGAAATTATTGTCTTGTTTCCAACTTTCCCGGGTTTTTTTATTAATAACATTGTTTTTGTTTTTTTCAGCTCACCGATCAACTAGCTGACTGCAAAGAGCCGGGGCGTGAAGCAGCCGACGGCTATCGTCTCATTGTTGAAGAAGATAAACTTTTCCTGATAGCGAAAAGTAACTCCATGTTGAGGTACGTAGCTTATCATCTCTCAATTCCTGTGTCGTAATTGTTAATGTTTTGAAAATTACTCAATTTTAAATAAAGATGTATATAGTCTTGTCGAGCAAAGAAGACTTTCCTAAAAAATGTCCGATTGAAGCAAGAGTAACTACGCATGCGCAGATCTTTAAATTTTAGTGTAAAGTTATTCTGCCAACCTACCGCTGGTGAGATGTGATGAGAGACAGATGGTAAGAGTGGGACCATTTTCATTTCGACTGCTGGCAGCATTGAACAGCAGACAGACGAAAACGCCCAACTTTTTGACGTCAACTATACCGTCAAGTGTTGAGTGGAAGAGGGGCTCTTGTGCCTCAACTTCGCCCACATTACTTATGTATTGTACTAAGTGAAAATGAAGGCATCTATCTATCTAAGTGATTTTTACATTCAACTTTGTTGCATAATATAGATAAGTAGGTGTAGACCTACATTCGCCTATTTGCTACATGTAATTTTATTCACTCAATATTTATAATTAATTTTTTCTTTATAATAATTTTTGTACAATTAGAACCTTTTTTACAAAATTTTCAGGATTTTGAACATTATTTGCGTTCATTTTCAGGATATTCTATCGCCAGCGACTGTTCCAAAGAGCGCTAGCGCTGGCCTCGATGAGCAGGACGTGTTCGCGCGCCTGCAAACCCAACTACCTCACTGCGCTGGCCTATTTGGTGCAGTCAGTGCCCAAGTCGGTGCTACTGCCCAGCCTAAGACAGGTAGGGGTTCTCGAAATTATTCGTAATTTTGGAGTTTTCAATGAAATTCACACTTTCTTCAGATATGTTTCCTTTTTCTTTAGGGATATTATCATAACTTCCTTTAATAAAAGGCTATGGCCTGAAAATTGACAACCATGTAAAGTAGGAAAATGGGTCAATTTAAAAGCATTGAAATCATTTTTCCAATCAGCTGTTTGCTAATGGATATGGATAATAGAACTAATATCGTGTAATATCATAGCTTCATTTAATAGAAGGACATGGCCTAAAAATTGACAACTATGTAGAGTAGGAAATTGGGTTCATTTAAAAGCATTAAAATCATTTCCCAATCAGCTGTTCTAATGGATGCGTTCCTTGTGTGCGTTCTCACTTTTGACTTGCTACAAATCATAAGCTATTCTAATAAATAACTGTCTATTCTCAATCTTTCTTGCTAATCTCTATCACAACCTATTACAAAAAACACAAAAGGAATTCTATTCGAAGAGTTTCATGAACGTTTTTCATGGAAATTATGCTCAAAGAGAGAAAAACCAAGTCAACATGCATGATTTGTATCTGTTCTTGTTAATTTCATATGAAAAGACTGTGTCTACGGTGCGACGTTGCCGTATTATTAGGGCAGGGCCTTCTATTAAAGGAAGCTACGATATTATACTCTGTCCAAGACCAACTAGAAACTTCAGACCATAACACTGGTATCGAAAACCCACAAAATGGTGGAACTCATGATTGTCATGGCGTCGTATTTCCTATGCCTATCTATATCTATATCTTCCAAAGATATAGTAAATTTTGAGGTTAGTTTTTCCTCTAAAGACATCATTTGACGTGAAAAGCTATTCGTATTACGGTGGTTCTACTCGGTAATATTTCTATTATCATTATTATGAAAATACTAGATTCAATTTTGATCATTTTATAATAGAAATATTACCGTGTAATCATACCGGCCTTACATTTGATATGGATAGGCATAGGAAATACGACGCCATGACAGTCATGAGTGCCACCATTTTGTGGGTTTTCGATACCAGTGTTATGGTCTGAAGTTTCTAGTTGGTCTTGCTCTGTCCAAGCAAAGAAGACTCCAGCAAGATGGATAAATGACTCCAGTTCGGTCAATATTAGTTCAAAAATAATAAATTTTATCTCAAAATGTAGGAAACAATCGGATTTGAGTTGGAGACCAAATTTATAATTTTTGAACTAATATTGACCGAGGTGGAGTCATTTCCCCCATCTTGCCAGGATGTCTTCATTGCTTGTACTGACTATATCAATGCATGTTAATGAATAGAAATCGAAATCACAGTACCATTTTAGTATTTTTCAATTAAATTTAATAAAATGAAAATACAAGATATTGTCTTTCATCTAATATGGATAACTACCTCAATACCACCTTCACAACTACTCAATAAATTTAAATTTTGAATTTGAAATTTTAAATACATGTTTCGCTCTCCTAAGAGGCATTCTAAGTGTCACTAAATAAATAATAATATATTTTAAGTTTTAAAGTAAGTTAATACATTGTAGTGTCGAGTGTACAGTAAAAAATACCAAAAGGGTAGTGTTATTACAGGTTTTATCATTTTATTAAGATACACATGTATGTGTTGTGGAACTTCTCCATAATAACATTTTAGATTTCATCTAATACAATTTTAATCTGTTTAGTAATTTTATAGCTTTCTCTGGGTTTTATTTTCGCTGATAATATTATTTGTGATTTTTTCTCTCTGAAAATATTGTCTACACCTTGGGAACTTTGTATTTCTTGCTACTTTCATGCGGCGTGTACATTGTACAATTTGAAGGTGATACATTAAATAATGTACACAATGTGATAGCCTACAAGAATAGTATGTATGTTAGTCAGTGCATGAAGGGCTTAGTCAGTGTATGAAACAGCCCATGAAGGGCTTAGGCCTACCAGCTGGTTGCTAGTTTCATATTCACTCCACTAAAAGTGGATTAAGTGGAAGAGGGGGACTTGCATGCCTCAACTTCGCCCATAAAACTTGAGTAAAATATTTACAAAGTGTAAATAAAGGCATTTATCTATCTATAAAGCAGAGATGAATAATCATCAGCCAGGATAGTGGTTAGCAAGTTGATCCTATAAGCAATAAAAGAAGAATAATGTACAAGAAGAAACACTAAGTGATCAATAAAATATCCAAGATAGTACCTTACATGTATCGAAAGAAACAACAAATTAAAGGGTCTTGTATAATCATTTCTTGTGATTTTATTGTAGCTCCAAATTTTTCATGTTATACTTATTTTTCAAGTTTTAAAATGATTATTCAAGTGGATTTTCTGTATTTATTTTCTGTGTCAACCTTCTAAATTCAAAATTCTCTGTGGTGTTTTTTCCGAGTGGAAATTGTATTAAGTGAGTATTGAAAAGGGCAACCTGAATTTTTTAATCTTCTGTATCTTCTTGAATGTACTATGAATTGAAAATTGAACCATGTACACTCCGCTCCATCTATATTTGTTTATTTATTTTAAATTCCAATAGATTTTTTTCTAATGAATGATTTCAGATTATGATTCCTCTGGTGGAGTCTTTGGACGAGGGCGAAGATAGGTTGGAGTTGACCACTTTGAGCACGCTGTCTGGTCTGTTAGCCGAAAAGGAGCCAGCTCTTCTATCCTATACGGATACATTCATACCACGATTTCTCAAGTTGGCTAAAGAATCACATTCCATGGTGAGTCCAACAACTATCAATCATAGTTTTATTTGTATAAAAATACAAATGAAGTGAGATTATCGATGTAAGTTTTAGCTGATCTTGTTTGAAATTTTAAAGTGTTGTACAGATACTGTTTGTACAGTTTATGATTTTTGCATAGATTGATTTGTATAATAATATGATTATTGCATAAGATTTGGCGATTGATAAGTGAAGCATCGATCTTACGAGCCCTGGTAAATAATGTAGCAGTAATAGTTATAGTCTGCCCAAGCAGAGAAGACCCTCTGGCAAGTTGAGAAATGACTCCAGGTTGGTCAATATTGGTTCAAAAAATATTAATTTAGTCTCTTATTGTAGATCAGAATATTTACTACGATTGAAACCAAATCAATAATTTTTGAACCAATATTGACCGAGCTGTTGTCATTTTCTCATCTTGCCAGAGGGTCTTCTTTGCTTGGACAGACTATACTTGATTCAGTAGGCTACATCACGTGCAAGTGACAGACGAAGCTGCCTAACTTTTTTGTGTCAGCTATCCCAACCCCAACTAACTATTTAATGGCTATCATTATCCAAATAATAGACTATACATTTTTTGTTTTTTTTTATTAATGCTCATTTTCGAGATTAATATAGTCTATGGACTATGGACTATAGACTATCAATACTCAAACTTCCAGATCCATTTAAGGTATATAAGGTAACGTGTATCATTTCCCGCAGAATGAATTTCCTCTCGTATAGTATGTCCAAGCAAAGAAGACCCTCTGGCAAAATGTGAAAATGACTCCAGCTTAGTCAATATTTGTTCAAGAATTAAAAAATGTGGTCTTAATGGTAGAACAAATTGTTTCCCACAATTTGAGATGAAATTGATAATTTTTGAACCAAAATTGACCGAGCTTGAGTCATTTTCCCATCTTGCCAGGGGGTCTTCTTTGCTTGGGCAGACTATAGTATGTCTTGAAGTTTTGAGAGATGAAGCTGGGAGCCTTATCCTCTAATCCTATGTATATTTATTATGTAAATATAATTTTGAATATGTACTGTTTTAAAGTTAATTTTTTCTCTGTGTTACAGAAAGTTAGAATCGGAGCCCTGGAATGTTTGAAGTTCTACGCCAGTTACCCACCTGTTCAAATTGTTCCCTACGTTGAAGATGTGAGTACCAAATACTTGGAATCCTCAATTTAATGTTTACAATACTTAACAATACTCGGTTTGGTTATTTCTATAAAGAATTGCTAATCGACCACACGCATCAAACTCATTTAATTGGAGTGCTTCCAGAGTCATCTGAATTTGATGCATGAGGATGACTACATGACTTCATTTAATTGAAATACTCTATGACCATGAGAGTCCAAAATATAATTACAGTACCAATATTTAATCCAAGGTGTATCCAAGTATACATTAATCATAATAATGATAATAATTTCTCTGGATGCTGAATAACACATCCAGTGGAGTTTATTAGTCAGTCAAATCATTACAAAATACATGCAAATTTCAGATACAGATGATAATAATAATAATAATAATAGATTTATTAAACCAATCAAAATGAAATACAAAATTCAAAATCTTAATAATATACATAATTCCATTATACAAAATTTGAAATCTTATAACAAAATAATATAAGGTTCATCACCTCTTAAAGCTTAAAGCTCGTGCTGAGAGATAAGTCGCTTAGGCAAAAGCAATTACATAAAAATAAAATCATTATCAAAGTGAAGAACAAAACTAAATCAAATTCTTATACAATATTTAACTAAACCTACACTCAATAACTAGGCTAGAAAATGTGTTACAAAATACTTATGATACAAATAAATACTTATGTTACAAATAAATGATACATGCAATATTATAGTTTATAGCCTCTAAAATAAAAAAATGATTCCCCACTATAAAATGATTCCCCACTATAATTATGGATTTGGGTGGAACCCGCGGTGTCTCTACAATGTTCACGAAATGGAGCTCTGGCAATTACTCTAACAGCCTTTTTCTGCATTAAAACAATATGTTACGCTTGCGATGCACAACCCCAGACTATTGGGCCATATTGAGTATGAGATTGAAAAAATCCAAAATAGGCCTGACGATTACCGTCCTGGTTCAGCTCACCACGTTTAAAGGCAAATACACTGATGCTCATCTTATTTTCTGGACTGACAGTGTAACTGATGGGTCCATGTTAGAGTCTGCAATTTGGGTCTTCAATGATTCCCAAAAATTTATGAGCCTTATTTTTACTATTGAATCTATCAGATATATTTTTAAGGCCGGTATTACACGATAATAGTTCTATGATCATATCTGATCATATGGAAAGAGATGAAAATATGATTTTGTATTTTCATCTCTTTCCATATCATCAACTATGATAATAGAACTATTATCGTGTAATACCATAGCTTCATTTAATAGAAGGCCATGGCCTAAAAATTGACAACTATGTAGAGTAGGAAATTGGGTTCATTTAAAAGCATTAAAATCATTTCCCAATCAGCTGTTCTAATGGATGCGTTTCTTGTGTGCGTTCTCCCATTTGACTTGCTACAAATCATAAGCTATTTTAATAAATAACTGCCTATTCTTAATCTTTCTTGCTAATCTCTAACACAACCTATTACAAAAGGAATTATTACAACCCATTACAGTAGGAAATTGGGTTCATTTAAAAGCATTAAAAACATTTTTCAATCAGCTGTTCTAATGGATGCGTTTCTTGTGTGCGTTCTCCCATTTGACTTGCTACAAATCATAAGCTTTTTTAATAAATAACTGCCTATCCTTAATCTTTCTTGCTAATCTCTATCACAAAAAAACACAAAAGGAACTCTATACGAAGAGTTTCATGAACGTTTTTCATGGAAATTATGCTCAAAATAGAAAGAAAGAAAGTCCAAGTCAACATGCATGATTTGTATCTGTACTTAATGCTTTCATATGAAAAGACTGTGTCTACGGTGCGACGTTGCCATATTATTAGGGCATCGCCTTCTATTAAAGGAAGCTATGGTAATACCCGCCTAAGCCCAAAGGTAATAGATGTGGTTTTATCAACACTGAGGAACAGTTCATGCCCTTTAATTGAATCTTTTGGGCTTGTTTTTACAGGGAATAATTTACTTATATTTCAGATTATGTACATTATGGTGTTTTTTTTAATGATTACTTGATTGGAATTTTTTAAATTGTAAATGGCAAACTACCAATTGTATAATTTTGTTGTAATTTTTTTCCTGTAATAAAGTTATGTATTTCATTATCATTTAATCATGTTTCAAATTAGAGTCAGATAGTACCACAACTGAGTTATGGTATATGATGGTTGTGGTTTCCAATGCTTATTGAGAACTGTGAATCTTATGACTAAGTCTGAATTTTGTGTTTCAGGTTACCACCGAACTTCAACCTTGCCTAGATGATAGGAAGAGACTGGTGAGGTTTGCAGCTGTGAATGCGCGCTCCGCCTGGTTTCTCGTCAATCACCATCTTGAAAAACCAGAGTAGAAAATGAATAAACTAGAAACGAAAAGAAACGGATTAATCAAAATTACAAAAACTAGATGTTGTATGTACCAGTGTCATCCCTCCAGTAACAATCGATGTATAGTGATTATATGTATGCAGTATGCACAGTTTAGATACGATTACATTCGTTTAGTCCGGTCGAGCAAAGAAGACATTGTGGCAAGTTGGGAAATGACTTCAGCTCTGTCAATACTAGTTCAAAAATTATAAATATCAACAATTATAATTGTAGAGCAGAATATTTTATACAATTTGAGACCAAACTTATAATTTTCGAACAAATATTTAACGAGTTGGAGTTATTTTCCCGTCTTGCTAGAATTTCTTCTTTGCTTGGACACACGTACACATGTATGAGGTGCTTGTTTGAGGTACATGTTTGAGTATAGTTTTGCAAAAATCACGTAAAAGTTGAATCATGAATTCAAAATATTGGGTTTTAGAGGAATCGAGTTTGATTGTCTGTTATTCAAAATTTTTGTTTTTAAAATGTATGAGGAAGTGTTGGGTTTCTTACGATTCGGATTGAAATGTTCATATCGTGAAAAATCGCTGGTGGTCTCACCAATGATTTTTGGAGCTTGAGTTTCAGCTATTTTGAATAGCATTCTAACATTCAAAATGACATTCCAACATTCATTTAGAAACTGTACAATCATGATTATAGTCTCTTGAGTTTGATCTTATGTTTATGGACTTACTAAAGGTAGGTTCCCATTACTACATAAGTCACATGGGCACATGTGCATAAGATGCAATAGAAATTTAAGAGTTGTATAGAGCAAGGCACACTGAGCAGCTGATTTTTTATTTGTGTTGCTCCATTCAACTACGTTGTTCCTATTGCATCTTGTGCTAGACATATGCCCACGATGGAAACCTACTTTTAATGGAACCTAAGTAACTAACCCAGTGAATAATCTAACTATAGTAATGGAAGTTAACAAACTTAACTCAAACATGTATTGAAACGCCAACTTTTACATTTTACGAATGTAATCTAAAATTGTGCCAGATTTTCATTATTTTTATGAGAACTCGACACACCACTACATTCCATTGAATGGAAGAAGTTTGAATTATATCAACCCCTTTGAATGGATAGCAACTATTTTAAATATAGATATTTGGTTGTTTAAAATGTGTTGATTGAATTGATCCTTTCACTTTATTCCAAATACAAAATGTTTATATTGTACTGTATCTCAAACTGTAGCAATATCTCATCATTGACAGGCACAGCTTCTTTGCCTGAAGTTTTTCAACAGAGGGTGCTTATGTATTTTCATTGGCTTTATGAGAAGTTGGGAAGAATTTTGAAAGGTCACTTTGTGTGAAAGCTTGCAAATCTGCCACTCTACTCCCCAAATGAAGAGGAGGTAAAGACTTTTTTGAGTTCTCTACATTATGTCTGGCCACCCATCTCAATTAAATTTGTAAAATGTTTCATGGATCAACTAGTTCATGGATGAATAATATTAAATTATTTTTGGATACTGTACGGTACCTACAGATAAACAATTTTGAACTTTTGAACTATATTGGTTACAACTAATAATTATGGTGAATTTACAGAATTTGACCACTTACTATAATTCCCAAGCATTAGAGCCATGTTGGGTGATTATGTGGGGCGGAGAGTGCATGATTTGGTTATGGATGGAGTGCGAGGATGTGGTAGACCGAAGATGAGATGGAAAGACAGGATAGCGGCGGAAATGCAGGAGAATGGTTGGAGGAGGAGAGAACGCGTTGGACAGGGTGTTGTGAAGCAGATTACAAAGAAGGAATGTAGACCCAATTTAAATGGAACGAAGGCAAAGCCAAAGAAGAACTTATTGAGTAGTTGTGAAAGTGGTATTGTGGTAGTAATCCATATAATTAAATGAAGAGACAAACCACTGATTTATTAAAAAATCGAGATACCGGTTTCGGTTGTTGCACCATTATATCAATCTCTGGTAAATCGGTAGTAGGAAACTTACTGAAGAAGTATTGGGATTGGATTCTATTAGGTATTGATTCAACGATTAAGATAATTATATTATATTGTATAATCCATGAAATATTAGAAGTAGATTGGGGGTGGCGTAGCTGAGTGGGTTAAGTGCTGGCGTTGCAACCCAAAGGTCCCGTGTTCAAACCCAGGTCAGACCAGAAATTTTTCTCAGGCCACTTTCCCGTGTTTCGGATGGACATGTTAAGCCGTCGGTCCCGGCTGTCTAAAAGCAGTCGTTAAGTCATGTCAGAGGCCCTGAAATTGATCAGGAGCGACCTGAAAACGCTGACACCAGACCTGAGCCAGCCAGGTTATACGAATATTATTATTATCATCATCATTTAGAAGTAGATTTTTCTCATGAATGTTTGTAAATCAATAGGTGATAACTGTGGAAAAATATCTCTAACGCTGGCAATTTAGTGTGGAGAATCTATTAGGGTATCGAAGCGCACATCTTTTACTTCTTACCGCTAACTTCAATAAAAACTTTTCATCAAATTGTTACTTATTTCATAAGAATTAAATAATATAGAAACTAAAGTTCCGAAAATCAGTTAATATTTTGGAATCAAACGTTTTTGCTATCAAACTTTCAAATGGATGCCCTCTCATCACAACGATGCAAACTAGCTTTAAATAAGTGCGGGAGTATTCCGCTACAAGTGCTGCTGCGAGTGGCAGAGTAGCGAACGAACCAGCTGAGTGTTGTTTATTTGTCCATCTGTGAGCGAACGGGCAGGTTGTTTCGGTTACGACAGTTCTGTCAAACAGTTCCGTGAGTTCAGTGCTGCGAATCCACATTCAATGTGTAAAATAGTGTGACAATTTGAAAATTACGACAAATGGAGGAAAGATAGGCTAATTTGTTTGTGAAATGGCAGTGGTCATGGATAAAGTGAACACGGGAATGTCTGGAATACAGCATTTTCCTGTAGAACGTTTAGTGCGTGTTGGTTACTATGAACTTGATAAAACTATTGGAAAGGGCAATTTTGCTATTGTCAAGCTCGCCACACACATTGTTACAAAAACAAAGGTAATTATATTTATTCAATATTCTCCCAGTTCTCTGAGCACATATTGCTTGTAATTTTATTTAGGCCTATTTACTTGTTTTCAAAACAAGGACTCTTGTGAAGATTTTGGTAACCTACGAAATTTGATTTCAATGCTTCACTGCTCAAAGTAACTTATCAACTGTTTGTTGTGATGAAATTACACTTATTCTAACATAATGATGGTTTTTAATGCCAAAATCATCTGAAAGGCTTACTGTTCTGTTCATTCATTCTATCTGATCAACATGTGTGCTGATTGAATATGTTAGGTTAGGATGATTATTATTTTGATAATGTTTTAAAGTTTTCAATTTACGAACCAATAATTATTATGATGTAGTATTAACTATTTTTTAAGTATAAATAAATGCATAAAATTGACTAGTTACTAGACCAGGATGATATTCTTTTAACTGTACTAGAAATGGTACTTGATGGATTGCAACTTGCTCTTCAAGGTTAAGAGCAATAAAGATTGAACAATCCCATCTAATATTCTTGCTTCAACTATTTCTGAGAAGGATGTTTCCACTATTACATGAATATCCTGTATTGTATTGAATTATTTACAGTCTATATGCTGTAGATGTCTAATTTATTTCATTTCTATGATTAGGCCTACAGTAAGTTATATTTTTTAGTCAGTGAAGCCCAGTGTAATTTGTTGAGGAACTATTAATTATTAGCATATATCCACGAAAAATATAGAATTTTAATTCTATATTTATAAAATCTTTTGTAACTTATGTCAATAAATAAAAATTATTTAATTAAATTTTGAATTAAATGGTATTAATACCATTTATAAAAAGAGTGAAGGTAGGAGGGTTCCTCAAACAGTTTTTCTTTAAAGCAAAATTATTCTCGAAACCCTGATTTGATCTATTCTAAATGTAAAGAAAGTCATTGACTTTGTTCACTTCTCCATTAGGTTAAATACATTGTTTGAACCTTTTCTTATCTTGAGCTGCAGCATTGAAGTGTTTATGAGACAGGTCATTGAAATTCTTCGGTTATCTGTCATGGATTTATCAACCAACTATTAAGTTCAGATTCATCAACATGCTTTTTCTCTTGACAATCCTGTGTCACTTAGAAAACTTGAGAAAAAGTATTTCCTTCGATACTTTGGTTCATCTGATAATTTTTAGGATTAATATTTCAAGATTGAACTTTTTGCACGGTTTTCGGTTGATTTATTTTTCAAGGAATTGTTGTACTGTATTGGCAGACGTGGCAGATAGCACATAATGTTAACCCAGCAAGGCCACCCTTCTCAAGACTCTCATGGACTCCATGAAGTATGTGCTCAACAGTCTCCCGCTCTGAAGCCAAACTTTGTACCTGCAAACAAATTATTAGCCTCACAAAATTCATCTATCTGTTCAGCTATGACCATTTGAAATATTTTTGACTAATCAGACAGAATTGATATTGGCCTATAATTATTGGGGTCACCCCTATCACACTTTTTAAACAGAGGGATAGCCTTTGCAAATTTAAGCTGTCTGGGAAATAAAATTTTTATACTAATATTATACTCTAATACTATTTATACTCTACTAGTCTATAGTAGTTATTTATAAAGTGTTTTGAAGGGAAGAAAGTAGGTATCAGCCCAATTGCAAATTGAAAATGGGATTCCAGCCCAAGCATCTTACTTTTTCTTGCTGTCTTCTCCATAGTCATCAGCATAAGCCTAATTTCAAATAGAATTTTTCAATACAAATAAAAATTAAGGCATCAGCCTCTGATCATATCACTAATAAAAATTTAAGCATGCTGAAATACTGATATCAAGCAACCAGTGAATCATTCATGTGGCATAGACGCCTCACACTTGTAAATAATTGGCGCAAGCTGAGAAAGTACGTAGTTGAGTGCACTGTGACGGAGTGTCTTCTGTGCTTGCACAAACTGTACCCAACCAACGAAAATGTTTACACAACAAATGAAGATGGCAAATGAAGTATAGTCTGTTCATGCAATGAAGACATTCTGGCATGATGTGAAAAAGACTCCAGCTCGGTCAATATTGGTTCAAAAATTATAAACGTGATATTAGATTGTAGGAAATATTCTGATCTACAATTTCAGACAGAATTTATAATGTTTGAACCAATATTGACCGAGCTGGAGTCATTTCTCATCTTGCCAGAATGTCTTCTTTACTTGGACTGACTAAAGCTGATCTTTGTTTGATCAAATGGTAGTCGATAGAATAGTGACTGCCTGTTGCTCGTCACCTATAGTCTGCCCAAACAAAGAAGACCCTCTGGCAAGATGGGAAAATGACTCAAGCTCGGTCAATATTGGTTCAAAAATTATTAATTTGATCTCAAATTGTAGGAAACAATTTAAACTACTGTTAAGAACATATTTGTAATTCTTGAACAAATATTAACCAAGCTTGAGTCATTTTTCCATCTTGCCAGAGGGTCTTCTTTGCTTGGGCAGACTACAGCTGATTTCTTCGTTATTAAGAAAGAAAAATACAGTTAATTAACAACCCAATTATTTGAATTGTTGTTCCTATGGCATTATCCGATGAGTGTCTTGATTCAATAAACATTTATTCTCTGCTTATCAGGCAGAATTTTATGAGTGTTTTGATTCTCGGTGCGGTTTAATAAAAAGGATTGACTCTGATAACTTCAACAGAACATTCAAAATTTTGTTTCCAAACATTCACTTATTATTTATAAGTAAATGTGACTATTCACATGTTTCTAATCGGAATATAAATTTATTATTGAATTGAAAGGCTAGATGTCAAACCACAGATCTATTAGAAATGATAAGCGGTTTTGTTTTTCATACTATTATCCACCTTGGAGTTGAAAGAGTTAACATTGATTGATAATTGTGTAACAACAAAAACCAGTATCTCTACTTTTATTATATCAGCAGCTTGACAATATATTGTTATTCGATTTGAATAACTAGCACAATATCACCTTCACAACTACACTATTTTATTGTCTTTTTCAATTTTTCTTTAGACCTATACATGAGCTTAGATTCATCAATAGAATCACATTAGATAATGTGCGTTTAAATCGCTATTCCCAAACTTTGGTTGAACTTTATTTCCAATAAGATACAAAAGTCTATAAGTTTTAAACTTGATACATGATATATGAGATCTCTCAATTAGTGTGGTTCATCAATAAGATACATGTAACATCTTGTGTATCTTGTTGAAAGGAAATTGAACAAAGTGAAAAAGCCATGAGTCAATGTTACAGTATCAAATTTTATACATCATACAATACGTGTACTCTCGATTAGTTTGGTTCATCAATAAGATACACGTATCATCATCCATCTTGTGTCTCTTGTTGAAAGGTGATTGAATCGTGGACACAAAGCGAACAAGCCGTCCATCACATTGTGAGTCAATGTTACAGTTGAGTGGTAGAAAGTACTTCCTAGTCCTAACTCCGCCTATTGAAGAATATTTCATTTGAATGTTGTAAATGAACGTTTCACTTTCACCCATATCGGTCGGTATTGCCGCTAATAGTTTATGCAGCACTTGATAGTTGCGTGACAGCGTAATGTAACTCAAGGATGTATAACGATGCTAAGTAAACGAAAAGTCAAGTATCACAGCTATGGCAATGAGAATGAAGAGTCTGCCATGAAAAATTAAAATGAGAAGTGGTATCGCCCTGGAAAGTTTGTGTGGGTCATGATTGGAGGACTCATGCTTGGCGGTGATTGGCTGGATTTAGAGTTGAAACTATAGAACTAAACTCTCGATCTAGAGCTAACATTTTAGATGATAATGCGTAGACATTGAGAAGAGATTAGATTAGATTACTTTATTCAAATAGATAACAAAATTCGGCTTAGATTCTTCATTGTGATATAATAAATGAGTAAAACAAAATTATCCTATGAATTTCACAAAATAGAAACTTCTAGTAAAAATACGAAAAACGGTGAAGTAATGAATGCAAAATTTATACGAATTTCAATTCGAGGTTCTGCGAAATGAATTAGGAGTGTAAGCTATCGAAGTGAAAAGGCGAAGTTTAGACATATAAAGGCTATTTCCATTCTTGGGTAAGGATAATAAGGATATCCTTTCCATGCCGGCCGGGTTGGCCGAGTGGTCTGGGGCGTTACAACCTTCAGTCCGCTAGCGCTACCCGGTCGTGGGTTCGAATCCCACCAGAGGCATGGTCGTTTATGCAGCTCATGAATCACCCTCGCACACTCCATTACCCACGCACAAGTAAATTGGAAATCTTATGTGGGCATCATCCGCAGCAAAAAAAAAGCATTAACACTTGGCCATTAAGAGAGAGAGATTCTTTCCTTCTCTGTGACCTAGGACTCCTGTATGGTAATGAAACTGAACGTAAACTAGGATGATCAATTGAACAATTAGGATGATTTACAAATCATAATAAATGGAGAAGAATTGAGCATACACAAGGCAGATTGACGTGAATTTTTGAGCATTGTCTGTTTTACAAAAGCTATGTTTTGAGAGGTTCGAACGGTTTTTGTTCTTGCAGTTTTTTAGAGGTTTCTCTAGTTTGTTCAAGGCTGTTTACACGTCTAAAAAATGAGGTAAGAGTGCAAAAGCCATTCAAATCTATGAAACATAGAAAATTGATGTTTTTTAAAGGATAAAATCATCAGAGAATTGAATAAAAATATTTTATTCTATAGTAAATGGATAAATTTTCTAATTTTCCCCTTATATTCATAACCGATAAATGATCAAATAAATTCTCATAAAGAATTAGTTACTCATTCGCTCCGTTTTACTGGCTAACCCTGTACTTGTGTTATGTATAGTCTGTCCAAGCAAAGAAAACCCTCTGGCAAGATTAGAATATGATTCCAGCTCGGTCAATATTGGTTCGAAAATTATCGATTTGGTCTCAATCGTAGGAAACATTCTGATCTACAATTTGAGACCAAATCAATAATTTTTTAACCAATATTGACCGAGCTGGAGTTATTTTCTCATCTTGCCAGAGGGTCTTCTTAGCTTGGACAGACTATACCAAGTTGGAAAAATACATCTTTCTATTCGCTGGCAGATCGCTTATCGACTGTCCGATTTAGTTGGAGTTTTCTGTATCACGTTGCTATAGTTTGGTCGAGCAAAGAAGACATTCTGGCAAGATTGGAAAATGAGTCCAGCTCGGTCAATATTGGTTCGAAAATTATAAATTTGATCTCAAATTGTAGAAAACATTCTGCTGTACAATTTGAGATTAAATTTATAATTTTCGAACAAATATTCACCGAGCTGGACTCATTTTCCCATCTTGCCAGAATGTCTGCTTTGCTCGACCAGACTATATTTGACTAGAAATTTTAAAGTAGTCCAATTAGAAATTTAGAAATTAAAATATATTTTACAGTTCATTACTTCACCTTCTTCCCTTATACCAAAATTAAAATCAATAAAACCAGAATATCTTTACTAGTATTAAAATTGTAAAATTAGAAATAAATAAGTTTCCAACTATTGAAAGCAGCTTTGATTATGTGGAGCGTTGATTTCAGCCCACAACAAAGTAATGCTCATTGACAACGTTATGACGAACTGTTTGTAATCGATACCTGGCCTAAATAAATTGAAGATGATCCAGTTGAACACGCTATACTCACACTTTGCCCGTATATGAACGTCAATTGCTTGATGACTCATGGTTTTATTCATGATTTCCTTTGTTCAATTAGTGGCTGATTATGAGCTCGACATCGGCGAGCCAGCTACAAATTCAAACTCATTTATTCAACATACAAACAAACATCATATTTACAAAATACAATTGATAAAAAATTGAAGTAATATGACAAAATCACAAATCAAGTTACAGTTTAGTGAATTGGTTTAGTGCAATTAATTCGTTATTTAGGATGTGCAGTACTGTCTTTATTCCAATATAGGCAGTTCAATTTCTTTACAAGAAATTGCACAAGAAAATACTTGTAAATGTTTCTCTAAGGCTGAGGCCGCACTGCCGGTGGGTAGAGCCTGGAGGGTGGAGGGTAGTTGGTAAATCTATAGAACGTACACACCATCCACAGTAATATATCGTATGAATCGTATGTGTTCAGCCGCCATCTTGAAATTCTTAAATATGGACAACATAACCTCAAAAAACAGTATGACGTCATACCATTCATACGATGTATTACTGTGGATGGTGTGTATGTTCTATAGATTTACCAACTACCCTCCACCCTCCACGCTCTACCCACCGACAGTGCGGCCTCAGCCTAAGTGCTATCTGTATTATATTACTACAAAAATCTGATAAACTGATGTACACATTAAGATTAATTCAATCAAATTAAAATGCAATTCGAATTCAACTTGAAAATTCATTATATATCAGTGTACATATGTATTATTTATCATTATATCAGTGTACATATGTATTATTTATCATTATATCAGTGTACATATGTATTATTTATCATTATATATCAGTGTAAAATTCATTCTGTATCAGTGTACAGATTCATCATTACCGGTGATAATTGAATACAACTACTCTATTAATTCCAATTATAGTTATATTGTATTGGATATTAGCAACTCGGTGAGGGAGGTCGCATAGTGATCGTGAAGTTGAATCACGAACACTGTGGACTGCTCTTGGATGGTTGACCAGTATTTAGCCAAGTACACATTGGCGAGGTGGAACCTACCCGTAAGGGTCTGTCTCCTTACCATATCTATTTATTTTTATTTGTTTATGAGGGTGAAGCCCACATGAGCTCATAGAATGAAATGGATGATAGATGAAGACTACTTTTCTTCTTTCTTTTTTTATGTAGTCATTATACAATATATTAT
The DNA here is from genome assembly GCA_017141385.1 of Sogatella furcifera. Lineage (NCBI taxonomy): Eukaryota > Metazoa > Arthropoda > Insecta > Hemiptera > Delphacidae > Sogatella > Sogatella furcifera. The sequence continues at coordinate 3,764,583 of CM029550.1, read as the reverse complement.
TGAAGTTCTATTCTCTTCTTCCTGATCACTACATGGAATTGGGCCGTGTACACACAGCTTCATGGACACTTTCACGTCAATGGCCACACTGTGATAGTACAGTCTCTGTGGTATAGTCTGTCCAAGCAAAGAAGACCCTCTGGCAAGATGAGAAACTGACTCCAGCTGGGTGAATATTGGTTCAAATATTATTGATTTGGTCTCAATCGTAGGAAACTTTCTGATCTACAATTTGAGACCAAATCAATATTTTTGAACCCATATTGATCGAGCTGGAGTCATTTTCTCATCTTGCCAGAGGGTCTTCTTTGCTTGGACAGACTATAGTCAAAGATTGCACAAGCTGAGAAGACAGTTACTAGGGTTTTCCTGAGATCGATGCCGATGCCCACATGTGCTCTAAGCATGTGCGTGGGTAACGAGAGGGGTGATAATGATTGAGAGATGACTGATTCTAGGCAGTCGGGACCGACGGCTTTACGTCTTCTCCCAAAGATTTAAAATGTAAAGTTAGATTTAAGAGTTCCTGCAAAGTGTATTTTCCACTTTACAGATGTACACACTTTAAAGGGGTCTTAGACGAGACCTGTACCAGTCGCTTTTTACAAATCACTTTTTACTTACCAGCTTCCACTTACCTTGGAGGCGCTTGTGAGAGTTTGGATGAATTATATTATTAAGAAGTCACTTTTAAAGTGTCAGTTAGTCGCAAGAGCTGTTCCAGTCATTTATTTATTTTCAAGAGAAATTTCAAACAATTTGAGTACTTATGCCGGGTTTTTCCAAGCACACTCAAAGTTGAGGGACCCTCAAATTTTGATGAACAGCTTACATTTTCTATGATAAGTATAGGAAATGTAGTAAACTTGAAGGTCCCTCAAATTTGAGTGTGCTTGGAAAAACCGGGCACTAGATTAATAGAGTAGATGGCTGTAGTAAATAGGTTTCAAAACTTTTCTCTAGGAGCACTGTAGTGAAAAGGTTTCCAAACTTATCACTAGGAGCGCTGTAGACCTCCTACAAGGTCACGTGACCTCCTACAAGCTAGTAAGTTGACAAGTCACTTGCTACGTTCACGTTCAGAATGTAGCTGTCCCTGGGCTTGTTACTTAACCTGAGGCTTGCTACTGTCCTATATTACCTGGCTTGTTGGTGTTTAAACAAGACGTTTAGCTAGCTGCCAGTAAGAAGCGGCTTGCTACAAGTCTCGTCTAACGTCCTTTTAACGTAGCGTATGTTCCCAGCTTGTTTGAACCATACCAGCAAGGATAAACCAGAGAGAATAGAAGTAATTTATATTCCAAAGTTTTATTCCATACTCTCTGGGCTGAACCGGCTCCTTCTATTGATATGTGGGATGCAATAGTCTGTCCAACCAAAAAAGACCCTCTGGCAAGGTGAGAAAATGACTCCAGCTCAGTCAATATTGGTTCGAAAATTATCGATCTGGTTTCAATTGTAGGAAACATTCTGATCTACAATTTGAGACCATATCAATAATTTTTGAAACAATATTGACCTAGCTGGAGTCATTTTCTCATCTTGCCAGAGGGTCTTCTTTGCTTGTACAGACTATGAGAGGTTATACAAGACAACAGCTGTTGCTAGCATCGTCCGTGGGCTGAGTTGGTTGCTGCATGTGTCGTTCAGCAGATATTATGTAGCCGTAGGCGTAAGATGCAAAGATGTTTCGTTAGATGACACTCAGCATTGTCCACACTGGGCGATTTTTTGTGCGCTGCAAGCATGTTGGAGGCCTGGAGCTCACTGGCGGCTTGTGCCCACGAAACAGGTGCTGTACATTAAAAGATACAGGCACTTCACCTGTTTCGTGGGTAGGAGCCGCCAGTGCTGGACCTGCGTGTTAACCTCTACATGGCGTATTTCTGATGTGCAGTAGTGATACACAAGTCCAAAATTGATACGAAATCGTACAGGAAGAAAGTTCATTGTCACATTTTTGAAAGTGGGATTATAAATAGTAAAGTGAGGTAAGCTCATTTGACACTGCCGAAAATTGAGGGAAAAAGCTCGAATCTGAGTATGTCCGCATGGTTCAATTCATTTTCGCCCAATTGAAATTGAATTTGCTATCTTTGTTTTCGATTGATTGTTGGATTGATTTGAGATGCATCATGTTGTGTACTTTCTTGAAATAAATTGAACAGGGACACACAACTTCAGAATGTCTTGAGAAAGATGTAAAGTAGACTTGAAACTTCTTCATGTATGCACACCACTTTCGTTTGCAGCAAACGCAAACGAATCGACCAATTATGGACACGTTTAATCATTTGCAGCATGTTTAAAAACGACCATTAGAATCGACACGTGTAGACACGCTCAAGCATTTGCAGCATGTTTAAAAAGCAAACAGAATCGACCAAGTTTGTATGTATTGAAAACGAAATCGACCAGGTGTAGACACGCTCAAGCATTTGCAGCATGTTCAAAAAGCAAACAAAATCGACCACGTTTGTATGTATTGCAAACGAAATCGACCAGGTGTAGACACGCTCAAGCATTTGCAGCATGTTTGAAGCAAGCAAAATCGACCACGTTTGTATGTATTGCAAACGAAATCGACCAGGTGTAGACACGCTCAAGCATTTGCAGCATGTTTAAAAAGCAAACAAAATCGACCACGTTTGTATGTATTGCAAACGAAATCGACCAGGTGTAGACACGCTCAAGCATTTGCAGCATGTTCAAAAAGCAAACAAAATCGACCACGTTTGTATGTATTGCAAACGAAATCGACCAGGTGTAGACACGCTCAAGCATTTGCAGCATGTTCAAAAAGCAAACAAAATCGACCACGTTTGTATGTATTGCAAACGAAATCGACCAGGTGTAGACACGCTCAAGCATTTGCAGCATGTTCAAAAAGCAAACAAAATCGACCACGTTTGTATGTATTGCAAACGAAATCGACCAGGTGTAGACACGCTCAAGCATTTGCAGCATGTTCAAAAAGCAAACAAAATCGACCACGTTTGTATGTATTGCAAACGAAATCGACCAGGTGTAGACACGCTCAAGCATTTGCAGCATGTTTAAAAAGCAAACAGAATCGACCAAGTTTGTATGTATTGCATATGAGCCGGGTGCCGTCTGGCCTTTTAAGGTTAAACGAAGGTTGCACAGTTGCATCAATCAATCAATCTTTTGTTTTCCGTCGCGCGGAAAATGATGCAACAGCTGCAGATATTGTTTCCGGGTGGTGTCCCGTCCCGCCCAGCACAGAGTTGAATGAATTTGTATTAGTTTCAAATTAGTGGTCCAACGGTTGATAGTAGGCCGCGGTAACATTGGATGCGAGCTAAAGATGCCCACGCTTGAAAGAAGGTTATGCATAACTTGTTTGGTTTATAATGCTGCGAAGAGAGTTTGGTCGAGCTAGGAAGGCATTCTGGCAAGATGAAAAAACGACTCCAGCTTGGTCAATATTGGTTCTTAAAACCAATAAAAAATTAAAAATTCTTAATTTTCTAATTGTAGAAAACATCTAGCTCTACAATTCAATTAGAAACCAAATTTATAATTTTGGAACCAATATTTTCCGAACTGGGGTTCCCATTTTACCATTTTGTCTTCTTTGCTCGACCAGACTTTTCACTTCAACTTCAACAAACAATTTGAAAGTATCTAATTGTCTAGAAAGCTTGTGGAATGGGATTTATGTGATGTTCCTCGTACATGTACAGGTTACTATGAGGAAAACTTCAATAATATCTATTATAAACTTTAAGGTTCAGAGGGGCCATTTTTTGTAATGTCTTTTTGAGAAAATGAAAATTGAATTATCTAGAAAAATGTAATACAGTATCGATCAAAAATTCAACTATGCACTTGTATTTGAGAAAATTATTGGAAAGAATACGTTGTTCACATCTTCACAATTTTATTGTCTATTACAATATCAATTGAAATTACATCCAAATCTTGTCAATAAACATCATGTAGGTCTAATGATACTTGACATGTCAAGTTGTTTCAAGTAGGTTTATTCTATTGAAAGACTGTTCGAAAATGTGCTGAATATTCTATTCTGAAGTATCTTGTCTTCGAAGAATTGGGATGAAGTTGTTTTGAACATGAGCTCTTGAGTACCTACTGTAAAAGCACATTGTTTTCTTTCTTGGTAAATCTTGATTCTTGTCAACTTGTTTATTGTCATTCAGTTGAATTTGATTATCTTACATGGAAGTATCTATTATTTATGACGTCTTTGAAAATTTTAATCTTAGGAAGTTTAATTTTAATCTGAAGGAAGTTTAAAAAACAATCGCTCGGTAATTCAGTTCGAATGGAGTTTTATTTCTCACAAAACAGAAAATATTATATTATGATATTGTGATTGAGTGGTAGAGTGGACATTACTGTCCAAACTTCGCCACGTCATTAAAATAAAGAAGTCATTCTATTCTAATCTAACATTGTTTGAAGGGGAACACTGTCTTAACACTTTAATTGTATTAGATCCAATATTGTTACATGGAGTGTCACTTGGAATCTAGGTCAAATGAAGTAAAATTGTCTAGTAGGCTAAATTATAGAGGAACTAGATAAGTATTATAACTAATATTTCAATCCTCTTTTACTAAATGCAAAACAAAATAGTTTTATACTTTCTATGGTAACAGTTTGTTTCAACTGAAGTACTTTTTTGTGAATTACATCTAACAATTGATCCAGTACTTTTTTCTAACAATTAATTTTTCTGTTATTGAAAGTATTGGAACTCATGTAAAAACACACGTTTTTTAAAATACATAAGAAATCTGAAATGTATGCTCTTTTATAAAAAACATTTTGGAAAATGTTTAGTGTTTGCGCTGAGCATTGTGTACATTTTGCAGTTATTCAAAAATTCACAATCAACCCCATTTTGTGTCAATGTATGTTGACTGCATCCTGCAACTTTGTATCATATAACTCTGTATCATTCAACTTCGTATCCTGCAAATTAAGAGCAGTTCTACTTTTACTGTGTGTTGGCGCATCCAGGTGACCTCCAGGCAGCCTTGACTTGTTTTCATCCAGTAAGTTTTCTGATTTGTTCTGGGGGGATGGTGGGGGAAATGCATTTTAGCGACAGAAAGCAAAGAAGGCATTGTGGTAAGATGGGAAAATGACTCCTGGTCGCTCAATACTGGTTCAAAAATTATAAATTTGGTCCAAAATTGTAGATCAGAATGTTTCCTTCATTTTAAGACAAAATTTGTAATGTTTGAACCAATATTGACCGAGCTTGAGTTCATTTTCCCATCTTGGCAGAATGTCTTCTTTGCTTGGACAGACTATAGAAGAGTCCAATGGCATGTTCCGTGCTTTGAAACTCGAACACAATCTCAGCTGCATCTCAGAGAGTTGGTGTGGAAGAAGTTCTGTTCTCTCGGAGAGTCGCTGCTTCAATGATCAGAGAATACTATATCATTATGTACTACTGTTACCAAAACATACTACTTCTATACCTATTGATATAATTTTTTACTTTACATTCTCTGTGACTTCTGATAGTGATAGTCGGCAACTTGATTCGACCTTGCCGATTATTGTCTGTCCAAGCAAAGAAGACATTCTGACAAGATGGGGAAATTACCCCAGCTCGGACAATATTGGTTCAGAAATTCCAAATTTGGTCTCATATTGTAGATCGGAATATTTCCTACATTTTGAGACTAAATTTATAATATTTGAACCAATATTGACATAGTTGGTGTCGTTTTACATCTTGCCAGAATGTCTTCTTTGCTTGGACAGAGTGTACTCACGAGGAGCTCTGCTGTGACCTTGGATTGTCGTCAGTCAGTCGATACTATGTTGAAGAATTTTCGTAATGACTAGGAACGTGATTTAACGTAAATTACCTATGTCGACAATTGCATCCGAAGAAATAAATTACAAGTTGTTTCAACACTAGTACACACATTATTACAAGTGTTAGGCTATCTAGTTATTACATTGTTGCTATCTAGTTCCTATATTGTTTATTGTAGTTGAGATCTATGTTAAGACGGGTTTTATGTAATTTCTATCTAACCAATTTTGCATGTGTTTAGTTGTCAGTTCATATTAGTTCATCATAAGAATAGACCTATGCTGCATACTGTGCAGAAGTGCAGTACACAAATGTTGAGCCTTTTTTCTGAGGATGAAGCCCACTTGAGCTCTTTGGTTTGTACGTGTGTTATGAGAAGGGTGATAACTCTGTAATTAAAGTGAATAACAATCTAAAATATTTTTCATTCATTGATTCATCTAAAGTTTTCACAATTTTTAATGTTGAATTTTTCTTTCTTTTCAGGTGAGTGTTCAATGACTTTGAGTGTGACTTTCAGGTGAGTATTCTCAAATCTTTGGTGCAAGTCCTACAAATCGAGAAATCAATTAATGTAACTTAACTGTAAAAAATATCCAAAGAAAGAGGCCTTGGTGGTAGAGAGCTTCTTATAAGGGTAGGTTCGACTCACCTTTGTCACTTCATTCTGGTCACCCATCTGAAAGCAGTCTATTATGTTTGTCAGTCTGTTACAAAACAGTTTGAAAGTTACATTATGACTATAATCATACCCTAATGTGGGGACTAGTCAATACTCTATCAACCAGTTACACAGAAATTCAATTATTGATTAATTCAATAATATTCAATTTAACGTCAGTACTGTTACTGTATATTGATGACATTTAACAGAACCAATGAACGAGTCTGATATCAATGCCAAAGAGACGCAATTTTATGGCGGGTAAATTGAAAAGAATTTTCGTGCACTGGCCGAAAATTAATCAGATTTCACATTGCTTCAAACTTGTCAATATAAGGAAAAAATTCAACGACGGATGTAATTCCAGGCGAGAAATTGACAAAACTACTATGCGATTCCAATTTCCTGAAGCAACTTGTTTTCTCTCTCTCTCTCTCTTGATATAATTTTGACGGATTGTAAATTTGCTTTCACTATAGAGAGTAGCGGAAACTACAGCTTTTCCTAGGTATATTAATGGGGTTATTCACGATCTTTGTGTTAAACATTAGAGTAGTGGTATTTGTTGAATCGAATCAGCCGCTAATTTTTTTAATGTACTACTATAGCATTGACTTAACAAATAAGGGTCCTCATCCACTGTAAGTTCAGACTATGATTGTCATAAAATAATGTAAGAGAATGGGAAGCCGCAGTCCAAAAAAGCTGTAAACCGGCAGGCCAATCGTTGAAGGATCAGCTGTGAACAATCGAACTGTCACACGAAACAGGTGAAGTGCTGTACAGTAAAATATACGACATACGAGCACTTCACCTGTTTCGTGGGCACGAGTAGCCAGTGGCCTGTACTATTTCTCTTCCAATTTCAATGGGTAATGATGTCCAAAAGGTCACACACTTCATATTTCTGGTCCGGGTATATGAGATTGATTTCCAAAGGAAAGCAATTTTGATTCTAGTAATGTTAGAAAGCCGAAAAACACTTGAAAGCTTAATAATGCCGATAACATGGAACTAACTTTTCAAAATTTTTATTCATTTTCATAATAATCAGATGAATCAAAGAATAAAGATTTGCATGGCCCTATTGTTATCGTATTGTATCAATTTGCCAAAATCTAGAATTAATGTATCAGGTCCTACATTCGCGATAAGTAAGAAGAGACTATTCTTCTCGCAGTAGTTGAAGCAGCCGAACACATTGATCAATAGTATTGATGAGATCAATAGAGTGTCAGGGCCGTTTTTATGACGAAGACGGCGAGCAATCAGTCGAAATTTTATTGTACAGATATCTATTGTCTATCTGGCAGGCATGCTAATGAATGAATTACACACTGTACTGTGTTGACAAGCGCGAATGTCGCTCGTTAGTGACATAATCACTCGCCAAATGTGCTTCAGCCTTGATAAGATCGAAATTATGTTTCACAAACGATTGTCTATCTAGACTATTTAGAACTTCGATTATATCGAAATTTTATTTCATTATTTTCACAAGGCTTGAATCTGTTCTTATTCTATACATTTACATTTGCTGGAAAATTTCAATTGTTTTCATAGAACCCTTAAAAAAAGAAAGTTTATCGAAATTTTGGAAAATCGATAAAAATTCTATTAAATTGTCTATATAGATTATTTGCCTGTTGGATTGTATCAAAATTTAATATAATTGTTTCACAAGTTTTTTCTGTTCTTATTCTATAAGAACAACTACAATTTCTGTAAATTTTAAATAGTTTCATTGTATTCAATTTCATAGACCTCTACATTAAATTGAGAGTTTTCTTGATTCAGAAATATGAATTTCTAACGAAATTAAATAGCTAATTCTATTTCACAGATTTAGCACTTGGATTGTATAAAATTTTCATCTAATTGCTTTCACAAGGTTTGTTTCTGTTCTCATTTAACACAATTATTGCTTAACATTTTTTATAGTTTTCTTATATTCAATTTCATAGATAGAACTTTTGACTTCTCTCATTCCAACCTTATCAAAAAATAGTTTAAAATGTTCCAGATCGTAGAATAGATTTTTTTCTAGTTTTTTTTGTGTTTTGACTCAATCTCTGGTCACCATTCAGACAGAGCTTTCCTAGTTGAAATCAGAAAGTGTTAATTTTGGTGTGAATTATACAAGATTTAAGAGAAGATATACAAGATGGTAATAATTATGTATCAAATGAAATAATCGAATTGACAGATTAAGCATGAAGTCTTGTATCGTTGAGTTGCATTTTCGTAGAATTGTTTTTGCCAGTTGATGGACTATTGTATCTTCTTGAAAGGAAACCGTGGACACACAGCTTTTAAAATTTTTTCTTAATTCATTTTGATAACATATTAATATGAAGACATTCAGTCTAGAAAGACCAATCTTATCAGTAACAACAACAACCTAGTGTGAACGTTGTATTTGTTGATTATTGAGTTGAAAAATTCGAGATTATTGAGTGAAGAAAATATTTGTTTTCGTTGCGATAATTATTTGAAGTACTTGCACTTGCCTACTAGTTATGGCTCACGGAAACCGGTGTTCACAAGTTATGCTCAAATAAATGTGACTTCCGTATTTGAGTACCTTGTATGAAATGAAATGAAAATGTACTTTATTAGGCGTAGTTAGGTCTAGGAAGTCCTTTCTACCACTCAACCTTATGTCTATAAGCCTTGTATATCTGTCTTATACGTGCTATGTTAATACGGAAGTTATATCTATAATTCTTAGCTGAAGTCTTGTATAATTTACCCGTTTGTATGTGAAAGAGAGTGAGAAATAAATATAAAAATACTGCTTTTAAAATATTCAATTTTTTTATCGGATAACCAATGATTATAAATTTTAATGATTTAAAAACTAGGACCTCGTTTCATATACATTGAGACTATTACTACTAGCTTATAGTCTGTCCAAGCAAAGAAGACCCTCTGACAGGATGTCAAAATGACTCCAACTCGGTCAATATTTGTTCAAAAAATATTGATTTGGTCTCAATCATAGGAAAAATTCTTATCTACAATTTGAGACCAAATCAATATTTTTTGAACCAATATTGACCGAGCTGGAGTCATTTTCTCATCTTGCCAGAGGTTCTTTTTTGCTTGAATAGACTATACAATACTTAGCGGGATTTACTACAATATTTATAAGTTCAAATTTTGGAAAAGTCAGCTTTTCAAACAATCTGTGTCACTGTATGTCTTCATTTCTTGACCAACAATTTGTAAAATTTTTGTTTCATGATAATAAACGTTTATGAAACACAAACGCTTGTAAAATCCGCATTTTATTAGTTGTTGTAAGTTGTATTTGTTTGTTTGTCAATGGCGCAACAGCCCTATGAAGGGCCTAGGCCTACCAGCTGGTTGCCAGTTTCATATTCACTTCACTATGTAAGTTGTATTGCTTTATAATAAATCTCCCAGGTTTAATTCAATATATGTCTTTATCTAATTATCTTTCATTCATTCAAATATAATGTTTTGTAATTTGTATTAGAAAGGGGAAGGGTGTTGTTGGTTCTTCCTGTATGTGGAAAGGAGATAGTGATAAGTGAACAATGTGTAATGCACTATACTGTCTTGTATGTGTAAGAGAGAGAGGGAGAACTGAGTATATATCGTGAAAGAGTGAGTAAGAAGAACAAGAATTGAAAGCTGTTTGGTGAAAATGTCCTTGAAATAAATGTTATCAGAGTTGAAAGCCTCTCAGCCAAAGCTGGCGTGAACTGAGAAGACACGCAGTTGCAACACACTTTGCATAGTAACCGGGTGTCTTGTCAGTTTGCGCCAACTATAGTTGGTTGACTCTTGAGCGGCAGCGGTTACATTTTGACAATCAATTAGGACCAATTTATTTGGCAGCGCTTGTGCTCGCTCGCACTGTCAATAAGCTCAAGTACAGTCCGTCCAAACGAAGAAGACATTCTGGTAAGATGAAAAAATTACTACAGCTCGGTCAATATTGGTTCAAAAATTATAAATTTGGTCTCAAATTGTAGATCAGAATGTTTCATACAATTTGAGACCAAATTTGTGATTTTCGAACTAATATTGACATAGCTGGAGTCATTTTTCGATCCTGCCAGAATGTCTTCTTTGCTCGACCAGACTATATGAAATGCTGGCTGTCTTTTGTTCGCGTAGTCTCAATTTCAAGGCCGTTGTTTGCTGGCCAAATATCATCTGATTGAGTTTGGTTGGTCTGTGCTCAGTGATTAATTTGTGATAGTAAGTACAAGTGGAGCTAATAATGAATTAATGATGAATTTATGAAGCAAAAATGTTTGAACTGTGAAGATATGTTGGTTCAAAAAGCGATGTATTGTGTTCAATTTCCTTTTAAGAAGATAGGCTACAATCAATAAGATTTACTATTATAAGATTAATAATAATAATAATTATTATTATTATCGTATGCCATATTTGGTGGGGAGTCCCAAAAGGAAGTTCCACCGGCAAAATAACCTCAATTATCCTCGATAATTATTATTTTCTCTGGATGAAAGACAATTCATCCAGAGGGGTTTATTGATACAAAAATTTATATTACATACTACGTATGATAAAGAGTTGGGTCGTTTCGTCTAATCCTTGTGCGCTATGTTAGCTGTTGTTCTCAAGTAGAGTTATCATTCAGCTATGCCTACATGATGATTTGGAATCAAGAGACAATATATGATTTACATCAGCTGGTAAACCGCGTTTTTTTTGGTAACACCTATATCAAATGTCTTTTTTATGGTAACATATTTCAAATGATAATGGACTTTTGAATCTTCTTGAAATAAAATTGAACTGTGGATACACACATTTATTTAGTTATCCTAAGTGTGAAAGAATACATCCACCCCGTAAATAACTAAATAAAGTTGACAATTAGAGATACTGTATAGCCTGTCCAAGCAAAGAAGAGTCCAGCTCGGTCAATACTGGTTCAAAAAATATTGATTTGGTCTCAAATTGTAGATCAGAATGTGTCCTACGATTGAGACCAAATCAATAATTTTTGAACCAATATTGACTGAGCTGAAGTCATTTTCTCATCTTGCCAGAGGCTCTTCTTTGCTTGGACAGACTATACTATTCTTTATTCTCAGAGGCCTAATATACGTGTCGGTATAAATCCCCATTTCTATTCAGAATAGGGATGAACTAATAGAATAGATAACCAATCCATACAGATTGGTAGATGCATTATCTATCTATGTAGGACTGGTAGAAATCATTTATTGTACGAATAATTCAAAACGGTATCCCAATTAAAAATTACATCGACAGCATTGTGAGAATTTCCTCGTTTAGTTTCCTGGCAACATTAAACGGATCACTGGATTTTTAGCGGAAAAACTGTTGCACTGGTTTGAAAGCTCACCGGATGTCGTTTGAAATTTATCTTGAAATTGCGTAAAAAACTTGTATTTTTACAGATTTGTGTTATAATTGAGAGGAAGCGGCTATTTTATTGGCAAACAGTTTTTTCTAATCATTATCATTAACGTTGAAAACACTGGTCATAACTTTTTTTATTACTTTATTTCGTAATTCAGCGGGGTGAAAAGTTGGTTTGAGAAAAGTGAATTTGTGGGAATTGAGTTACTAACCCCCTGTTACTACTACCACTGGCAAAACTTGGAAGTACATTTTTGACCAATCAGGAAAGAGTCAGACTTTGTTAGGATGTCACGTGTATATCACCCAGTAGGTGATGCCATCTGTCGAACGAATTCAGAACTAACACGCTTCACTATGCTGACCAATAAGGAGTAAGCACTGAGTTTGTAGGATGACACGTCCATATCACCCCGTAGCTGACGCCATCTTTCAGACGAATTCAGAACTAACAGGCTTCATAATGTTGACCAATCGGGAGAGAGCAGTGGGAGCTAGGTGGTGGGAGAGTAGGTGTGGTTGACCAATTGGGAGAGAGTCAAAACTAGGAGGTGGGAGTGAAGGCGTGGTCTCAATCCGGTTGCTTGTTTGTGATTGGTCTGTCGTTTTCACTGTATCCCCTCTTCCGTGATCCTCTATCTATTGCTATGTTTGTTTGTGTTGTTTAATCATCTAAATTTGATTTTTCAACCATCTTTGCTATTCTCTCTTTCTCTCTCTCTCTCACTCTCTCTCTCTTGACAAGGCCAAGTGTTAATGGAAAGGATATCCTTATTATCCTTTCCCAAGAATGGACATATATATGTCTAAACTTCGCCTTTTCAATTAGATAACTTACACTCCTTATTCATTTTGCAGAACCTCCAATTTAAAATTTGTGTAAATTTTGCATTCATTACATCACCGTTTCCGTATTTTTACTAGAAGTCTCTATTTTGTGAAATTTATAGGATAATTTTGATTTACTCATTCATATTACAATGTACAATCTAAGCCGAATTTTGTTATCTATTTGAATAAAGTAATCTAATCTAATCTAATCTCTCTCTCACATTCTATCTATTCTCTCTTTCTGAAGATCTATTACATAATTTTTGTATTCTGCTCAATGGCACCGATATAAATTTTTTATCCATTGTTGAATAATATTATTTTGTAAGTTCTTTGTTCGTAAAGTTCTACTTACTAATTATCATTAATGCAATCTAGAATCCATGCAGAAATATTTTGTTATGTATCAATGAAGTAATAAAATATAAATGTCTTTCTTAATGTGTTTCATATCCTTTTGGTTTCATAGCTGCATACCTTACACTTTTCGATTCCACGCTTTGAAAAATGCACTTTTATTCCAAGATTACAAGCTTTCAGTCGAATAGTGCTATTTCTGAAAACAACTACAGAATTGTGTAATATTGCTTAGATATCAATGTGATTATACTAATGAAAGATGGACATGATTGACCGTCCAACTAAACTTATGAATATTTAAATATTGAGCTTATATGTTGGACTTGCATCGATTTTACTGTGTGTTATCAAAGAGAATCCTAGAATTATAATAATAAAATTGGAGCTCTATGGTGTTATCTATCAGACACACTTAAAATGTGTAGCAACCATTGATTTGTTTGTGAACTCTATTGTTATCTATTCTTTAGAGTTTAGACTAATGAGCAAATTTTATCTAACCTCTCTTACTAATCATATATAAAATACAGATAAATTCCAATTCTCTTACTAATCTTCATAAATATCTTCAACATTTATTGATGAAAGTTGAATAATATAACTTGCGAATCGAAGACAACATTTTCTTATCGAAATGATCTTCTTGCCGGTTTCATTGCATTCATGATTTATTCCAAGAAAAATAGTAGGAAATAATGTAGAGTTTGTGTGATTGGTTTGGTGGGGGGGGGGGGAGAGGAAAGGGTAATTTGCAGAGGGGGGTTATGGTGTAGAACAGGTGATTCGGGGCTATTGTAGAAGGGGGGGGAAGGTGAAGATAATACAATCAGGTACTCTTGTTTCAATAGCAGAAGAGGCCTATCGATGTATTATTCATGGGGAGTTTGCACGTGGGTCGTGTTGCATGTCCACACTTGATCGATTTCGTGTGCGTTTCTCGCATGCTCTCAATGTTTCAACATTAGCGGCATGCTTCAACGCAATAGAAATCGATCATTAGTGAACATAGAGAAACGCACGCAACATTGATAAAAAATGAACATAGGAAATCGATTTTGTGTGCGTTTTACGTATACCAACAATGTTTAAGCATGCGTTAAAAGCACGCAAAATCGACCGAGTGCATACTGACAATTTTTGCGTCTGTTCTACAGCGACGTACGACTTGCGTAATCGTCGCGTTGTCGTTGTTTATCGCGGCTTTTTTATCTGGAGTGTCACCAGACGCTTTTATTGATATAGTCTGTCCTAGCAAAGGAGACATTCTGGCAAGATTGGAAAATTACTCCATCTCGATAAATATTGGTTCAAAAATTTTAATTTGGTCTCCGATTCAAGATCAGAATGTTTCCTACCATTTTAGATCTAATTTGTAATTTTTGAACCAATATTGACGGTATTGGAGTCATTTTCCCATCTTGCCAGAATGTCTTCTTTGCTTGGACAGACTAAAGCAGGGTATAAATGTGTGTTTGTCCTCGGAAAGTTTTACTTCAGCAAAATTGTCGACTGAAAATTACCGAAAAAATTGTCAACTTTCTTGAAAGCTCACTGAGTTGAAAAAAATTGTGTGTTCTTAATCCTAAATATAGAATTATCCATCAAATTTTACTACAAATACGATACAAGACAGTGAAGGTTCTATATTCATACCGAAACAAATTGATATTTTTTATGAGATATACAATATTTTTCGATGCTTTTCCAAGTTGGAAAAAATTCAATCACAATTACAAGACGTCGCAGAAATTATTCCTTTCAATTTTATTGTTCCATTTGATACGTGATACATCAATACATGATACGAGATACGAAGAAGATTCATTCAAGCAGTATTGACTTCCATATTAATTTGACTATAATTGTATTATTTTGTTGTATTGTACTACAAGAAGTGGATAATAAATAATAATTTTAAACCGTGAATATTATAGCATAGAAAGAAGTTGAAAGAAATTGATCACACATTCTAATTTTGTGTTTGAGTTTTTATAAGTAATGTCTGTTCAAGCAAAGAAGACAGAGGGTGTCCTCTTGCCAGAGGGGCAAAATGGGAAAATGACTAGCTCGGTCAATATTGGTACAAAAATTACCAATTTGATCTCAAATTGTAGGAAACAATTTGATCTACTATTATTATAAGACCACGTTTATAATTATAATTCTTGAACAAATATTGACCAAGCTAGAGTCATTTTCTCATCTTGCCACAGGGTCTTCTATTCTTGGATCTTCTATTCTTGCCAGAGGGGCAAGATGGGAAAATGACTAGCTCGGTCAATATTGGTTCAAAAATTACCAATTTGATCTCAAATTGTAGGAAACAATTTGATCTACTATTAAGACCACATTTATAATTCTTCAACAAATATTGACCAAGCTGGAGTCATTTTCCCATCTTGCCAGAGGGTCTTCTTTGCTTGGACAGACTATATGTGCTGCACATTCTATTAATTTTGGACTAAGAATCCGCTCGTAATCTCTTTTAGTTAATCTCTTTTTCTCTTCAAGTCGCTTTTATTATTTGAAGAATAAATTTTGTTTGAATGCGTTTGGATTTTTGGTTTTGAAGCAGTCCTACTTCATTCTACAGATCGCATAAGAATATAGAACACTCTAAAATCTAATTTATTAATGAACTGTAATACAACACGACTGGAGACCGGTAGATCATTGACATTTCACTTCCGTTTTTTAACAAAATATTGTTGTGAAAATTACTTATTTGGCAAAAATTAAATCAGACGCAATTTTCTTCAACAATCGGTAACTGAACTATTGTGCTGTTATTCCAACTTATACTTCTTTCAATACTCTTCATTATTGATACATTAAAAAAGCTCATTTTATTGTAATTATTATACTTATTGAACAAAGATGAATAAACTTATATTCTAGATCAAATAAATATTTGAATGGAGAGAGGATTAATTTGCTAACAATTTCTCAAACTCAATCATGCTCGTACTTCGTACGGATATTTTTAGTTTATTTGAAATATACATACCGTATTTTGTATACAACAATTTGTACAATTGTACAACAATTCTTAGATTTTGTCCATTAATATCGAATGAATTTGTCTCTCATACTTTGTTTCTGTTTCAGTCCTAATTGTATTTCAATCTCGTAATTAAATAAATGATGAATAAATAATATTAACCAAGAAATTCTCTAATAAACAATATCAAAACGCTTCGATGGTCAAAATAGTTTTTTAAATTTGTGTGTAGCATTCAAGTAGGAATCAATTTTAATACAGTACCTGACGTGATTAGCTCTATCAAAATAGGTTTTCTTCAGATTTGTTTTGGTTGATTAAACCAATAGTATATCGACATAAATCAGCGCATTTGTGTTCTATTTGTAGTTACAATTAAGATGTTCTTTGTACTTCAATAATCCAGGTGAAGATGAGAAAATAGAATTTGATTACATATAGAAATAAATGTATGAATAATGTTTGATTGGCATTTGACTTGATTATTCAAGTCAGGTGAAGTTGAGAAAATAGGAATTGATTACATCTGGAAATAAATGTTTGATTGGTATTTGACTTGGATATTCCACGTGCACTAATTCATTTCTTGTACCTATTATAACAATGCTTAAATTTGTAGTCTAAACTTAGTCGATCTATTTCAAAATTCAAAATTTGGATATTAGTGTGAAAATTAGTGGAAATATGTGTGAAAATATCATAACCCATCTTTAATATGTTTGTATAAATTGTAAGAGGGACAGTTTTGGGCTTTGCCTATTGTAGTCTTCTATGTATTACAAATTATACAAATTCAATTGTACTCAATAAAGATGATTATGATCATGATACTGGGATTGAAGTGATCTACAAACAAACGGTTTGTGAATATAAATAATATGGGTTTCATCTGAAATTGGACATAGTTATGCAGAAAGGAACTAATCCACAAAAAAACGGGAATTTGTGTCTGTTTCCTAACATTCCATTGAAAAAGACGGATGTGATGTTATGCCAAAGAATATGGAGAGACTTATATTCACTTGTTATGGAGAGATACTTTATATTCGCTTTGGAGAGATACTTTATATTCACTATGGAGAGATACATTATATTCACTGGTTATGCAGAAAGGAATGACATATCAGTATAACAGTAATACATAACAGCAATTGCCATAAAACGAGAAATTATAGCTTTTTTGTATGTAATATCCAATACTGGAAGCACATCTACATTCACAAAATCAGAATATCTGATTCAATTTAAAATATCTGGTTTAATTGGAGGATAAATTGGGAGAATACAGTCTCAACTTTGGGACTGGATATTTCAGAAGTTGTTGATTGTAGGTTGGTATGATTGAGGTTGAATAATATTTTCATCTCTGTTTTTCCTAGTTTAATTCGTCATTGTCTGTGAAATTTAACTATAAATAAACTAATAAGATATTAGTTGAAATATTCGTGAATTGTGTGAAGATACTTTTTGTTTTTCTTGGTTAATTTCAATTATTACAGTTATTATATCCCACTATTCACAGCCTTTTATTACTTCTTCACTATTCCATAACTTGAAACTACTCTATACTACTATAAAAGCATTCAAATCTATTTCTGAAATATTCTAGAGTCAGAACTTTGTGTTAAAAATTGAAAAGAAATTTTAAATATAACTAGAATTAAGTAAGTTTTAAATTTGATGATGAGGAATGATAGCTTTGAGAACTGTTTATTCAAGTATATAAACTGAAACTAAATATAAAATACAACTAAAATTATTAAGTAAGCTATAAAATAAAAAATAAAATTTGATGATGAGGAATGATAGTTTTGAGAGATCTGTATTGAAGTACATATTAAAACTAAAACTAAAAAAAAGTATAACTAAAATTAAGTAAGTAATAAAATAAAAATGAAAATTTATGATGAGGAATGGTTGTTGTGGAATGATATTGTTGTGCTTTCGGTTGAGAGAAATTCTGTGTTAGCCTAGTTTGGTAGTGTGCGGTTGTGGGGGTGGAGAAGGGGGGGGGGTTGAGGATCTGGCATTTCCTTGTTGTGCTTATGCAGAAGATTGAACTGACATTATAATGCTTGGATTGGATTAGAGGCACGCCAACAGTCCCTGACATTGTTTGTCGCTTGTTTCCTTGAGAAGGACATGTCTGCAATGGCACCCCCTCATTCCCCCCCCTTCGAAAAAGGGGTTATTATAGTTGACCCCTGTACCAGGCCGTGACCGATATCTGTCGTCTCCTCTCTCTCTCTCTCTCTCTTCCCCCCCCCCCTACCCACCGCTGGTTGGTGGGTAAGGTTAGTTTGTGTCCCTTTTTTGGGGGGGGGGGAGGTCTGTAAAGCAAATGGCAAGTGTCTCACCTCACAAAGTAAATTGTGAGGGGGGTAATCAAGTAGTTTGGGGTAGGGGTTTAGTGGTGGTGAGGTGAATTAACAAGAGGGGTGGAAATGATGGGGTGGGGGGAGTGAGTAGAGGAGAAAATTTAGGAAAATGAGTGAGAGTGAGTTGGTTGGAGTAGAAGGAGGGGAGTGAGGAAGCGAAAAAGCGTGATAAGGGAAACAAGTTGAAGGGAAAATTATGGAAAGAGGGGAGGAAGTGATGAGTGGTGGTAGGGATGCAAGGAGAGGGGAAAATTGAATAAAGGAGTGAGGGGAAGAATGTGAAGCTAGAAGAGGGGTGGAATAGTGGAATTAGTGTGGGGGAAGCAAGTGGAGGGGGTGAATTTTCACTGCAGCCTTACACTAACCAGCCGAGGTTTACAATTTGCCTTGATGAATCAAAGGACGCGCTGTTCTGATTTGCATGTTTCGATTTATATTTTATTAGTACAGGTCGAGACTGTAATCAAGTTTAAAGTCCTGTTCTAGTTGATGGCAAATTGGCTAAATTAATGTTGAGGTTTTCAGTATTAGCCTACAGTCTCTTTACAGTGTTTGGATTTGGAATTAGAATAGATAATTTTGAGAAAGTATTGTGAATGAGCGCTGTGAATAAACACTTTACAAAAACATTGAAAAAGTTTTTATAATGTCTCGACTCGATTGGGAGTTGCGAATTTGGAATAATCTCATCTACAAATAAATTGGATCGTTACGATAAAATAAATTTAATTATTAAGTACAATCGTTTTATGTCGTATGTACTTATTAACAATTATTATAATATTGTATAATTATATTATAATTGTTAATAAGTATGTATGTATGTATGTCTGGCTCAACAGCCCATGAAGGGCGTACGCCTACCAACTGGTTGCCAGTTTCAAATTCACTCTACTATACAGCCCGTCCAAGCCAAGAAGACACCCCGGCAAGACGGGAAAACGACCCCAGCCCGGCCAATACCGGCCCAAAAGCCATAAATTCTCAATCAGAACTCACAGTCCCCGAACACACACTGGCCGAGCCGGCTGAACCGTTTCGCTCTTCTATACTGCTTCTACTGCTTCCAGACTGTCCTGATGGAGATCAGCATCAATAACAGACATTAACCAACCGCTGATTTTGTTTCAAAATTTTAGGCGGTTGATGAATTGTTGTTAATCATGATCAGCTCCGCCAGAACAGTCTGAAGCTGCGTTCGAAAGCGGATGAGTGTTGCTCGGGTCGTTCTCGTTCCGATGTACTCCCGCAGACAGCTAGCCGACTGACCTGAGAGAGCTAGGAAAGAATAAGAATCATTCGCCAACCGTCTTAATTTTTGTCGCCAGCTATACCTTGAAATGTATGTCAACAAGGGAACAATTGCAGTTGCTTGATGCTCATCTCTGTGCTGTGAGTGAAAGGTGACGATCTGTATATGACAACGGGGTCATAGTCTGTCCAAGCAAAGAAGTCATTCTGGCTAGATGGGAAAATGACTCCAGCTCGTTCAATATTGGTTCGAAAATTTTAATTTTGTGTCAAATTGTAGGAAATATTCTGATTTGAAATTTGAGACCGAATTTATAACTTTTGAAACAATATTTATCGAGATGGAGTAATTTTCCCATCTTGCCAGAATGTCTTCTTTGCTTGAACAGGCTGTATTGTCAGTTTCGATAACAATAGGGCAGGTGTTATCTCAATCGCGAGACGCTACATGACATATATACAAATAATAGACTATGCATTTCTGCGTTGCAAGTGGCGAGATGCTTTTTAGAGATAAAATAATTGAATATTCTCATTCTTTTTGGTCTTCTTTTTTCCTCGTTGGGATATTCTAGGCAAGGAGAGAGAAGGAGAGTGAACTCAAAACGAGTTGCTGTATTGCTATAGTCTGTCCAAGCAAAGAAGACATTCTGGCAAGGTGGAAAAATGACTCTAGCTCGATCAATATGGGTTCAAAATTATAAATTCGGATATAGATCGGAAGTTTTCCTACAATTACTTATAACTTTTGAACCAATATTGATCGAGCAGGAGTTATTCTCCCATCTTTTCAAAATGTCTTCTTTGCTTGGATAGACTATGCAAGTGGTGAAGGCAAAATATCGATGTATGGCTCGTGCCCACGAAATGGGTGAAGTGCTGTACAGTAAAAGATACGAGCACTTCACCTGTTACGTGGGCACGAGCCGCCAGTGATGTATAGAACATTGAATAAGGCTATCGATGATTGAAAATATTCATGTTTGAATGGAGGATTTTCATTTAATTGCATGAGGTGTTTTCGAGTCGTCAATGCAATTCATGAATAAATTTATCTAACAATATCCAGGAAAAGTGAACTAACTAATAAACTGTCTTGAATAGTCGCCTCCCATTGGCCAGTTTTCCCGGTGTTGTGAGTGGGAGTGAAAGGTTTCATCCAATCACAGTGCTTCTTTATGGATTTGTTTTCAAAAGCAGCCATTTCCTTGGTCTTGACAATCTTATAACGATTTCTTGACAGAATGTAAATATATAAATGTTTTTATTTCGATTTAATCCAATAATAATTTTTGAGAGAGATTGAGATGTCTTCATCTTGTTTTCTAATTATTGAAATTCCTAAGAATGTCTGAAAATGTCACCAGCTAATTTTTAATCAGTTTTTTTTTGAAAGCTGAGAAGACACTTCGTTCCAATATAAAGTGTATTGTAACAGCGTGTCTTATCAGCTTGCGCGAACTATAATGCCGATAGATATCTATATTGTTCTACAGAGTTCTATAGAGTTCTTAGTTCTATAGATCTATATATAGAGTTCCATAGATCTCTATAGTCCTAAAGAGTTCTATAGAGTTTTTACAGAGATGCTATTTATCTATAGCCTACATGCTGAGAGATTGTGAGACCGTTGGCACGAGCCGCTAATCTCTCTCTTATAGCATACTCTCTGTCACTCTTTGGTTTCTCTGTTATAGTCTGTCCAAGCAAAGAATACATTCTGGCTAGATATGAAAATGACTCCAGCTCAATCAATATTGGTTCAAAAATATAGATTTGGGCTCAAATTGTAGAGCAGAATGTTTTCTACAATTTTAGATAGACTCTATCATTTTTGAACCAATATTGACCGAGCTTGAGTCATTCTTTCATCTTGCCAGAATGTCTTCTTTGCTTGGATACTGTCTTACTTGTATTGGGAGATAACAGAAGGTCGTCTGGTTTTTAGAAGCCGGTTCGTTTTGCCGGCGTCTTGAGAGACAACGAAACGTCCTATTGTTTTTCGTTTCACTGGCGGAAGCTTTTTACGTGTTTGTGGGTTGTTGCGTTACCTCGTGCCAGGTCCACACTGCGAGCACATTGTATAGTCTGTCCAAGCAAAGAAGACATTCTGACAAGACGGGAGAATGACTCAAACTCGGTCAATATTGGTTCAAAAATGATCAATTCGATCTCAAATTGTAGAAAACATTCTGCTCTACAATTTGAGACAAAATTTATATTTTTCAGAGCAATGTTGATTGAGCTGGAGTAATTTTCCCATCTAGCCAGAATGTCTTCTTTGCTTGGACAACTACTGTATAACCAATTGTAACAGAAATTACTCTGTTCACACAGTGATTGGAGCAAATTCAATATTTTATGATGTATAATCTTTAAAAAAAATAAAAAATGATATGAAATCGCAATCAATAATAAGATTGAAACATAGCTCTAGTGGAAAATCGGTATTTTGTATACTTTCGATCTCGATTTCCACTATTTTGTTCTGTTTGTATGGATAAGTTTTATGTATTACTTTGATTGAGAATAAACTTATCATTTATATTATTATTTAAGGTTTTACACAATAATATTGTGGAATGTGTATAGTCTGGTCGAGCAAAGAAGACAATCTGGCAAGACGGAAAATGACTCCCGCTCGGCCGATATTGGTTCAAAAATTATAAATTTCGTTTCTAATATTGTAGATAATATTCTGTTCTACAATTTGAGACCAAATTTACAATTTTTGAATCAATATCGACTGAGCTGGAGTTATTTTCCTTTCTTCCCAGAATGTCTTCTTTGCTTGACCTGAACAAGATTGTACACACACACGTATTGGATTCAACAATCGAATTGAAAGTTGTTGAATATGAATAACTATTGGTCTACAAATCTTGTGGAATGGATTATCTGTTATTTTTAATTATATTTAGGTACAATGACCATGGAGAAACCTTGTGCATAATAATGTAATATTGACTCCAGCTCGGTCAATATTGGTTCAAGAATTATTAATTTGGTCTCAAATTGTAGAAAACAATCTGCTCTAAAATTTGAGACCAATTGGTTGAAGTCATTTTCCAATCTTGCTAGAGTATCGTCTTTATCGACCAGACACATTCCACAAATTATTGTGTAAAACTTATTCAAGTATCATAAATTGCGATCAAAAGACACAACACCAATTTGTTACATGTTTTGTTTATTTGGTCTCCTATTGATTGCAATTTCATAATGTTGATTCATATCTCTTAACAGAACAGAATTACTTACAGATATTCCATTTCACGAGTGGTAGACCTTATGAAGATCTGTTTTTTCAGTCTAAAGTTAATCCCAAAAAGTTGATAATTTGTATTGCTACGATCAATCTGTTCATTCTTAATTTTAAAAAGTTGATAATTGGATTTGCTAGCATAAACCATTCATTCTTGGTATTTTTCCAGAACTACTCACAACCTTGCATCTTTATTCTTTCTTTCTTTCTTTATTCTTTCTTTACAATTGCGACTTGGTTCCCAAGTATTTTAAGCAAAGGATGAATGAGTGATGATGCATTTCTGAACAGCTTCAAATCTCATTAAAGTTAGTAATGCAACCAGTAAACAACAAGTCATAAATTGCACTGATCATTGTAGCTCACGGCGGAATGACTAATATAATAGGAATATTCCATAACTATAGAGGGTGGGTGAAATGTATGGAAACGCTGTAATATTCCTTATAAATAGGTACATTGTAATTAGGCGATTGGAGATAAAGGTGATCGTTCTAAAGTTGAAAGTTGCCCTATTTGTATCAATAAAATAAATGACTAAGCTAGTAAACATTATTTTGTAATTAATTTTTGTTACTATTTTATTGTGATGTATTATAATGTGAGTTATTCTGTAGATTAGGTAATTGTATTATTTTCCTTCTTTTCATGATTGTATTACAATACTTTGGATGTATTGTATTAGCTAAAATTTAGAGATTGTTCACTTCACTCGATTTTGAAACAAGTAAAAGTATTTAAAAATGAAATTGAACTGATAAATTCGTAAGTTTCTTCAATAACCGTTCTCAATTATTGTCTCCGACAGTTATATATTTTGTATATATATATATATATTATTGTCTCCGACAGTTATATATTTTGTATATATATATATATATATTATTGTCTCCGACAGTTAATATTATTCACAGTATTGATAAAATGACTACAGTTGTTGTGTTCGCCTTATAGGTCTACCGTATGTTTTGAGAGTAGCTCGCGTAAGCTGAAAAGACACCCAGATACAATACACTTTACATTGTAACAACGTTTCTTCTCAAGTTGAGAAACTTTTCAAGCTGAGAAGACACTTTGTTACTATGTAAAGTTTATTGTAACAGCGTGTCTTTTCAAACTATATCAAGCTGTGCTCCAGATTCAGGAGTGGACTGCATTAGTAGGTTTGTCAGTCAGCTGTCACCTCGCTCATCACCGCTGCCTGATGGATGATGGTACAATCCGAGGGGGCACTCACCCCCTCACTTTTGGTACTTCCCCGTTCTGATCGTTGCCCATTATATCGATGTAGTTCCCACCGTGATAACAGTAGGCTGAATAATGTATAGTCCGGTCGGGCAAAGAAGACATTCTGGCAAGATGCGAAAATGACTGCGGCTCGATCAATATTGGTTCGAAAATGTTAAATTTAGTCTCAAATTGTAGAAAACATTCTGCTCTACAATTTGAGACCAAATTTATAATTTTTGAACCAATATTGATGGAGCTGTAGTAATTTCCCCATCTTGCCAGAATGTCTTTTTTGATCGACCATAGACTATACCAACTCGTTGAACCGCTCATATTTTATGTAGCGAGTAGTTGTAAATGTTTTTTGATAGTCTGTTATTGTGGGTGTGGGGGGGGGGGGGAGGTTCGTGTGAGAGGGAGATAGAGAGAGAGAGTGAGAGAAAGTAAGACTCCTCAATTCGGTTTACGCAGCAGTGTCGTCTCATTGACTTTTGAGTTTGACGTCATTGGACGGTTACCAACCCCGCAACCCCTTCCTTACGAACCTTTGCCGCTTCAAACCAACCCCTCATCCCCCTATCAACCCCCTTGTTAATAAGGGCAGCACGCCGTCTCTAACTGAAAACCTCACGCTCAGAGATACGCGCTTGAAAATTGCTTATCGCTCATAAAATCCTATAATCAGTACTGTTTTCATGTGGTCTGTGTGAAATTGTCACTAGTCGCATTCATAAATCGTTTTGAATTGAATTGAATCAATAAGAAGAACTTAATCATCCTGTTTTGGTTTCTTTGCATAGAACTTATGCAAAATTTATCTGTTGACTTCCAAGTATATCAAATCCAACATTGAAATCCATCCATTTTGAAACATAATGTACTATTTGATCAAGAACAATATTGATTTTTCCTCTTGAAAATCGTTTTGAGACGTTTTTAAATAATGATATTAATAAGTTTGATCAAGTGGTACTTTTTCTCTGTAAGAGAAATGTATGTACATTTAGTAAATTTACATAGATCAACAATTGAAAAGTCAATAGAACCTAGGGGGAAATTCATAATTTTTTAAGGTGAATTTGAATAAGTTATCTTGAAAATACTTCACAAAGAAAATTATCATCTGTACAATCAAGCCATTGCCAAATTTGCATACCAGTGAAAGGTATTTACTCACTTTTTGTTGTCGATATGCAAATCATTTGATCTATTTATTCTGCATAGGTACATAGAGATGTGCAAAGAGGAAGTCTGGAGTACAATAGGAGGGTTTTTATGATAACTGAAAATAAAATCAAGCAACGGATGTTTCATTTTATAAAAATTATCTAATAGGAATTTTTCGATACTCCTGTAGATAAAATGCTTATTAAAACTGAAAATACTCTAAAAATCTAGTTCTAAATGCGTAGAAACTCAAGTTTTTGTTAAAAGGAGCATTAGTTATGTTAATATCTCTACACTTGTTGGAAAATCTTTTGCGAGTGAAATGGCTGACCCAAAAAAGTTGGGCGGTTTCGTCTGTCTCTGGCACATGCTGTGACCCTTCAACAGCTGATGTAAAGCTCTCTTTTGATCTTGAAAACATAATCTAGGCCTAGCTAAATGATAACTCTAATTGACAACATCAGCTGTTGGAGCGCACAAGGAGCAGACGAAACCGCCTAACCTTTTGTCGTCAACACTAGATTAGTTTATTTCACAGCTTCTACTCACCTAGTTCGCGCACGCTGAGAAGATACACTGTCACAATGTAAAATGTATTGTGATTGCGTGTCTTCTCAGTGAGCGCGGACTACAGTAAACAGGAAAACTTGTTAGAAAAAGCCCAACAGGCTTCCGGCTGTCATTAGTATAGTCTTGTCGAGCAAAGAAGACATTCTGGCAGGATGAAAAATTACTCCAGCTCGGTAAAGTTTGTTTCAAAAATTATAAATGTGGTCTCTAATTGTAGAAAAAATTCTGCTCTACAATTTGAGACCAAATATATTATTTTTGAACTAATATTGACCGAGCTGGAGATCTTTTTAATCTTGTCAGAATGTCTTCTTTGCTCGACCAGACTCTATATAGACTAGCATCGTTCAATTCCATTTCTCGAACTGTGGTGAAATTGTCTCAAGCGTTTTGCCAGACAAATTCTAATAGTTTGATAAAATTGATAGGAATGCAGCAGTAACTAATGACCGTGTGGCTGGTACAGTATATAGGTATATAGTATGATTATACTGGAGTCTGGAGATGGTGTTTGACTACAGTATATATAGGTATAATGTATCATTTCACTGGAGATGCTGTTTGACTTGTAGAAAGTAGGCTCCCTCGTAACGTAACCAATTAGATTCTTCCTCATTGAAATTATCATGACGTGCTACATAGCTTTTATTGCAACAAGTGTAGGAAGTTCTATAGGCAGTATTGTAGCTGAAATCCAAAAAGTTAGATGGCTTCGTCTGATCCTTCAAAGCTCCAACATCTGATTTTGTAAATCAGAATTGTCATTTAGCTGTGCCTAGATGATATTTTTGAAATCAGACGAGACAATAGATCAGCTGTTTAAGGTTAAATCACGTATCACGTACTAAAGACAGACGAAACCGCCTAACGTTTTGGCATCAGCTATACTGAAAATGATCTTCCTCTTCGAAATCACCATGAACACTTCTTAATATGAGTATATTAATATAATATAAGTATAATATAATATATAATATATTATATATATATATATATATATATAATATATATATATATATATAATATTATAGAATATTCATAGCTGATATGAATATGAATATAAGTATCAAGTGAAGTCGGAGATTTGATTGGCAATATTAATTAGGATGAAAATTATTTTTCTCATTGTTATAGAAATCATCATGTGCTATATAGCGAATGAGGTGAGCCATATAGCTCTTGAAACATGAGAAACTATTAAAAAAATGATCATTATTGACAGAATAGCATAGTACAAGAACTAAAATGGAATATAATTTTGTGCCCCTCAAAAAAATAAAAAAGAGGAGAATTTGTTCCACGTGAGTTTAAGTTGAGCGTGTTACAATATTCTCATAAACTTAAATTTTAAATAAATATCATTTAAGCTTGTTCCACGTGAGGAAAAGTTGAGCGTGTTGAAATTTTAATAAATTTTTGTGTTTATAAATATGTGGTTCATCGATGCAAAATAACAATATTATTTCTGCTACATTGAGTCGAATATCCTGCTTTATTTGTATCGTACAATTTTATCTAGAAATGAATGTATATTTTTTAAATTTTTCATTAGAAATTGTGTAAAATATGATGGGAAATCCGACAATTGCTCATCAGTGCTGACAACATGAAAACTCGTATCGTACGATGTCTATTGTGAATGAATGAAATTTGCAAAATCAAATGTGAACAATGAGGTGATTCCAATAGTGAATATATTTCTATGAATAAAATTTGTTGTAAAAACTTGTTCGTTGAAAACTTTTTTTATCTAAAAAATAACCAGATAATTATTAGAAGTGCTGTGGAAAATTTTAAGCTTGTTGTTTTCATGCATATTTTTTGTGTGTTCCCTAAATTTATTATTAATCCGGTAGTAACTTTTTCATTTGCAATATTAATGAACTTTAGCTTTCAACAAAAGCATACAAGATTATAGTTTATAATTTACAGGAAATAAGTTGTCCAAACAATATAAACAGTATTCCAGTATTCGTAGTCAACTTTAAAACTTTTGTAGTCGAATTGAACGCTTGAACCTTATCTCAAATACTATCCGGAAATTTGAAATTTATTTCACAACTTCTATGTTTGCTAATAATTATTGAATCTAATCGTGAACTATTAACTCGAAGTATTTGACCTGATTTGAGCATTTTACATATTTTAAACCATTCACCATGACTTTTATTCACAACTCTCAAGGACATTCATTATCAGCCTGCTCTCTCTTCCTCATATTACTCTCTCTCTCTCTCTCTCTCTCTCTCTCATCTATCTTGTACAAACTTTTAATTATTACAATAAGATTTATACTGACTGGCCGAAAAATTAGGCGGTATCGTAAAGTATGATAACAGGTAAAGCACTTATTGGCTCTTGATCCCAGAAACATCATCTAGACATAGCTAAATAACAACTCTGATAACATCAGCTGTTGGAGAGCACAAGGAGCAGACGAAACCGCCTAACTTTTCAACTTCAACTACAACAGTCGTTTGAGTAATATGAAAAATAATAGGAATTTCGAACCAATATGCCAAGAAAAAACTTTTTTCACCAAGTATTCAAGATAATATTTTGATGAATTTGTAAATTATATTCGAATTTGAATTTTTAATATTGTCGTTCGGAATTATGTGTGAAGTTTATTTATTTTTTGTTACAATTGCGACTTGATAGCAAGTATTTCAAGCAAAGGTAATTATGAGTTAGTGAATGATGATGTTTACATGGTGATATGAAAAATGATGAAAGTGTACATTAAAATTTTCACTTAAAAAAAACACTTTTTTCTTTAATAAATTTTGAATTTTAATAAAAGTTCACTCTTTACAATAAATAACAAATAAATTTGTTCAAAAACATTGTAAATTTTGAATTAACTGGAAAAATTTCAGAGCAAAATAGAACCCAATCTTCCGCTTCCATTTGTCTTACTAGAATAAATAGACCTTGCGTATAAAATAGGGATTGCGATGTATTCTGATACGGAAGTCACATCGATTCAACTCAAGATTTACGAAAAACGACAAATTATTAACAACAGTAGAATTAGAAATTGTTAATTATTATTAACAAATTATTAGAACAGTAGAATGGATTATTTCTCTTAAGATTCACAAAGGTATACAAAATACGACACATTTTTACAACAGTAAAAAATGGATGTTTCCTTTTGCTTGGGAAATTTCGCGATGATTGCAGTTTACAAAGGATCAGAATTTGCTTTCAGTTGAATAGAATCACGTGATTGCCCTTATAAGGAGCCCGCTCTGGAGAACAGTGTTGTAGTGTAGGAATAGTTCATGCCACCTAAACTGGCGGTTTCCGGTTGACTGTTATCAATTTCCAGCCCTGTTGGGACGGTCGGCGAGCGGTCTGCGCAAGCACAACGAAACGAGAACCACCTCAGATAAACGGTCTCGCTGTTGTAGACCGCTTTCAGACTGTACTAAGAGAGCTAAGTATTAATAACAGATATTCGCGAACCGCCAGTGATGTTGGTTTGTGATATACGAAAAGTACGGCTTCCAGAGCACGTTTCAATCATTTTATAGTCTGTCCAAGCAAAGAAGAGCCTCTGGCAAGATAGGAAAATGACTCCAGATCGGTCAATATTGGTAAAAAAATTATCAATTTAATCTCAAATTGTAGGAAACAATTTGATCTACTTATGAGACCACATTTATAATTCTTGAAAAAATAATGACCGAGCTGGAGTTATTTTCCCATCTTGCCAGAAGCTCATCTTTGCTTGGACAGAGTATAGCCTTGTCAGCGTTATTTGTCCGGGAAAACTGACGAGACTTGGGTTCACAGGCGATAAACTTTTGATAACAGAGGAAATTATTGATTTCATGTGACAATAACTGAGTTTTTCACAAATCTTGTGAATTGAAATTGTGTAATAAGTAGTCATAATAAGGTATAACAATCGAAACCGGTATCTCGATTTTAAAAAAAGTTGGTGAAGGAATCAGTTGACTATATGATAACTTTATTTTTCTAAACCACTATCAATCCTAGGTTATACAATCCTTGCTATAGTCTGTCCAAGCAAAGAAGACCCTGATGAGCAACCAAAGAAGACGTCTGGCAAGATGAGAAAATGACTCCAGCTCGGTCAATTATGGTTCAAAAAATATTGATTTGGTCTCGAATTGTAGATCAGAATGTTTCCTACGATTGAGTCCAAATCAATAATTTTTGAACCAATATTGATCGAGCTGGAGTCTTTTTCTCAGTTGTACAACAAACCTAAAGACTAGCGATTCATATTTTTTTCAATAAACAACTGATACTATGCTGAAAGAGTAGATCGATGAAGTCTGTCCAAGCAAAGAAACCCCTCTGGCAAGATGAGAAAATGACTCCAGCTCGGTCAATATTTGTTCGAAAAATATTGATTCGGTCTCAAATTTTAGATCAGAATGTTTCCTACGATTGAGACCAAATCAATAATTTTTGAACCAATATTGATCGAGTTGGAGTCATTTTCTCATCTTGCCAGAGGGTGTTCTTTGCTTGGACAGACTATACAACAGATCTAGTTAGCTGATGCATTGTCTTTGAAATGATAACATGATGAATGTCATAAATCTATATAAATCTACTCTTTCAGCGTAGTATTAGCTGTTTATTGAAGAAAAAATGAATCACCAGTCTGTAGTTTTGTGGTTCAACATTAACGTACAACGTTTGTAACATGTTACATATGCGTAGCATAACATAGTATGCGTCACATATATGTTAAACGTCACATAAAACTATTTTGTTGTAAAACTATCCTAAAACTGAAAGGTCCCAGTTGAGAGAATGCAGACAGACGAAAATGAAATTCAAGTGCTAACAATAAGTTTATAATAACTTGAATTAGATATTCAAATACAGGATAATGGTTTCCATTTATAGGGAAGTTGTCTTTCATGACGAATTTCGTATCAGTGGCGGTGGCAAATAATAATGTGATTGTTTAGTCGTCGTCATTGAGTATATAAGTAGGGAATGTATTCAACGAAAGTTTCAGCGCCATGACGTCAAAGCCCGCTGCTAGTTGCACGCGAGAATTTGTTGAAAAAAAGAGAAATTCCCACAGGTATAGTCTGATCTAGCAAAGAAGACATTCTGGTAAGATTGGAAAATTACTACAGCTCAGTCAATATTTATTCAAATATTGTAAATTTGGTCTCGAATTGTAGAAAACATTCTGCTCTACAATTTGATACTAAATTTATAATTTTTGAACCAATATTGACCGAGCTGGAGTCATTTTTCCATCTTGCCAGAATGTCTTCTCAGGTTGACTAGACTATATCGTTATTGGCTCTCTTTGTACTATAGGGTGGTAGGAGGTTGTCGCATATCTAGTGCTGGAAAGGTATTTGAAAGAACTATGGTCGTTTATCATAATTATTTCAAAGTTCGAGCCAGCTGAGAAGACACGCCGTTCCGATGTAAAGTGAGTTGTGACTGAGTGTCTTCTCAGCTTGCGCGAACTATTAGTAGTGATGACGTCATTCGATCTACGCCAATGGGTAGACTATTTGGAATATATTGGTAATTGTCTGGATTTTATTATGAGGGTGATTCCCAATTGAGCTTTAGGCATGTGCGTAATGGGAGGTGACGATAAGTGATCACGACTACTGTGTGAGGTTACACGATGATACATTCACTTTCAAGAAGATACGCGTTGCAAAATGAGCAAACCAATACAAAGGTCTTGCATCAAAATTGATTTAGGAAGACTCCTTGATATTGTCTGTCCAAGCGAAGAAGACCAAGATCGGAGAATCTCTGGCAAGATTGGAGAATGACCCAAGCTCGGTCAATATTGGTTCAAAGTATCAATTTGTTCTCAAATTGCAGGAAACAATTTGATCTACTTTTAAGACCACATTCATAATTCTGGAACAAAATTATATTGACCAAGCTTGAGTCATATTCCCATCTTCCCAGAGGCTCTTCTTTGCTTGGACAGACTATACTAACATGAATTATCTAGGTATATTAGTTACTTCATGTAACTAGAACTTCATAAAAGAGAATTCCCAATTCTCTTTTTTACAAGCAAGACCTCTGTATTCAATTTTAGAGTGCACATTCTTTATAATGTACAATACATCATATTAATGTTTACATTTATTAATGTTTTAATTATTACTTTATTACTGTTTTATATTTTAAATGTTGATCGCAGTATCATTTATTAATTTATTATTAATTCAATTAATCATGCATGAATAAAAATAATTGAAAAAGGTACTGCGATTAACATATGAAATAAAAAATACATTAAACTTATGATTAATATGCGTTATATATAATAATTGAATTATTATTAATCAACAAAGTGGTGAAAATATGTTGTAGTCATGAACCTTTGTGTTATCAGGCTATCGATAAACCTCCACGGTTATCGGCCGTTTATTTATTTATATTGTAGTAGATTGTAATAGACCTGTATTATTAATCTTCCAACAATTGCTCAAATTAAACTTCAATAGAAATTGAGTTTTACTTTAAAAAAACATAAAATCTAATTATTCTCAATAGTGCAAATAATACAATTACATTAAATAAAAATCATCACGTGAGATTCGCAAAGAAAATGTCAATAAGTTGAATTCCAATACAGTAATCTAATAATGTACGCACTTCCAATAATTTAAAATGTAACTTGAATATTAGTTTTCTTTCCCATGGGAAGTTGATGAAGGAGTTTTAAAACCAAATTTAACACTCATTAAGAACTCAATACCCATACAGTAATTAAATGACAGGATTCAGAAATATATTTCACATTATCGACCCATAGCGTGCAGCTATCTAGTGATAGAACTGGTAACTAAATTACTGGCCAATCAGTGAGAAAGTAGGTGGAGCTTGAAGGTGTGTTGATAGGCGTGGTCTCAATCTCGTTCTTGGTTCTGATTGGTCGGTAGCTTTCCCTCTCTGCTCAACTCCTTCCTCCGTCAAACTTTCGGCCATTGTAACTCGTATTTCGTTTTTCGCTTTAATTCTTATCAGTGTTCCCATTACTGGCGGCTCGTACCCACGAAACAAGTGAAGTGCCCGTATTTTTTACTGTACAGCACTTCACCTGTTTCGTTGGCATGAGCCGCCAGTGGTTTCCATCCACCCTCATTATATTCTTGTTATTTCACATTCTTCTTATATTCTTATCTGTTTATTCATCATCTGTTTAACATCGGTTCATAGATTGAATTGCTGAAAACTGATTCAAATTTTTTCCAAATTCCAAGTTACTATTGATACGAATCTATTTGGACTGAGGTCTTAACTACAAGAGAGTTATTTAATACTTAATAAAGATCAAATAAATACTGCCTATAGCGGGTGCTAACATTTAAGGCGTTTGGCGAATGACTGTTGTTAATGCTTAGCTCTGTAAGAATTGTCTGAAGCTGTCTTCGAGAGCAAATCAGGGGTCGCTCTTATTTCAATGTGCTCTCGCAGACAGCTCGCCGACTGTCCCGAAAGAGCTGATAATGTAAAAATAATTAAAATAAAATAATAAATAATAATATTTATATTATTTTAATAGTCTCAATTAAAGAGAATCAATTATAGTCTCAATTATAACTAAATATATTAAATATAGACTAAATATATTAGTCTCAATTATAGTCTTTTAATAGAGAATCAATGTAATTCTCTAACCTTTTCACATTCAAGTCTAGACTATCCAAGCAAAGAAGACCCTCTGGCAAGATGTAACAATGACTCCAGCTCAGACAATATTGGTTCAAAAATTATTGATTTGGTTTCAATCGTAGGAAACATTCTGATCTACAATTTGAGACCAAATCAATATTTTTGAACCAATATTGACCGAGCTGGAGTCATTTTTTCATCTTGCCAGAGGGTCTTCTTTGCTTGAACAGACTATACAACAGATCTAGTTAGCTGATGCATTGTCTTTGAAATGATAACATGATGAATGTCATTGGGAAATGCATCTCCCGATGGGAAACCCAGAAAAACCTGCTATTAATTTGTGCAAACTTATATTGCATTTGCGTTCTGCGTTTCTGAAATCCCAGCGGATTCCCAAGCTTCAACAAAGTATGCGTGGGCTCATTGTATTAGTTTTAATTAGGTTTTTCGTAACTAATTAATGGAAATGTTTCTGCGTAACATATTCAGCGATATACTTCTCAAATAATAATAAGATACTGGTGTAACACAAATTATCTGGTGATTCCCAGCTATGACAGATAGGGTTTCCATGTATGGCTGACGCCAATGAAACTGGCGGTTGACTATTGACTGTAATTGATGCTCAGCTCTGTCAGGACAGTCGGTGAGTGGTCTGCAAGAGCATATCGTCAGGAGAGATCTCAGCTAAACCTGTACGCTCTCACAGACAGCGTTCGGACTGCCTTGACAGAGCTGAGCATTAATTATAGACATTTGCCATCCGCCAACTCAGCTGGCGTCTGCTGTACCGTTCATGAGCAATAATCTTGGATGAATTATTTTGTCTCGTATTGAAATTTTAATGTATTGCATCTACTTTCTGTTACTTCCTCTTCATGTAAATTTTTATGTAAAGACATCCCTCTGTCTCTTCTTAACCCATATGGATTGATAAGTTTTATGGCGTATAGCTAGGCCCAGATGATGTTATTGAAATCATAAGACACAATGAATACTAGTTAGTTACAGCACGTAAAAGGGACAGACGAAACCGCCTAACTTTTTGGCGTCTGCTTTACCTACGATACAGTTTAGTTGAAAATTGCAAATCAAGGCAAACTTGAAATTCAACATCAGGATTAGTTGGCTGGATAAATTGATTATTGCAAATACTGTAAATACAATATAGATTATACAAATACATTATATATTATACAAATACAATAATTGATGAATAAAATTAAGAAATCAAATACCGTTTTTAAAAAACTTAGGATTGATCAGGATTAGTTGGCTGGATAAATTGATTATTGCATATACTGTAAATACATTATAGATTGTACAAATACATTATATATAATACAAATACAATAATTGATGAATAAAATTAAGAAATCAAAAACCTTTTTTAAAAAAGAAGTATTTTTTGCAGACATGTTTCGGGCTTAAAATGGACTTGATCCCGAAACATGTTTGTAAAAATAATACTTCTAAAGTTTTTTAAAAAACACATTATAGATTATACAAATACATTATAGATTATACAAATACATTATAGATTATACAAATACATTATAGATTATACAAACACATTATATATTATGATAAATGAATTATAAACTGAACGATAACTTGAAATTGATCCGGCAGTGGCTCACAAAGCACTGCTCTGCAAATGACACATCACGCAGACCACCTCATCTTCGACGATACTTTTTCCAATTACTGAAAACTACCCACGCAAAAGTGCGACCAATACTCTTTCATGAGCACTGCACTGCCACGATCGATGCCAACATAATAATGCCCACGCCGAACTGAGGGAGTATTTACTGTCTGTCTGTCTCCTCACAATCTGATTGATTGGTCGAGCTGAGATTTCCAGTGAAGATACAGTCTGTCCAAGCAGAGAAGACATTCTGGCAAGATGAGATAATGACTCCAGCTCGGTCAATATAGGTTCAACAATTATTAATTTGGTCTTAAATTGGAGATGAGAATGTGTCCTACAATTTGAAACTGAATTTATAACTGTTGAATCAATATTTACCGAGCTGGAGTCATTTTCCCATTTTGCCAGAATGTCTTCTTTGTTGGACAGACTATAGAAAAATTCACTACTGAGGAGATGAGATATACTATTAAGGAGATAAAATTCGCTATTAAGGAGATAAGATTCATTATTAAGGAGATAAGATTCACTATTATGGATATAAGATTCATTATTTAGGAGATAAGATTCACTATTTAGGAGATGAGATTCATTATTAAGGAGATAAGATTTGCTATTAAGGAGATAAGATTCATTATTAAGGAGATAAGATTCACTATTTAGGAGATAAGATTCATTATTAAGGAGATAAGATTCATTATTAAGGAGATAAAATTGCTAGATAAGATTTGCTATTAAGGAGATGAGATTCACTATTTAGGAGATGAGATTCATTATTAAGGAGATAACATTTGCTATTAAGGAGATAAGATTCATTATTAAGGGAAAAAGATTCACTATTTAGGAGATGAGATTCACTATTAAGGAGATAAGATTTGCTATTAAGGAGATAAAATTCGCTATTAAGGAGATAAGATTCATTATTAAGGAGATAAGATTCACTATTAAGGAGATAAGATTTGCTATTAAGGAGATGAGATTCACTATTAATGAGATGAGATTCACTATTAAGGAGATAAAATTCGCTATTAAGGAGATAAGATTCGCTATTAAGGAGATAAGATTCACTCTTTAGGAGATGAGATTCACTATTAAGGAGATAAGATTCACTATTAAGGAGATAAGATTCAATATTTAGGAGATACACTACTTGAGAAGTGTTACGAAAGAGGTAGAAAGAAAGAAGAGATTTCCAGTGAAAATACACAGATTATTAGGAGATACTAGTGTTGAGAACTTGAGAGGTGTTATACGGAATAGATGGAAATAAGATATTTCTAGTAAAGATACCAAGATTGTAGTAAGGAGATACTACTAGAGAAGTGTTACGAAATAGGTGTCAAGAAGTAGTAGTAAAGTAAAAGAGAATAGAAGAAAGAACTAATGAGGAAAATTTAGTAGTAGAAAAAGCTATCAACTCTCGAGAAGATAGTGGTGTGATTTGAGATGAAATACGACGATACAACTTGAATCTGATTGATTTGGCGAGCAAGCTCGCTTTCCAGTTGAGATTATTCCCACTATATCTGAGATTACAAGTGAAGATACTAAAATTGTAAGGAGTGATACTTACAAGGATTGTAAGGAGTTATGTAAAATGAATGAAGGAGTAATGTATAGCTGACGCCAAAACGTTAGGCGGTTTCGTCTGTCTCTTGTACGTAATGTAACCTTCTAACAGAAGAAATTAAAATGCTAAACGTGTAAAAGTAGCACTGGCGGCTCGCACCCACGAAACAGCTGAAGTGCATGTATCTTTCACTGTACAGCACTTCACCTATTTCGTGGGCACGAGCCACCAGTGAAAAGTAGAGCATCCATTGTAATAATATAATCTAGGCATAGCTAAATGACAACTCTAATCGATAACATCAGCTGTTGGAGCGCATAAGGAGCAGCCGAAATCGCCTTACTTTTTAGTGTCAGTCATACAGGGTTCAATTTACTTGCAAGATTATACAAAACAAACAATCTAATTGAAGGATCTTTGATCATTGTCAAATTGTATAAGTTGATAGAGAAGCAGTTTTGGGCACTAGCTTTTTGCACCCACATAATGTATTGTATACTATTGAATAAATGATTATAATTAATCATAGTTATATAATATGATCAATATAACTATCTATGTTATGTATTGTTATACTATATAACAATATATCAATATAACTATGATCATTATGATGATTATATGATTATAATTTTAATAATTAAAATGTCTCGTATCAATAATGATACAAATCCTTTACGTTTCTGTTGTTTCGTTTAATAAGTCTACTTGTATGTTGTATCTGCATCAAACATAACATGAATCCATCATCTTGATCTTGTCAATATTTATCTCTTTGAAAAGAAATTGAAACGTGAACTCACCGCTTCAGAATAAAATTGAAAGCAGTCTGAAATGAAAGGTCAACGTTCTTTTCTGATCAGTGAATTCCTTTTTTCTTAACGACAAAATCCACAACTTAGGCTAATACCTGTGGGAGAATATTGTAATTTGGAAATCTCATTTCACGAATTACCGACTAAAAAGGTTATGAAGGTTGTGCTCATTTTCCATACAACCCTCCCCTCCTAATCTACGTTCAACCCTAAGTGGTGAAACAGTATATGAAAATGGGGGGGCTGTTGCTTTGGTGGGAGGGGGGTGTTAGGCTGCTCTGACGTCAATGTCTACGTCACAGATGGTTTCCCCTGTAACACGAACACTCTCTTTCTCTCTCGCACTCGTTGCACTTGCCACAGTCTTATCTTTCAAATTAATATTCTGTCTTTGTTTGTGGTATGGGCAAGTAGCGTTGAACTATCACAATTCACACTGCAGTTGGCCACAAGGCACGATATGAAAAAAAT
Source organism: Sogatella furcifera (assembly GCA_017141385.1). Taxonomy (NCBI): domain Eukaryota; kingdom Metazoa; phylum Arthropoda; class Insecta; order Hemiptera; family Delphacidae; genus Sogatella; species Sogatella furcifera. Next base: position 3,726,476 of record CM029550.1, on the reverse strand, counting down.
TCTGGAACACAGTTATCGCTGTTTTATAGTCGGTCTCAACTTAATTAATAAACAATAGATAAATAGTCTGTACAAGCAAAGAATACATTCTAGCAAGATGCGAAAATGACTCCAGCTCGGTCAATATTGGTTTAAAAATTATTAATTTGGTTTCAAATTGTAGATCAGAATGTTTCCTACAATTTGAGAAAAAATGTATAATTTTTGAACCAATATTGACCGAGCTGGACTCATTCCCCCATCTTGCCAGAATGTCTTCTTCGCTTGGACCGACTTTAACATAGTTTGTGTATTTGGTAGTTTTGTTGTAACTTTTTCACCCTTATCAAACTTTCTGTTCTCTATCTCCTCATACATTTCAAAGTTTCATAATACATTTATTATATCTATTCAATAAATAATTATAATTTCCATATTGTATGCTATCTGAAAGCAAAGAATGACCGACTATGGAGAAAATTTGCTCATGAAAGCATGCACAAAAGTATGAAAATCGACACAGTAGTTCTTAGTTTCTATCACCTGCGTTATCTACTTATGTGACTGACTGCTTTGTGTTTTGTTCCAAATAACATAATAATTCAGTTTCCTTTGTTTGGTCTCGTCAAATCAGATTCACGATGTTTGAATTTCATTTGTTAGGTTTTAATCGTAGATCATTATTGAAGTTAACTATACTGATTTCAAGTACTGTAATTTTAATTAACAACTGTGAGAGGAAATCATAAGTAATTCAACTGCGTGGTGAAATCAGAAGAAATTTGAATAAACAGCTATTGAAGAAAATGCCTATCAAGAAATAAATATATTGTATGAATGCCGAAGAAAGCTGAAATTGAAACCAAACATCAGAAAAAACATGGGAGGAAGTGCTGTTGATGTAGAACGCCTGAAAAATATCCGAAGAGCCGTCTGATTGGCTAATGAACTAGCCAATGATAGCTAGCAGCTCGGTCAGATGTCATGAGAAGTTTTTGTGAAGCTAGCTTCTGGCTTACGATTGGTGACTGTTCAGTGTTCAGCTTATTATTGGCCAATCAGACGGCTCGTTGAACTTGGAAGCGTTACTTGCGATGAGAATTACAATTATCTCTTTCTCTGGTGTTTGCTTTGGATTGAATTGAATTCAATGTGAATCGTCAAATATCAACATGTTTCTACGATGCTACGTAATACATAGAATAATTCTATGATTCATAGAATAAGAATCAGACATTTAATTAAAAATGCAATCAAGAGATTATCCGTATATTGATTTTCTTTGAAATGTTGATAATGTCAAGAAATATTTAAGACTATTCTGATTTGTGAAGATAATATTTGTTCAGCCTTGATTTTTTTTCAATAGTGACTTAGAAGGAGTAAATTGAACCCTGTATTATTGCTAACAATATTTTCAGTGTATCCCTCGAGACCTATTGTATTGTAAATAGATGTGAATCAGCATTTCTACTAAATACGCAAATCTAATGCTTTGTCAGTGCTTCCAATTCATGTAATGCATTTTGCGATTTTCACTAAAGACCGTTAACCTTTTTCAAAAATTGAAATTCATTTATTGTTGTAAAATAATGAACAAAATAATGTGTTTCATGGAGTCCGATAATTTGTATTACCTATTTTGATGTATTCTTCCTCCTTTCATTTTATTTACCACACTATCTCATTCCATCATTTGGTACTTTATTTTTTATTTGTTCATTAATAAATAAAATCTTTTTTGTAAATTTATCTGCTTCAAATTACGTTTGTTTGTTGTATTAAAATGAGTAAATTTGGATACTGCTATCTCGTTATTGTTATCTCATGCATTAATTTGTGCTTTTATGCTATTAATTTATTAATAATTATCATTATTTCCATAACGGTTTTTCCTTTTTTACAGGTGGCGATCAAGATAATAGACAAAACGAAACTAGACGAAGACAACCTGAAGAAAATTTTTAGGGAAATACAAATTCTCACAAAGCTCAGGCATCCTAATATTATAAGACTGTATCAGGTAAATATTATCTATTATATCATTTCTCTAGTCTTACGTATTTTTCTTATTGACTTAACACTTCAAAAGCCTAGCATTTAACGCTACTTCTTGATAATATAAGGCGTCAAAACGAAGAAGTGTATCAATTTTGAAGAAGTGTCTCAAACTTATTTCTAAACCTGTATCAAACGAGGAAGTGTGTCATTTTTGCGTTTTTTCGTCATGTTTGAAAAACGATTGATCTTAGAGCAAAAAGCTAATTATATTAATTAACGAAATAAAAAATATAAAGATTTGTTTGTTTGTTTTTCAATGGCTCAACAGCCTAAGAAGTGCCTAGGCCTAACAGCTGGCTGCCAGTTTCATATTCATTCCACTATACAGTCGGTTCACGTCCAAGCAAAGAAGAAACCCTGGCACGACGGAAAACGACCCCAGCCAGGCCAATACCGGTCCAAAAGCCATAAATTATAAGATACCATTATTATAAAATATAACGATCATTCAGAAAAGCATTGATGTTTCATCCTGTGGCAAACCACGATTATTTGATTAATCTCAATAATACTTGCGGATTTCGATCCCACTATAATAGTCCATTCACGATGGCTTGAGACGAGATAAACAAAAGCTCTGCATGTGTGTGTTCGACTGGAGTGTCTTTGTTTTAGCCACGACATAAACAAGTCACAGCAATGCCGAAATCCCGAATTTTGTTGTAGGCAATTCAGAATAAGTATCTCTAAGTAATCTTTTTTATAGGTACACATTGGGAAATTGCTTGTTTCGGTTGTCTCTCGACTGCATGAACTAAAAATGACCAAACAATTATAGTGAAAGTTTTTGTCTCAATGCTTTGGTTACAGTCCCGACAACAAAATTCGGGATTTCTGCATTGCTGTGACTTGTTTATGTCGTGGCTAAAACGAAACCACTCCAGTCGAACACACACACATGCAGAGCTTTTGTTTATCTCGCCTCAAGCCATCGTGAATGGACTATAGACTTCATAACTGCAATCTTACGATATTAGAAACCAAAAAAAGCAAACACTCAACTATTTCCCTCCAAACCTGCTTGCCTCAACTTTGCCCACAAACTTTAGTAAAACTCTTGCAAAGTTTAAAGTAAAGAATTTATCTATCTATCTATGCAACCTTGAGCTATTCTACTATTGTAGTTGAATGATAGTTCGTTCATTCATGAGTTGCATTTAGTAGTTCATTCAATCACTATCTTCTTAGCAGATAACGATCAACTGTACAATAGACTGGCTTCAATAGTGAGGCTTAAATGACTAATCTGAATGACATTTGATGACTTTTGATGTGAAACACAAATCGATCAGATAAAATTTTCTGTTTGCAAGAGGAGTAACTTTCTCCAAACAATATTAATTGCAAACTTGGAGGCTGATCGTTATCTACTGAATAAAGTACTTAACAATTACGGTCATCCAATCCGTCTATCACGAGGTTTCTTCAGGATTATTGTTGGTTTGAATCTGGTTCTGCTTTTCATTTTCACTTCATTTCATTTTATTTATTCAAAAACACATTACAAAAATGATCCCGCTAAAGTCGCGTATCGACAGTGCGAGGCATGTGCCGCGCATGCCTCAAGGTACAGTCTGTTCACGCAAAGAAGAGTCTTAGTCCAGTCTCCAGCTCGGTCAATATTGGTTCAAAAATTATTGATTTGGTCTTGAATTGAAGATCGAAATGTTCCCTATAATTGAGACCAGATCAATAATGTTTGATCCAATATTGACCGAGCTGGAGACTGGAGTAAGACTCTTCTTTGCGTGATCAGACTGTACCTTGGAGGCATTCGCGGCACATGCCTCGCACTGTCGATACGCGGCTTAAACCTGAAGGTTTTATGAAATCAAATTTCCAATAATGTTATCAAGATAAATATTTTGTTGTAAGGTTTGTTTGTTCGAAAACCTTAATAAATTACAGACCCATTGCATAAATAATACTTGATACAGTACAAGTGTACAACAGTAGGCCTATTGAAAACAACAATTGAATTTGTTAAATCGACCACCAATGAATGAATGAAAAAATATATTGTCAATTTGCTATGATTTCCGTATTGGTGTAAAGTAATTTATTTATTTATATAGCCTATATTATATGACATTCGAGTATTTGAATGCAACAGGCATAGCCCGTGACGTGACACATTAAAAAAACATAATATATTTAGAGTAAAAATACAATAGACAACAGCAAAAACTAACAAAAAAGTTACAAAAAACTAATACCGTATGCATGGATACATGAAAATTATTTCTACTACAAGTTTCCTTAAACAAGAAATGCATGGTTCCTTTAATTCGAGAACCTCCATGAGAGAAACAGAAACTCACGCACAGTATGTCTATTCAATTATAACTCAGAATATTTTTGTTTGATTTCTTTTCAATTTATGGATTCATGAAGAAAATAATACACGATTCATGAAACAATCAAAACCAATAACAATTATGATAGCAGAAAACTTACAGCATTAATTGATAGAAATTGAACTTCACGAAAAATATAATTTTCCGAAACTTTTTGTTATAATAGTCAAGCTTCAGCATTCTTGGTGGTAATGCAGTTTGTGTTTGTTGAAGGTTACACACAAATCAATATTGAATAATGAAATCTACTTTGGTTACGTATTATCAATTTTTGTAACCATATTTCCGTTCGCTTCGTAGATATGAAATTATATTTGCATGCATCCACTGCATCAATATGTGTCCACTGTTCAATTTAATTCGTTCAAGAAGATACAGAAGTCAATCAAATTTGATACATTATACTGTAAATACTATTCCATACGATACAATACGGCTCAATAATGATACAAGAATTTTTAATTGAATTGCTTCAATATTGTATTAATTCAGATGCATGGATATACAGATTTACTCTAAGAGGTTGAGGTAGAAAAGCTTACACCGCTTAAAATTTGTACGGTGTTGAATTTGTATTCGTTCAATTATACTGTATACAATTTAAATTAATACCATACAATTTAATACCAAAATTATACAATTTACTTCCTGAAAATTTCAAACAGATTAACCATCCTAGAAAGTTCATCACAATTGGTTGATGAGCAAAGGAAGACAGAACATAGGAAACATTATTTCAAACAACAACTAATATTTCAACTAAACACCTAATGACTTACTAATTACTAATCCGCACACAAAAAACAAACAAACAAAACCTACTCTAGAACATGGTACGCCATAGTGGAGTAGGTCAATTTCCACACAGAAAACACTAAGACACATTATAAGACGTTTCCGAAGCTAACTATTGTATATACTGTAATTGTAGAGTTTCTAATATTCTGTAATTGATGTAGTAGTTTTAGTTTTTTTTGGAAATAAACTTTTATTTATTTATTTAATTGAGATGGCTTTTAATTCAATGTGGAATTCCACTGGTTTAACATGAAAATCAATTCCAATTCAACTTTATAGCGCATGACTATTCTGTTTCAGGTTATGGAAACCGAAAAAATGATATATTTAGTAACTGAATATGCTAGTAAAGGTGAAATTTTTGGTAAGTTGCAAATCTTTCTTTTTTACATTGCTGAATCAATTGCTGTATCCATTATACATTAATTTTAAGTAATCTCTAATGCGTTTATCATTTAGTAGAATAATTCTTGTGCAAATGATCCTCAGGTTAAAACTAGCGTTCAGTCAAATATGGAGAAAAATTTGTGAGAGTAATAATAGTGAGAATAGAACTCACTATCCTTTTATCTGTGGTCGAACAGAGTTCAATTGAAAATTATGTAAACTGGCGATAATACTGCCAAAAGTTAAGACGCTTGGCGAATGATTGTGAATGAATGAATGATTGGCAAAAATCGCTTCCCGGTGGTTCGGAACCCACCTAAAGCAGTAGGTCCATTCATCTCTCATCATCATCATCCTTCCCATTACCCACGCACAGGCCCAAGAGCCCATGTGGCATCACCCTCAAAAAAAAAATTGTTATTGATGCTCAGCTCTGTAAGGATAGTCTGAATCTTCTAGTATAGTCTGTCCAAGCAAAGAAGACATTCTGGCAACATGGTAAAATGACTCCTGACCAGCTTAGTCAATATTTGTTCGAAGATTATAAATTTGGCCTCAAATTGTAAATCAGAGTTTTTCCTACAATTTGAAACCAAATTTATAATTTTTGAACCAATATTGACCGAGCAGGATTCGTTTTCCCATCTTGCCAGAATGTATTCTTTGCTTGGGCAGACTGTATTTAGAGGGAAAAGTTACCATCTATTATCATTCTGCTTGTATCAAATGTTTAGAATTTGAGAGAGAAAACTGATTTATCTAATATCAAGTTTGAGAGAGAAAACTGATTTCTTCTAATATCAAATTCAAGAGGAAAAATGATAGTTGGTATAATTTATTATTCTTATCGAGTTTATGGGATAACTTCCCTGTCTCATCAATAAGCTTCCCATAACAGCGACATATGAAGTGTGAAAAACTCGGAGAAGTTCAACCCAATCGAAAGTCTCGGAGATTAGATTACTGCAAACGGCTGTTCATTATTCAACAATGAAAAATTCTCTAGTCTGTTCAAGCAAAGAAGACATTCTGGCAAGATGGGAAAATGACTCCAGCTCGATCAATATTGGCCCAAATGTTATGAATGTGTTCTCAAAGTGTAGCAAACATTCTGATCTAGAATTTGAGACCAAATTTATCATTTTTAATCAATATTGATCGAGCTGGAGTCATTTTCCCATCTTGCCAGAATGTCTTCTTTGCTTGGACAGACTATAGATAGTGCTTGAGGTCAAAGCAAACTTCTCCAATTAATTGACTGTTTGGCGTGCGTTTTTTCATCATCTCTACAGTGTAGTACAATATACGGATTTATACTCTTTTTAATGTAGTTTCCAAAGTGGAAACCCTAGTATTATCCATATTATAGGTTCCATGCAGGGAGTTACATAAAGTAGATTATAGTTCCGTATTATTTCAGTTTGAAACTCTTATCTGTTATAGTGTTCTCCTTGTATGTTGGAGCTATAAACTTGTTGGAAAATTACTGAGTTGTCTTGAACTTGAAAACATTCAGTGGATAATTTCTCTCTATAATCTTGATTTACTCTACTGAGTATTATTGATTTATTAATATTGAATGATTTGCAAATCTTATCGCTATTGTTGGATGTTTTTGAAAAGTTCAACAAGATACTAAAGTAAGAAAAAAGAAAAAAAAATCAATTCAACAAGGAGGTGCACATTAAAGAAATATTTTTATTTAAGGCCTTACTGGATCGTTGGTGAAGAAACTCAAACATTAAAATCTAATAAAAGATTATGAACAGCCTATCGGTCTTTTCATATTGCAATTAATTTACCCTTCAATTGAATATTATTGAATGAATTTCGAGAGAGGCTCTGGCCTTTTTTTATCACTATAGTGATTATATCTCAGTCTTGAAATGAGGTTAGTAGTAGAAAAAGGGGTTGTGTTTTATAAACACAGGAATTTCGGTCCTAAAATTATGCCCAATAAATCCTCATCATTTTTATTTATTGATACTAACAAAGTCGAATCCCCTTTTAACCGTTGGGTTTTGATGAGAAAGTTATATCAAAACTTTAAAGCATTACTTCAAATAGCACCTCTGCATTTCCGTAACTGTTACAGGGGTAATATTTATTTTGCTATTTTACGTATCATATTAATCAGATCATCAAGTGAATAACATTGTCTGTCCAAGCAAAGAAGACCCTCGGGCAAGATGGGAGAATGACTCAAGCTCGGTTAATATTAGTTCAAAAATTATAAATTTGATATCGAATTGTAGGAAATAATTCTATCTACAAATAAGACCACTTTTATAATTCTTGAACAAATATTGACCAAGGTGGAGTCATTTTCCCCATTTAGCCAGAGGGTCTTCTTTGCTTGGACAGACAATACCTCTGTGTAATGTTTGTGATAGTGCTTATGGGCCAAAAAAATTATTTTGTTAGGTATCTAACAAATTTTTTTGTGTTATATTTGGATTATTTAGTAAGTAATTGTCGTTATCAGATCAATTAGTAAATTATAAATCAATAATATGTATCTTCTGTGATAGTGGTAGGGGTGATAGTGGTGCGATGGTATCTTCTGTTATTGGGGCTAAAAAAATTATTTTTCTATGTGTCTAACAAACATTTTTCGTGTTTTTCAGATCATTTAGTAAATAATGGACGAATAAGTGAGAAGGAAGCGTGTCGAATCTTCCATCAAATAGTGTGTGCAGTCAAATACTGCCACAGTCGCAGCATTGTACATAGAGATTTAAAGGCTGAGAACTTGCTATTGGACGAGAATATGAATATCAAATTAGCTGGTAAGAAATATCATTCCTCATTATTCAATCTTTGATAGAACTTGGAAATTTTACTCTTAAATCGTAAAAAATTATTAGAATAATATAAATATTTTAATCATGAAAATAATTAGAATAAATATTAGATGGTGTTATTTATCTACATAGAGATTTAAATGCTAAGAGTTTGCTATTGGACGAGAACATGAATATCTAATAAATTGGTAAGACGATTAAATATCATTTCTCATTGTTAAATCTTTGATAAAACTTTGTAACTTCACTCTTTAATAATAAAAAATGAAAACAAATGATAGCTTTTTATAGTTTTCGCATTAATTTAATTCTCATTTTGAATTTTTATTATCTTTTTTTATTTCAATTTTTTTTTTAACTTGTTAATCATGAAAAATAATTAGGATACTGTGATATGAATATTAGCTGGTGTTCGTTTCTACATAGAGATTTAAATGCTAAGAGTTTGCTATTGGACGAGAACATGAATATCTAATGAGTTGGTAAGACGATTAAATATCATTTCTCATTGTTAAATCTCTGATAAAACTTTGTAACTTCACTCTTTAATAATAGAAAAAAGAATACAAATAATAGCTTTTTATAGTTTTTGCATTAATTTAATTCTCTGTTTGAATTTTTACTATCATCGAAATAATATTTAAGAGTGATAGACATCCGTAACCTATCTCCTTAACCTTTGCATGCAATTGGCAGTAATTACAATTACTAATTGAGATATTTCTTTTTTGATCGTAATTTTACTTGTTAATCCCATAAAAAGAAATACTGTGTTGCCAATGAACGCATATATTACTGTAATCAATTTTTTTTAAAGATTTATTTTTCAATTATTGAAGGGATCTAAAGCTGTTTTACTATGTATTGTTATCTAATGATAGTGAATATTATGATGTTGATTATAATTTATCTTCTACTGTTAATAAGTGTATTTTTTGACGGTCATTCCACTATGATAACATTTGTATAGTATGAAAAATTATAGATTTGTATTACGATATAAGTTATTGTTTATTGTATTATTCTATTATGCTTCATTATTTTAGAGGTACACAGTTTCAAATTTAAAGAGGCTTAGTTATGTTCTCAAATACTTATAGTCTGTCCAATCAAAGAAGACATTCTTTTCCCATCTTGCCAGAATGCATTCTTTGCTTGGATAGACTGTATCCAAGATGTACAAATTCAAATAAATAGCCTACCTGGTAAATCCAACTTCATGATGAGTGGGTTTTGAGATGAAACAATACCAATAAGCTACCAATTCGATGATAAAGTTTTAGTCTGTCCAAGCAAAGAAAATCAAGATGGCAAAAAGGCAAGATGTGAAAATGACTCCAGCTCGGTCAATACTGGTTCAAAACTTATAAATTCAGTCAAGAATTTTGTTTTAAAATGTTTCCTAAAATTTGAGACCAAATTTAACCAAAATTGATTGATCTGGAGGCATTTTCCCATCTTGCCAGAATGTCTTCTTTGTTTGGATAGACTATATGACTGTATAGAATCACGATGATTGAACTATTATATATTGATTTGAATGTTTTGAAATTGACGTGATCTACTGTGTTCTTTATCACTAGTATTTCATTTTCAATCTTTTAACATTTATTTACAGATTTTGGATTTAGTAATCATTTTAAAGACGGTGAAAAATTATTCACTTGGTGTGGAAGTCCTCCTTATGCCGCTCCAGAACTGTTTGAAGGTTTAAAATATGACGGACCAAAGGCCGATATTTGGGTGAGTAACTTGATTTCTTCCCATTTATTTCAAAATTCCATCGAATTATAATATTACAAAAATTAAAAACCCTTATATTATAGTCTGATCGAGCAAAGAAGACATTCAGGCTAGATGGAAAAATGTTTCTAGCTCGGTCAATAGTGGTTCAAAACTTATATTTAGTTGTAAAGTGTAGCTAGTGTTTAATTGTTGTAAAGTGTCTACAAGTTGTAAAGTGTCTACAATTTGAGATCAATATTGGTTCAAAAATTATAAGTTTGATCTCAAACTGTAGGAAAAATTCTGCAACTTCATCAATACACTTTACAACTAGTTATAATTTTTGAAGCAATATTGACCGAGCTGGAGTCATTTTCCCATCCTGCCAGAATATCTTCTTTGTTCGACAGACTATACCAAACAAAATATTCAAACTGCTTTTAGTGAATTGAATTTTCTAAATTTCTCTATCTTCCTGCTACTTTTATTTATCAAGCATTAACTTTATGGTGAATACATTTTCACCATAATGTTTGCTCTCTGACTGTCTAATCATGCGACTCCTCCCCGCACACGGACTAATCATCCATGCAGGAAGAATATTCATTATCTGTAACACTGTTATTTTTTATAAATATGACTTTTTATGAATAAACGAATTTGAATTTGAACTAGCCTTAAGTCTTGAAAAAGCTGCTTGAAAATGATCATCAACTACTAACAAAAAAGCACTGCTTTCTTGCAGGAGGTGTTTTAGTAGTTTATCTTGATTTCTTTTTTATACATTTCAACTCTTATGGAAAATAACTCTACTGTCTTTTTGTTTTTATGTATTATTTCAATTCTTATAAAAATTACTGTACAAAACTAACCTGTACATTCATGTCCATTTCTCTTCTTAATTCATTCCTTCCTTTGCAATTATTTCTAATTCACTAAAATCGATCCATCTAAACCTAAAGTCTATGTAGAGATCTACGAATCCTATTTTTTGTATTGATAATTGCTGTGTTGTGTATTCATAAGTATCCACTATTATAACATAACAAAAAACTTTTTTCTGGTAGAAAAACACTTACTTTGAGTAGTGGCGATCATTGACTTGGTATTTGTCTTCATCAGACTGTTTAAACATCAGACTACAGTTTATCAGATCATAGGTTTATCAATCTGATGAATGCCAGCACCAGGTCGAAACGATCATCACTACTCAAATTTATTTATTTATTTATTTAGCGTATGCTTTTATTAGTGGGGAGACCCAAAAGGTTGTTCCACTTTGTAATATTATAACCTCATTTCTCACTAATGAAAACATGGAAAATCATGTGGGTTATAGTTCTTTTAAAATTGTCAATATTTTTTCAAAACATCATTAACAACTAGAACTAAAACACTTCACGAATTCACTACATCATGTCCGAAAATATTAAATTTTGACTGGAAATTTAGAGCTCGAAAATGTAACTACTCAAATTAAGTGTTTGTACTAGAATGTTTTTTAATCAGTGATAAAATAATTTTAAATATTATTGTGTTCTGATTTGTTGTTTCAGAGTTTAGGTGTAGTTTGTATTTAGTGAAAATACTATATGATTACTTAATGCCCGGTTTTTCCAAGCACACTCAAATTTGAGGGACCCTCAAGTTTACTACACTTCACTATATTTCCTATACTTATCATAGGAAATGTCAGCTGTTCATCAAAATTTGAGGGTCCGTCAACTTTGAGTGTGCTTGGAAAAACCCGGCATAAGTCTTACTTTTGCCAGTATAGTCTGTCCAAGCAGAGAAGACATTCTGGCAAGATGGGAAAATGACTCCAGCTCAGTTGATATTGATTAAAAAATTATAAATTTGATTCCAAATTGTAGAAAACATTCTAATCCACAATTTGAGATTAAATTTATGATTTTTGAACCAATATTGACTTGTCTGGAGTCACTTTACCATCTTGCCAGAATGTCTTCTTTGCTTGGACACACTATATTTATCACTAACACTGTCCTATGATGTTTTGTTGTGGTATGTTGCAGAGTTTAGGTGTAGTTTTGTATGTCCTTGTGTGTGGTGCCTTGCCTTTTGATGGTTTAACTTTACACTGCCTGCGAAAAAGAGTCATGACCGGCATGTTTCGTATTCCGTTCTTTATGAGTGCAGGTAATTATTCTTCAAAACTTTTTATTTACAATTTATCATTTTATCCTACGAGAAGGTACAATTGTACATAACGCAACGTATTTACAATAAAATTATAGTCGTAATAAAATCAATATTATTAGTCTGACCAAAGGGTCATTAATTAATTTTGAACAATTTCTGTTTCGGATTCACTCGAACAGTTTTATGAGTATGGAACTTGTTTTATATTATATTGGAAGTCCCATGAAATAGGAAAAAGGTAGGCCCTAGAGAGAATAGAATAGTTCTTCTTTATTCTCACTGGTAGACATTGAAAATGGGCTGAGTCCCTAACCATGCCTGTAAAATAATACTTCTAAAGTTTTTTAAAAAGGGTATTTGATTTTCATTCTATTTATCAATAGATATAGATGACTATTGTATAACTAGAGATAACTTGTATAACTTGATTGATAACTTGATTAGATAACTTGATTGTATAACTTGTGTAACTAGAGATAGTTTATTGTATAAATGCTAGAAAATTTCAAGTCCAGTGTGTGAACTCAATTTTTCTTTTTCATAAAGTACCTCTTAAATAATTTGTCTGGATGTTGGACGACACATCCAGAAGAGTTTATTTATAAATTCAAAACATTACATATTATCAACTTTTTACAATACAATTATTTTTTCATACACCTCACTATATATTATACAATATGTGTCGAGGTGCTGTGTTATAAAGCAGGTCCTGTATTTGAATAAGAAGTGATTAGACCTCACAAATATAATAGAAAACTCGTATAAATTACATATCAATAATTAGGAATATTATAAAAGATATTTAAACGTATTTTTGAGTATCATTGAAGATTTTTTCTAAGGTATCAACATCAACAATCAGTTATGACTAGTATGAATCAATGAAAATTGTGTGATTATTTCAATGAATATAATGAAATACAGTACATAAATTTAAACAATGATTTTATGTTCATTTTGCAGATTGTGAAGATTTAATTCGACATATGTTACTAGTGAACCCGGAAAAACGGCTAAGAATTGAACAAATTTTAGCCCATAAATGGATGAAACAGGTAAAAAACATTTTTGCTGCAATTTATTAATTACTTATCAGTTCAATTGTATTGAAATGTCTATTTATTTCATCAATTTGTTACAATTTAATGATTTCAAAATATCTAATAATTCTATCAATCTGTAGCAGTTTAATAAGATTGAAATTTACAAGACATCCATCATTCTGTAGCAATTTAATAATATTGGTTTGTATATTGGTTACAGAAATATAAAATTTATTAATTTTCGCTCAATCAACCTTATTCTAAAGAAAATTCAGTCAAAATTATTTACTTTTTCGATGTTATAAGAGTAGAACTAACAAAATAGAAGATGAAAGTAAAGTTCATTTGTTTAGCAAAGTAGCCTAATGATAACGCTGATAATTATACCACAAGTCCACAATAATTATTATCTTAATGGATAAAAGAATTATGATAATTCTGGAGGTGGTTTTGACTAATATTTGCTATTTGGTGAGCTGTTTACCAGTCTAGTTCACATGTTACCAGTGTGTGAAATGTATTCGATTTGAATATTCAAGTCGAATTTTTTTGTGTCAAAAACCTTCTTGCTCATTGGATGTAAGACATTCATCAACTTCCATAATATAGCAGAGAAGACATTCTGGCAAGATGGGAAAATGAATCCAGCTCGGTCAATATTAGTTCAAAAGTATAAATATGTTCTCAAATTGTAGAGCAGAATGTTTTCTTGAATTTGAGACAAAATTTTTTGAACCAATATCGACTGAACTGGAGTCATTTTCCCATCTAGCCAGAATGTCTTCTTTGCTCGACCAGACTAGAAAAATATAAGACATTAAGAATAGATTCGTAAGGGTTTTTTAGAATAGAATAGCTTCTTTTATTTTTCCTCCAATTTATAGATTGTTCTAAATACAGTAGGCTATTTGTCAAATGTTTCAGTTCGATAACGACCTCCTACTAGAAGACACAACGTTGGCGCTGTCCGCTGAGACGGGGACCGTTAACAATGCTGTAGTCGATCACATGCTTCAGTTACCCGGATTGGATAGGGATATGATTTGCAAGGTGAGCTTATTTTCGTATGTTTTTTTGTATTTTAGAACGCCTCTTCATAAGGCGGACCTCTGATACTCAGTAGTGATACATAAGGCCGCTATTACACGATAATATTTCTATGTCATACATCTATTATCAAAGATATTATAATATGTTCTCTATAGGAGAACATATGACATAGAATATGATCATTTATAATATTTGGTTCATTACACGGTAATATTTCATCATCATAGATGTTTGATAATAGAAATATGTCATAGAACTATTATCGTGTAATACCCGCCTAAGTCCAAAATTGATACAGGATTATGTTTTATTAATCTAAGTTCAAATGCTTTCAAAACTTTCAATCAATGAGAAGTAGAATCAACTTATTCTCAATATGGCGGCGATCCATGTGCATTGCAAAAATGTCCCGTATCAACGAGCTTCCTTCCTGTATCAATTTTGGACTCTGTATCACTACTGCGTATCAAAAATCTGCCGTGTAAAAAGAGCTTTATATGGAGCTATCAATTATGCTCCAAACTCAGGGACAAGACAATAGCTTTGATTGACTACAGCTGTTCGATTGCGCCAACCGTCGAACCGATTCGTGTAAAGAAAATCCTACCTTTTTAAAGAAAATCCTCAATAAATTAATATATAAAATATTAAAATAACTTTCTCTAATTTTCTTCTGAATTCAAGCAAAACTTTTTCGATTCACTTATTACCAAACGTCCTTGTGATAAGTTAATTTGATTGTTGTTTCTATATAAATTTAGTTGTGATGACATATTTGAATTTAGACTGTTGATTGTGAATAAATATAAGCTTTTATTATACTGGTCAATTGTTCTGTTCTCTCAGCAGGCTGTTCTAAGTGAATTGTCCAGTGAAACATTTCTGTTCACATTTTGAAAGTAAACTTTCAACTATTTTTCAACTAAACTTAATTTATCATAGGAATATTCGGTAACAAACTGACGGCACTAACACTAGATATCTGTAAATGACCGAAATGATCAAATGTTAAGTTGGCAAACCATTGCATGTACACCAGAGCCAACACAACAAAATGTTCTCTCCAATCACCCAAAATGCACAGCGAATTTACAATTAAATATGTTCTGTTTGATATGTAATGAATTGGTTTAACCTAATCCAATTCTTGAAGGGACGTATTTCAAACACGACACTACTCAACGGTTGGCCGCAAGAGCCAATCTCTGCTCTTTTGGCTTCAGCTCATGAACGAAACAAGCGATGTGTCCTTCGAGTCGTGTCGTGAATGGAAAACGTACCTTAAGCCATTATATTTGTTCGAAGTCACCCAGTTTCCAAAAGTCGAGCTATTCAAGTGTTTTGTGTCGAGTATGATTTTTGAAAATGAATGCAATTCCTCAAGAACATTGTTAGTAATCGGAGACCTTTTTGTTTGCAGTCGGTGTTGGAGAATAGTTTCGATCACTTGAGTGCCATCTACCATCTGCTGGAGGACAAAATGGAGAAGAGTTTGCGAAAAGAGCAGGAAGCGATGGGAATGATCAGTGCGACACCAGTATTACCCAATAGCAACAGCAATCCACTACTTCAGCAGCCGCAACAACCACAGCAGACCAGGAGAGCTAGCATCACTACTGGTGAGATCATTTTCTAATAGTATGATTTATGTTGATTAGTTTTGAAGGTGATATTGTGGTAGTTATCCGTATTGAATAAAACGACAAGGTATTGTCAATCACAGAAATTTTTTATTAGGATGTTTACATAGAGCAAAACATTTTAGTAAACAGGTTTGTAGAACCTGTTCCTGAGTTTCCCACATTAGAATAAATAAACTTATTTTAAGGGTACTTTGAATCGTTATTGATATATCAATAATATAAGTCTCCTCTAGATAGAAAATCTAGGCATAACCTAAACATTTGGGCTTATTATGAAAAATTGGTGAAGGGACAGTTTTGGGAGTAATCCTGTTGAACCTTCCATTAAGTATATGTTATAACTTGATAATAAATAAATGAATAATATAAGTTTCCTCTAGATAGAAAAGTCTGTTGAACCTTCCATTAAGTATATGTTGTAACTTGATAATAAATAAATAAATAATATAAGTTTCCTCTAGATAGAAAAGTCATCTTCGGGTAAAGTCAATGATAAAAGTTCAATATTTGGTTTAGGGCTTGTATAATTGGACTGTAAATAAATATATCCACTTGAGAATGGGTCTAATGACACCAAACATGTCGTGTTTGAAACAAATTCTTCAAGTGTACTGTGATTTTGATTATTTATTTCCAATTATAAAACATACAAATCGCTCTCATATCAATAGAAGATGCAAACGTCAGTGATACAAAATTCCATATTTGATTTTGATACAAAAGTCTGTGATACAAGTTTCCTAAAATGATACAAAAGTGAATGAATGTTTGTTGTTCAGGTATAGTGGAGCGTGTCAACAGTGGTGATACGGATTGTTCTTCTCAGTTGCTTATGACGATGCCCACCATTGCTGCAATGCATCTCATGCAAGACGCTCATCATCTGGAGAAGGTTAGTCTAATGAATAATATCATAATACTGTAAATTGCTACATGTGTCGTGAAATTAAGATTTTATTGACGACAAAAAACTGGGTGGTTTTGTATGCTCCTTGTGCGTTCCAATAGCTCATGTTGTCATTTAGCTATGCCTAGATGATGTTTTTGAAATCAAAAGAGATAATAGATCCTTTACATCAGCTGTTAGAAGGTTACATTACGTACAAGAGACAGACAAAATCGCATATTTTTTTGCTTCAGCTATACACGTGATGCTGTGTGTATGAAATGAAACAATCGAAAACAGCATACCATTTCAATAATGATGCGAGTTATATCAAATTTATAATTTCATTTATTTATATTTTTGAAAGGAAATTGAACCTATAACAGCTTCAACTAGTTGGATTGCATCGAAATTTTGACTTTTTCTTTTGTTTTCTCATAATTTTTATACCCTGCTTCTTATAATTTTCAATTTTTATACCCTATTCACGATCACTTGAGACGAAATAAAAAAAACTTTTTGCGTATGTGTGCGTGTAAAGGTAGGTTTTCATTATGTGTAACGATCCGACGGTCGGCCGCAGTCGAACAGCTGTAGCCAATCACAGCTCTTGTTGTTTAGGACAAGACAATAGCTGTGATTGACTTCAGCTGTTCGATTGCGGCCGACCGTCGGACCGTTTCGCATATAGGAAACCCTACCGTTACACGCACACATACGCAAAATGTTTGTTAATATTGTCTCAATTCATTCAATCATTCATTTATGGCTTTTTGTTGCTAAAAAAAATAAATATTATTTTAAAGAATAATTGTTTTTTATTCTTGTCCCAAATAATGATGCAAGATATTTCGAATTTATGGTTTCATTTGTTCATATTTTTGAAAGGAAATTGAACCTATGACAGCTTCAACTAGTTGGATTGCATCGAAATTTTGACTTTTTTCTTTTTCAAATTATCGTGAATAGGGTAGCCTATAGAGAAACCGATGTTCAAATTTGAGATAAAATATCCTGTCATAGTCTGATAATCTTTTACACTGTTTAAAAAAAAATATAAAATTATTTTCTTTTTTGTACAGTTTGGTGACGCAGATGTTGAAATGCCTGAACGATCGAGCACAAGAAATGACGGCGGAATGACACCTGATAAATACCACGTCACCGCCAGAAGGCATACTGTGGGTCCTGGAGATACAACTCACGAACAGGTGAGTACTCTATTACAGTATTTGATTTATGGCACTGTCAGTTCATTCATCAAATTGGTTGATTTATCATTTCAGTTCAAATCTATGAACTGATAGTACTATGAGTTCATAGTGAAGAACATCAGTTCATTCATTTCTTCATCCATCAATTCATTCAATTATTTCTATCGTGGCTTTCAAATTCATTTCGAACAAAGACACACTTCTACCTTTGCATGCTTCAAGTGTACTGAATTTTTATTTATTTTTTGAATATGAAATTTATTTATTTGCTCAATCACAAATACTTACATAGAAAACATATTAAAATAATACAAACAATAACTTATATGAACAAATAAAGCTCAAACTATTCACTTGTACAAGCTGTGCTTGTTTCGATTTTTGGAAAGCACTTCGTTTTTCAGAGGTTGCTCCAGTTTCTTTCAAGGTTGTTTGCATTTCTAAAAAAATGAGGTGAGAGTGCAAAAGTCATTTAAACCTCTAATAACATGGAAAAAGAGGTTTATAAAGAATTCAAATCAGAAAATCTCAAAAATATATCTTCTCCTTATTTTACAGTAAATGGCTACATTTTTATTTATATTCATAACCAATAAATGATTTTGAAATTGGGTTTTCTTGAAAAATTGGTTACTTATTCAAATCTTTAACTCATTTGGTTGGTTACCTTGGTTACTTATTCAAAGTGATTGATTTTCTCAAACAATTGGTTACTTATTCAAATCATTCTGTTTCCTTGGCTAATACTGTACTTGTGGCATTATCTTTCAATCATTTTTTTTACTGAAGTATTTTATTGTTTTCTTGTGCAGGTATTGGAGGCGCACTATATGAAACAGGGCGACCAGCCACTGAACATTCTGCCCAACACGAACCTGCCTCAGAACATTCCATTGGTTCAGTACCAACCTCCGCACAATTTCACCATCAAAGACCAGCATCTACTCAAACCGCCTCCTGTGCTGGGCGCTGGTAAGTTGAAGGTGATGCCAGCATGAGCACTAGGCTTGTGCATAGGTAATGAGAGGCCAACGTTATTACAATAGGTTGCTCCATAACTGCCTGATTGCGGGCAAAATGAAAAACGGGTGGGAAGAGTAGAATGTGACGTAGTTCAGATCAGAATTTCTTAGGGCACTATTAGTAGGTACCAATTTCGTGCAGTTGCCGCCATTTTGGGTCACAGAAGAAGGAGAAAAATTCAAATTATACCTTTACTCTATGTTTCCTTTATTTAAGGGCTACTTTATTACTATTTTTTATTTTAAATGTTAATCACAGTACCCTTTTCAATTATTTTTATTCATGCATAACATGTTTCTACTATTAATAGTCATTTTCAAATGCAAAGTCTTGCATTTTCAAATGCAAATTTTGACTCAAATGCAATTATTTTTATTCATGCATAACATGTTTTGACTATTAATAGTCATTTTCAAATGTCTTACATTTTCAAATGCAAATTTTGACTCAAATGCAATTATTTTTATTCATGCATAACATGTTTGTTTGTTTGTTTGTCAATGGCGCAACAGCCCTATGAAGGGCCTAGGCCTACCAGCTGGTTGCCAGTTTCATATTCACCAAACTATACAGTCCATCCAAGCAAAGAAGACACTCCGGCAAGACAGGAAAACGACTCCATCCCGGCTAACATGTTTTGACTATTAATAGTCAAAATTTGCATTTCAAAATGCAAGACTTTGCATTTGAAAATGACTATTAATAGTCGAAACATGTTATGCATGAATAAAAATAATTGCATTTGAGTCAAAATTTGCATTTGAAAATGACTATTAATAGTCAAAACATGTTATGCATGAATAAAAATAATTGGAAAGGGTACTGTGATTAACATTTAAAATGAAAAACTTTACTCTATGGTAAACCACTGAATCAGATGTATTCTTTCAACTATGTACCTAAATTCTCAAGCAATAGAATACATCATGCAGTTCAAAATAGATGCTATGATCCAGAATGGCGACTGCGTGTAAAGTCTGTCTAAGGAAGAAGACCCTCTGGCAAGATAAGAAAATGACTCCAGCTCGGTCAATATTGGTTCAAAAAATATTGATTTGGCCTCAAATTGTAGAACAGAATGTTTCCTACGATTGAGATCAAATCAATAGTTTTTAAATAAATATTGATCGAGCTGGAGTCATTTTCTCATCTTGCCAGAGGGTCTTTTTTCCTTGTACATACTATACCCAGTCTTTATAGGTCTTTAGAACTTCTAGTACCGTACGCATGCGCTAATATTTTCATATATGATAAATTATCATATGTTTTCGATATGAACTACATAATTTTCTGGCTCCCCCTTTCTACTTCCTTCAGATTGGAATAACCTATTCTTCATAACCTTGATGAAAGGCATGATGATGAGGTACTACTTTGATTTTGAAGATGATTACTTTGTAGGCAGTCGGATCCGATGGATTATCTCATTAAAAAGTTCATTTAGTCAAGAGGAGTTTTTTTGCTCTAGATGAATTGTTATAATCAATTTATTTTTCGAATATTTGTGATTACGGATCAATCCATTTCCAATAAAATACGTTTAGAAGTAATGAAAGTCCATCAAATTTGATAATTGATACAATAAATACGAGAGAATATATAACAAGGCCTTTCAATACTGACAGATTGAGTGGTAGAAAGGACTTCCTAGTCCTAACTCCGCCTGATAAAGAATAATTTCATTTCCTTTCATTGTCGAGTGAGATATAGTTGTTATATTTAGTAATATTGAAAAAGGCTATAAAGTATTTGAAATTTAATGAGAGAAAACTATAGAAGTTGAAAAAGTTCAAATGGAGAGTCTGATCCAAAATCAAACCATACATAGTAGAAACCTGGAAAGGGCAATATTATTAAAGATTTATGTTGTTTACTTAGTATTTTACCTCTTACTATATCTGGTATTACAAACGAAAGAATTTAATATTCACAGAATATTTTAAATACAAAAACGTCTTATTGGAAAAATTTAACTTTGTTATTTCTGTTGTAGTTGGTGGTTTTGGAAGGAGAGCTTCAGATGGAGGCGCAAATCTACAAAGCTATTGCCAAAGGGCTGTCAGTCAGCCGGGAAGCCAAGAGGAACTACAGCTGGTCAGTTGACAATTACTTTGCTTTCAGCTAATTGTTTCTATCAATTATCAAATTTGCATCATTGGCATTTGAGGCGGGTTTATACAATGCCAATTGGCGAAACAATTATTGTATCTAGTTACTCCTTGTACGCTGAAGATGTGGCTCAGTGCCACGAAACGCGTCCGACAAACAACAAAATCGTGAGTACTGTTGTAAAAGTGTGAGTCATTAGTATTTAATAAGTTTTCAAGCTTACAATTATTGTCTTCTAAAATGTACAGCTGATGTAAAGTATCTATTGTATCCAAGGAGGTTACCTCCATGATTATATCTTTTGATTTTGAAATCATCATCGAAGCATGGCTAAATAAAAACTATAATTGACAAGATTAGCGGACGGTTTCAGAAGACAACTATTGTCTCGCCAATTGGCATCGTATAAACCCGGCATTGAGTGAAAATATACTGTTGTGTAAATGAGTAGAATAATCCAATCTAATCCACTCCTTTCCCCTACTATATTTTTCATATTATTCAAACCATTACAATCTTCCGTTTTGGTGAAAATATTGATGCAGATTGGCAGTTCCTTGTTTGAGAACATTTTTTTAATGTGATGATCTTCATCAGTTTTTGATAATTTTATTGAGGTTTTCAAAAACAAATCATATTACAATATTAAAGCGTTAAAATCTTCATTTTTCATCTTCTTTTTTAATGTGATGATCTTCATCAGTTTCTGATAATTTTGAGGTTTTCAAAAACAAATCATATTTAAACATTAAAGTGTTTTATTATATTCATTTTTCATCTTCTTAAATTCTTATAGTTTCTTGTTCAAAGAATTGTTATTGACTGATTGATCAATCAATTAATTTATTGATTGATTGTAGTTACAGCCGGGTAGTCCAGCACTGGCGCAACGATCTCAGCCAATTAGCGGCGCCGATCCTGACTCGGCAACCGTCACCATTGATCTCACACACGGCCCCATGGACGAAATGCAGTCTGAACTCTATTCCGAGCACGATGTCAATAGGTGAGCCAAAGCTAACAACATTATTCTAGCGTCACGATTGTATATCATGGTACAACATATTCAATAACTGTTTAGTAACTATATTATGTCTCAGTTCAACTAGTGTTTGGCATTGGCATGTATGCCATCTTTCAAGGTCTAGTCACATGAAGCTGAATTTTTTAGAATCTGTGACCCAGAATTGACTGAGAAATGTTGAGTAACGCAGGCTGCAAATAATTGAAAACACCTGGAAGATTTAATTCACTTCGGACACTTGTCAAAAAGAGAATAAAACTAAATAATATATTTGTTATGTAACTAAGCTATTAGTTTCAATAACTAGAAATCTCATTACAGTAATTCATTCAATTATTAGAGAAAATGCAATAAACGTGTAATTGATAAAAACACAGACAATGAAGTCCTGAACGTATTTATTCCAAATGTCAAAAAATATTTAAAATAAAAGCTATCTTCACTTGATTCAGATTCACTATCACTCTATTTACGAATTTTCGAATTTTGTTTGACAATTCCGTATTTTCGTGTTTTGACAATAATGTTTTCACACATAAAAATATGGACATTAACTATTTAGCTTGTAGTATGTTCAATGACATATTTACGGACATATTTAGCGGACCTATTTACTAGCTAGGGATATTCGTTACTAGCTATTTTACAACTCAATTTTTGGTCGCTACATGTTAGGAATAGATAATATTTGTATAACTAACAAGTATTTCTTTGTATTTGCAGGTATATGCAAGGCAGAGGCAGCAGTAAACGACACACACTGGCGCTGGCCAATTCAGAAGAGGCACAGAGGATAGCCAATCAGCAGCAAGCAAATGCCCAGCAGGCCGCCTCCAGTAATCAGCAGAGAACCAGGCGTAGTGGTCTGCTAACTGTTATGGAGCGACCTCCTGGTAATTTATAAAATCAACCTAATTTTAATCCCTATTAAATTCATCATTCAAGATTTGATCATTGAATCGATCTCAAGATCTATTTGGTTTATTGTCTTTCACATTTTCATTTCATTACCTTGGGAAATCAGCAGACAACCAGGAGTAGTGGATTGCTCCTGGTAGTGGAATGACATCCTGGTAGTGGAACGACATCCTGGTAGCTTGTACAAAATCCATCCCAATTGAAATGAAAACCAAATTATACTGCTATTAGATAGATCTTCCAAGACTTCTATCTCATAATCTATTTGCTTTATTGTCTCCTACATGTTCTCTAGTTATTTATCTCAGGAAATCATGAGACAATCACAAGTAGTAGATTACTCCCGTTATTATTCTTATTGAATTGGTCTTCCAAGATATCTTATTTTCTAAACATATTATCTTGATTTCCTTAGTTTATTTCTTCATACAATCATTGAAGAACAAGTGGTCTACCAACTATCATGGAGCGACCTCCCAATAATTTTTAGTCTATTTCAAAATTAACTCCAAATTGAATTTGTGTTGATATGGTCTTCCAAACCTTTATCACATTCTCAATGTTTTTAATTTATAACCTTGGCAAATCAGCAGGATACCCAATAATTGTTTATATTATTGTGTTTTCAATTTTGAAAATGTAGATGAATATTGGAAATGGTTTTACCTGTAATTGAATTTATTATTCACGTTAATAATGCATAAAATATATATCCCACTACTCTCCTTCAGTTTTTCTTATCTCATTTATACAATATTTTCATAAATTTAATGTTTATCATATCAATAATCAATAGAAAGATCTATTCTGAGAAGTATAAATTGATCCATCATCGCAAAAGGTAGGTGTGGATGGATTAGTTAGTATTTGCGTATATCTGTGGTTAGAGGCGTTTACATAAGATTTTATTCAGTCGCACATTTTTTTCAATGTTTATTATCTGCATGTTCATTGCACAGCTTTACGTTGTTTTGGGGATGATTATCACTAGTATATTCAATATTTTACGCCTTTATTTTCAAAACAAAGTTACTTGGATATTTTTATGAATGCTCATCAGTTCTACTGCACTTTTGAACATAGAAATAGTAGATTTATTGTTGTTTTTTGGTTCATTAAGTATTATGTTTTGAGTTGAACGCTATCAAAGTTGTTTTCTTTTATTTACATTATTAGTCGAGTTTGTAATCTATTATTATTTGTTTTCTATTCAAATTAGAGTGAATTTATCCAATATCTCATTCAATTGACAAATTCCATCTCAATAATTATTATTAATGAAATATTCTCAGTTATAACACATTTTTAGCCAATCCTTATCCCCTCAATGATTCTTTCCTTCACGATAAACAATTTGGTCTTGAAACATAAAGAAATGAATACCAATGTAGAATCTTATGACTTTATGTATTAATGTGATATCACATAATGTTCATGAATAAATGAACAAATTCATGTAGAACATACAGGTACTTTTAAGTCACACATTTGAAAATATTTGTTGGTGAAGGTTTTATTAATAGGTAATTTCAAGTTGGGGCTGGTGCGCTTCAAGTTGGGGAAATCACTGCTTTCCCTAATTTTATACTTCAAATATTTCAGCCAATAATTATTACTTCAAATATTGATGATAAACAGTCATCAAGATTTTATGTAACGCACACGAATAATACGGTGTTGGTTAACCATTGAAATAGTTTGATCATACCTTCCTTTGCTATTTTCATATTTCACCCCGATATAAATCAGATAATCTGGTTGATAATGTTTTTGTTAATTCCTTATTCAAAAGTAATTTTCCCTCAGATAGATTCCAACATAATGATCACGATTTTTGATTAGTTTGTTCTAGTATCATAACAACGATTGTTATTAACGACCCACAATATTTATTTATTAGAGATACTGTATTATAATGACACTTGTAGGTGAAAACACATACACATGTTTGAATAGTATTCCTTCCTAATCTGATTGAAATATTCACTTTTTCAAAATCACAAATTTCCACTTTCCAATGAATAGGATTAGCCTATGATTTGTAAGTCAAATTTCAAATTTCAAGCTTTAGAAGTTTGTTTTGATTATTTCCTAGTATTATTTCCGATTGTATAATTTCTGTTGATTTTTTTCTTTGTTGATTTCTGTTGACTTTTTGTTAATTTTTTCTGTTGATTTGAGTTGTGAGATGATTGTTGTTGTATGTGTGTCGCACGCCTTTAGTAATTAGTCCCGAGCTGATAGTGGAGGTGGAGAACCGCATGAACCGACAGTACAAGCCGAGTCTGGCCGTGCAGCGGGCGGGAGCCGCACAAGTCTCGGCGCGAGCGCGGCATCACCCGCTGCGTAAGCCGTCGCTAGCCTCATCGCCGCTGCCAACGGTACAGGAAGCGCACCGATCTATAGGTATACACTTATGGTTGCACTAGCTTGGTTAGTACGGTTAGCGAGGAATAGATAGATATAGTCTGTCCTAACAAAGATGATATTCTGGCAAGATGGGGAAATGACTGCAGCTCGGTCAATATTGGTTTAAAAATTTCAAATTTGGTTTCAAATTGTAGAAAACATTCTGATCTATAATTTGAGACCAAATTTATTATTTTTGAAACAATATTGATTGAGCTGGAGTCATTTTCCCATCTTGCCAGAATGTCTTCTTTGCTTGAAGAGACTTTACACAGGCTCGCTTTCATGATCCAACAGGGACTTATTGCGATTGTGATCGTGTCCGTTTGTTTGTTCAATGTCCAACTAATTGAAAATTGTTCACTCCTGATGTATTCGCGGATAAACTTGGCTGATAAATGATTAACATAAAGTTCTCGACGATTGCCCTGCCTGTTTCTCCTCCCAAAATATTGTGTTTGTTCTTATATTGTGTGAACTAATGTGTATTGTTCTATGAAAACGTCAAATTTTCTCATATTTATTATCTAAGTTATCCTTGTCTAAGTTACTTACTAAGTTACGTGTCCTTATCTAAGTTATATTTATATATCTATCAGATATCCTTGGAAAACTAACCTCGTTGATGAAGTGGAGTAGGTTGCATTAATTTATTGTAAACATTTTCTTATTTCTTTATAAAATTATAGCCTACTCTAGTATTTAGTATTTCGATATTTCTGCACATCTATATTTCATTGTACTTGTAGCTTGCGTTTGACAATTTTTATTTTTCATATCTGTGTATAGTTTTTGCAGTTATCATCTGCACTCTGTTCTGTTTTTATTTGTGAGTGTATCAATTTTTTTTAACTTTCCCTCAATATACATGGAAAATCCACTTGTTTTTGCTGTGTTATACATAATTCTCAACCAGGCATTAGTAACCCTGTTATTTTCATAAGAATATATTGCTGAACTTGAATATTTGCTTAATAGTCTAACTACCTAGTTATTGTATTAGATGAGTTTTCATATTCTATTGTATAATTATTCTACCAATAGAATAAAAGAATAAATAGTATTCTATTGATAGAAAAAAGGGAGGGTTTTTATTCACAGATACTAAAAAGAGAATAATCCATACATTTAAAGCAGAAACTTATAAGCTAACTTTAAAAGCCTCACTAGAAACTAAAGTTCCAATAGCTTGCTAGAATTCTCCTTCTGCTTTGAAAGAAATCACCCAGGATTTCCTTCCAACTAAACATAGAATTTGTGCCACGTGAATACTCAATTAAATTCAATTTAGATTAGGAGTTGTCTAGAACTTAGAATCAGCATTATCGTATTGCGGGGTGGGTGTTCAATTATCCCTATGGGAAAATGAAGCTAGATCTTATGTGCCTTCAAGTCCAAGTTGCACAAAGAACAATCGGCCAATTCACTAATATCAACAATACTAATTCTTATGCATAATTCAATAGACCCTCAATCTTTAAAACCTTCTAAATCGATTTAATTTTTCCATTTTTGCTTTACGTATTACATAACCCCTCTTTCCGGAGAAAGTTTATTATTAATCTCAGCTCATCATCAAATTCATTAATAATCAGTCAGCTTGCTTTACGTATTTTCTGTATTTTCTATTAATGCTTGTACATAATATATGTGTGCGTTGTTTCCACTGTAAAGCTTGACGTTTCCCCAGCTTTTTCTGTGTAAGTTACTTCTAAATACTTGTAGAAACACTGAATGTTCAATCACTTTTCTAACATAAAATTATTATGTGCAGTTGATGAATGTCAACACGCAATATTTGGGTGAGTATTTAGAATAAGTTATTAGAATTCATAATTAATAATTATTAATTATTAATTATTAATTATTAATTATTAATTATTAATTATTAATTATTAATTATTAATTATTAATTATTAATTATTAATTATTAATTATTAATTATTAATTATTAATTATTAATTATTAATTATTAATTATTAATTATTAATTATTAATTATTAATTATTAATTATTAATTATTAATTATTAATTATTACAATTATTGTAGTTTTATGAATTAACTATCAGTTTTCCAATTCTATTAGGATTTTATTTAAGATTAGTTGGGTTCGTTCTTGCTGTTTTTGAAAATCATCAATTTATTTACAACAAATAAACTATCAATTTTTAATAGATAGTAAAGTATAGAGTAATACGATTGATTTCATAATATTCAGTGAATAATTACATGTCAATTTCCTTTTTAAGGAATTAATGCATCACCAGTTCATTCACAATTTTGTTGTATGATTCAATTTTCAAATTATACTTATCAGTCTTCTACCTTCTACCTTCAGTCTACTTCTACCTTTAAGTTGATTTTTGAGAAAATCAAAAATATTCTTAATAAGGCGAAGTTAGTATAAGAAAATCCTTCCTACCACTTAACCTTATATGAAATTGTCTCGTTTAATTTTAAAAAATATATATATTTTGATAGGTTAGATAGTTTTCTTAACCATTAACTTCTCTTCGTTTTTACATATTTATTTATTTGACAAAGTGACAATCGTTTCCAGGCTAAAGTCTATTGAACCAAAACTCTTGGAATAATAAGAGCAGTAGGTACAAGATAATATATATCTATAGTAATAATGAGAAGGATGTAAATAGTGATCTAAAAACCATCAAGACAAGAGTAGTAGTAATAAAAAAATATATATATACAATATGTGATGAATACTATCATAATAATGTTTTATTATTATTAGCGTATGGCTTTATTTGGTGGGGAGACCAAAAGGTAATTCCACCTCGCCAACATAACCATGCTTCGCCAATAGGAAACATGATAAAAGTATAAATTATTTTCACTGTAATTTAGATTTCGGGAAGTCCTTCACAATTTAGAAAGTCCGAGAGCACTAAAACACAGGTCAAAACACTAATCCAAGACTGGAAAATTTGGAATTTAAGAAAAATTTAGAGCACAAAATTTTTACGTGTTATAATAATTTTGCCATGGTAACCAAATAATGTTGATAAGTTGAGAAGAAAACTTGAAAAGAAATTTTGGAAAATACTTCACTTACTACCATAGTGTACTTTCATTACCTATGATAGTAAGTAGGGCAATGAAATTGATTGAATATCAAAACTTTAGAACGCTTTAATAGAACTGTAGAACTATAGAGCTGTATAATAAGAAATAATGAGAAATAACTTTGTAATAATGAGAAATAACTTTGAAGTTTACTTTGACAGGCACATCGAGAGGTGGGGAATCTTTGAAAGACAGTCCAGTGCTGCATTTGCCCGGTGAGAGGTTCAGTCCAGTGAGAAGAGCTTCGGAAGGATCGGCGTACTCGATGGGTTCCCCTGAAACATCGTTACGCGCGCTTCAATTAGAGCACCAGCAATTACAGGTAAAACGAAAATAGCAGTAATACAGTTCAATTATATAATAATAATTATTATGATATAAGTAGTTGGATAATGTTGTATATTATAGATGAGGCCAAAAGCTGTGCAGATTCGTCTTCTAATTGTCGCTCCAATATCAACAAGATATAACAACATTAGCAAGATATAATCACTGTTGTATTCTATGAAATAAATTGTAATTGTATCTAAATTATCAAATTGTTATAATTCTCTGATCATTCTGTTGATATTTGTATTTTCTCAACTGAAGAATATTTTTAATCAAGATGAAATCAAAGGAGTATATTATGCATTTGTCCAGTCTGTCCTACAATGTGGTATATTGGCCTGGGGTTGCACTTATAAAACTCACATTAGACCGCTAGAAGTAGTACAAAAACCTATTATTAAGGCAGCATTTAAAAACAATTAGATACCCTTCCTCTCAAATATTTTTAGAAACAAATCTATTATCAGTAAGGCAGTTATTTATTAGGGAAACACTGTTTTTGTTTTCAAATAAAGACCTAGTCATAAACCCAGTAGCACATGACCATCTTACCAGAGGTTCAGTGAATCTGAGCCTACAGGTTCTCAAGAGTCGTTAAATCTATTCTATACACAAATTCTTGGTATGTTGCAAATTTTATCTATCGTAATATCCCACCAGATAGGCTATTAGGAATCTAAATTGCTCAAAACAAAGATATAAGTTAGCTGCTAACTCTTGGTTGGTCGATATAGGTATAGAAAATGCTGAAAGACTTATTCATACAGAATACAACAGGTAGGTTTTAATACAATTTTTAATGCAAAGCTATTACAATAAAAATTAATTTAGCATTGTATCAAATGACATCATCATTCCGCTTCGAGCATATTTCTATTCATTTATTCAATATACAGTAAATTAACAAGTTACTGTCAATTTCAACTTTATACTGTTCATTTTTTATAATATCACATACTGTAGCAGATTTTTGTATTTCTTCAACTGCAGTTATTATACTTGAATATTTTTTTTTTATTACTTATGCCGGGTTTTTCCAAGCACACTCAAAGTTGAGGGACCCTCAAATTTTGATGAACAGCTGACATTTTCTATGATAAGTATAGGAAATGTAGTAAAGTGTAGTAAACTTGAGGGTCCCTCAAATTTGAGTGTGCTTGGAAAAACCGGGCATAAGTCTCATTATTCATGAAGAGCTATAACAAAGTTTATTTTCTAATGATATTATTAGTTACTGTCCTTCAGCAATTGAGGTATTTCTAAGAAGTAATATAGTGTAAGTTATGTCTAAATGTATTTATTCTATAATGACGAGAACTCGGTGTCAAGCACAGGTTTTTGCAAACCCATGTGACACCAAATCCAATTTTATTGTAATTTTTGTTCTATGTAATTTTGCAAATGAAAAATTTCTGATTGTTGCAGAAAAACAGCAGCGTTCTAAATGACAGTCAACTGCTGGCAGATCTTCAGCTGAGGCATTGTTTGGACATGCAGCAGATGCGAGGCACCCCTCTGGGCAGTCCTTCCCCCTCTCCACCTCATCAACCAATCAGCGGCTGTGTTTCTCCCTTGACTCCGGCTGGTGAGTCTCGAACTTCATAATTAACTACTACTTGGACAATGAAAAAATAATGAATGATTTTAAACATTTAACGGAATGATTTTCAACGAAATTTAGCTGTGTAGCAGTTTACGGATTTATATGTATGGGCTTCTCTGTAAGATATTGTTGTGAAACAGTTTGAGCTGTTATTTGTGTAGTTGCTGAGGCAAATTAGACAAAAAAGGACCTAGGTCCTAAAAATTGATGCATGGTATAGACTGTCCAAGCAAAGAAGACCCTCTGACAAGAAGAGAAAATGACTCCAGCTCGGTCAATATTGGTTAAAAAAACATTGATTTGGTCTCAAATTGTAGATCAAAATGTTATCTACTATTAAGGCTAAATCAATAATTTTTAACAAATATTGACCGAGCTGAAGTCATTTTCTCATCTTGCTAGAGGGTCTTCTTTGCTTGGACAGACTATAATGGTCTTTAACTACTGTGGGCATCCCAAATAAGTCTGATATGAGTTTGCGACGCTTTTTGAGTGCCGCGTTATACAAAAGGCCCATAAAACCATGAAAATTTTGTGTTGTTTCTAGTCTTTTGCAATTCATGTCAAAACTAAGCGTCGGACAAATTCGGACAGCTTCATTCCTACTTTTTTTAATAACCTTTAGTCAACCTCTGTGGCAAGCAACAACCGAGTTATGATTTTTTCAATCCGTATGTTTAAGAGAAATTAAAATTAGACTATTATCAGTTTTTTATTGTTTACATCTTCCGTCTGATTTATTAGAAATGTGGAATTTAAAATCCCTTTGGGGATAATTCTGCTCTTCACAATTTAAGACCAAGTAGACCTTTTTCATCTTGTATATTTTTTGTGCTAGGGCTTTCAACATATTTCCTTGTACAACAAAAATGGCCATATTTTCAATTATAACGTTCAAAATAAATCTTTATATCCTCGTATTAGATTTTCCCACTAGAATATTTTTTATGAGATCATATTTCAATATATAATACCTACTATACTGCCCTCAGTTAAGGTTATTTCTCTATGTGAACTTGTTTGCCACCAGGTTCGCCAATCCACTACTCGGGCGGGGCGGGCGTGGCAGGTTCGGCGAGCGGGTGCGCGAGCCCGAGTCGGTTCGCGGGTGTTGATGCGGGCGGAGGAGGGATGACGTCATGCGCGGGTAGCAGCGCCCTCTCGCAGCATCTGCAGCGGCTGCAGCTGCAGACCGACTACTATCCGCCTGCAGCTACAACTGTCACACAGGGTCAGTGTTGGTTTGATTACCTATTTCTATTTATCTTCTTCTTCTTCTTCTTCTTCTTCTTCTTCTTCTTCTTCTTCTTCTTGACCCCCTTCTGCCTTTACAGCGTAGGGGTCATTTTGTTTCTATTTATATTGTTTTAAATAATAATTATTGACTATTTTCATTCAAATTATTTGAAATAGTTATTGACTATTAAAATAATTTCTTCTTTTGTTTCCATCCTACTTGAACTGTTAATTGTAATTGAAATAAATTTTGTTTATTTACTTTCACTTAACAACATTAATCACAATTTCTTATTGTTGTGTAGTTGAAATAAACGTATGTTCACTGTTCTACCCTCTACCATATGCCGGGTTTATATGATGACAATTGGCAAGACAATTATTGTCTTCTGAAACCTTCAGCTGATGTGAAGTATTTATTGTATCTTTTGATTTTAAAACCATAAACTAGCCTAAATGAAATCTCTAATTGGCAATTAGAAAACAGTCTTCTGACAATTGGTATCGTATAAACCCGACATAATGCCTAGTTTATACGATAGCAATATTGGCGAAGCAATTGTCATAAGACAAGTGATGCCGGGCGCAAACAGCTGATATTGTCTATTAGAGTTTTCATCAAGCCATGCCTAGCTGATGATTTAAAATCAAAAGATTCAATAGATACTTTACATCAGCTGTAAATTTCAGGAGACAATAAATTGTCTCGCCAATTGGCATCGTATAAACTAGGCATTAGTGTGTATTGGACTGACATCAATGAACGTGTGATCAAGGCACCGAAATAAAAATAAAATTCAACATTGAAATTTCTAAAGATTCTCACTTAATCTTACGCCTGGTTCCACCTGTGGGAAGTTTGCATTAAATTCAATGTATAAATCGCATTCAAATTGAAATTGTGTCTACTATTTCAACCTCATATCCTTATGAGAGGTTTTTGTTCTATTTAAAGAATGTCAATAAAGCTTATTCATTTATTTATTATTTGCATTCGCTACCGAAACTCGCTCAGTGGAACCTGGAATGTTGTTTGAAATCACTGCTTCCTTGTATGAAAGTCAAATGTGGATGATTAAAAATTATTTATTGAAATTGCAGGCTCTATTATCCAAGGTACTGCGTACAGTGGCAGCAATGGTAACTGCATGCCGCTGGACCTGAGGATGCAGCAGCCTCTTCATCATTCCAGTCCGTCACCGCCTCTCACCATGATACAGGAGGAAGTTTGGCCAGGTGGGTAGCTTCATTTGTTCGCTATCTGTGACTTGGTTTCATTGATTCGTAAACTGATGGATTCATCCGATCATGTGATGGAGGTAGTGACATAGTGTAGATTATAGCTTAATAGAAGGCCATGGCCTTGAAACTGGCAACTTTGTAGAGTAGGAAATTGGATCCATTTAAAATCATTTTTCAATCAGCTGTTCCAACGGATGGGTTTCTTGTGTGTGTTCTCACATTTGACTCTCTACAAATCATAAGCTATTTTGATAAATAATTGTCTATTCTTAATTTTTTTTGCTAATCTCTATCACAACCTAGTACAAAAAACACAAAAGGAATGCTATACGAAGAGTTTCATGAACCTATTCCATGGAAATTATGCTCAAAAGAGAGAAAAACCAAGTCAACATGCATGTACTTAATGCTTTCATATGAAAAGACTGTGTCTACGGTGCGACGTTGCCATATTATTAGGGCAGGGCCTTCTATTAAAGGAAGCTATGTTATTATACATGAAATATAAAAAGGGAATAATCATATACAGCGAATCAATTGTATAGCTAAGTCAAGGTTTTTATAAATAGGTTATTCCGATTATACATTAAATTAGTTTTATAATCGGTGTGTTTAGCTATGTGTGATTGAGTTCGGCAGGGGTATTACTATTCTTCATTTATTTTACAGGAACTATTAAACTTATTGGTTAAAAACACAGATTAATGTCCAAAACGTCTTTATACCATTGTAAAATTTGTATACATTAGTACATTATACATATACAATTTTGATGGATAATAAAGTTCGAAACTAGATCATATATTTTAACAGCACTTCAATTAAGAATTTATCTTCCATAAGAAATACCGTATCATGAAAATTTTGAATTTAGAGCAATAGTATATTCCAAATGAATCATCTCACCAAATAACTTGTGTGATTGGTTTTATGTTTGAGCATTTCATTATGTTTTTTTTAACTTATAAATGTTGACCATTCCTCTGTCCACTGTATGTTCAGGACATGATTAAAAACTAACTAACCTTTTCTAGAGCCCAATAACCTTGCACCGAATTCGACTCTGACGACCTGGTGTAGACGAGCCTAAAATGGCTTGTTTTTGATTGATTTTTCTCTTGATTTTAGGCGATCCGCACCCGCTTAAAACGCAGACAGGTACGCCGGCGATTTCGGTGACCGACGAACTAGGCGACCAGCGCTTTCTGGCGGACGCATGCGGCGCCATTCCGGCGCTGCTCAGCTGCGGCGAACAGCTGCAGAAAACGGTGCGTAGAATAGGATTGAAATCAGAATAGGATTAACAGAATAGAATATAATTTATTAGTCATTCAATATTTACAAAAAATTACATTGACATCTTCAAATCTTAGTTTTCTATGAATCATACAATAAAAAAAATATTCCTAAATAATATATTTTTTTTATTGGTGGGTAATGGATGTTGAATGCCAAGGTGATTGATGAGGCGAAAAACGAGGATATGAATTTAACAAGATATGATGCTACCAATATAATGCCTCAACTTTACGTATAGGTCAGTCAATACAAAATAATGTCTCAGAAAGAACTGATCCCAGTACCATCACGGTAATTCAAACAAACAGAGAATGGCAATGGCAAAATGCCGAATTTCACTAAGCTTTCTTGTAATCCGCCATTTTATTTTATTTTTTCAATTATATCTGTGTGTATTTATAAACATTTTTGTATGGAATTTGATAGGGTTGAGTATAAGTATCAAGCCTACAGAATTGAAATTTTAAATACTGTATCAGAAATTTTAAAAAAGCGGACGACTGAAATTTTGAATTTGAATTTTGTTGGAAATATTGTTTCACGAAACTGTGTACCGTTACGAAAATTCATTTTGGACAACTTTTAGAAAACTGTAAGATAATTCTGGACAACCTTCATATATTCTGGACTACCTTTGAATAATTTTGGGCAACTTTTATCTAATTCTGGACAAGTTTGGATATTCTAGACAACCTTTATATAATTCTGTACAACTTTATTGGGTATTGGTCAATCGGCGAGGGTGGTTGCTTGGTGTTCGTGAATTCGTTGAGTCACGAACACGTTGTACTGATCTTGGATGGGTGACCAAAATACATGTTGGCGAGGTGGAACCTATCCGTTAGGTGTCTCCTCACCAATCATCTTTTTTTGATAACTTATAAGATTATTAAGATAATTGACTAATATAGTTTTGTATACCTAATATAGTTTTGTATACCTTTTCAGGTGTCTGGTTCGTTCGAAGTGGCGCTTAGCGAGTTCTGTTCGCAGCTTGCGACGCCCGACATCTTGGGTCTGGTGGAGAAGGCGGTGCAAGCCGCCCCTCTGCCGCCCCCACTACAGCACACGCACGCCTCCGACTCGACGCTGGCGCTCGAGTACCCTTGCGGACTGCAGGTGAACTAGAACAGAACTATTCAATTTATCTACTGCTATGAATTATGTGCAAAAAAATTTGAGGCTACTAAATTAACAAGTAAAAATTACAATTTAGGGTAGTTTATTTTCAGAAAAAGTCGCGGGCAAATGTCGGGCACAAAATGCAAAGAAGACCCTCTGGCAAGATCGGAAAATGACTCAAGCTCGGTCAATATTGGTTCAAAAATTATCAATTTGATCTCAAATCGTAGGAAACAATTTGATCTACTCTAAAGACCACATTCATAATTCCTGAACAAATATTGATCAAGCTGGAGTCATCTTGCCAGAGGATCTTCTTTGCTTGGACAGACTCTAGCTGATTTTTTTGTGTTGTTCCATACAACTACGTGTTTCTATTGCAACATGTGTCGCGATTTGTAGTGATCAAAATAAGAAGAAAAACTTCAAGTGTAGGAACTAATTACTGTAAATCGGATAGAAAATAATTACTAGAAAAATTTCTGATAGAAATTGCAAGGATGGAATAGGCCACAGCTTGTAGTAGTAGGGGTTGCGAGATATAAAATAAACCTTCGACCAAGACCATCTAGAATCACTAGACCCTAACCATTGGAATCGAAGATGGCCGCGATGGTTCGAAGTGGAATAGGAAATCCTAGGGCTCTATAAATACCTATAAGTCTATATAGTTCCTTAGGAAATTCCATGTAAATTGGTGCAGACGTCAAATTCACGATAATTTGTTCAAAGTCGACTACTATTTGTCGTCTGCAATTATCATGGGATTTCGTATGCTACTAGAAAAGCTCTCGGCCATTTTAATTCCAAGGTTAGGGCATGATTTTAGTTGGTAAACTTCGACTCTCACCACCTAAAACGGTACTCTGTTCATGGACTTATTCATGGCCTATCTATGAATGTGCTATGTCGGATCTATGGCTATCTATGTCCTTCGGAGGCTATGACTTCTTGAATGTATATCTTTTTGATAGACAATTGAATTGTGGACACAAAGCAGTTCTACAGTTCTTCTTGAATGAAGATTTCTCTCCTTATTCAAGTAGCCCATACAGTAGGGAATTTACTCGAGATTGAGGAGTTTTACATCCTCTAGATGTTTGTTTATTTTTCCTTATTCAAGTACAACCTTCAATTGCCTTCAAGCCTTCGCTACACGGCAGTCTCTGATACACAGTT
Organism: Sogatella furcifera; assembly: GCA_017141385.1. Classification (NCBI taxonomy): domain Eukaryota; kingdom Metazoa; phylum Arthropoda; class Insecta; order Hemiptera; family Delphacidae; genus Sogatella; species Sogatella furcifera. The sequence goes on along the minus strand of CM029550.1, from coordinate 3,689,784 downwards.
GTGATACCACAGAGAAAGGATAGTTAAAGTCCTTTGATTGAACATCTTTCAACAACTCTTTCTCTATGTCGATACAGAGTCCAAAATTGATACGGGAATTGATACGCTCGTTGATACGTTTTTTATACGAAGCCTTTAGATTGATTAGTATAATGAGTATGTGTTTTGTTTTTCCTTAAGTAGCCCTCTTTTCACGGTAGATTTCTATTAAACAGTAGTAATACAGAGTTCAAGATTGATACAGGAAGGAAGCTCGTTGATTGTTGATACGATACATTTGATTTTGATACAAAGCTTTTCGATTGATGATTGTAATGTGTGTGTATTGTTGCAGGTAGAACTGCAAGTGTTGTCGCAGAATACGCAGCTGAAGATGCGCCGCATCTCGGGCGATCAGGGCCAGTACAGCGCTCTCTGTCATCAGCTGGTCGCCTGCATGTCCAGCTAATACCGGCTCACGCGCAAGCGCACTCACGACTGACCATCATTTATCATCATCATTATCATCAGTTGTTACTCTACCTATTATCATACATCGTTTGTTGTTCATTTTACTCAAATTTTCTGTTGTTGTTGGAGCTGGTGCCAAAAATTGAGGTTGTTTCGTTTGTTCATTGTCGTTCCAATTACTGCTAGTAACTAGCCAAGGCAGTCAAATTACAAAACGCTAATCCAACTTGCTAAGGCCGGTATTACACGAGAATAGTTCTATGATCATATGGAAAGAAATGAAAATACGATATCATATTTTCATCTCTTTCCATGTGATCAACTATGATCATAGAACTATTATCGTGTAATACAGGCCTAAGCCAGTTGCTAAGTATAGTCTTTCCAAGCAAAAAATACCTTATGGCGAGATGGAAAAATCACTCCAGCTCGGTCAATTTAGGTTCAGAAATTGGTTTCAAATTGTAGGAGAAATTCTGATCTACAATTCAGGATGAAATTCATGATTTTTGATCCAATATTGACCGACCTGGAGTCATTTTCTCATGTTGCCAGACTGCCTTCTTTGCTCGACCAGACTATAGCTAAGGTTATTACAAACAAGGTTATTATTGAGGGAACTAGAAAAGTTGTGGGTGAAGCCAGAAAATAACGCAATTCAGTTCAGTGCTCCCATCTATAGTCTGTCCAAGCAAAGAAGGCCCTCTGGCAAGATGAGAAAATTACTACAGCTCGGTCAATATTGGTTCAAAAATTTATCTGGTCTCAATTGTAGGAAACATTGTGATCTACCATTTGAGACCAAATCAATAATTTTTGAACCAATATTGACCGAGCTGGAGTCATTTTCTCATCTTGTTAGAGGGTCTTCTTTGCTTGGAAAGACTATACACTGATGCTGTCCAGCCTTGAAAATGATTCAATTTTGAAAATGTATGATATGATATTTTTGGCTGAAAATATTAACTCACAGTACTAGAAGTTCTGAACTAAGACACATTTTAGTTTTCCCCACCCGTTTTTCGTTTTGCCCAATATCATACAGTTATGGAGCAATTTCTTTTTTGTAATAACCTTGGTAACATTTGCTAGTAATTGGACCAGCTGACTGGAGTATATGACTGGAGTATGTCTATGACTGGAGTATATTCGAAAGTTTATTGTCTATGTAGTTAGCTGGTCCGCTGCAATTTATCGGTTTTTAAGCATCAGCTGTTGGAACGCACAAGGAACAGACGAAATCGCCTTAATTTTTGGCACCAGCTATTACTATTGGTAGAAAATTTACTATTGAACAATGATTGAAATCAAGGAGGCATCGTTTATCTCCATCTTTGTCTCTATCATACATTGTTTGTTGTTGTTTATTTTTCTTTTGTCAACATTCGTTGATTGTTGTTTTCTTCTTCTCATTATTATATTTCATAATCCATTCCATGCTTATGCTTCTTTGCAGTATATTATTGCAAAGTAGTAAACTTTGTAAATAAAATGGACCCATTGACCTAATCAATGTTCCTTTGTTGTTAATCAAAAAATATATGTTTACCTATTCATGTTTGAATTGATAGAAGATTTCAATCTTCAACGTTGAATACTTTGAAAAAGTGATACGATTTTATGCGACTGGGTTCTAGTTACTTTATTTCATTACTTTTATTCAACAACATTTTATCATTGTTACTCTATTACAATAAATATTTCAATTGTATATTATTAATACATTAAATTAAATCATGTTTCCCTTTCCAGTATAGTAGCTAGTCTGTCCAAGCAAAGAAGACATTTTGGCAAGTTGGGAAAATGACTACAGCTCGGTAAATATTGGTTCAAAAATTATAAATAAGGTCTCAAATTGTAGATCAAAATGTTTTCTACAATTTGAAACTAAATTTATAATTTTTGGACTAATATTGACCGAGCTGGAGTCATTTTCCCATTTTGCCAGAAAGTCTTCTCTGCTTGGACAGACTATAGCTATACTATTCGATGCACAAATAACACTCATAATTGATTATAATTCTTTATATTATTGACTCTTATTCCTTATTAATATAATTCTTTATATTAACAATTGTTATTAACGTTATTAATTTTATATTGCTTTATAGGTACCGTATGTATCGTTATCTGCTTATTATTATTGTTTGACAATTGTAAATCAAAGAATACGTTTTATTTTACTAATTTTATGTTTGTGTTCATAGCGTTTTGAGTTGTTTTGTTGACATTTAAGAAATTTATTTCAACTATATTATTGGTTAGTTATAAACTTGTCTTAAAATCCTTCTTTTGCTTTCTTATTAATATGCTTTTGAATTTTTTTAGCTTTCTGTTAAGCTATTTGGAATTATTTTATTCCGTTTAATCTACATGACTGGGAGACCAGATTTTCATTTATAATTTTTATAACTGCAAAAATCTTCCATTGTGTACTATTACATTTGCTCCATAGTTGTACTACTGTCATGTACCATGATAAAAATACAGCGCACTTGACAATTTATTTGATATTCAATCTAATATTATAATCATGACTGATTTTTTCAATCCAATCTAATAATCTCAATCGTTTATCACTGAAACTCGATCATTCCTCACAAAATAATAGCATTTTTTTTAGAATTATAGGTCACAACACCTTGTTTTATTATAAATTTACTGAGTGGAATCAGATTTTGCAATAATAAGGGTCGCTTAAGCGTTCAAAAACGTTTAAACTTCCATAATTTTTATTTTTAGTTATCTATTTTTTCAAGTTGAGTATATTGTGTAAAATTTATATTTACTATTCCTATAAGTACTGTATATTTTATTGAATTTCCCTAATCTGTAGAAAAACTCTCGGTGAAACTAGATGTTTGGATAAAATTAATGCATCTTATCGAAATTAATGATTGTGCGATGCATATAATCTTTGTTCTATAGAATCAAAGTGCAATTTGAATATAAATTTGACTAATATAATAAATAGATTTACAGTATTTACCTGCCAAAACCATCAGTGCTTTGCTTAAAGCTCTTTTCTTCATTCTAATTACAATAATTTTGCTTGATTTCATTTTATAAATTGTTACTGTTTTTCCAATTTTGAAAAAATTAGTCCGATTGCAGTGATAGCCAATATATTTAATTACCCTACAATTAAGATCTCAAATCAAATTTAACGCCTGTCAACTTTAATTTGCTATCGTACTATCGGCCTTTTTAATCCTAATCTCTTATTTCCTGTGATTGGAAAAGTATATTATATGTCGATTGTTGAATTGCATTAAAGTAAGCTAATCATTAATTATTATTATAAAATCGATAATTCATAATTATTGAGAACGATTAGTTGAATTGTTTAGAATTATTTCATCTTAAAAACTTGTTGTTTGAATTATTTTCTCTCTTCTTATTCATTTAACTTACGGTATGTAAAGTCCATTTAATAAATTTTAAATATCAATTTATTATTGTATCATTATTGAATAATGTGCATTCAATCTCAATAATTTCAAAGATTGTTACAAAATGAAATTCTTTTCACAATGTTATTGTTATGAGTGTCTGAAGAAGATAGTTGTACTACTGTATAAGCTTATTTCTCTCATTATGCAATTGAATGAATGATCCGTTTGAGCTCAAATCGTGGTTGTGTTGAGGCAAAACCTTCAAACATTCCCCTATCATTGATATCATTTGAAAATAGATTTTTATAATTTGAAATTTAGCTTCTCATTTTTCTTGGTGATCCAGGTATATACGAGTAGTCTGTCCAAGCAAAGAAGACCCTCTGGCAAGATGAGAAAATGACTCCAGCTCAGTCAATATTGGTTTAAAAAATATTGATTTGGTCTCAAATCGTAGATTAGAATGTTTCCTACAATATTGAGACCAGATCAATAATTTTTGAACCAATATTGACCGAGCTGGAGTCGTGTTCTCATCTTGCCAGAGGGTCTTCTTTACTTGGACCGACTATAGCTGGTGCCAAAAATCAAGGCTACTGACGTATGACTGTTATTAATTCTCAGCTCTTTCCGGACAGTCGGCGAGCTGTCTGTGAGTTTAAATAAAAACGAGAGTGAGCTTAGCTATCCTATTTCGCTCTTGGAGACAGCTTTAGACTGACCTGACAGAGCTGAGCACAAACAACAGTCATTCGCCAATCGCCTTAGTTTCTGGCAACAACTGAACCTATCAACAGGCTTTTTCTCCAAATTTTCTCACTGTTGAACAAATTTTACGAACTTTTTGATCTCATTTCAAAAACTTGACATCAATTTTCATTATAATAATGCTTCTTTCGAGAATTTTTGAATATGTCGATTCATAGAGACAATAGCAATTGGAAACTTTTGATCATTTTGAGAAGTTTCACCAAATTTTTGTAAATTTAAAGAGAGGGATAAGTTTGTACGCTAAACCTTTCGACAGATTTCTCTTGAATCACTTGATATTCTTTTTTCGTATATCCATCAATACTGATCCTGTATTCAAATTAAAAATTTTCAGTATTTGATGTTCAATTATCCTATTTATGTTAACCTTCAAATCTCTGTGATTATTGTAAATATGAAAATTAGTAAAATTGTAAATAAATGTGATATTTGAAAATTGTAAATACTGTTGTAGTTGATTCGTTCTTGGAAATAATATGAGATTATAGTACATCGAAATAATTGGAGTGAGTTTTATTGCTGCTTTAAATCTCCAGTAATTTTGTTGAAAACTAAATTATTTCACAAATATTGATTTCAATTATTAACAAATCTATAAGGAGTACCTCGTTGAAAGGTGTCAAATAATGCATGCTATACCAATTAATAAATCGAAGACTAGTTTTTTGGTGCTTCAATATTCACTGACACAATTTTCACTCTTAGAAACATCACTATGAAAAATGATCAATTTATAAACTAGGAAAAAATCTTAGAAACAAAAAAACTATTAATAAATGCAATAAATACGATAACCTACTAGAAATTTGATATTTTATAATTAAATTTGATAATTATAATTATCAAATTTGATAAAAATTTGATAAATTTCGATCTAGTTTGTGTCAAGTGAATGGATTCGCCAATGTTTTCTACCCTGACTATAGAAGATTAGCTGATATTGGTAGTCTGTCCAAGGTAGACATTCTGGTAATATGGGGAAATTACTTCAGCTCGGTTAATATTGGTTCAAAATTTATAAATTTGGTCTCAAATTGCAGGGCAGAATGTTTCATAAAATTTGAGACCAAATTTATAATTTTTGAATCAATATTGACCGAGCTGGAGTCATTTCCCCATCTTGACAGAATGTCTTTTTTGCTTGGACAGACTAATCTAAGGCTAATCGAAGCATAAAGGCATTGACCATGACCACAAAAGAAGAGAGTACCTAGGAATTTATCATCTCTTCTCTGTCCATGACCATCGATTGAATCATTCGAATATTATATTTGCTGATGTTGCCTATCTAGACTGTAGATTATAGGCTAAAAGTGACGCATATTGACCATGACCATAGAAACACGATCTCGGCTAATCCTTTTCAACTTTGCCAGTCGACGGTACCTGAAATCGTTATTATTCCGAAAGAGAAAATATTGATAATTGCCGTCAGATTAGCATAGATGCGACCGGTCTTGAGGCAGTAAAACGAGAACCTGTTGCTCTAGCAACTCGATTCATTCTTGGTGTGTGGTCATGAATAAAAATAACAAGCTGGCGGAATCATTTATTCACAACACTGATTTAATGTGTGCTATCTTGTAGACTACAAGTTTAGCAAATTACTCTGTCACAATATCTGTTGTTGATGGTCAACTGAAAATCAATTATCGTTGCATCAACACAACATTTTTGTAGGTACACTTTTTTGTGATCATCAAGCAGTATGATATCATTTTCCTCTTCATATTTCTACCTAACTTCTCAACTTTCTTACTCGAGTCGACTCTGAAATTGGAGTGTAGTAAATTGAAAATGAAATAATGGTATGATAGCCTTCGTTCTCTTCCATCTTTTTCAATTTAATTTTATAAATTATTTGTTTTTGTATCATAAATGGAACTACACAACATATCAACAATTTTCATATGAGATGAAAATTTGTAGTTATAAAAAAACAAACAGCTTAACTTATTCATATAGTCTAGGCTAGGAAATAATATCATTATTATTTTTTAATCCCTGTTTCATGATAGCAAGTACCTTGCCATACATGAAAAAACCTTTTTTTAATAATGTTTATTGAAAAAATTATAGAAATTATGCAATAATTAACTATTATTTTTAAATTAGTCAAAGTACGTACAGTAGGCCTACTCTATTTTTCTCGCAATTTCTTTAACAGATTGTTGTAAAAAAACTTTTAGTTGAAACTAGTACTTACCTATATAGGAACTAAATTTGCTAACAAAGACATAATAATAGTTCAAGTACCGTGCCAGTAACATACTGATATATTGTAATAATATTACAATATTGCATACTAATATATTGCTTTATTACCGTGGTACACTTTATAAAATACAGTATCAATATTGTTCAGTCTGGTAAATTAAGGGCTACATTGATAGTTTTGTTAAAATTTTACATAAGTTAAATAGGTAAGTAAGTTACTTCATTGTCACATAAAAGTCAATCCTTTATAATCATAAACTATAATCAAATATATCTTGAAATTTAAAATTTTCATATTTTTCCAGGACCAAAATTCTTGTGTGAAGTTCTGCTAGTGTATAATCCTCGCTTCGGACATTTTAAATATGAAAATTTGGTAAAAGACTGTCTGTGTTTTTAAGCAATAAATGCATTAATTCATTTCAAATAAATAAATAATAGAGGACTCTGGAAACTAGAATAGAGAATCTAAATTGCACAGAGGAAAATCAACAGCTAGAACAAAAGTACGGTATAGAGCTTAATTTTTTCTGAGAATATCAAGAGTGTGATCCTTGTAATATAAGATCAGCAACAGGTTTTCCTGGTTCAGTCAGTCTCAGCAGTTAGCATCACAGGCTCGCTGAGAGCTTGTTTGGCTTTCTTAACTGTTTGCCGTGTTATTTCCTTATCATTGAAAAAATTTCAATTTTTCTCTGTGCAGAGAATTGTCCAAAATCGAAAAATGCGAGAAGTGTGTAATTGTGTTAATAAGATGTGGTCGATTTGAATCTAGCATAAGTGTATTATCGACTCTCAGTTTTAGAGATTTAGGATTTCGTGAGAACTTTAAGGCTCTAAAGTGAGAGATTCTGGTGAGTTTATCATAGTTTCAAATTATTTTATTCATTTTCTTAGAAATTTCTCTTATGTGAATTCTCATCTAGGCCACCTATTAAAATAGTTGGCTATTGACCTATGAAAACAATATTTTTTCACCACTTTTTTGTTATTATCAATTATGTTATTAAGGGAGACCCTTACGGGTAAGTTCCACCTCGCCAAAGTGTACTTGGCCAAATATGTTATTGATTACACAGCAGCCTATTCATTACTGTTGATTATTATTAAGGCGTCAAGTAATAAGTATTATAAGTATAATTAATTATCATTTTCACGGTACAGTACCTCAAATTATAATTGACCATGAGTGTTGATACGGTGATACGGTCCGTATTGTTGATATACGGTACGTATAATACGGTATAAGTTATAAGCTATTCATTGTTTCATTACGGTATAAGCTATTCATTTATTCATTGATATCATTAAAGCTGAATTGAATTATCGAATATCATATTATATGTTTATTTTTAAATAATATTTTTTTAGTTTGTATTGAAGTTTTTATGTAGGCTATAAAGGCTGAAAAATGAGAACTTGAAGGAAAGTAAGGAGAATTTTGTTTTTTGAATGATTATATTTCAGATGAAGATCCAGACAAATGTTTAAAAAATGCTGCTCGTTACAAAGACCCTTACAATTATTGCAATTTGAATTGTAGCTTAAATCAATAAGCTTTTATGAATGACCTAGGTACCGGTACTATAAAAAATTTTGGAACACAATTTAAAGTATTAATAGACTAGCCGGCAGGCTCGCTTCGCTCGCCTACTCCGCCTAGCCAGGGGGCTTCGCCCCCTGGACCCCCGACAGTATCAACAGTTTCGGTGAGTCAAACAGGCTCGCTTCGCTCGCCTGCATAACCTCTGTCAGTGTAAGCTGAGACAAACAGGCTCGCTTCGCTCGCCTGCAAATTCCGTTCACAAGGGATTCAAAACTTATTGAACACAGCATTTCTAGACCTAATCTGGACCTGTTCACCAATTTTCGACATTTTCTACCTATTTGTTCTCGAAAATTCCAAGATAAACTCTGAAAATTCCGAAAAATAATAAAACGCTAATATTGAGCGTAACCTTGGGAACTATATCGGACATAGTTTGAAACTTGATTCAATATCTTCCAAATTAGTTTATCTATAATTTATCACTGAACCATTGAATTTACAGTAAGGATTGGTCGTATCAAGGCGGAAGATATGCAACCCGCAATACATATACAATTTTGAAAAACCTGATTACTGGCGTAATCTTGAACGGAATTCAAAAATATCTCAACACGACATTTCTAGACCTTATCTGAACCTACTTGCCAAATATCAACATTTTCTACCGATTGGTTCTCGAAAAAATTGAGAAAACACCGAAAAACTCTAGAAAAATTAAAATATTTGGCGTATCCTTGAAAAGTTCCTAAAATCCGTTCTTAGCGCGCGTCTAAACGTCCAACTGTACATGCCTGCCAAATTTGAACGCATTCGGTTCAGTGAATTTTTACTTCTGGTGATGAATGAATGAATCAGTCAGTCAGTGCCATTTCGCTTTTATAGATATAGATTTATATTTTAATAGGAAAACAATCAGCTTTTTCTGAGTTTTAATTAGCTTTTCTAAGCATTGAATAATTAATCTTCAATATTGATTTTTTCAGAAGACGAGATGAGTCTCATCGCCTTTGAAGTAATTGCGGTTTTATCCCTAGCCACGCTTTCCCTCAGTGTTAATGACGGTTTTACCATTGGCAATAGATTGAAAAGACAAGGTATAAATGCTGCATTTATAACAATTCATATAGAAAGATAGTTGATATTTATTCTAAACTATTATTTGAAAAAAATACATTACAATATTCATAGAAACTTTTGTAATGAAAATAATATAATGTAGCCTAAATAATAAAATATCTACAAGTGAAGTACCTACAGTAGCCTTGCAGATCACACAAAAAAGAGAATCCTGAGAAGAGAAGTACAGTGGAACCGGCAGCCTCGATTGATTCGTACCTCTATAATTCGTAATTCTCTAAAATCAAGTAAAGCTCATCCTTGAAATGATTTTCCATTATTAAAGGCTTTGATAATTCGTAATCTTCCCTAATTCGTACAAAAGCTTTGGTCCCATGAATTACCGTACAAATTATCGAGGTTCCACTGTATTACAATCCAGCACTCAAGATTGATTTTTGTTTTGTATTAAAACCAAATAACATATCATTTTATTGTAGTACAAAATTCCAAACATGAATCTTGATACATAATATGTATAGGTAATATAATACAACATTCCTGTGTGAAAGTAGCCTTCAATATAGTATTTTGGTATAAGCAGTTTTAATATTTTATTTTCATTCATATTTCATTATATTCATTAATTACATTTATTATATTCAATATTTTATTTATTTTAAATGTAGTGTATTAATGAATATTCTTGTTCCAACCAACTCTTGCAAAACACCCAGCAACCAGCCGGGACAATGCATAAACATTCAGAGATGCCAACCTCTGCTGGAGTTGCTTTATTTGAACGATAAGCGTTCGCCGGCCGAAACGAGTCTGCTACAGAAGTCGTTCTGCGGCTATGAAAACGAAAATCCCAAGGTGTGCTGCAGTGCCAGCCAACAGGCTGTGGCCAAGCCTGCTATTGGCCAGTCGCAGACCAATAATAAGCAGGACGCACCGCTCAGGCCTGCTATTGGTCAGACGGAGACCAATAAGCCGCCGAGGCCTGCTACTGGTCAGACGCTAGCCAATCAGGGGTCGGGCAGCGGCAGTTGCGGCTTGAGCACCGTTTCTGTCAACAAAATAGTCGGGGGACGTCCTGCCAACCTCAGTCAGTTGATAAATTTTTACAAAAATGAATTTATTTTCTCCAAAGTATCACTAATAATTGCTGAACAGTTCACTTATCAGGTCTTATTACAAATAATACAGTCTACAGAGAAAACATTACACCATAATAATATTTTCTATTATAGTCTGATCAAGCAAAGAATATATTCCTTCAAGATGAGCACTTCAACCAAGAGTGTGACTTTGCATTATGGAAACGATTTGAGGATCTACAATTTGAAACCAAATTTGTAATTTTTGAACCAATATTGACAGAATGTCTTCTTTGCTTGGGCAGACTATACCTGAAGCAATGAATGATCATTACATCTGCAAATAATGTCAATCAGTAGTTTCAATATAGTTAGGCCTATTTTAGAATGATTTTACTTTCCAAATGAAATCATGAATTTTTTAAAATTCTTCTTTATAATAAATTAGCATGAGCTGTTGATACAATATTTTTTTAATTCTTTTAATTAGGCTAATATTTAATATTTTTTCAATATGATGATAGATATTTTTTAAAAAATTCTTCTTTGATGTAAGTCTTTTTTCGTAATCAATTTTATTCGTTTTTCTCTCAGGGGCTTGGCCTTGGATGGCATTGATTGGATATAATTCAATGACCAAACCGCAGTGGAATTGTGGAGGTACATTGGTCAATGCTAGACATGTGATTACAGCCGCTCACTGCATTATCAAGAAAAGAATGTGAGTTCCAACATTTATCCGCTCTTAGGCTATGATAGTTATTATTAGTTTTAGTATTAATTAGTATTAGAGATACAAGTATTACAATGACACTTATAGGTAAGCTTATACTTAAACACAGACACAACATGCCCAAATCGTCTTTTTATCACTTATTTAAGAAAATATAATACTACTCAGCATGAAAACACATACAAATTCAAGTTGTAATCATCTTCTTTTCAAAATTTTAATGAATAATGATAAAAATTGAGGTCTTTGAAAACGTTTCCTGAAAATCAATTTTTCAGTTACTTTCAAATAGGTAGCTAGAAATTATTTTCTGAAGAGTATTCTATTGAAAATTGATATAAATAGGTAAAATAATGAATAATTAATTTTTTCTTAAGAAATAAAATTAGCAAATAACACATTCATTTATTCAGTCGATGAATCACAATAAAGAGTTATTAAAACACAGACAACAAAGTTCAAAACATGCATGAGATATCAAATACAATCAATATAGGAATAAAGAACTTTAAAACTTAGGGCTGTTTAAAATAATTGAAAAATAAATAAAAATCAAACACCCTTTTTTTGAAAACTTTAAAATTAAAATGAATTTTGTTTATTTATTTCATAACTATTTTTATCCACATTGAGAATGGGCTTAGCTCCCGAAACATGTATGTGTTTTTTATAATTTTAAAGTTTTCAAAAAAAGGGTGTTTGATTTTTATTTATTTTTCAATCAATATAGGTTATTGTATTTTGCAGTGAATAAAGACGAATCTACTGTGAATTCACTGATTATTGTAGTTATAGGTAGCCTACATAATATTTATAAGGAAAAAATATTCTTGAAGATAATCCTAACTTGCTCTATTATGACATATGATAGAGTATGTGTCATCAGTATGAGTAATTTTTAATTGGGGGTGAAAATACATTAGGTACTGATAAGTGAGCTCATAAAATATTATTCGAGATAATCTTTGCTATGTCTTCTTAATCACAAATATAAGACAATATAATATTCATATAATTGATGCTTTTTTGCTATTCATATTCAACTACCCTATTCAAGGTATAGGCTTCCAACTTCCATTAAAACACAAAACACGGGCACAACATGCAATAGAAATACGGAGTTGTAGGCTATAGAGTAACGTACACTGGTCAGTTGGATTTTGATTTGAGATTCTCCATACAACTTCTGCTTCTATTTTGCATATATCTTGTGCCCATATCTCCGACAATGTAGTAGTGCTATCGTGGAAACCTACCTTAAATAGTATCATGCCTTGTGTTCTCCGCAACATATTATAAATTTTTATAATTTCGGCAGGACGGTTGTGAGACTTGGAGAGCTGGATTATAACACGATTGATGATAACGCCAATCACGTTGATATTCCGGTGGAGAGGGCAATTGCACATCCACGGTACAACCCGGATAACCGCCTCAGTGACATTGGAATTGTCAAGCTGAGGGAGCCCGCTCATTTCAACGGTAGGTAACCAAGAGCTCTCTTTCACACCAGATAAAACGCAAACATCAAAACGTCTTCTTCAAACCTGTTAAGGTCGGTTTTCCTTTGTTTGTAACGACAGAGGATGTGCACTTTAGGACAATTTTAGTAACTTACGGTATGACAGTTTGGTGAGATCAAGTGTAATGCTATAGCTATTAAAATCAGTACATAGTCTAATAATGGAGATATGAATAGAAATTAATGCGAAGAAAAAATTTGTTAGGCTATAGGCATGAAATCATTTCCATACAGGTAGGCTACTGTTTTGGCAAGGATTGGAGCATAAATAGCGTGAAATTAAAAAAAGTCTTCTTTTCCCTATATGCGAACAATAAAATAAGAATGAATTAGATAATTATAGTGTACGAATTTAAATTAGGATTAGAATTGAATTAGTTTCATAATTAGGTAGTATGTGTCTTTTGTATTGTATACTCGATAATCTCCACAGAATCTATATCAATAAAAGCGAAATGGCACTGATTCACCACCAGAACTAAAAATCCACTGAACCGAACGCGTTCTGGTAGGCATGTTCAGTTGGACGTTTAGACGCGCACTAAGAAAGGATTTTTGAAACTTCATAAGGATACGACGAACATTTGAGTTTTTCCATAGTGTTGTGGCGGTTTCTTAATTTTTTCGAGAACCAATCGGTAGAAAATGTTGATATTTGGTGGGTGGGTTGAGATAAGGTTTAGAAATGTTCTGTTAAAATATTTTTGAAATCCGTTCAAGATTACGCCAGTAATCAATTTTTCAAAATCGTAGATGTATTGCGGGTTGCATATCTTCCGTTTTGATACGACCAATCCTTACTCAATGGTTCAGCGAGATTATAGATGAAATAATTTGGTAGATATTGAATGAAGTTTCAAACTATGTACGATATACTTCCCAAGGTTACGCTCAATAATAGCGTATTACTATTTTTCGGAGTTTATTTTAGATTTTTCGAGAACCAATTGGCAGAAAATGTTGAAATTTGGTTAACAGGTTGAGATTAGGTCTAGAAATGCTGTGTTCAGTAAATTTCGTAACCCTTCCCAGGTTACGACTGTAATAATAAGGTTTTCCAATGTTTGGAATCTGAACTTTTGTTTATTTCACGGAAACTACTGAACTAAATACGTTCAAATCATACACCCAGGTTGAGCTGAGGTAATAGAACAACTAATTCAGAACTGATGATGAAAGCAAATCCTTTCAAAAGGATATTGCAGGCGAGCGAAGCGAGCATGTTTGTCTCAGATGACACTGACAGAGGTTTTGCAGGTGAGCGAAGCGAGCCTGTTTGACTCACTGACAATGATGATACTGTTAGGGGTCAGCCCCGCCCCCTTGCTAGACGGAGAAGGCGAGCGAAGCGAGACTGCCGGCTAGTAAGTTATAATTCTACAACACCATTACATAGAAACAATCCGTTGATGAATTATTTTGTGATTCACCATCATGATAATTATTTCTCTATGTTTATTTTTTTAATTTTTCTTACTTTTTAATAGTAATTATTGTTCAATTATTCAGGTAGCTACTTTGATTATAATGTAATAATTTTTAATTCTTATGAATAAGAAATTTTTATAACTTTTCGAATTTCAGACGATGTACAACCGATATGTCTACCTTCTTCGGCCGAACTGAGGAGTAAAAGTGTGGACGGACTCTCTCTATTTATTGCTGGCTGGGGCTCATTTGGTTATAGTAAGTAATATTCATTAATGAATTGGAAATATTTAATCAATTAATATAACCGCCTTCAAATTTAGTCATCTAACAACATGTATGACATACAAATAACATAAAATAATTAATAATGGTACTTATAATAGAATATCAAGTGAAATAAATACTCAAACAGAATAAAATTAAGAACGACATTGTTAATACTCGTATTAATGCAATGACAACAATCATTTTATGATTAAATCCAATTTTTCTCATCTAAATTTATTGTAATTAAACCTTCTCCATTTTCTTCTTCTTCTTCTTCTTCTTCTTCTTCTTCTTCTTCTTCTTCTTCTTCTTCTTCTTCTTCTTCTTCTTCTTCTTCTTCTTCTTCTTCTTCTTCTTCTTCTTCTTCTTCTTCTTCTTCTTCTTCTTCTTCTTCTTCTTCTTCTTCTTCTTCTTATTCTTATTCTTCTTCACGGACAGAACACGGACCGAACACGAACTGAACGCGAACCGAACTTGAACTGTACATGAACCTAAAACGAACTGAACACGAACCGAACACTAACTGAACACGAATCGAATACAAACTGAACACGAACTGAACTCGAACCAAACTTGAACTGAACACGAACCGTACACGTACTGAACGTCTGAACACGAACCAAACACGAACTTAGGACAAATTGAACACAAACTGAACACAAACCAAACACGAACCAAACATGAACTGAACACGAACTGAACATGAACTGAGCACGAATTGAACACGAAATGAATACAAACCGAACATGAACTGAACACAAACCGATCAGCACGAACTGAACACCAAGGCCCTTGCGTGTGGTGTGCAGAGTGTGCGACCGCACAGGGTGCCGCGGCGGCTGATGCAAAACGGGAATTAAAAAAATTCCAATTGGGCTATTAGAATAACTTTTTCACTATTTGATGAAAAACTTATTTTACCAACAACTTGAATCCACAATAAATTGTTTCCTCATAATGAATTGATCAATTGAAAAACCACAATCAATGTATGATTATATGAAGCA
Organism: Sogatella furcifera; assembly: GCA_017141385.1. Taxonomy (NCBI): domain Eukaryota; kingdom Metazoa; phylum Arthropoda; class Insecta; order Hemiptera; family Delphacidae; genus Sogatella; species Sogatella furcifera. The sequence continues at coordinate 3,674,286 of CM029550.1, read as the reverse complement.
AGCCAAGAAACGCCCCTCTTTAATTTAAATGTTTATAAATAAATATTATATTAGCACAAGATCGTCAATTGTAAATCAGCGTTATTTTTTGTGTATGATACACCATCCATCATTTTCTTGCTAGCAGCCATTTTATAAGACAGATCTCACGAAACACTGTCAACTAATAAGAAAAGAGCAGGCGGTACATGAAGGCGTGTCCAAGTCAAAACTGAAAGACCACCCGTCAACTGCTGCCATCTACTGGTTGAATTTGGAAACTTTTCGAACCGATGTTGCTGGCCAGCCAGTGAATAGGCGGAGCTTGGAGGCGTGTCCAATGGAAGTCGAAGCAAGTCACCTACAGTGACTTGATAAAAGATCTTTTGTCAAGTGATCTTTTATCAAGTCACTGTAAAGTCACCCTATTGCTACTGCCATCTGCTGGCTGAATTAGCAACTATTTCGAATGTTATTCGAGAAAGTTGGATAGAGCAATGAAAATGGCTGAAATCTTCAATTTGAATGTTACTGAGTTTCCAATTTATTGTTAAACCATCTTTATTTCCAGTGAAATGATATATTTATGATGATACCCAATATTTTTCTGTGAAAAATTTATTATTCCCTCCCTTATGTGCTTTCAAGCAAACTAATAAAATAAATTAATCAATAATTAAAATTTTAATATTCTAATGATAAAGCACGGTAAAATGTGACAGTTTTGCTCAATGAAGAAGCCTCTTTAGTTACTTTTTATTAATTCCGCCCACCCGCCAAAATCTCGCACAGGGCGCCTAAAAACCACGCGAGGGCCCAACTGAACACGAACTGAACACCTCTTTCTTTGATTACAGAATCGAACCTGTACCCTTCGCAGTTGTATGAGGCACAGGTTGATGTGAAGACCAACGAGCAGTGCGCTGCAGCTTATGCTAAGCTTGGCAACCGAGCCTACACAATTGATGAGACCGTACTCTGCGCCGGAGGATCTACAACTGATTCTTGTCAGGTATAAGCAAAGAAGACATTCTAGCAAGATGGGAAAATAACTCCAGCTCGGTCAATATTGGTTCAAAAAAAAAAAAAAAAAAAAAAATTGGTCTCAAATTGTAGGAAATAAAAATTATAAATCTGGTTGTTTCAGGTAGATCAGCATGTTTTCTACAATTTGAGACCAAATTTATCATTTTGTAACCAATATTGATCGAGCTGGAGTCATTTTCCCATCTTGCCAGAATGTCTTCTTTGCTTGGACAGACTACCAGCGCGAGCACTAAAATATAGAGTTCTATTAAAAAAAAAACAGTTCTATATCTATTATGTATCTAATATAGTCACTAGTGGCTCGTACCCACGAAACAGTTGAAGTGACCTTATCTTTTATTGTACAGCACTTAATTTTTCTATATGTTCAGTATGTTGATTAAAGGACTACGTTCATTTATGTTGCAAATAAGAATTGAATTTTTTATTTTCATTTCTAATACAGTATTATATTATTTGTGGCTTGTGGTATTGTTCTACATCTTCTACGACCATCAGCTTTTTTGAAAACAAATTGTTTACTTTCCTCCCTCCTATCCATCTGATTCTCTCTATTTTAGATATAGACATGATTCTATGTATACTTCTTTCAATAATTCAGTGGACTAAGACAAAAACTCACACAAGCATGGTCTCCCAAATTTGACAATTTCCAAATCAGTTAGGCATCATAATATTCTTTTTTTTTAAACAATAAACATCAACAATGTATGAAAACCATTAATCAATAGCTGCATCAAAATCTTCAAAATGATTTCATTAAAATTTAATGTGTTGCAGGGTGACTCGGGCGGACCTTTAATGATTCCAATTAAACGGAACTTTCACTTGATTGGTGTTGTCTCTTATGGCCATAAGTGCGCCGAGCCGGGATTTCCCGGCGTTTATACACGGGTAACGGAGTTTGTGGACTGGATTCAAGCGAATATCTGATTCATGCAAACGAAAAAAACTTGGGAGAAAGACTTAATGGAATACAAAGTGGAGATTCACTGCATGAATGGAATAGTACCTTAATATTGAAGTGTTTGTCCAGTATAAAGAAAATGCGTTTCAACGGAAAATGAAGTTTAGGTTTGAGAATGGAAAATGGTTTGAATGAATAAATAATGATGTATATTTCAGTGGAGGGCGAGAGAACTGTTTAGTTTGTCCAAGCAAAGAAGACATTCTGGCAAAATGGGAAAATTACTCCAGCTCGGTCAAAATATTAGATTAAAAACTATATATTTGGTCTCGAATTGTAGGAAACATTTCGACCTAAAATTTGAGACCAAATATATAATTTTTGAACCAATATCGACCGAGCTGGAGTCATTTTCCCACCTTGTCAGAATGTCTTCTTTGCTTGGACAGACTATAAAATAACGATTGAAATTTATAATTTTAACTTTTGGAGAGAGTCAACAGCTTGAATGCAAGAATAATGATGTATAAAAGATGCTTAATATGATACTTAGCTTCTTAATGCTTTAAATAATATTTATTTGAATTTTGAGTACCGGTACGAATAAAATAATAATTAATCAATTTTGTAATTTTGTTTTCCTTGTCATTTCCCTCCAAACCTACTTTTATATTATTTTTCTTATAGGAACTATTGATTTTTACGGTTTTCAATTATAATTTTCCTTTACAATGTGAAAATCTAATGTAACTAAAAAAGTATTATTAATCATTTCAATAATAAAACAAGCTGCTTTCCTCCTACTTCCGGACTTACTGACTCTATCAGTAAGAAATAGGCCTACCCGGTACACAAAAGAATTAAATTAATCTAGAATTTTTTTAATCTTATAGCGGAAATAGTAGAAACAATCAATGAGAATTTGATTTCAAACTATAGTCCGTCCAAGCAAAGAAGAGCCTCTGGCAAGATGGGAAAATGACTCCAGCTTAGTCAATATTTGTTCAAGAATTATAAACGTGGTCCTAATGGTGGATCAAATTGTTTCCTACAATTTGAGATCAAATTGATAATTTTTGAACCAATATTGGCCAAGCCGGAGTCATTTTTCCATCATGCCAGAGGCTCTTCTTTGCTTGGTCAGACTATACTGTATTTGAAATTGAGAAAAGGATCAGTTCAAACCTACGTGGGCGATCAAGTAATTATTTCTTGGATCTACTCGCGCACGTATTTCAAAGAGAAATGACATTAACATTTTCGCTTGAAGCTACTAATTCAATTTACAACTCATTCATGTCTGCATCCTACATGCGAGTTAATCATAGATGTTCATTTTATTTATAGCCTATGAAGTGCGCATACAAAGGAACATACCTTAGCAATTCAGCTACCGGAAACCTTTTTTTCATTTTTTTAGAGATGGGAATCCCATTTTAATGCTTTAAAATAACAAAATTAACAATCCTTTAGCGATAATCGTAGTGATTAATCAACGTTTTCCTTATCTGGTATGGCATCACCAACCCGTTTCTTTTGTTCTTCAAATAGATCCATTACTGTTGTCATCTAGATCATTATTTCCATGAAATTGTTTGTTGTCATTTTCTATTAAAAGTGATAATTTGATGTAGCCTACCGGTACCGGTACATGTTATAAATAATATAAATTCTTCATCTTCTGGTTCCGGTACCATAATATTGCTGTTCACTTCTGGATTATATTCATCTGGACTCTTATCTTATTGTTATATTCTGTCCAAGCAAAGATGACCCTCTGGCAAGATGGGAAAATGACTCCAGCTTGGTCAATATTTGTTCAAGAATTATAAATTTGGTCGTAATAGTATATCAAAATTTTTCCTTCAATTTGAGATCTAATTGATAATTTAATTTTTGATTTTTTTTTTTTATCATTTTTCATTTAGAGAAAAATTCTCTTGTCGATTATGATACAGTCTGTTCAAGCAAAGGATTGTATGACCCTCACTGTAATCTGTTCTTTTGAAAGGCCTGATACTATTCTAATAGAACATTTATTTGAAAGAATTATCTATAAATTATATCATGATAATTAGTTTACTTCTCACTGAAATGATCACTTTAAAGCGTTTGCATAATGAATATAATATCCATATAGACCTAAATATATGTTGCAATTATTGAAGTTTTATAGCCTACCGCTTTGAAGAACTATTATAGTGAAAAAATTGATGGGAAAAATATAAACCTTGTTTCAGATAACAAATTCAGCACTATAATAAATCCATCTCATTGGACATTCTATGGAAATAATACTAAATGGGAAAGAAGTATTTGTCACCGCGATATGAAGTTACGTTCCATGGAAATTTATATCGACTTGCATTTAACCAATGTAAATTTATTAAATCTATTTTCTCTCGATCTTTGGCAATAATCCAACCACTTGTGCTTGATACATTGAATGTTTTCCGATTTTCATCCGGAATTCTATTGAAATATCTTATTATTCAAGTGATTCTTGGGTTCATCTTGTAGTTTATATTATGCAACAGTTGGCAGAGCAATGACAAACTTTGTATAGGTATCGTCTGTTCAAGCAAAGAAGAGCCTCGGGCAAGATAGGAAAATGACTCCAGCCTGGTCAATATTTGTTCAAGAATAATCAATTTGATCTCAAATTGTAGGAAAGAGTGTGATCTACAATTTGAGACCTAATTAATGATTTTTGAACCAATATTGACCGAGCTTGAGTTATTTTCCAATCTTGCCAGAGGCTCTTCTTTGCTTGGTCAGACTGTAGTTGACGCCAACGAAACTAGCGGTTGCCGGATGTTATCAATGTTCAGCTCTGTCAGGACAATCTGAAAGCGGTCTAAGGAATCTGTTCACCTAAAGAGAATTAATAAGTAATAACAGACAATTGACAAATGCTAGTTTCAATGAGAGTCTGTTATAGGCAGAGAGAATAGAATATAGAAATATTCATATTCTATTATCGCTGGTTATAGGCCTACTCAACTTTGTTTACTAAGTTTAGCTGACGCCAAAAAGTTGGGCAGCTTCGTCTGCTACTTGTGAGCTCCAACAGCTGATGTTGGAAATTATTATACCGTAGTTGTTTTCTAGATAGTACTAGGACTAGATGATGTTTCGAAATCAAAAGACACAATACATAAGATGCATTACATAAGCTGTTAGTAACTAAAATCACGCAAAAAGTAGACAGACGAAACCGCCTAACTTTTTGGCGTTAGCTATAAACCTGTGCCCACCAAAATCACTAGGTATACACTTTTTTAGGAAGTTAGGCACCATATGCATATTTGATGTTATTTTGACTTTATATACCTTGAAAATTCTAAATTAATAAATAACAGTTTTTCAATTATTGTGGGTGAAAATTTGTGAGAAGTGAACGTGGATTGTAAACATAACCTTTAGAGCATTTTAAATTATTTTTAAAACTAGCCGGCAGGCTCGCTTCGCTCGCCTTCTCCGCCTAGCCAGGGGGCTCCGCGCCTGGACCCCCGACAGTATCGGCAGTATAAGTGAGTCAAACAGGCTCGCTTCGCTCGCCTGCAAGACCTCTGTCAGTGTCAGCTGAGACAAACAGACTCGCTTCGCTCGCCTGCAAATTCCGTTCAGAAGGGATTCGAAATTCATTGAACACAGCATTTCTAGACCTAATCTGGACCTGTTTACCAAATTTCAACATTTTCTGCCAATTGGTTCTCGAAAAATCTAAGAAAAACTCCAAAAATAGTAAAAAGCTAATATTGAGCGAAACCTTAGGAAGTGTATTGGACATCGTTTGAAACTTGATTCAATATCTTCCCAATTAGTTCATCTATTATCTCGCTGAACCATTGAATTTACAGTTAGGATTGGTCGAATCAAGGCGGAAGATATGCAACCCGCAATACATATACAATTTTGAAAACCTGGTTACTGGCGTAATATTGAACGGATTTCAAAAATATTTCAACACAACATTTCTAGACCTTATCTGAACCTGCCTACCAAATATCAACAGAAAAACTATAGAAAAACTCAAATATTTGGCGTATCCTTAAAAAGTTTTTAAAACCCGTTCTTAGCGCGCGTCTAAACGTCCAACTGAACATGCCTGCCAAATTTGAACGCATTCGTTTCAGTGGATTTTTAGTTCTGGTGATGAATGAATGAATGAATGAATGAATGAATGGATGAATGAATGAATGGATGAATGAATGAATGAATGAATGAATCAGTGCCATTTCGCTTTTATATATAGAGATTGGGAAAAAGACGTTTTGGACTTAATCGAATGTGTTTTCATCCTCTAAGTATATTTTAGTCTTTCTTTCAAATAAATGAATAACATAGCATAACACTATCCTATACCTATACGGCATACATGCATAACACACACATACCCTAAATCCTTTATCAGAATATGGGAATCCCCTCAGATGCAAAAATAGAATTTGATATATGAACGTTTTTACATGAGTGTGATAATATACAGATCAGAAGATTGGTGTTTTCTGGATTGGATTCCAAGAATTGAAGACCCGGTATTCTCTTCTGAGTCATGCATTTCATTCACCTGCGACCAAGTCAAGTCAAAGTCCTAAGTCCGGCTTGGATGAATTAATATTATAAGGATGAATGTATTATGATATAAACGAAAATTATATAAATGAATAAGTACATACGATATTACTAAATATTTTAATTTTGGTAGATAGCAGTAGTATGGGGAAGTTTTGTCTGGTTAATAAGAGTTGAAAGATGGAAGAGATGCTTTGAGACGCGGACAACTAACCAATAAAAAAGACGCTATAGTCTGTTCAAGCAAAGAAGACATTCTGGCATGATGGGAAAATGACTCCAGCTCGGTAAATATTGGGTCGAAAACTATAAATTTTGTCTCAGATTCGAGAATAAATAAAGAATATTTGATCCATTATTGACCGAGTTGGATATCATTTCCCCATCTTTCCAGAATGTCTTCATTGCTTGGACAGACTGGTGCCAAAAATTTAGGCGATTGACGAATGACTGTTATCAATTCTCAGCTCTGTCAGGACAGTCTGAACCTGTTTTCGTGAGCGAATTAGTATAGCTACGGTCACTCTCGTTTCAAAGTACTCTAGCAGACAGCTCACCAACTGTCCTGACAGAGCTGAGAATTAATAACAGTAACTCGTCGAACGTCTTAACTTTTGGCATCTGTATGCAAGTTTGTGTGAGACTTCCAGGAACAAGCAGTGAGATCCTACGTAAATTATAGCCTATATATAGGTTATATACATGTATAGCCGGCCTATTTGAAGGTCAGCAACAGGTAGAAAATTGCTCGCCTGTTTTCAACAGCTGGCATTGCTTCTGCAACTTCGGAGCTGGTTGCTGCTCCGTCACTCGTTGTGCGTGCGCGTGTGTGCGTCATTTTCCTCGAGCCGGCGGATTATTATTTTGTTGTTTCTGTAATTAGTTTTTTCACTTATCTTTTGGTTTTTCGTATTGGTGAGAAGTGTTGTTCGTAGGGAGCAACTTGGAGATAAGGATCATTCTACTGTGACACTCATCAACTCAGGGTGAGTTCAATTGAATTAATTAATCAAAATTTTTCACCCTACAAATAATCATTGAACAATTTGAGAGAGAACAGTAACATACATTATTATACTATGCCAATTGGCGAGACAATTGTCGAAAGACTGCTTCTTGTGCGCTCCAACAGCTGATGTTGTCATTTAGAATTTTCATTTAGCTATTATTCGAAAACCCCCTCAAAATACGATTACAAGTCTGCAATTTCCAACGTGAGAACATTTAATTCCTGTTCTCAATAATCTCCTCAAAAACCAGCCACTATTGATCTAGTAGGTGATGAAATTAATTCTATAAATATTTGATAGATTATCAGAGTTAAATGTCAATGCTCCGACTGCAAGTATTGCAATCAACTCATACTGGTTTACCCATACTACTTGTTAGCATTGAAGCTCAAATTGTTTAGAATAATTTGAAGTTCATCAGGTTAGTCATCTTACAATAATAGCTCCCGGTAATATTTGTTATAACTATGTAACAACAATAACTATATACTTGAAAGTAATCTTCCATTGATATAGTTGATTGAATAATTGATTATTTTCAACTAGAATAATTAGTCGGGTAATTATTATCTTCTACAAATTCTCAAGCATTGGTGGGTCGATAACAAAAAATGCAATTAACGTATGAAATAAAATAATTTTAGTTTCTATTGGATTGAGAAGTTGCCATCTTGTATCTGAATAATTGCGATATCTTGTACTTTTCCTTATGGCTCAAACAGCAATCCTATTGCAATAATTTTCAATTAGTTATGTTGCCTCAATAGCAACATCAGACATATCAGCTCATTTTCAAGGACTTCAAGACTGCAATGTGCTATGAAAATTATACTAGTTAAAAAAGGAAAATACTTCAAGAGTTATGATTGCTGTAACGATTCTTTAATGCCATCCATCTATCAAACTAACTTCTTAATATCTAATTTTTTCCTACAAGCGAAGTTGTATGATGAGTATCTTTTTGTTTGAAATAATGTTGATGAATTCTGTTCTTTGAGGAATATTATACAAATAGATTAATTTGTAAACTGTTGCTATTGGTATTCATGATGTTGAATACATTGTGGCGTATCAGACGTTTCCACCCCCTAGAGACCTAGACCCCACGAGCTCAAGACTTCAAGACAAAACTTGAAATTTTGGAGAATCATCGAAGCCCTCATAGAATTAAATCACTCCCTACCCAATTCAAACTCTATTATACTGTACTGATTTTGCTCATTAATGTACACTAATAACTTGATTGATCTTTCAAAAAACGATTATTTAAAAAGTTGGAGAAACTCAATGAAAACAAGAAATTTGAAAACAAGAATCCTCATGCATCACTCTGTAAACTACTCCTATCTTCTTATCGTTGATTGGCTATCTCATGATTGGTCATATCGTTGGCCAATAGGGCGAGAGAAGGCGGAGCTTGATGTGTTCTGTATATATCACCCAGTAGCTACTGCAATCTGCCGGCCAAGTTCAGAACTAGCACACTTCATATTGTTGGCTCAACAGGAGAGAGTAGTGGAAGCTAGAAGGTGGGAGGGAAGGCGTGGTCTAAATTTTGCTGCTTGTTTGTGATTGGTCCGTAGTTCAGTCGGTCTCATTCTCTCACCCCTCCTTCTTCACCTCTTGCTCCTTCTTTTTCGTTATTTCGTGTACATTATTGTTTTCTCTCAATTTCAACTAGGTTCCTACTCGAGATATTTAGTTCTCACTAATGAGTAACGAAAAATTTCAATACCAGTATGAGTCTTTCTTACGCAAATCTCGGTTATAATTACTATTGCAGAGAGATTACGAATAATTTGTCCCTCACTTTCTCTGGATAAATGTATAAAACTATAAATGAATGAATAAATTACTCAGTATTAATTCAATACACGAAAAATTTTTTTTATTGCGGATGATGCCCACATAAGTACTTAAGCTCGTACGAAATTGTGTCGAGTGCGAGGGTGGATGATGGGGTGAAATTCAATTATCAACTAATGCCATCTCTAATATAAGCACTGGCGGCTCGTGCCCACGAAACAGGTGAAGTGCTGAACAGTAAAATACACGGGCACTTCACCTGTTTCGTGGGTACGAGCCGCCAGTGAATATAAGTTGAGCGTTGAGCAAATCATTTGCAAATTAAGGCAAACTAGTTCTGATATGATAATTACGTCCAATAATTACGTTTAATAATCAACTGCAATTCCTTTTAATTGATAATTTTACACTAATATCGTAATATTTGCTTGAATTGAACAGAAGCTACTACATTCAAGTTGTAATGTTGAAGCCATATTCTAAATTTAAAAAATTGAGTCTCAATTTCGAGAAATTTAATTCTTGATTGGAAGATAATAGCGCATATTAATAATAGGCCTACAGTCTTCTTCATAATTATTATTTTGTGCTATAGGTTTTCAATCTTTACAAATCATAAATATAATGGTCAATGGAACAAAAATTGCCGGCAACATAGGGACATTTTTGTCGAAAATCGAAAACGTAGAAACACAATTACCTACGATAATTGAATTTCGCCTCATTATTTTTATATGGATAAGAACCTGGGAGCTCTGGGTCCATCTTTCTGTTCGAGAACTTTCCTTGTACTCGAATCGTGTAGTTTAGAAACCTGATCATTAGCTAGACTCCATCAGAAAAGACTGAAAACCCAGCTAAAGCTCGTGCAAGCTGATTAGACACAGTGATACAATGTAAAGTGATTGTGACGGCGTGTCTTCTTAGCTTACGCAAACTTCCAGTTCTGACCTCAAACTCACTTGGCAAACCAGTTCGCTAATCTATTAGCATTTCATTTGGTTTATCTCGGATCTCTGATATTTAGTTATCCTCTCTATTATTTATTTGTACTGTAATAGCTCCTGTGCATTTTGTCGAGAAACAACAAAATAAGTGAAAAATAAATAATTAAATGGAACGTACCTACGTCACTCTAGTGAACTCCAAAAGCTGCTTATTGTTGATAGTCCCAAGATCCCAACATCGTCTAGTCTAGACGTTTGCTCTCTCAAAAATCTCCTTCGCGACTGTATAGGGATTGACTTCATATGAATTTTAGTATTTGACTTGAGTTTGACTTAAGAATGAATTGAGTTTGCTGACTATGACTTGAGTAAGTCCAAGTATGTATATAATGCATTACCGGTCCTGTACTACAATACAAATATATGTATTTATATGAGCTTTTACATAATTTCTATTTCAATTGAGAACTGTCTGATTTCAACGTTTCAGAAGTTAAACAGATTAATAGTAAGTCTATATTATTGCAGGAAACAAGAGTTTAAAGAGCCAAATTAATAAAAGTCCTATTGAGAGAATGAATAGAATAGCTCTATTGCGACTGTTGGTAAATACTTGGTCATGTTGGTCATGTTGGTAAATACTGTTGGTCATGTTCAAGTATGAAAATTGGTGTATTCAATTATAATTATTACGATTATATTTTAAGCATTTTAATGCAAATTTCCAGTATTCAATCACTATAGTCTGTTCAAGCAAAGAAGACATTCTAGCAATATGGGAAATGATTCCAGTTCGGTCAATATTGTTTAAAAATTATCAATTTGGTCTCAAATTGTATTTGATTAGAATGTTTCTTAAGATTTAAGAGCTTTTTCAAATCAATATTGACTGAGCTGGAGTCGTTTTCCCATCCTGCCAGAATGTCTTCTTTGCTTGGACAGATATCTGATCGTAACATAACATCTAAACATGATTAAACAATAAGACATGTCTGAAGACTTGAAGAGCCAAATGGAAAAGAACTAAAACAAGATAATAAATGAGAATTTTTTTAATCTGAAAATTTAACAAATCTGAAATTTTCAGAAGTCAGTCAGATTGAATAGAATATCATTCGAAAATTTAAATTCTAGAAAAAAGTTGAGAATGTAGCAAATCTGTAATCCAGAGTAGGTTTTGTGTGACATTGGCTTGCATTGAAGAATTGAACTGATAAGGATGTTCATGGGTATTGGCCTACTGGCATTCGTTCACTAGGACAAATTTATTCCACGATGCTTATGAAGGCTGGCTAGCTTACAGAAATGTAATCCAATAGATTATCTAAGGTCAATTACAAAATTATGTATGCTTAAACTCATGTAATATGTACGGTACGCTGTATAGCTCACAAAGTTTGGCCTTCCCTTATATTCAAGAAGACATGTCAACATGTCCAGGTTTCCCAGTAATAGGTATAGTATTTTAAAGTATTTAAAATAGGTTTCCCAGTAATAGCCTTAGTTCGTACTTATTGAACATATTCAACTAATCACTGTCATCAAAGTATTATCATAAAGTGAGTGTTATCTCCCGTAAACGAAATTTACTGGAAAACAGGCAAGGTAAAAAACCGAAAGAATATTTATACTATTATATATACTATACTATTATATTTTTAATTTTATATTATAATATTACTGTTTATTCTCATGTTTTAACCGATCCCATTAAATGAAGTATTCTTGTCTACATTCGAGATATATATGCAGTTATTATTTATTAGAGCGGTTTGTGCCAAGATAGATAGATAGATAAAATAATGACTCTATTTTTCTACTTAGTAGATTACATAAGTGATAAGGGTGAAGTTGAGGCACGAGAGCCCCCTCTTCCTAACCAACGAGTTTAGCTGTGTGTCCACGATTCAGTTTTCTAAGGATTCACATCCACTTCCAGATCGTACTGACAGTTCGATCGTTCACAGCTGATTGATCAACGAAATAGTTGGTTTACAGAAATTTTGGACTGTCGGGTTTCCTATCGTCTTACAGGCTTTTTGACTGTCTTGTCCAAATTAAAAATATTTCAATTGGGCTATTAGGATAATTATAATTTTTTCATTATTTGATTAAAAACTCATTTTACCAACAACTTGAATCCACAAGAAATTATTTCCTTTGCATAAACTCACTCATCATAATGAATTGATCAATTGAAAATCCACGATCAATGTATGAAGCAAGCCAAGATTCGCCCTCTTAAATTTAATTCCACCTTACACTCTGACTCTGTCGACCAATCACAAGCCAGTTTCCGATAAAAACTTCTCCCTGATAGCCTATCTTTACTGAATTGTTGTAGTTTCTCAAACTTTTTTCTGGGAAGAGGTCGGCATGAATAATTTGAGTTCTATTTCATTATATTCATCGTATAAAAAAAAGAAATAAGATGGGAGTGCGAAATCATATTTTCATCTCATTTTATAGGCCTACAGCATAAAACTATTGAATTCTAGTACTGGCATAAGTTGTACAATTAGTTACCCTAAGTGAAACTGAGTCTAAATTCCATGAATAAATTCTTCAAATACTAACTTGATAGAATCTTATCAGCCTGAATGCATAAATAAATATTATATTAGCTCAAGATCGTCAATAGTAGATCAGCGTAATTTCTTGTGTTACACAATCCATAATTTTCTTGCTAGCAGCCATTTTCTAAGACAGAACTCACGAAACACTGTCAACCAATAAGAAAAGAGCAGGCGGGGCATAAAGGCGTGTCTAAGTCAAATCTGGAACATCACCCGTCAACTGCTGCCAGCTACTGGTTGAATTTGGAAACTTTTCGAACCGATATTTTCGGTCTTTTTGTTCGTGGGTGGAGCTTAGAGGTGAGTCCAGGCGGAGTCAAAGCAAGTCTCCCTACCGCTACTGCCATTTGCTGGCTGAATTCGGAACTATTTCGAATGTTATTCAAGAAAGTTGGATAGAGCAGTGAAAATGGCTGAGATCTACAATTTACTTGTTATTGAGTCTCCGATTTTTGTTAAAACATTGTTTATTTTCCAGTGAAATGAAATATTTATGATGATACCCAATATTTTTCTGTGAGAATATTATTCCCTTCCTTATGTGCTTTCAAGCAGACTAATAAAATAAATTAATCAATAATTAAAATTTAATATTTTTCAATGATTAATGATTAACCTCAATGTAGATAGCCTTTAGTTTTTTTATTAATTCCTGTAGGCTTATCACGTATCCAATACATAAAAATACGAAACAATACGTTGGGATACATTAAAATAAGCAAGTCCCTTATAATCATTTTTGCGACACCACATCTAACATTGGGATTGCTTATGAGAAAAATGTGAACATGCAAGGCAGCTAGAATCATGTCTGGCTTTTGAATATACTTATAATAAATTGGATTGCATTCGTCTGGTAATGGGAGGGCGCCTGCCAAAAATTCGCACAGGGCGCCAAAAAACACGCGTGGGCCCTGTCTATCGTCTTGCGTTAATGTCTCTATATCAACTATCATAGAATAAAGAAACCTTTCCTGGTTTCATCCTTTTTAATCATATTGAAACGTCTTGCAGACTACCGTATCTTGTATAATTAATGTACAGTATCATGCACTGTTTTCATCGTATCACGTATAAAATGTGATGGAACTGTGTATTCTTGAAAGGAAATTTAAACATGGGCATTCAGCATACAGCTTAATATACAGCACAGGTAGACAATTCAAGTGATGAGGGCAGGCCTTATATTATTTCCTGATTAAAACAGAAATTTAATCAATTGTATCATGTAACAGACACGTGGATTGTTTTCAATAAACTGGTTTTTGTTTGAAGGCAAGTGCTTTTAAACGCGTAGACAAGATAATTGAAGTATTATCCCACAGTGTTATTGGAAAAAAGTGTGAGACTTTGTAACTTACAGTAGCAGTAATTCTTGGTATCAATTTATATAAAATAGGAAATATCCACTGCCACTGTCTAGTAAATCGTGTACCGGTATGAAGTTCTCTTCTTGCTTTCGATTTTTTTTTTTTTGAGAAGATAATTTTGTCTGGAATGATGTGTCTGTAAATTATTTAGCAAATATATTTCAAGCTGATTATAACATAACTACATATTACAGTGTTAAATTGACTTCCATTTAAAATGAGTTTATGACCGAATTTGAGAAAACAAATTCTGTAGAATTGGAAAAAAGTGATTGAATATGGAAAATAGTGTCAACCAAATCAGTTCATGGGAGAACTAAATAAATGAAAAATTACCTAGCAATGGACATGGACAATGATGAAGTAATACGCATGAAATAGTCCAGTGAGACTTGATGCATCGTTGCCAATTCAGTTGATTATAAATAAGAAATTATTGATATTTTCATAATACACCTGACGAAATGGCAACGTCTATTGGGCGGGGATGGAGGATGAGAGGGGACTCTGCTGTTTGAGATTCCATTGACTATTTCCATGCAATCAACTCTGGTTCAAATTTGAAGCACAAATATTACGCTGAAAAGAAAGTGATACAAGATCTTGAAGAGGAGAAGTTATTTCGAGTAAATTACCATGTATTAAAATTCTGTGATTGAGATGTCCTACATGGTAAAAAATAATACAGTACGTTATTATGGTATGTTATATGATATTAATAATACAGTAATATTATAATATGGTGGACTGTCTAATTATTGCTGACAATTGAATTATACATCATATTTCAGTTATCGAGTGTTAAGCGGGTTGCTTACTTCATCCTGCCTCCTGCCTCCAATAGCAATGGAGGCCTAATTATAATGGCGGAACACAAATACTGTGTAGTGTCATCATACTACTCATGTCACTATTGTTACTAGTAGCATGTATAGAATACAGGTTTAAAAGTTTTCAGAATGTGACAGCAGTTGAATTTTCTCAAGAAGATACACAAATTGATGCACGTATCAAATGGAAACGGAATTGAAAGGTTTTGTATCATTATTGATACGTATGTTCGTTCCGATTGTTTCATTTGATACGTATACGAAAGAAAATTTAACTAAGAACACACGACTCATCTATAGCTATTCTGTTAGATTGAGAAGACTTTTAATTTTCATTTTCACAGTGTACAATCAATTTGATTTTTGTTTCTAGTAGGTTTTAAAAAATATTTCTCTAATTTGATTGGAACCATAAAGAAGATTGGGAGTAGGAGATTCTCAACCCGTTTTTGGAAATTCCACGGCTTCTAGTGTAATTCACAGTAGAAATAATAATGGAAATGTAGAGGAACTAGTCAAGATTCTCAACAACTACAAGCTGAAGACGAGAATTGTTGACCTTGACTTTGACTACAGCTAAAGGTAATTCCCATCTCGACCAACCAAGCAACTGAGCATTATTATTTCCTCTTTTAAAACAATTTCAAGACTAGGATTTATGTGATGTTATTTCAGAGGAAAACCAAATTGTCGTTGTTTATAATCACCTAGACATTTTGTCCGAAATAGCATTCCTTTACAAGGAGTACCTTTATAAGCTGTATCCATGGTTCAATATCTATTTAAAAATGTAGACTTTTCAAAAAGACTCAATGATTAAAAATCTCTCAAAATTTATAATACTGTACTACCCAATACGATAAAAGGCTTTTCAATAATGATATTATTGTACCTCTCAACTTCGAAGTACGGTAATTTCATTTCTATAGCTGAGGTCAAAATTTTAGGCGGGTTTGTCTGCTCCTTGTGCGCTCCAACAGCTGATGTTGTAAATTCTGATGAGTTTTCATTTAGCTAAGCCTAGATTACAATTTTGCAATCAAAACAGACAATTTGTTGAATTAGATGCTTTACTTCAGCTGTTCAAGAGACAGACGAAACTGCCTAACTCTTTGGTGTCAGCTCTATCACCTTGCTTAGACTTTGAATCGTGCAGTGCTTCTTATCAACTTATTCAATGTTTTTTTTCAATATTAGATTAAGTCCTTCCATGATATTGCAATACATCTTGAAATATTTTGAACTATACTGTTGTATACTGGAATAATTTTCTTTTTTTCAGGAAAAATGAATCTCACCTTCGGAGTGATAGCAGTTTTATCGCTCGTTTCAATATCCTACAGTGATAACATCAAATTCATCGATGATCATCGAGTGAGGAGACAAGGTAGTTTACAACAAAAATTTCTATAGCTATTCTATTTTTACACAGAAAAAACATTTTCATCGGATAATTAATCCATTGTCCAAGATGCGAACCAGGATAACATTTAACCTAGGTAGTGTGTCCAAACAAAGAAGACATTATTCTGGCAAGATGGGGAAATGACTCCAGCTCGGTCAATATTTGTCCAAAAATTATAAATTTGGTCTCAAATTGTAGGAAATATTCTTATCTAAAATTTGAAATCAAATTTGTAATTTTTGAACTAATATTGATTGAACTGGAGTTGTTTTCTCATTTGCCAGAATGTCTTCTTTGCTTGGGCAGACTGAACTCATTTGAGTAAGCTATTATTTAATAATACAAGTTGTATTACAGGTTTAGGTATAAATTGAGTAATTACGTTTTTTTATCATTTAATTGACTATACTATAGATTCAACATCATACGGAAAATTACAAATACATTTTAGATTTAGATTTTATGAATCAATTGTTGAGTACTGCGTACCAGGAACATTGCTATCCAGTCACTTATTATTGTTAAATGTTAATTACCGGTAGTATCGTTAAAATATTTTTGTGTTATTAGTAGGCTACTGAGAACAGTTTACACCAATATTTCGTATATTAGTTTAGTTGGAAATATAGATTTATACTTCGAATATTAGAATACGAAACACAGCATATTATGCTACTCTATAGCATTTTACCATAGATGAAACATACTTAATAAGCCTAAGCCTATGCTTTTTCCAGACGTCTATAGACTCAAGGATTTCACTGACTCCATTTTATTCAATAATAATCGAAATCGATAATTAAATAACGATAATAATCAGAAAATTATCATTAATATTCTAATATGCATTTTTAAATGAAAATCTTCTCTGAATGATAATTGGGAAACCTATACGTTAGTTCAAAACCAGCATTTTCATGAACCGTATCTTCAACAGTTATTGAATCCTCAAAGAGGAGATACTTGATAAATCATTTATAATAGAATTTTCTCGAATAAAACAAAAATATTAGTTAAACGGCGCCTTAAACTTATTTTGTAAACACACAGAGATTCATTAGCGAGTTAAAAATGACTTACTGAATTGCTTCAACAAACACTTAAGCCATCAACTTGTTTCAAGGTTTCAAGCTCAATTTTCCTGACTTTATTTGTTGAAGCTCATCTATTTTTCTTCCTCGCGCTATCTTCAGTTATAATTTCACCAAATTTATCGCTCAAACAGTAAGTTTGCAAGAAAATTTCATTTTTTCCAGGAAGGAGTAGAATGTTTATTTTGTTAGAGTAGAAGCAAGTTTCATAAATATAAAATATAGCAACTTTAAGCTCCTTTAGAAAATATAGAATTGAGAAAGTATATCAGAAGTTCAATACTATTTTACCTTGTGAATAGAAGTTTTATTATATGATCAACAAGAGCAATATGTCTCCAGGTACCGGTACCTAATTTTATTGACGTTAATAACGATTGCGAAACAAGTGATTTCGATGCATGATTTCGATACTCATGATTTCCAAGCATGTTGAATAAAACATCTCGATCAAGTTGATTTCAAACAAGCTATTCTATACAATACATGTTTAAATAAATTGTAAACAATGTATTTTAATTCATTATTCTACTTCAATGAATTTTAATCTTGGTGAACAATAACAAGACAATAAACAAATGCGTGACAGTGACAGATAGTAATGACGATGAAGTAATGAGTGAAAAATAATAAGAAAACTGGAAAACAACAACAGATTATAATAAGAATAAATGATTAAATAATTTGCAAATGGAATAAAGATGGCTAACATGTGTAGCACGCTGTTTAATGAATTATTGATAATTTGAAAATGAATCAAAGGTTATTACAATAGTTTACTGACTTATACTTTAGAATTGGAAATTCATCACCATGAGAATAAAATAATGGAATTAAAAAGTATAAATCAATATACACTTCATAAAAAAGAAATATTCAATTCACTAATAACTCAATCATATACAGGGTGTTTCAGGAGGAATGTGTAATACTTCTCGGGCTCATTCCTCACACCAAGTAGACAAAAAGTTCTATAGGGACCATCCCTCAAAACGCTTTGTTACCGAGATAACAATGGCGGAAAATGTTAGATTTTTCAAAATATATAAATTTTTCTAATATTTTTAGAGGCTTTAGTAAGGTTTTACGCCAGTAATCAGGTTTTCAAAATTAGCTGATGGAATTCAATGAAACCAGTTCCAAGTTTGTAACTTCAACAGTTATTGAGATAATTGGAAAAATATGCTAGATAACGCCATTTTCAACAATAAGGGTTCTAACTGATAAGGAATCATATTGTATTTTTTATTAATCGAAGTTGAAGAAGGGTCGGATTCTAAAGAAAAAGTTGAATGGGGGTGATTGTGTAAATCTCACCCAAATCTCAGAAATATTAGCGATCAAAAATCGCAAAATCGCTATTTCAAAAGCACAAATTCATCACTTGTTGTATGTTTTGTTAATTTTGCGATTTTTTATCGCCTTTTTTCTGAAATTTGAGTGAGATTTACACAATTGTTGAAAAGCTAAAGTATATGATAAATTATTCGTAATAACCTTTGATTCATTTTCAAATAATCAATAATTCATTAAACAGCGTGCTACACATTCTTAGGCAATACAGTTTGGTTGCCATTTGTCAAATTATTTAATCATTTATGTCCTTATTATAATCTGTTGTTGTTTTCCAGTTTTCTTAGTATTTTTCACTCATTACTTCATCGTCATTATTATCTGCTCACTGTCACGCATTTGTTTATTGTCTTCGTTATTGTTCACCAAGATTAAAATTACTGAGGCATTTTTTAGAGGCTTTAGTAAGGTTTTAAAATAATCAATT
Organism: Sogatella furcifera; assembly: GCA_017141385.1. Lineage (NCBI taxonomy): Eukaryota > Metazoa > Arthropoda > Insecta > Hemiptera > Delphacidae > Sogatella > Sogatella furcifera. Next base: position 3,654,960 of record CM029550.1, on the reverse strand, counting down.
CTAGAAATTAGCTGAGGAATTAATGAAGAAGTTCAACAAGTTTGTAATCCAACTTCTGAACGGAATTTGAAAATATGCGAGAAAACGCCATTTCAACAATGACAGAGGTTATGCTAACTGATAAGCGAAGCAAAACCTGTATTTTTTATCAATGGAACTGAAAGATAGTCCGGATTCTAAAGAGAAGGCGAGCGAATGCGAGCGGCGATTGTGTAAATCTCTACTCAAATTTCAGAAAGGCGATATTCATTCAAAATCACCAGAATTAACAAAACATACAACAAGTGATGAATTTGTGTTTAGTAGCGATGTTCAGTTGCGATTTTTGATCGCTATTTCTAAGAATTTGGGTGAGATTTGACACAATCACCCATTCAAACTTTTTCTTTAGAATCCGACTTCCTTCAACTTACGATTAATAAAAATACAATTTTATGATTCCTTGGAATCGGAGTTAGAACCCTTATTGTTGAAAATGGCAGTTATCTAGCATATTTTCCAATTATCTCAATAACTGTTGAAGTTACAAATGCTTTGAAATAGGTTTCATTGAATTCCTGTGAACTAATTTTACATAGGAATTGATTATTTTCAAAACCTGTCACTAAAGGCCTCTAAAAATTAGAAAAAATTTATACTGTCGGGGGAAAATCTAGGGGGCGGAATTTTCCGCCATTGTTATCTCGGTAACAAAGCGTTTGGGGATGGCTCCCATGGAACTTTTTTGTTCACTTGGTGTGAAAATGAGCTTCAGAAGTATTACACATTCCTCCTGAAACACCCTGTATATGATTGAAAATTTTAGTGAGAGTAAAATAATTTTTTATGAAGTGTATTAATCAATTTATACTTTTAATCATTATTCTATTCACTGAAATTTCGCAATTCATATATATAAACTATTGTCAATAAACTCTGAATTCATTTATCAAATTAATCAATAATGGGCCATTAAACATGCGTGCTACACATGTTAGTCTCGATCTTTATTCCATTTGCTATAAAATTATTTAATCATTTATTCTTATTATAATCTGTTGTTGTTTTCCAGTTTTCTAAGTATTTTTCCTCATTGATTCATCGTCATTATTATCTGTCACTGACTCTCATTTGTTTATTGTCTTGTTATTGTTCACCAAGATTAAAATTCATTGAAGTAGAATAATGAATTGAAATACATTGTTTACAATTTATTTAAACATTTATTGTATAGAATAGCATGTTTGAAATCAACTTGATCGAGATGTATACTCTTATCTATATTCTTGGCTCGATTCGGTTTCGCGTCAGTCTTACTCCATATTACTCTTATTTTATATTACATTATTACTCTTATAATCACTCTTATCTTACTACTTAATTTTACTCATACTCTGACGGAGCTCTTGGGTGCGTTTGCCGTTCATAGTGAGGTGAAGATGACCTATTTTCAAGGATGAAAAGGTGAAAAGGAAGATGACCCATTTCAAACCGAATTATGTCAATTTTAATAGGACATTTCTCTTCCAGGTTTCAATTTCGAGCAGGAAACGAACGCCTGTCGAACGCCGAGCGGCCAACAGGGCCAATGCCTTGTCATTCTGGACTGCGAACCGCTGCTCAACATACTCTACAACGAGAAACGCACCCCGGACCAGACACGGCTGCTGCAGCGCTCGCACTGCGGCTACGAAAACGGAAATCCCAAGGTGTGTTTAAACACAGGATGAAACTATTTACTCAATTAATCTATGGAATTACAGTATTGATAATAAAAATATATCAATTCTGCTTCTAAATATCAATATTCACAACGTGACATTTATCTGGGGTTAACATTATTATTTTATCAAGGTCAAGTGATGGTAGAGTGGACATTACTGTCCAAACTTCATTGACGTGGGTAATGAGATGGATGATGATCATTATCTCCTCCAAAAGACAGGCATAATATGTTGACATTTTCTTATTCGATGATATAAAAAACCCCTTTTTAAGAAAAAAAAAATGGTTTTACTCACATTGTAGTAACTTAAGAGTGAGCAGTAGTAGACGGCAAACTGCCGAACGGAAAAATCAAGCCCCATAAGAACAATGTAATTTTTATCAATCTCTTGGAACAGATATAGAGCCTCTATTTATGGACAGAATTTCATGTTCTTTATGTCATTGGAGAGAGAATTCAATTCTCTAGGGGCGTAACTTTTACTTTTTCGATTTTAAGTTTATTTTGATAATTATTGTATAATTAATTAACTAAAAAAGTATTCAAATCGTATTATTGAACTAAGCTTGAAATCGAAAAAGAAAAAGTTACGTACCTGGAGAATTGAATTCTCTTTCCAATGACATAGAGAACGTGAAATTCTGTCCTTAAATAGAGTCTCTATCTGCTCCAAGAGATTGATAAAATTTGCATTGTTCTTATGGGCCTTGATTTTGCCGTTCGGCAGTTTGCCGTCCACTACCATCCACTCTTAAGTTTAAGTAAGTTTCAGCATTGACTATGAATATAAGTCACTTATATCCATAGTCAATGGTTTCAGCCAGTTGTATGTCCATTAATTTAAAGTGAAAAAAGAATGTAGGCCTACTTGTATACACAACACCATCGATATCAATGAAGATATTTTCCAACTTGATCATGATGTGGATATTTTTGTATCAATAATTACAAAAATCTCTTGCATTCTCAGGTGTGTTGCCCGGCGCAGAATCGACCGACACCCCCTCCCACACCTCGGCCCACCAGTTCGCTGCCAATCACTCAGCCCGGTGGCAATGACGTCAACACAGACTGCGGATTCAGCGATGCATCGGTCAACAGGATCACCGGAGGTCGACCTGCTACCCTAAGTGAGATTTCATCTCTTATTGAAATAAGCTTGATAGTTCACTCATTTATACTATATTTATATAAATGAGAGTATGGTATAGTCTGGAAGCAAAGAAGACATTCTGGCAAGATGAGAAAATGTCTCCAGTTCGGTCAATATATTGGTTAAAAAATGATCAATTTAGTCTCAAATTAGAGCAGAATGTTTTCTACAGTTTGAAACAGAATTCATAATTTTTGAACCAAAATTGACTGAGCTGGAGTCATTTTTCTATCTTGCCAGAATGTCTTCTTTGCTTGGACAGACTATATCCACAGTTGAAAGGCTACATAACAGCTATTGCCTATCAGTGTTGGGGAGTAGCACGCTACTTTTTTTTAGTTTGTAGTGTAACGACGCTACTTTTTTTAAAAGTATAAATATAGTAGCGCGCTACATTTCAAGAGTAGTATGTAGCGTAAATCACGCTACTTTTGTTATACATCAACTCATTGTAATCGATAGTACAATGATCGATAAATTGATGCCACAAGCCGACCACGGCCACCAGTGGTCTGGTGGCACATAATTATTTATGTAGTAATAATCTAGAATACGCTAGAATATCGTTATTTGCAAAATATTCCATCAATTGTACCTCTAAAATGACACACTTCAATAATTTAAGAAACAGAAGCTAAGAGGGAAATAGGTCCGTAATTTTCAAGTAAGTTTTTTGTTTGTTCCTGATATGTTAATTGGTATGATTATATTATAATTGGTATGATATGAAAACGTTGAAATAGAATGATTTTGCAGTTCCATATTTCTCCATTAATCATTAAATTGAGGTGCATATAATTATACAATATATATTCATTATAGGAGCATATATATTCCACAATAGTATGGTCTATATTCACATTTATATTATATAAATAGATTTCAATCAATGTATGTGAGTGTGTTGCCTACGCATAACGTTTTTTGTGTTCTTTTGGGCATTATTTGCCTAAACCACACGACAAAAACATTCTATCATGACGTTTTGTGAAGTCGTGAAAAAGTAGCTAGCTACTTTTTTTGTAGTTGTAGTTGTAGCTAGCTACTTTTTCAAAAAAGTAGTTGTAGTGTAGTTTAGCTACTTTATGAATAAAGTAGTTGTAGTTGTAGCTAACTACTTTTGAAAAGTAGTTTACCCAACACTGTTGCCTATGCCTATGGACATTGGTAGAATAAGCATAAGACCAAAACAGTTTCTTTTCGGGTAATGACATTCAATTATGATTGATAAAAAACTTAACCTCATTCATGATATCTTGAGACAAAGTAAACAAACCCACTACGTAGACAAACCTATAACGTGAAAACTCACGAATACTAAGGAGCCACCAGCCACCCTCACCGAGTGGCCAATACCAGTGAATATAAAGTATAAAGTATCTCCATAGAATATAAAGTATCTCTTCATATTCTTTGCCAATACCCAGTACCTATTTTTAATTTTACCTATTCATTGTAAAACTATCGTAACTATACCAGAGGTTAATTGAAATTTCTACAAGTGTTTCGTAATGGAAAACAACATCGGTGGAAGTTATTGTTAAGGCAATAATAATTTATTAAATTGGATGACATCAATAATAATTGTGCTATGTATGATTTGTTGACAGGAGCTTGGCCTTGGATAGCTTTACTTGGATATAATTCGATGACTAGGCCTGCGTGGAACTGTGGAGGCACATTGGTTAATGCTAGACACGTTGTAACAGCTGCTCATTGCATCTCTGGAAAAAGAATGTGAGTTCAATTGACGTACACGTATAAAATACAAGAATAACAACAATTAACTGATGTAAAAGACAATAATAAAAACAATTAACCGACGTAGGCTTTATTTATAGTTTATATAGTTAAGCATTTAAGTATCACCAGACACCAGTAATCAATTTATAGTTAAGCACTTGTATCTTCAATGGTAGAAAATAAAATAATTTTATTGTGATTATTATTATCATGTTTGATGTTCAAATAAAGTACTATAAAACAGGAAACACTCAAGGCTGGCTTTGTGCACAATCAAATTTTCATCTCATTTCAAACTATCAGTCTACTACTAGCCTTCAAATAATAATAAAAGTCAACTGAATCTAAGTTCTATAAATAACAAATAAGTAAATCCTTTAAGTAGTGAATTGAATGAATTAATTATAAAAGCAAATGTTAGTGAATTGTCAATCAGCGTCATGTTGTGTGAATGATACAGCATCCACCATTTTCTTGCTAGCTGCCATTTTCTAACACAGAGCTCACGAAACACTGTCAACCAATGAGAAAAGAGCAGGCGGGGGAATGGAGGCGTGTCCAATTGTAACCTGAAACATCACCCGACAACTGCTGCCATCTACTAGTCGATTTTGGGAACTTTTTGAACCGATGTCGCTGGCCAGTCAGTGCGTAGGTGGAGCTTGGAGGCGTGTCCAATGGAAGTTGAAGCAAGTCACCATATTGCTACTGCCACCTGCTGACTGAATTTGGATCGGAACTACTACAGTATTTAGAATTTTTTCATCAAGAGAATTGGGGAGGGCAGTGAAAATGGCTTCAATCTTGAGCTTGCAGGGAAATGCAAGATTCATTATGATTCACAATATTTTTTCAGTGAAGAATTTACAATCATTATCTCATGTCTTTCAAGCAAACAAATGAATTATTAATAATCAATCACTCACTGAAAAATGTTTTGTTTATTATCCAATTATACCGAATTCAACTTCTATGTGTAGTATGCTCATTCCCAACTCCCATGAATACGTACCATAAATAAGTATTCCTGAACAATCATTGACCGAGCTGGAGTCATTTTCCCATCTTGCCAGAATGTCTTCTTTGCTTGGACAGACTACGGTATAATGTTCCAGTTTAGTTTGATAAAAGCAGAAATACTAATTTTTTTATCATTACCATGTACTTGTATGCTGTTACTTATCGACTTCCTTCACTTGCTATAATACAACTTGATAACTTGATAATTCTTTATCTGATCTAGTCTTACTTGATATCTTCATGGATTAAGTTAATGAATGAATTAATGATTTTTAATTATGAATTCACTTATTGTGGTATTGAATTAATGAACTATTGAGAATAACATTGCTAATAATGAATTCACATCATTTTGTTGTTATAATTTATCTAATTTTGCAATAACAGGACAATGGTGCGTCTGGGAGAGTTGGACTGGAACACAACGGCGGACAATGCCAACCATGTGGATATTCCGGTGGAGAGAGCGTTCACTCATCCGCAGTACAACGCAGCCAAACATGTCACAGATATTGGTATTGTGAGGCTAAGGGAGCCTGCTCGATTCAATGGTAATTTACTTTTAAATTTCTTGAAAATATGTTTGTTTTACAGTTAACAACTAAATATGTTTCACTTTTAAAGTAGTATTTACGACATTACAGTAAAATTTTTAAATATTAGTTTATGAAATAATATACTACACAGTATTATAGTCTGTACAAGCAAAGAAGACCCTCTGGCAAGATGGGAAAATGACTCAAGCTCGGTAAATTTTGGTTCACACATTTTCAATTTGAGATCAAATTGTAGGAAACAATTTGTAATGCACATTTATAATGTGATCTATAGACCTCATTTATAAATCTTGAACAAATATTGACCAAGCTGGAGTAATTTTCACATCTTGCCATAGGGTCTTTTTTGCTTGGACAGACTGTACTTACGCTTTTGGATAATGATCTATATCCGAAAGCCCTATCCGTCATCATCCGAGAGTGCTCCACACGTGAGTGTAATAGTTTTTCATAGATCAATATTACAAAATTGACTGCAATGTCGTAAATAAAACTTTTGTTATAGTCTAATGTATAGGAGAGGTACGGATAGGTCATAGCGGCCTATCCGAAAGCGCGAAAACAGAAAATCCGAAAGCGCACCACATGTGAGAAATAATTTTTCATATAGTAAATAATGTGAGATACCGTAGTGAAAAATTTACTTGCGGTTCAAGCAAGCAGTAATGAATGCTTATTTTGAATATTGAATTCGAATACGGTACAGATTCGAATTGTTTGAGCAGTAATAAATGAATGTGAATTGTGAATTGAATTTTAATGCAAAAGATTCGCATTTTATGATCCGTAACGATTGAATGGATATGGCGCGCATTGAAGGAGCAGTAACAAATAAATACGAATTTTGAATAAAATTTGAATTCAAGATTCGCTTTTTACGAGCAGTAACGAATGCGAATGTGAATTTTGAATCAAACTTGAATGCAATTAGATTCGCATTGAAGGAGCAGTAACGAATAAATGTGAATTTTTAATCGCATTTGAACACCTAGATTTGCATTTTATACGAGTAGTAACGAATGAATACGAGTTTTAAATTAAAATTGAACGCAATAAGATTAGATTTACAAGATAGAAAAATGACTCCAGCTCAGTCAATATTGGTTCAAAAATTATGAATTTTCTCTTAAATTGTAAATTTTAATTTGAGACTAAATTGGTCATTTTCGAGCCAATATTGGCCGATCTGGAGTCAGTTTTCCATCTTGCCAGAATGTCTTCTTTGCTCGACCAGACTATACCAAGTCTCGCCTTCAAATTCAACAAGCCGTCTGATTGGCCAATGAGCTGAACAGTAGTCTCCCTTCCATAATCCCATCAACCAATCAGAAGCCAGCTGAACGAAATCGAAACCTGACAGCTTATATGTGTTGCTAGCTTCTGATTGGTAGAAATCATAAAAATGACGCAGCGCTACAATTCATTGGCCAATCAATAATACAACAAAATTATATTAATATAGCCTAATCAAAATCTATACTATACCCAATTGTATAATCTTTGTACCAAAGTCTTCTTTCTATCTTTGATAGGATGTATTGCCAGAGAATAGGCCTGTAGAGAAATCTCTTTATATTCACCTGGTACCTGGTATGGCTTATAATGTAGCTTTCAAGGAGACTCAATGCTAATCCTTTTTCCTCTTCTTTTCTTGACGTGTAAATTCTAATATTGCAATAATTTTGAAATGAAATTTGATTCCAGCGGATGTAAAACCGATCTGCCTGCCAACATCAGCCGAATTGAGGAGTAAAGACATGGAGGGACTTTCTCCATTCATAGCTGGCTGGGGATCACTTGCTTTCAGTAAGTGCTACTGTATAGCTTCCATTGATATTAAATATAAGAGACTGTAGAGAGAGTAGTTACGTAAATATGTAAAAAGGTAAAAACGTAAATAGAGCTTGCATGAAGTTCCATGGTTGATAAAACACAAGTTTATTACAGAGGAGGCTGCTCCTTAACAACATAATATGTTGTTATATTATATGTATATATCTCTCTGTATATATATATATATATATCTGATAATATATAATCAGATTCTGCTGTGAACTGAAGAAGGTGGCACAGCCACCGAAATATTTTCTACCTTAAAATGTAAGTTTATTTGTATTTTCTTCCTCTCCATAATTTAAATCTGTCTATTTGTGAAATAATTATTTAGAAGTGACTTTTAATAATGTGCTATATTATATATATATGTGTATATTATATGTTGTTGTTTATATTATAAAGAAGGTTGGATATGTTGAGACCAAAAATACTATTTTCAAGAGTATGATTCATAACTGAGAAATTCATCTGCAACAACCACACCATTCAAAAATTAGAATAAAATACGATTCGAATATTTATGATAAAAGCAATTCGAGAATTGAATCGTCTTAAAACGTCACTTGATGTACTGTACGTTACTGTTACTGAATTGAACTTTATAGCGCACCGCACGAAATTGTTTTTCAGTCAAGTTGACTTGATCAAGTAGATATAGATCTATATCTCCCATCTTGCCAGAATGTCTTCTTTGCTCGTCTTGACTATACTAATCAACAATTTTTATAAAACTGGTTGCTTTTTGTTCGAATCTTCTGATTTAACAATAAATTCCATCTTGCCAGAATGTCTTCTTTGCTCAACTTGACTATACTAATCAACAATTTTTAGAAAACTGGTTGCTTTTTGTTCGACTCTTCCGATTTATCGTTAAAACTGTTGATCTAAAATTGTTATCGTTCTAAAAATTGTTGATTAGTATAGTCAAGTCGAGCAAAGAAGACATTCTGGCAAGATGGGAGAATGACTCCTGCTCGGTCATTATTGGTTAAAAAATTATAAAATTTCGATTCTGTAATTGTAGAGCAGAATTTTTGTACAATTCAAGACCAAATTTATAACTTTTGAAACAATATTAACTGAGCTGGAGTCATTTTCCCATCTTGCCAAAATGTCTTCTTTGCTCGACTGGACTCATATTCACCTACATTCTAAATGACAACTATAACCCGAAATAGCCAAATAAAAAGCAACCATTTGTTCTTAAAATTGATAATTAGTATATTTATTCAAATTTAGCATTCATATACCAGTATTATAGGTGAGATTTGTATTTCTAGTTTCGACTAAATAACTAAATAAGCATATAGGTTCTATTTGAAGCCTCAATTCTCATTATCTATCTCTCTATCTTACTCTATTCTCTCTAACACTTATAACTTATAAGGTTCAGAATAAAACCGTCTAGACATAATTCAGGAAAAATAATTTATGATGCGATTGTATCATTTTTCTACAGCATTCAAAACTTTCTCAACAAAACTATAACTATAGATGGTACAGGCACTGGCGGCTCGTGCCCACGAAACAGGTGAATAACTAGATGGTACAGGCACTGGCGGCTCGTGCCCACGAAACAGGTGAATAACTAGATGGTACAGGCACTGGCGGCTCGTGCCCACGAAACAGCTAGGTGAAGTGCTATACAGTAAAAGATACGAGCACTTCACATGTTTTGTGGGTACGAGCCGCCAGTGGGTACAGGTTGATGTTGGATCAATAACTAACATACTTACTTACATTCATGGGAACTAAAATGAACAATGATATTGTAAAGGAATAATAATTGTGATATTTTTTACAGGATCCACGAATTTCCCAACCAAACTGTATGAGGCGCAGGTGAATGTCAGATCGAATGAGGAGTGTGCGGCAGCCTATGCTAAACTCCCGAGAGGGGGAGGTGTCACCATTGATGAGAGAGTTCTCTGTGCTGGAGGCTCCAATAAAGATGCTTGTCAGGTAAATACAGTAAATATATTTTTTACTAAATTATAATGTGAATGTAATAATTACACGAAAATACCTGTGCGTGTAGCTAAGAATGCGTGATGTAATTAATACATAAACATATGACAGTAATAATATGACATAGGCTACACAATCCATAAACTAATGTGACAGTAAAAAACTGTGAATGGATGGGAAAACCGGCAATTCGAAATATAGCTGTAAACCAGCAGGCCAATCGATGAACGATAAGCTGTGAGCAATTGTGTAGTCAGCCCTATCTGACAGTGGATGTGGACCCTTACACATTTTATTATGTCAATAATGTGTATGATTAGAAAATAATAATGATTATAGAAAACACACGGTATTATTATTATTTTTTTATATATTCTTAATTGATATTTTCTTTCATAACCCATTGATTGATAAATTGCAGTCTAGTTTCCCCATTATAGTCTCAAAATCAAAATCTTGTTTTTTCTACAATCAATATATACAGTAGACCAGTGGTCACCAATTAAGTTTCATGAAGGTCCGTTTCAAAGTCTTGGTGAGCTTCCGCGGTCCATTCAGGTTTCCCACTTTGAGGGGGGGTACTCCCCATAAATTTTTTTTTGAAAAATTAATAGTTTATCTGTATTAGTTTTATTCATTATTCAAATATTTGGGATAGTTATTACTCTGTCTGTATTACAATATTAATGTTCTTTAAACATTATTGAAGTTAAATATTGTGCCATTAATCTAATTGAAATAAAGGCCATCATTTCAATGGGATTTGGCAATAAAAATTACTTTATTGTTTATTCTTCTTATATGAAGAATGTTTACTTATAAAATTGTCAGAACTTTTTTTAAATTTAGTCCTTGACTATATCTTTTCAGCTATTGAAATACCAAAATAAATTGAACTAAACGTTTACTAGGCATAAAATAATGCAACAATATCAAATAAAAATCCAACTTTTTATTGAGAGTTGTATAATAAGAAGTGTTTATTTATTTTTGTGGTTGTTTTTTATAATTCAATTTCATTTAGACTTTAGAGGAATTCTTATAGATATTTTGTTTTCAAAATTATTTTAAGTTTTTTATTCGTTGAGATCGGTAGGACATCGCGGGCCACACTAAACTAGCTGGCGGTCTGGATCCGGACCGCGGTCCGCCATTTGGTGACCACTGCAGTAGACTACATGAAAAAGAAATATTTTAATCACTAAAAGTGCAATCTTTTATAAAAACAGTTCTATATTGATTTTTTTATTTATAATTATGTGATAGGAATGTCCCTACATGTGCACTATGGCATGTACATAGTCTTGAGTTTCTTATACGGTAATGTACCTTGTTTTTTGCAATTGTTCTAGGGAGACTCAGGTGGACCCCTTATGTTGCCAGTGAGGAGGAATTACTACTTGTTTGGAGTCGTTTCCTACGGTTATAAGTGTGCTGAGCCCGGATTTCCCGGCGTTTACACCCGAGTAACAGAGTTTGTCGACTGGGTTCAAGCTAACATTTAATGGAGTTCGCATTTAACGGAGTCTGCAATATTGTCGGCGTCCGCATTTGTCGGAGTCTGCATCTGTTGGCGTCCGCATTTGTTGGAGTCTGCATCTGTCAAAGTCCGCATCTGTCAGCGTCCGCATTTGTCGGTGTCCGCATCCAATGTAGTCCGCATTTGACAGACAGATTCCAATCCACTAAGAAAAAAGTGATCTGAATAGTTGATTAATTGAATATTTTCAAAAAGTGATCCAAACAGTTGTGATTTAAAGAGGCTGTATAGTTACTCTGAAATGATGTTCTTTGTATTATGACTATATTTATATTGTTGTATATTTTAGCAGAATAAAACTGTCCAAACTATGAACTTGGAATAGTCAAACAAGAGAAGGAATCAAAAATTTCAATTAGACCTACTTGCACATTATAAAAGTGTTGTAAAGAGCTTTAAAATAACTACATTTCAAATCAAATTTGTTTATAAGTTTTCAAATTTCTTTCTCATAAATTATAGTGTAGCCCACTAATTAACAACTTAAAATTTGTTGGGTTGATATATTTATTAATTGGTTTATATATTTCGTTGAATTTATATTGTAAAAATTATAATATTGTAAAAAATTCAATATTTATACTGATTGAAAATTGAAATTCTCAGAAGAATTGTGAATTAAAGGTACGGCATGCTTTTAATTTAATTGAATAAAATCAACTTCTATTTTATTGACTAGGTACCATATTGTAATAGCCTACTTTTATTGTAACTATGTACATGTCCTTCTTCAAAATGCTCTATCCCAACTCATTCACAATACATAAACAGAAGTTTGAATACATTACACAACTTCAATGGAAAAAATTATACTGGAAAAGTGAATGAATAAGCTAGTAATATAGTATTCTATATCTATTGTATAATGTATTATACATCTGCCAAAAAAGATGAATCAGAATAATATACCTACTATACTTGCTGTAAGCATGATGCTTATTACTTGCAAGTAGGAAAACAAGGTTTCAAGGTTTGAAGGAATAGTAGTCTAGACAGCTCAGTTTAGTCAGATCCGTGAACCTAGACCCACTCGAGCACAATTTATATAAATGGTACCAAAAATATTTGCTTAGAATGTGCTTTCAGAATATCACGTTTTTAAAAATGTACTCCACTCCTTAACCTTGAAAAATGGCACAGTTGGTGGGTAATTGGGGTCAGCCCCACTCACTCTAGCACATTTTCTTTCAAAATGGTACCAAAAATAACACTTGATAAATAAAATCAAAAATCAAATACTCTTTTTTAAAACTTTAAAAGAATATATCATGAGTTGCCCGAAATTTCGATCCGAACAAGAGATAATCTTATTTGGCTTCAATTGACGCTCATTTGGGAAAAATCTGAATTTGTTGTTTAAAGCTCAAATGCTCGATCATATAACTCCTGAACGGTAGGAAATTTTCGCAAAAATGACACATATTCTTGTTACTCTTATCGAGTAAAACCAGGATATATCATTAGTTTCCCGAAATTTTGATCAGTACAAGAGGTCATCTTATTTGGCTTAAATTGAGGCTTATTTGGGAAAAATCTGAATATGATTTTTAAAGCTCAAATGCTAATAACTCCTGAATGGTAGGAAATTTTCGCAAAAATGACACATATCCTTGTTTCTCTCATCGAGTACCGTAGTACCAGAATAAATCATTATAGTTGCCCGAATTTCTGATCCGTAAAAGAGATACTAATCTTATTTGGCTCAATTGCTGAATTTGGAGAAATTCCATTTTTGGAAAAGTGATTTTTAAACTTCCAAAAATAGGTGAAATATCAATATTGTTATGTTATTTGGACTCTACTTCTCATGCTCGACAACTTTTAGGGTGAGGGGCGGTGGATTTATTGTTTCTTTATTATGAGTTACGTCACATTTAAAAGCACTTGGGACATTCACTGGGATTGGTCACCAACATGCGGTCTATCCCAGAGAATGTTACACTCAGCAGCTCGTCATGGATCAAGAAATCATCCTCTCCACTGAGGACAATTTTTTGCAATTTAAAAAAAAATGGGAGGTTTGATCAAATGTAATAAATTTTCTTTTTGGCCAATTTTCGTTTTCTTTTTTTTTTAATTGACGCAGATTTTAGTCCTCTTTAATTTCTATTCAGAGATTCAGAGCACTTTTCTCTAGGATCAACCGTTTTTGGGTTTTATGCGATAAATTAAAAAAATTTACCTTCTACTCCCCCTACCACCTTATGCTCACCCACCCCCTATGTTAACCTCCCAACTAGTCTAACGGCGTTAACGTCGCGTCGGGAACGCGTGCTCGACAGAACACATTGTGTTGAATGGTCTTGTCTACACGAGCGAAATAATCACGCGTTTTCACAGCGTCAGCTGGCGTCAACGCATTGCCGACGCCAAGGTCGGCGTTAGCAATGCGTTGAAAACGCGTGGTTATTGAATAAACTAAACTAAAAGAAGAGATTCGGATTGAATTGAAAACGCGTGGTTATTGAATAAACTAAACTAAAAGAAGAGATTCGGATTAAAAAAAAAATTTTGAATGTCAGCAACTGTGTAAATCTCAGAAATAGCGACCAAAAATCACAAAATAGACAAAACATAGCACAAGTGAAAAATTTTTGTTTAGTAGCGTTTCCTTATACAGTTATAACCCTTGATTGTTGAAAAATTGAGTTTTTTAGAATATTTTACTCGCTTTGCTCGCCTTCTCCGCCTAGCCAGGGGGCTAGCCTGCAAATTCTGTTCAGAAGGGATTCGAAATTTATTAAACACAGCATTTCTTGACCTAATCAGGACCTATTTACCAAATTTCAACATTTTCTACCAATTTAGCCGGCCGGGTTGGCCGAGTGGTCTGGGGCGTTACAACCTTCAGTCTGCTAGCGCTACCCGGTCGTGGGTTCAAATCCCACCAGAGGCATGGTCGTTTATGCACCTCTTTCTTTATTCTTTATTCTTTCTTTACAATTGCAACTTGGTTTCCAAGCAAAGGATGAATTATGAGGGTTTAAGATGTAGGTTATATGTCTATGTAAATTGGTTCAGACAAAAATTCACAATATCAGCTGTTCAAACTTGAATCATTGCGGCCATTTTAGATTACAAGGCTAGGGTCTTCTGACTTGGTTTGTTTATGATTTTCTTTGTAGGTTATGATAATATTTTAGCAACAAAAATAAAATTATTCCTGTTCATCATAAATCACCCTGCACACTCCATTACCCATGCACAAGTAGAATTAAATACTTATATGGGCATCATCCACAGCAAAAAAAATTATTCTTGAAAAATCCAAGAAAAACTCCAAAAATTCCAAAAAATGGTATCAAGCATAACCTTGGGAACTATATTGGACATAGCTTGAAACTTGATTCAATATCTTCTAAATTACTCCATCTATAATCTTGCTGAACCATTGAATTTACACTAAGGATTGGTTGTATCAAGAAGGAAGATATGTATGCAACCCAACATTTCTAGACCTTATCTGAACCTGACCACCAAATATCAATAAGAAAATTGAGTTTTTTTAAATATTTTCCCATAATCTCAATAAACGTTGAAGTTACAAACTTCAAACTGGTTTCATTGAATTTCTCAGCTAATTTTAAATAGGAATTGATAATTTTAGAACCTGAGTTAAACCTCTAAAAAATTTAAAAAAATATATATTTTTTAAATAATCTTATTTTTTTGCCATTGTTATCTCAAAGCTTTTTGGGGGTTTGTCACAATAAACTTTTTGTCTACGGCTCACACATGAATATAATTTGGATAAATAATAATAGAATTAGGACTTGAGAAATTCAATATTTAATAAATCTTGTGATTAGGTTTCAACAATCATGAGAAAGTTAGCTTCTTGAATGTCTATTTTTTCCTGTATTATCTGATGCAAAATGGAAAACTTCTGTGGCCATAAATATTGTATTATTACTTTGTATTACCAGTATTACAAAGACTCTTTATTACAAGTGAAGTAAGCCTTAATGATTCTTGAAAATTTCTAATTTCTGGTTTTCTATTCTATTCTTTGTTTAGGGGGTTATTTATTTTTTTGCAAAGAAATAGAATAAACTTATACTTCTCAGTTCTCATGCAATGGAAGTCAAAGTAAACCTAACAATTTTTTGGCTTATGTTTATAGTTTACCTGACTTACAGTTACAGGAATTTATTAGTGAAGTAAAAACAGATTCAACTTGTAAGACAAGATGACAGTAGTAAAGTATTAGATTGATAGTAAGATAATAGTAGTTAACAATTGAATTAGTACTAAAACACTTTAATTGAGTTCTCATTCCTCCTTACACGTTCCATGAAAATAATCAGTATATGAACTTAAATTACTGTTTCATTTTAAATATTACAGTTTTCAAGTTATTCATTCTCATCTATTTCACTTAAATATATTGTATAACAGGTGTTTGAGACTTTGTGTAGCAAAAACCGTATTTTTTAGTCATTGTAGATGGAAAAATCATAAATTCCCAATAATTCCTGGGAATTTATGATTTTTGTGAATATTTCCTTAAATTCCTGGGAATATTTCCCCAATTTTAATTCCGGGAATTTTACATCACTATATGGCACTTGACGGTAGGCAGGCTTTATTGACTAGACTACAATATGTATATCATGTTGCACAGGTTGAAATAGAGCACTCTATGGTACTACTTTGATCATCAAATTCTCTTTCAATGTGAACAAAACTGATAGATCAGGTTCACTAATTAATTCTCATTCAATGCAGTTATCCATTCACTTCATTGACGCAATTTATGTTTGGCAACTGGGAAAATCTAGAACTTGGAATTTCCATTGTATGTTTTATTTTTGCTCTCTGGAACACAATAAATTCTCCAGGTTACTGTATCTGTTTCAGCCCTATTCCTCTAATGTTAAATATTCCAATTCTGCGCATTTCATTTCACAAACCATTCAACCCCAGCGCTTTGATTGCAAAAAATACCTTCCAGCCACTTGCAGGAGATGGCTGGAGATTTGACCACTGCACTCCATAATATGAATTAATCCTGGACCTTCATTTCTTGTTCGCTTGACAGAGATACCAAAATTTTTAATAATCGTAACAAAAATTCCAACATTTATTTGTGACCGAATAAATCAGGAAACAAAAATTTACAAGCATAAAGAATAAAACGCGAAACCTCAGACAACTAGTACACTCTTTGTACACTGGGCGCGCTGCAAGCGTTTCTCCGGGTCAAGCTCGCAGCTCCTCTTGATGGCCGACCAATGATGTTTGTGAATTTTATGCACTCTGTGGACAGTGGGTGGGCTTAATTTTTTGGAAAGGTTGGTACGATTGAAATGATGGGATCTCGTGCGTTGTTCTCGGTTATTGTTCTTGCTTTCTAGAAGTTTGTCAGATTATTTTACAATTCTTTAAAAAGTTTTTCTGCGAGGACCTGCTGTAAACCTGCTATAAAATGGTAATTTAAATCTTAATTAATTGTTATTTTTAACAAGATGTGTCTTACGATTAATTCATTGTTGTTCCCGGAACATTTGTTAGCATGTGGTAATCTAACCTCTTTGAATCATTTTCGGTGTTCTGTAGTTGAAAATATTATGCTTTAAATGAAAATGAGCTACATTAGTCATAATTTATATCCAAGAAAAAGGATTAAATTCTATTTCCCAAATAAATCAAGTGATTTTTACTCAATGACACTTACATTTGTTGTAATTCAAAGCCGAAGAAATCTCGTAAATGATTCGCGTGCTTTACCATTAACTTATTGAATTTTTTATCATATACGGTATTTGTGAATAAAAAATTCACAAATTCATCCATTTTTTGCCTCACTATTTTTGGTTTTAGTGATTCAACCTGAGTAATTTTAGTAGGTAGTCTACCGTACACTTTCCATTGGCTCAATTAAATTCCGTTCTATTTTGTCAATGTAGCTAAGCCATTTGGCTCAAATTTAATTCCAATGTATTAAAAATTGCTTCCATTTATACATTATTTCCATTATTAGTAAAGTAGGTAGCCTAAAATTTTGGGACCAGTGGCTTGATGTCTCTTTCCAATAACAAAAATGACTCAGCAGCTAGAATCTGTATCTTAAATTAGGATCAACCCAGAAACCAATCAATGCTCATCAGACACGCCATAATATCATTCTATCTATGCTACTTTTAATGTTTGTATGGTATGTATTCTAGTTGATTCCTAGTCTTTACGTTCCATATACTTCAATATTTTGTTCCTACTGTTGAACATTTTTTATCATGCCTAACTTAACTTACTTTCTTTTCATCTTTTCTCTGCTGATTTCTACAGCCCTCTCGAATGCCTTTTCTGTTAACCTAACAACCGTAAATGATTTAAAACTTGATTTTTTAGAATAAACAAATAGTTTTGTTGGGCATCACCTCTATGTTAATAATCGATAAACTGAAAGACTTGAATAAATAACCGCAATCATTCTTTTTGAAACTTATAAATAATACTTGAGTTACAACCGCAAATTCTCTTCAAACTCGCTTCTATTTCTGTTTACCAGCAACCGCAAATCATCCTACTGAAAGAGGGCACCGAGAACTCTCAGGGCAAGCCGCAGCTGATTTCGAACATCAATGCAACACAAGAGGTGGCGGAGGCGGTACGCACCACTCTGGGGCCGCGCGGCATGGACAAGCTGATTGTGGCCGGGGGCGGCAAGGCCACCATTTCAAACGACGGAGCCACCATCATGAAGCTGCTGGACATCATACATCCGGCCGCCAAGACGCTCGTCGATATTGCCAAGTCGCAGGATGCTGAGGTGAGATGAGAGCTATTTTTATAGGTACATAGTTCTGGACGCACAGGTAGTATCGGTAAACCGAGAGAAATTACGCGAATGTGATTGATTTTGAGAAATATTGGTTGGTTGTGACTTGTTACACTGTTTATGATGAATAGATTTATTTTTCCATTTTGTACATTACAAAAGAGTTTATTTATTCATTCATTTTACAGAAACTAGTAAACTAAATTTATTGATTAAAAACACAGACTATTAATTGTCAAAAACGTCTTTAAATACCAAATATTGATTGTGAGTTGAGGGCGAAGTTGAGGCACAACAGCTCTTTCACTTATCCCACCTATAGCTGTATCGTACATGGTTAGTTGTGAGACTAATTATGTGGTTGTACACTATACAGGGTGTTTCAAAAAGGACTGATTCCCGACCTCCACGTAATCTTTGTGGACGTATGATTTGTATGATTTGTAAGATGTTGTTCCCACCTTTTCTCTGTAAAACGCGTTATTTATTTTATACTTATTATACACACGATCTATTTATTTTTCATTCTCAATTAACTTACCCGATTTGTGGATACAAATCTCCTTATGAAGCATGTTAGGCTTCAGTATGCAAATTTGTAAATTTGAAAATTTCCAATTTGGACACCTGTAGAGTTGGGTTTTTACTTTTTACAGTCATGCTTGAATTACTGTTTGTCATTGTATTTCTTCTCTCAGTAAACCCCCAAAAACGTCATGATATTGAATTCAATTGTTAATATCGCCATTTCGAATCTCTCATGGAATTTTGTGTATACAAACAGAAGAGTTTCACAGAGGCAATACTAAACCAAAATACAGTTATGGTAAGTTACCTATTGTACATACCTAACAATAAAATTGTGAGAAAACAAACTGAAATTTTAGCAGACTTGCGAGTCTTTCAAATATTTTAAGTATATTCCATCATTAAAATGTTCTATCAATTTAAAATTATATTACATATCATTCTATCATTCACTTGTATTACATAACGTTGTCAATGTTATTTACTCGATCCACCCCTCTCACATTTTGCCAACAATTTGTCAAATATTTTATTGTTGGTAATGGAAAGGCAGTTATTGTAAGAGGGGAAAAGTGATTGAAACGGGCATTAGACTGTTGAGCCAAGTAAGTTTATTGGTTTAATTCATGATAGCCCTAACATTCCTTTCATATGTCAATCTCATTAATACCTTCTAGTCGATTTTTGCTATTATTTGACCTGTCTATCGCCTAGTAGGCCTATGTTTATTATGTAACATAATACTCTATGTGCGTGAAACAATTGGAAGCTGGTAATTATTATAATAATTGTTTAATTTTTTTTGATTTCAGGTTGGAGACGGTACCACCAGTGTAGTTCTTCTAGCAGGAGAGTTTTTGAAGCAGGTGAAGCCCTACGTTGAGGAGGGAGTTCATCCACGTATTGTGATCAAGGCTGTTCGCAAAGCGCTACAGATTTGTTTGGATAAAATTGAGGAAATTGCTGTGAAGGTAGCTTTATTTTCTAATCTTGTAGCCTAGTACCTACAATTTTTTCAATTTTTGTGCTTTTATTTGTCTGCTGCATTTTTTAATGCATACATCAGAACCATGCATACATCATATAATGCATACATCAGAATCAGAACAATTGAATTGTGATGGGTCATTCAGTTATTTCAATTAGACTATTGATAACAGCAAATGCCGGCCCGGTTGGCGCAGTGGGCTGGGGCGTCACAACCTTCAGTCCGCTAGCGCTGCCGCTGGTCTGGGTTCGAGACCCAGTAGGCATGGCTGTTCCTCATCAATCATCCTCGCATTTATTATCCATTACCCACGCACAAGCTAAAATGCTCATGTGGGCATCATCCGCAATAAAAAAATCAAGCCGTCATCTTGAAAATCAAGTTGCCATGTGGACAACATAACCTCAAGAAACAGTATGACGTCATACCATTCATACTAATCTTACGTTGTATTACTATGGATGGTGTGTTTCCTTTATCTCAGGGCTACTTTTATCACTGATTTTTTATTTTAAATAATATCACAGTACCTTTTTCAGTTGTTTTTTACTAGAGCATTACATGTTTCGACTATTAATAGTCATTTTCGAATGCAATGTAATGCTTTAGTAAAAAATAACTGAAAAGGGTACTGTGATATTATTTAAAATGAAAAATCTATGGATGGTGAGTATGTTCTATAGATTTAACAACTACCCTCCACGCTCTACACACCGGCAGTGCGGCCTCTGCCTCAGGCTTGAATTGAAATACATTATTGTCTTGATTCTATTGTGTAATTTCTTTATTCTGAATATAACTTGATTGCATTTATTATCAAATAATGTTCTTCATTGAATACTGTGAGTTGAATAAACTGTATAGTCTGTCCAAGCAAAGAAGAGCCTCTTGCAAGATGAGAAAATGACTCCAGCTTGGTCAATATTGGTTAAAAAAATATTGATTTAGTCTCAAATTGTAGATCAGAATATTTCCTACAATTGAGATGGAATCAATCATTTTTTAACCAATATTGACCGAGCTGGATTCATTTTCTCATCTTGTCAGAGGCTCTTCTTTGCTTGGACAGACTGAAGTTGGAAACTACTTCTAAATTGTTTGAATTGGAAATTTGTAATATTAAGTTTGATTATTTAACATGGCCTGATTTTGGACTGTAAATTGATAGAGGAGCAATTGCACTCAATCAATTTTGAATGAATTGTCAACTTTTGTTGACTGTCAACGTTTTGACTGTTAATTTATCTTTTAGACTTTAATTGAAATTTTATTTATCCTGTAGATTGAAAAGACGGATGTTGCCAAACACCGGTCGCTGCTTGAGAAGTGTGCAGCCACCGCGCTTAGCTCGAAGCTCATTCACCAGCAGAAAGATTTTTTCTCGAAAATGGTAGTAGACGCTGTACTGCAACTGGACGAGCTGCTGCCATTGAACATGATTGGTATCAAGAAAGTGCAGGGAGGAGCTTTAGAGGTAAGCAGAACAAAACTATTATTACTTTGATTATAGATTAACTTGTAATACTTCTTTTCTTTTAGGGCTACTGTATTTTTTGAAACTTGAAATAATAATTACAATCAGAGTACCCTTTTTAATTTTTTTAAAAAATATTTTTAAAAGGGTACTCTGATTGTAGCCTAATTATTATTTAAAGTTTCAATTAACTTGTAATCTATTATCCAACTTTTCTATACCCTATTCACGATAATTTGAGACAAACTAAACAAACTTTTTGCGTGTATTGGGTGGCTACTTTAGCCACGACAAAACATAACCAATAAACGACGTTGCATACACTAAATCATAGCATTGGAAATGCGTATGTGTGTCGGTAAATAAATTGTCGGTACTGTATCATATTGTTGCCGTGGTTTGTGTTCGCAACAGTAGCCGCCCTGTTTGTTTACTTTGTCTCTAGTCATTGTGAATGAGTTATAATAATATGAATAATCTGTATTATAAATATTGCTCGTAGGCTGATTAATAATTATTTTAAAACTTTGATTTGAAAGAGCTGGCTTGTAAGCTACTCTTACAATAAAGATGCATGCATAAGCATTATTATTGCAATTATCTTCATTTATTTTTCGTCTTGTTTTTTTTTCATTTTTGGGTATTGCTTTACTTTGTACTGTTCGCTTTATGAACTCACAGCTAGCGCACAAGTTTTCTTTGCTGGCTGTGCCAAATCATTTAGATATATTTCAATTTACATTTTATTATGCATTTTGTATATATCATTCATATTTTGTAATTAACAACAGTATGCAATTTTTGGCGAAATAAATATTCTATTCTATTCTTCTATAACTATTCTATAATATTACGGCTCTAAATATAGGCTGTAAAACTGATTGCGTAAGCAATCATGTTCATGTGGCAGCTGTGATAAACGATTCTAGCTGTGATCCTAGCAACGCCTACGTTCAATATTCAAGAGCTTAGACATATGCTGGCTCATTAGAATGCAAGTCAGTATTCTGTAGTAACACAGCTCCGACATGAATCCACCCCAAGAAGGTTATAGGTCGACTTTCCAATTACAAGCTTTTATATTGTATTAAATTTGATTAGAAATTCTTATTAGAACTATCACTTTTTCAAGTAATAATTTTATCATGGCCTTTCTCATTTATCGCTACTTGTAGGCCCACATAGAAAAGATTTCAAGTGCTTGAGTGGATATTTTCATTTATCTCATTAATATCTCATTTTCATTAACATTTATCTCATTTTCATTAACATATTGATTTCAGGATTCGTTATTGGTTGGCGGAGTTGCTTTCAAAAAGACATTCTCCTACGCCGGTTTCGAGATGCAGCCGAAAACTTACAAAAATCCCAAAATTGCACTGCTCAACATTGAATTGGAATTGAAGGCAGAACGTGACAACGCTGAAATTCGGGTGGAAAGTGTCAGTGTAAGTATTCTTTCTTACATTTCCTTGAACACTTATCATTAACATAACAATAACATTACATAAGAATAGTAACAAGAACACCAGATTAATTAATGGAGGCCCTTATTATCAATACTCTCTCAAATTAAAAAAAAAACTTTTAAACACTTAAATCTCCGTGAATCATTTCAAGAATTACCACAATTTCCCATCGAGGATAATTATTGAGGTTATTTTGCCGGTGGAACATCCTTTTAGGACTCCCCACCAAATATGGCATACGATAATAATAATGATAATAATTATCAATAGTAGCTCAACTATAATTTTAGTTCACTTTGAACTACGACACTGCAGTCGAAAATTTTGAGTATTAGTTAAAATAAACTACTACTGTGTTGGAAATAGAGAAATATAAACACTGTGTTGAAAATGGAGTAAAATCCGAAAGCGCTCCATACGTGAGTAGTAGTTTATATTTATACTAATATTCAACATTTTTGACTGCAGTGTCGTGTAAAATAGTTTATTATATTATATAGAGTATTATTTACTTGGAGTATTATTATATAGGTTTAACCTCCTTGGGTGTTTCATTTGAACGAGTCAGCTGATGGTTTAAACTAAAATAATACTCTATATAATATAATAAACTAAATAATAAACTATTTTGTTATAAATTTTATAATAAATGTGATCATAGCTTGATTTAATCCGTAGTGAATATTTATGCAGTTTAGTCGAGCTAAAAAGACATTCTGGCTAGATTGGAATGTGACTAGCCTACAGATTGTTCAATATTGGATCAAAAGTTATAAATTTGCTTTCCAATTATAGAAAACATTCTGTTCTACAAATTGAGACCAAATTTATTATTTTTATACACAGCTTGATAGGTAATCTATGTATTTCTATGAGAATAATTTAAATGTCTGTTTCTACAATCAAATAGAAGATAGTTTATTATAATCAAATTGCTATTAGTAGTAATTTTGTTCAATTAATTTATTGTTTGTTG
Organism: Sogatella furcifera; assembly: GCA_017141385.1. NCBI lineage: Eukaryota > Metazoa > Arthropoda > Insecta > Hemiptera > Delphacidae > Sogatella > Sogatella furcifera. The sequence goes on along the minus strand of CM029550.1, from coordinate 3,631,222 downwards.
TTGAAATTAACAGGAATACCAGAAGGTGGTTGATGCTGAGTGGCAGATTTTGTACGAGAAACTGGACAAAATTTCAGCCAGTGGCGTACAAGTTGTTCTCTCCAAGCTGCCAATTGGTGACGTAGCCACACAGTACTTTGCTGACAGGTCAGTTTATTATATCATGAGAAATTAACTTGCCGTAATGCTCCCTCTTCAATAAAATAATGAAATAACTAGAGTTGTTGTCGCAATTCCACTTGAGTTTTCAATAAAATTGAAAATTAATTTAAAGGAGTATGTTTTTGTGTGAACTCTCTCAACATCAGCAATAGATTTTATTGAAAATGTGAGTGGAATTGCGACAAATCAAGTTTCTTTCTCTGTGAAAAGGTTCCATAACATCAACATTCATACTCAAATTTCAATGGAATACCCCCTGTGGGTTGGGGGCAGATGAAGATGAGAATACTCCACAATATCCCGTGCTTGATCGTAAGAGACGACTAAAAGGGGTCGTGGGGACAACATGAATTACCACAATACTGGGTATTGATTGGCCACACGGAGAGGGTGGTGCTGTGTGATCTTGAAGTTGAGTCACGACACTGTGAACTGCTCTTGGATGGGTGACCAGTATTTGGCCAAGTACACATTGGTGAGGTGGAACCTACCTGTTAGGGTCTCCAAACCATTAAAAGTCATACAAATATATTTTTTACCACAATTCAAACCAACCAAAACCAAATCTCAAAGCAACTCCAGAAGTTGCCTTGCCCTCAAACCCATCAGGATCTGCCCCAAGCAAGTTCCTCAATCTGAAATGGGTGCTTCAGGAACATGGAAGGTTACGTTGTATTCTTATATAGGGGCTTTGAACATTGAGAAGGCTTCTATGGGTCACTAAAAAACATTTGCCACACAATTAGACTTGAAAATGCAATCTAGTCTCATTAAATGAAAGTCAGATGTTTAGACTTTGAAATCAATCTGAAGAAACTGCCAAGCGTATCATACTGGATTGCGAGAGACTAGTGACAAGGAGAAGGCCTCTGTTTGGCTGCAAGCATCCAGGTGATGAATGGGACACAAAGGTATCTTGTAAAAGACACAGGTATTGGTTAGCTCAACTAGCGTACTTGGGACACACAATAAGCTTAGGTTGACAAGGATCTTCGAAATTATTAACATAAAATAAGGGACTCTCCTTACCACTGTAAGCCATGTGATTATTTTTGTTTTCTATGTTTCAGAGATATGTTTTGCGCTGGTCGTGTTCCTGACGAAGATCTGAAGCGAACGATGAAGGCGTGCGGAGGATCGGTGATGTCGACCGCTCACGATCTGCGAGAGGAGGTGTTGGGACGTTGCGAACTTTTCGAGGAGAAACAGATTGGAGGAGAGAGGTCGGTACCTAGTTGCAATTATACAGGGAAGATTTAACGTTGAATTTATGCTTGGGCACATAATGCAATAGAAACACGTAGTTGTATGGAACATTGCAAATCAAAAATCAGCTGACCAGTGTGCGTTGCTCCACAAAAGTCTGTGTTCCTATTACATCATGAGCACATGTGCCGTGCAACTATTATAGTAATGAAAATGTAACTGTAGTTTTGATTTAGCTATGTAAATAACTAAATGAACAAAATATCAAAGTAGACAGTAGATGCTTTACATCAGCCTTCAGAAAGCTGGTCCATGCACAAGAGACTGACGAAACCACCCAACTCTATGACGTCAGCTATACATTGAGTAACTGAACTGAGGATTTAGCATGAATATACAAGAACTTATAAACTTTCTATTTCCTTTTGTCTAATGTAGTCTATCAAGCAGAGAAGATACTTGACTAGGAAATGACTCACACGGTCAATATTGCGAAATTTATAAATTTGGTCTAAAATTGCAGATAAGAATGTTTTCTACAATTTGAGACTAAATTTATTATTTTTGAACTAATATTGATCGAGCTGAAGTCTTTTTCCCATCTTGACAGGATTTCTTCTTTGCTTGGACAGACTATATCAATGTACGTGATAGAAATGAAAATCCCAGCACCCTTTAGTATTTTTTATTCAAGCACATCCATCTTTCACTCTCCTAAGAGACATTCTCAACTGTGAATGAACAAAATACTGAATAAAAGATATCAAGAGGGTACTGTGATTTATATCTGTTAACCTAACTTTGAAAACTTTTATATCAGTTTTTATTCATTCAATAATTAGTAATTTATGAATGATACAATCATTCTCTAATCAGTAGTGTACTCGTATAAATGATACGTTAGTGATTTAGGTTAGGAATCTTGATTAAGTAATATTAGTTTTAGTGAATAATATGCGGATGATTTGTGTTTCAGATTCAACTTATTCACCGGTTGTCCCAATGCTAAGACGTGTACGTTGATATTGCGTGGTGGTGCCGAGCAGTTCCTCGAAGAAACAGAGCGTTCTCTGCATGACGCCATCATGATTGTGCGACGAACAATCAAGAACGACGCTGTTGTGGCCGGTTAGTACTCCTACTGTTACATAATGTTTATTATTTTCCCAAATCTCTATATATAAAAGCGAAATGGCACTGATTCATTCACTCATCAGCAGAACTAAAAATCTACCGAACCGAATGCGTTCAAATTTGGCAGACATGTTCAGTTGGACCTCTAGACGCCAACTAAGAACGGGTTTTTGAACCTTCCCAAGGGTACGCCAAATATTTGAGTTTTTCGGCATTTTCTTAATTTTTTCAAAAACCAATCGGTAGAAAATGTTGATATTTGGTGGGCAGGTTAAGATAAGGTCTAGAAATGTTGTGTTGAAATATTTTTGAAATCCGTTCAAGATTAAGCAAGTAATGAGTTTTTCAAAATTGTAGATGTATTGCGGGTTGCATATCTTCCACCTTGATACGACATATCCAAACTGTAAATTCAATGGTTCAGCGAGATTATAGATGAACTAATTTGGAAGATATTGAATAAAGTTTTAAACTATGTCCAATATACTTCTCAAGGTTACCCTTAATATTAGCGTTTTATTATTTTTCGGAGTTTTTCCTAGATTTTTCAAGAACAAATCGGCAGAAAATGTTGAAATTAAGTAAACAGGTCCAAATTAGGTCTAGAAATGGTGTGTTCAATCAATTTCGAATCCCTTCTGAACGGCTAGTTATGCAATATATCCCAGTAAAACGACAAAGCCAAAGAAGAAAATAATAAATTATATTCCAATAACGTTCCAGACTTTCAGTATACAATTTATTATAGTTTCAAGTTTAGCATAATATGGTATTATGATAGTTTATGATCTATACTCTATTCAAGGTCACTTGAGACGGAATAAACAAACTTTTTGAGTGTGAATGCGTGGAATGGAAGGTCTTCTTCTATGCGAAACTTTCGGCCACAGACCAACAGCTGAGACAAGACAAGTCGGACTGTAGCCAATCACAGCTCCAGACAAGAGTCAGCTGTTCGACTGCAGCCAATTTTTTCGCATAGAAGAAGACCTTCCATTACACGCACACACACACACACGCAAAAGGTTTGTTTATTTCGTCTCAAGTGATCGTGAATGGACTATAGTCTACTTTCAATGCTTCAAATGAATCTTATATTCGTACATTTATTCTATTATCCATGAATAGAAAAATTTATATATATAAATTAATGTTTTTCTTCAACCATTTGCTGAAAATCCATTCTGAATTGAACCGCCGTGAAAGTATACTATCTTATTGAACCGATGAACTGATTTGACGTCTATGACATCATTTAATTTTGTTGGAGGTGATTACTCTTTATTGCGTTTCTGAAACTAGTAATCTTTAAGTCTCAGGGCTGTACCACAAACCAAGTTAGAAGTAGCTGTCAGCATGTGGATTGACTTCAAAAATGGAATCAGATGCATCTACTTGATTAAGTTGACTTATCAGCATGTGGTCGAGCCTGTAATGACGTAGAAATACTTTCACGATAGCCGATTTCAAAATAATTCTAGAAGGAACCCAAGATGAAGAATTTCGTGATTTTTTCAAGATATTGTTGTTCAGTGATTAATTGTTTTTCAATTATTGTAAGTGGATATAGTTTCAGGCACAGATACTAAAATTCTATGTATTGTCATAAACGTGGTTATAGGCACTGTAAAAGTCAGCTGTGGATATTATTATCTAGATAAATAATAGAAAACACTGCATAATCGCAGAGTGACCATTGATTGTCATGCTTCTGATCGTTTAGATCGGTCGGATCCACCATACATTTGCCAATCATTCCTATGAGATTTGCATTAAAAAATGCGTGAATCATCTTCAATTTAAAAGTGATTACTATTTCTCGTGATTTTTGTTTCAATGGAATTGTAATTTTTATGACAGTGAAATGTGATTGATTGATTGATTGCAGGTGGAGGCGCCATTGAAATGGTGCTAAGCAAAACGTTGAGAGACTATTCGAGAACGATTGCCGGAAGAGAACAGCTGTTGATCGGTGCCATTGCCAAGGCGCTGGAGATCATTCCTCGTCAGCTGTGCGACAACGCTGGGTTCGACGCCACAAACATTCTCAACAAGCTGAGACAAAAGCATGCGCAGGGTAAGCATTTGCTGGAGACTGATTTTTTAACTATTATTTCTGAAATAGATTGGAAATTCAAATCTCAGTGTATCATATCAAGAAATACCATGATTTCCCATCGATGGAAATTAAGGTTATGGTGCCGGTGGAACTTTCTTTTGGAACTCCCCACCGAATACGGCATACGAATACATCCATACATTTCTGAAATTTTATAATTATAGAAATAGTACTTAAAAATTATGTCTAAAATTCAATTATAGAAATAGTACTTGAAAATTATGAATAATTTCTTCAATCAATTATGTCAATTATGAATATTCTCAAAAATTTTACTATATTTCCTATTTAACAGTCCGAGGCTGAGATCCTTTGTTTTATTTGAGAGTAATTATGAATGAATGAATGAATTGAAGGGTTCAATGGATGAAGGAGTTAACTAACAAAATTAAAAGTTTGAGAAAAATGAGGTCAAATTTATTTTATTATAACTTTTCATCTGTTCATTGCAGGTTTTCGTATTAGTAAATATGTATTAGTACTGATCATAAAATTTTCATGAGAATAGAAAAATGTAAAAATTCAAATTTTTCCGTAATTTACAGCCATTTTTGTGTAATTGACACCTTCTTCCATTGACTATGTGATGAAGCAGGAATGAAGTAAGGTGTCATCTACATTCAATGTCACACATTAAAATTCATTTGTAAATCATTTTAGTTAATAAATTTCATCTGATCTTCTTGTATTGACTGAATTTATTTTGTGTTTCATACATTAAATATTTGAAAATAAATTTTCATAGAACCATCTAAATTCTTCTGGAACAAATTTAATTTGGTCCTTCAGGTTTTCAAGTTTTTCGTTGGAAAGGGTACCATGCTTTCCCGTCATTCGTGGAATTGTGATATCAATGGCACTTGGAGTTGAATTATTCTTATTGCGCAGTAAGTTGACTTTTCGGAAAGGTGTGAACTCATCATAAGACTCCTTGAAGAGATAGGAACCAAATTCTTCCACCCTAATCCATTTTATGCCATCTCTGAATCGAACTTTTTCACCTAATACATCCTTCTTGGTATTTCTCAGTTTCAATTGCGATTCAAGTTCCTCCAATGCACGAAAATGATCAGTCATGTCAATAAGTAAATTTTTTCTACCGGAGTTTCTGATTATGTTGCGGTACTCTTCTGGTGAATAAATATTCTCATGTTTTCTAATGACTTTCTCTATTCGGCCAAAATCTCGGTCCGAATCTAAGTAGGTGTGCCCTACTTCAGGGAATTTGTGGTCAATAGTTTCAAAAATACCTTTTAAAATCAAATATTGGTAGAGACAAATCATTAGGAAATTTTTGTTCTGGCCTGCCGCAGAGTCACTCCATACAATCAGATTATCCTTTGATTTCACTTCATTATCAAATTCTATGGCAGTAAGCAATGAGCTGCAAATTTCTTTGCTCCCTCTACTAGCAACGTCCTCAGTCCACGTGCAAAAGGTAGCTCTATTGCTGGACTTATTAATAATGTGAATTCCAAAATTGTAAAACCACATTTGTCTTAGATAAAATGCCTTGGAAGTTGTAAGTTTGGGTAATGGCATTGTCTGTTGTAGATCTATAGTCATGTAACATACATTTGATTCATTTCTGGCCTTCTCCCTGTCAGTTTTCATGGCATGGAAGGCAGCATTGTAGTTCATTGTATGTTCAGAGTTAGCTTCACCAGCATCGCAAGTGCTGCAAGTATCACTCTTTGGCAAAGAAAATGATAAATTGAACTGAGTCAGAAAAATGTTGCTGTAAGTGCATCTTTTAACCAGATATTTTTCAGGCAACCCCATTTCCTTTGTTTCGCTCAGATATAGATCATACATTTTTGATATGGAGAGAAGAGGTGATAAATACTTCTTGTTTGGATTGCTCTGTCTAGAGTAATGCGAAGATTCTGCTGGGAATCTCTGTATATGCTGTTTTATGTGATTTCTCACACATTCCTCAATTTTGTGAGGCCGAGATTCATGATGCCCTCGTTTATCAGGAGGTGGGGCTGATAAACCTTTTTCAATCTTGCTTTTTATCAAATCTACCTTTTTTCTTCCTATGTCATATAGCTTACAAAATGCTGATTTACATACAAATTCTATCTTACGATTATAAGTGATGTGGTACTTATAAGAAGCTGATCTATTTTTCATTGCATTTTTTTTCATTCTCTTCACATCCGCTATGTCAATACTTTTGAATATCAGAGCATTTTTACCATTCACATCTAATTTATAGAAGCTAGAAAATATTTTTTTTCTGTCCTCAGTTGAGAATTTCTCTGTGCATTTTAATCTGCAATTACCATTGCACAAATTACCATCTGAAATTGACCTTTGTTGAATAACTTTTCCATTGTACGAAGTATAGCTCCTCCCTTTCTGTCTAGCAATGGCTGCTTTCTTCTTTTTCCACTCCTGTTCAACCCGTTTCCGTTTACGGGAAGTTTTCTTTGAGACAATGTGTGTGGTTGTTTCTAACTCCCCTTCATTAACTGTGGGAATTTCCTGCGCAATATTATTTAAACACTCATTGGGTTCTGGATCATCAAAAAAATCTGGACTTTGGCGAAACTGATCTCCACTTTGGTTTGTCCTTGAACAGCAATCATCATCAGAACTATTGTTGTCTTCACTATTGGGCACATAGTCATCATCACTGGAGTCCTGGAATATATTATTTGTAATCTCATCTGTATGGGCATCATCACTGTCTAGTGAGTTTCCTGCAACAAAAGAAAAATAATCATTGTCAACTAAATCAAAAAAATCAAACTAAAAAAATTCCAATCATCAATCAAAATTACCTTATTTTTTTATTGTTTTGATTGAAAAATTCATTTAAATCATTTATTAGTAATGAGATACCAGGTTTATAAATCTGGTTTACTGGAGATTAATAATGGTGTTACATCCAAAACCTGGTACCTTGTTACGTTAATAAATCTGTACTTTGACAACATTTAGTCTTTTTATGGATAACTATCACAATATCAACTTCACAACTATTCAAGAAATCATTTAATCTTTCATAACTTACAATACATACAATACAGTTTCAACTCCATACCAAAATTGAATACTATTATTCTGGAACAGAATTTTGCAACCTTCATTGTTGTATTGACAACAGAAACATCTAAATCTCCTAGTTTTGTGTAAATTTAAATACTATAGGGTTGTCAAAAGTTTGAGATCAAGATATTTGTGATGGAATTGTATTAAAAATAACACCAAGATTATTTGATGATCACAAATAATAATACTATGCAACAGTGGTTTGAAGCTTGAAATTTTATGAATATTTTAATGTCCATCTAAAATTAACATACAGTACTGTATATAACATGCCAATTCAAGGGAAGGATTGGCTGAACATGGTATCCAAGTTATTAGATAAGCTGAGTTGCAAGGTTGGACCTTCACTGTATCAGTGATCATTCAAGAGGCTGACAGTTTTGACTTTTGATGAATTTCTTGTGGGCATGAATTTCCAGAAAAAATAAAACATTCTAACTTAATGAATCAAGGATTGATGATAAAACGATGAAATTGATTAGGTACCTTCAGAAGATATCAGTAGCTGTCCATTATTTTGTAGACTTTCAATTTGATCTGCATGTATGCTTATATTATTCATGGAGGCATCAGCATTGTTAATGTCTTGGTCATTTCCTGCAACAGAATATCACACAAATAGAAATTTAACAACATCAATAGCACTTACTTAACTAGACAGAGTCCAATCAATGATAGAACAAAACTGAAGGGCTAATATTGTTCAACAGAATGTGTAGTCCTCATTTGTGTGAAACTCCAAAATATCTAGCCTACTATTTCTGACTAGGATAGAAATAATTTTGATTCAAATATTCATCTGGTGCTTATAAAAATATAATATTAATATGCAATAGCAGATTAAAGATGGGATATTTCAATATCCAAGCCACAGAATCATACAGGAGCCTATACTAACATAAATTATTATTGCAGCCAATTCCAATGATCACATATGGAAAATAAAACAATGTAATTAGCCAAATAATGAATGATTAAGGATAAAAAGATTATTCACTCTACATAATAATATAGAAATTACTTACCTTCATTGGGAATTATTGGAAGATGCTGTCTATTTTGTAGGTTATCCACTCTATTTGAATCATTTTTTGAATTTATATCTGGAGTTTTTGCAATATCAGTTTTTGCAATGTGGACTAAAAGTTCTCCACGACTACTGAAAGATTGCTCCATAGAGCTCAACTTTTTAGAACAAATAATATTCGTATTAATCTCAGAGGTAAATCGAAAAACGAAGCAAAAAGTACAGCAGGCAAACTAACATAACCTAGCAACTTGCAATAACATTCAAACAACACGAACACAGACACAGGCTATCTCAGTGAATGAAGGAGGTAAGTAACAAGTTTTCTAATGCACTCTAGTGGAAGAAGGAGTCAAGTAACTTTAACACTTTCATTCACTTTACATCTGTTATTTTCTTGTTAGTTGACACCTTCTTCTACTGAAATCTTGGCCAACAGTGGAGATACGACTTGCTGGGTTAGTGCTTAAGAATATAATGCACTTAACACCTTCATCCATAACAAAATGTTAATTTTCAAAAAAATGTCACTTGACACCTTCATCCACTGAACCCTTCAATTATGGATATGTCCATTGAATGTGAAGTATTCAATTATCATCACTTTCTGTTTTCTTGTATTTTTTCATTATTGATTATTGTGGAGTATCTAATTTTAATAAGTTTCTGTTTTTTATCTTTGTCATTATTGATTATAGTATTGTTTGATAATTGCTATCTATACCCACCTGTTCTGATACTTGATGTATCCTGCTCAGTGTATTATAAGTAAATGAATGTTTCCTGCACAGCGTATTGTAAAAAAATGATAATATTGAAAAAAATTAAGAGAATTCACTATTCTAGAGCTCAGTTGAAAACCCCTGTTCTTCATTATATTGAGATATTTTCTATTATTTAATTTTATTATACTAGGTACCGTATTTATTAGAGTACTGGGTATTGGCCACTCGGTGAAGGTGGCTTCATGGTAATCGAGAAGTCAAGTCACGAACACTGTGGACTGCTCTTGGATGGGTGACCAGTATTTGGCCAAGTACACATTGGCAAGTTGAAACCTACCTGTAACACCATTAAAAGTTATGCTAAATATTGTTTTTATTAATTATTTAAATAGGATTTAATTTGTTCAGGTGACCACTGGTTCGGCGTCGATATTACGAAGGAGGACATCAGCGACAACTTTGAGAACTGCGTGTGGGAGCCGGCGATTGTGAAGCGTAACGCGCTGACTGCGGCCTGCGAGGCGGCCACCATCATTCTGTCGGTGGACGAGACCATCAAGAACCCCAAGTCGGGCGGCGACATGCCGGCGGGACCACCGCGCGGTGGAATGATGGGCAGGGGGCGCGGCCGACCTATGATGTAGGGCGGGAAACAGTTTGGGAGTTGGTTTGTTGATACACGTTGCTAAGCCAGGTTTCAATTATTGCTAGAGTAGTATAATCTGTCCAAGCAAAGAAGACATTCTGGCAAGATGGGTTAATGACTCCAGCTCGGTCAATATTAGTTCAAAAATGATGAATTTGGTCTCAAATTGTAGATTAGAATGTTTTTTATAATTTGAGACCAAATTTATAATTTTTGAACCATTATTCACCGAAAAAGTCATTTTCCCAGCTTGCCAGAAAGTCTTCTTTGCTCGACCAGACTATAAGCCAGGTTTGAATATTGCTAGAGGTATAGTCTGTCCAAGCAAAGAAGACCCTCTGGCAAGATGGGAAAATTACTCAAGCTCGGTTAATATTGGTTCAAAAATAGTCTATTTGATCTCAAATTAGTATTTGATCTACTATTAAGACCACATTTATAATTCTTGAACAAATATTGACCAAGCTGGAGTTATTTTCCCATCTTACCAGAGGGTCTTCTTTGCTTGGACAGACGTACTGAGAGGCAAGGTGTTATGCTTCAGCCAAAATCCTGGTTATTTGTTTGAGAGAGAGTGAAAATACATAAAACTCATTGGATTAAAAACACAGACTATTATGTCCAAAACTTTGCAAACTCCATTGATAGTGGCGGTTGACGAATGTCGGTTATTAATTCTCAGCTCTGTCAGGATAGTCTGAAAACGGTCTACAAGAGGACTGTCACGTCACACTCTCGACGTGATATAATGCTCACATAGACCGCTCGCCAACTGTCATGTCAGAGTTAAGCATTGACGACGATAAACAACAATTCGCCAACCGCCAGTTTGATGACGTCAGCTATGTGTTTCAGCCTGGTTGTTGTTTATTACGCTAACTATGTCTTGTATTCAAATAATTTTGCGAACTTTCATTGTATTCGCCTTTTTGGAAACTTTCGGCTGGCTTATGTCACTAGCAACGTGTAAATAAGACAAATGTATCTGAACTTGTGTTATGTTTTGTGAAAGAACATTCTCACTTCGCCCTAATTTTCTACACTCACTTTGTTCTCCGTTCGGTTCTATTAACATAACAACTACTTACATCGGTTACGACCAGTATTTGCTGTTAACTCGCTCGCTTTAAACTGTAGCAGAAACTTTATTATCAATGTTGAATAATACAATTTGCACTGTTCTATACTTTAAACTTGAATAAACATTTGTAACTAATGAGTTTGAGGTTATCTTTCCCTGTTCCCCATAATGGTTGAAAATTTTCAGATTAGAAAAAGAATTAATTTTGATGAAATTTACACTTTTATCAGAGATGTTGTGGAACTAATCCATAATTTAGGTGAGTGAAAACAAAGGTTGTCAGATCCACAAATTTTATTTAAAATCAGTGGAAAAGTGATGATGATTCCCTGAGCATTGAAACTTGAGTATGGTATTTTAAATAAACTTTGTGGATCTGACAACCTTTGTTTTCACTTACCTAAATTAATTTTGGTTGCAAACTTTTGAAGCAACTACTCGATTATTGAAATGGAAGGAGATTGATCAATAAAAGTTGAATTGCCTTTTTAAATTTCACGAAAATAGAGTATGAGATTGTGAACTTTTTTCATTCCCTGAACCAGAATGTCTGTTTTTCCAATCTTACCTTGATTGAAGGATTCATATAATATTGAACCCCTAAAATTCGAATGATTGTTGTTTCAATAGTGCTCAATTATTATTCGAGAGATACTAGTTATAAAATTATTGTCTATTCCAACTCTTAATGCTCTAATATAGGCTCTGTTTCATAAAATTTATAAGTTATTTATTACAGGTAAAAAGTGCCTCTCTTAATGCTCTAATATAGGCTCAGTTTCATAAAATTTATAAGTTATTTATTACAGGTAAAAAGTGCCTCTCTTAATGCTCTAATATAGGATCTGTTTCATAAAATTTCGAAGTCATTTATTACAGGTAAAAAGTGTATGCATGACACTTTCACTTCATTTTTTTACTCCCTGATTTAAGTTATACTGACTAAGTAGTGAATAGTAAGGCTACTGTAGTTACTGAGTTTTTTTAGCTAAACGTCAACTTGGATTTTTCATGAGAGGTCAACTCTACAACAAAATATGAGAAATCAAATCGATTTTGGTTTTACGCACATTATAGGTGAAGTTTGCGCAAGCTGAGAAGACACGCCGTTACAATACACTTAATATTGTAACGGCGTATCTTCTCACATAACGCGAGACGAAAAAATGCTTAATCCAGGTGTGTGCTGCGTTATAGATTGAATTGGTTTGAATGCAAGCTGACATATAGTCTGTCCAAGCAAAGAAGACCCTCTGGCAAGATGGGAGAATGACTCCAGTGTGTTCAATATTTGTTCAAAAATTATAAATTTGTTCTGAAAATGTAGATCAGAATGTTTACTACAATTTGAGACCAAATTCATATTTTTTGAAACAATATTGACCGAGCTTGAGTCATTTTCCCATCTTGTCAGAGGGTCTTCTTTGCGATAGGAGACGATGCATCGCTAAAAGATGATAATTTCCGTTAAATAAAAATACAATCGTACAACATTGTAAGCTAATATTGGGTTACCTGTAATGTACGTCAAGCCTTTTTCATATGAATCGTATTAGTAAGTTGATTGCATTAGCAAGTAAGCGCTTTACTTTTTAAAATAATTATTTAACAAGAATCATCAGATAGCTTTATTTATCGAGTGAACAGTTAATAGTGATTCAATCGAGTTAATGAACTGAACAAGGAAAGTTACGATAGTTTTTCACTGAACAATTACCTATTATGTATTCCGGATTTTTTCTAGAATCCCAGAAAAACTTTCGCAACAATGATCTGAATTAATCAATTCTTCACGTTATTTATAAACTAAAACCCAAGGAAAATATAACACCATGTTTTGCAATAGCAAACGTCATAATATGTGTCAATCAGTTGCTCATTGTTTATATTCATAAATAAATAAAAGAGGAAATCACAGTAGGTACCCTTTTATATTGCATTATTATTAGCTTATGGCTTTATTTGGTGGAGAGACCTAAAGGTGTTCCACCTCGCCGACTTAATCTTGTTTTAGTAGGAAACATGATTGAAGTTCTTGAATATGTTCACAGTTATTTTGCATTGATAGTATCCCTAGAAAAAAGGAAACATTGTATTCATAATTATTCAATAATTCGTAAAGTTGATAATACAATGTAGGAAAAAGTAGGCTACTTATTTCTATATTTTAGTTCTCATTGCCTTTGTAGGATCAAATAATTTTATTTTTGATATATTTTATAAAGTTCATAAAACTTCAGCACAATCCTCTTACTCCTGTGCTATCATCCTAGATTCAAAACAATATTATCCAATGAATAATCAAGAAATTTGTAATGGGTTCATTTTCATTTTGTAAATTGAAGCTTTCTGAAGTAAAATAAATTCCTAATTGGATTCAGAAGATATTTTAATAAATACAATTTTGTAGCGTATTAATGTGCTTGGCGATGAGACCGTATTGTACTCGTATTCTCGTTTATACAGAATATCAGACAAATAATAAAAACCGAGATTTGACTGTTTCTTACGAATAAAACATTCGAACAAGGAAAACTCACTAGAAATGATTTGGAAAAACATAGTCATTTCATAAATTGGAATTTTATTTCTGTTCAGTTTACTCAATTACTTTTGCTCACAGGGAGCCTCATAAATTATGTAAAGTTATTCACAACTTTTTTGTCGGTTCGAAAAGGGAGATCAAGAAACTTGCCAATGTAGAAACAGGCCATTTTGAATAATTGTTTTGCGTCAGCGAAAAAGCGCTAAATCCTATTGAACGATGAAAAAACCTAATTGGACGTTGAAGTCCTGATAGCTAATAATAGGCTACCGGTACTTTGTGGATAGAACTTTTGTATGGACTCGTATACAAACTGGTTCTGGGAATTGATCATGTATCATGTTCAATGTAGCAGAAGATTTATTTATTTATTAGTAACAAGAATATGATTTACAGAATTATAATGAAAGCTATCGTTGACTGAGAAGGATATTTTCCCGGAAAATTGTTCGTGGAAGAATGCTAGCTGGCGCAAGCTGAGAAGATACTTGTTACAATGTAAAGTATATTGTGAAGACGTGTCTTCTCAGTTTGCACGAGCTACACCAGCATAACATGCTACAAATTGTCTGATCTTCACTTTTCTACAGCATTAGATCTTCAGCTTTGCGTGTGGTTAGAACAGAGAATCTGCTATTACTTGATAACTTTTTCCGAGTACATTTACTTCAGTGTTGGCTCTGTCACATTACAAACAGCGTGAAGACGAATGTAACCGGTTTTTGATTATTTTTTCCATTTTTATAAATCAGTTGGACCGATATTTTCCTATTTAGTTGTTGGTGATTATTTACTATTGGATTTCCGTAGCTGCAGTACGGTACGGAGTCACTTGTGTTACAGTTTCGCAAAAATTTATTATTGGATAAAAATCAAAGATGGGTAAGTAAATTTTTGTTCCCTTTAATAAGGCACATTAAAACGATTTAAGCTTCTCCATAAATTTATTAATTAATACAGCTATGTGTTAATAATAGTGAGATTTTATTAAAAATAATTATGCTTCTAGTACGGTAAGTATAGAATAATAAAATGAGTAAATAATTTTTTTTTCAAATGTTGGAATTATTGAGAATCATAAATTTTATTGAAAATTTTCAAATACGAATAATTTGAATTATAATGCAATGCAATTACATACATATGCAATATCGTATACAAATAGAGGAAAAAATTATGATTTAGTTTCTGATATTCTGTATTTCATAAGGTTTTTATCGTGAAAATATTCTGATTTTGCAAAAGTTTTTTTTCAATCTCTAGTGAATATCTATCTAGTAGTGGGAAAACTGCTACCTACATCTTTCAATGCTTCTAGTTTACATTTTTGGGCGTATGTTGTAACACTTATGGTTCAAATAAGTTACCATGTCCATACAATTGAGTTTTACAGGAACTCTCAGTTCTTAATTTTTTTACAAGCTAAGTTAATATAGCGGGCTCGTTAAAAGGAGCAAACAGGTTTTGAAGTCGTGTATAAGGAACCTGGAGTCTGACAACTAGAAATTATTTGCTCATTAAATATAATATGAGATACACCAGGAAAATTTTCAGAATACAAATACATCATTTACTGTTCTTTTTCAAGTTCAAGGGGGTTATAAGTTGATTTCGACGTGCGACCATAAAAAATGTTTGCTTTTCTTATATTAAACCTATGTTTGTTGTTTCACGTAAGTTTATACATCGGTTCTGGTTGATCATTTCAAGAAATACCTCAATTTCCCATCGAGGATAATTATAAATTACATCGGTTCTGTTTGTGGTATCTTGTACATTATTTGTTTCATTTTTTTCATTATTTGAAATTGAGGTTTGGAGTTCCATTTGAAAAACCGACCAGTAATTATAGAATAACTTGAATTTTTGAATTGTGATTGTATATATATTATATGAAAATATTATACCGTGTTTTTTCATTTATTCCAGCCAGGAGATCATTGATTTCCATTTACCAAGTGATTGCGATTTGCACTCTAGCTTCAGTATCCTACTGTCATGGACAAAATATGTTTGATCGCTTGAGGAAGAGACAAAGTAAGTGACGATTTCAAATATTCAAATTTATTTAAGAACAGGACAAATTCTCGTTGAAAAAAATTGTTACAGTAAATCTTTTGAAAAATGCGAAAGTCATGGTAAAAATAACAGTAGATCACTGCTTGTATAATATTATTGTAATTTATGAAATATATAGATTTAACTTCCAACAATAATAAAATAGAAAATAACATCAATAGGCCTACCTACATGATATAATATATAAAAACTGAACTTTAAAACTTTAAACTTATTTCATTATTATTTTATCCACATTGATAATGGCCTAATGTGCCGAAACATGTCTGTGTTTTAATAATTTTAAAGTTTTTCAAAAGGGTGTTTGATTTCCATTAATTTTTCAATTATAATATATAATTATGATGTTGAGTCGTCTATCCCATGTATTATTATGTAAGTTATGACGAGGCTATTCTAACGATCGATATTAATTATGCAATGTAATGAGAAAACTCTGTATGAAATTAGTTAAATAAAGCCAGTGTTCACTTACAGTAACTATTTCACTATAGTATAATAGTTCAGAATGAAATATTTACTAGCAGTTCGTAATGGAAAACAAAATAGATGAATTTTATTAGTGTGTTGTGTATCCATTTTTTCCACTAGTGACTGTAGCCTACTATGAGCTTGATTATAAGAACATTTTTTTAGAGGTTTTTCTAGATGATTTTTTCTTACAATAAAGGTATACCGTATTTATAATCAAGTTTATTATATTATCTGTTAGCGGAACAGTAGAAAGCACGGATACGATACTATACCCATCACGATCACTTGAGACGAAATGAACAAATTTTTTGCGCGTGTGTGCGGATAAAGGAAGGTATTACTTCATACGACGGTTGGCCGCAGTCGAACAGATGTAGTCAATCACAGTTCTTGGCTTTTCCTCAAGCTCAAACAAAAATAGCTACCTGTACATGCAAAAAGTTTCTTTATTTCGTCTCAAGTGATCGTGAATAGGGTATAGAATACACGGTAGTAGGGATTACGCTCATGTTTAAGTCGATAAACTGCTATATAGGTGTGACGTTTCATCAATGCTCAAAAATCTTCAAAATCTAAAAGCTGATTGTTAGCTGATGATTAATAATATTATGTGACTTCAGATATCCATTTCACAATAATGCTATTTTTTGTGGGGTCATGAAACATCATAATTCTATCAATCTTCAATCATTATGCTCATGATCCGTGTATTAATTAATTAATTTGTGTATTCTAGCTGGTATCCGTACGGTATAGAGCCTATAATATAAGGAGTGACTTCTAATGGCAAGTGAGAGCTTCTATAATAAAAACAAATCTTCTTGTCACACTTGCTATTTAGTAGCAGCTAGTGAAGTAGCCTGGTGTGACACACTCTTTAAACTGGATCATTGCTTTCTTCACAGTTCATTACGTAAATGAAGAAAACACAGACGAGTGTCGTACTCCTGCCGATGTGGACGGAGAGTGTATATCGATACTGGACTGCGAGCCGCTCTACTCAATATTGGAGAAACGGTTTAGGACACCCGACGAGCACAATTTCCTGCGAGAATCGCACTGCGGCTTTGAAGACGACCTGCCCAAGGTGTGCTGTCCGTTCGAGGGCGCTACCTCTTCTTCCACTACCACTTCACCCATACAATCGACGACCACTTCCTCCACTACCACTTCACCCAAACCACAGCGACCACCTGTTGAGCCTGAACCAAGTGGTAACAATGAGAGAGGTATGCCGAGTGACTGCGGCAGAGGAAGACTTATCGATAGGATTGTCGGAGGCGGACCAGCTGCCCTTAGTAGGTTACTTTATTTCGTATTACAGTTTTTTTTTAAATTTTAAATCACAATGTTCCCTAATAATTAGCCAAGTGGCATTACTAATTCGTCCAATGAGCACCATGCTACTGCCTCACTTTCAGTCATCCTTTCAATCATACTTTAGCCAATCCAGCTAAGTATTAAAGATAATCAATATTTGCAGAAGCAGAAGTTCTTAGTTATATTCATATAGCTTTCATTGGATATTCGAATTAATTATTATTTTAATGGACTATTCTAACAGTAGTCAACTGCAATACCGCTATCTAATGATAAATATTCAGTTTATCCTAGTTGTCAGAAGTTCAAGAGTGTAGAGTCTCTGTTCCTGATCTAGACTCGGAATGAGTAACTTTCTGAAAAATAAAGATAATGTGGACAATAATTCAATATGGACAAATATAATAGAATTCATAAAATTTGAATGAACTGAATAATAAAATATGAAAATTAATATATATAATATATAATAAATATGAAGATTCACTATAGTAGAACCGTTTTATAATGAAATGTAAACTAACAGATTTTCAATATTAAGCTCACCTTGAATAATAAATACTTAGGCCTACTTTATTCACGCTGAATTTAAAATTGACAAATGTCGTGTTTCATTTGAAGAAAAGTTTTTATATCACAGGAAAAGTTTTAATTTTACTCTGAACTATTTTAAATATAAAATACTATTTCTTCTTTTGTCTTCATCCTACTTGAACTGTTGATTATAGTAAGCTTAAAAACTTAGTAGATATAGTGACTTTCACTCTTACAACAGTACTCACGATTTTTATGCTTGTTGGACGCGTTTTCTGAGCCACATCTTCAGCATACAAGGAGTAACTAGATACTGAGGTCTTGCAGGTCTGAGAATTTGGGAACTGCAGACAATAAAACAAATTGCCAAAAATAACAGATACTCTCAGACATTCATTGACAAAATCCATCAAAAAATCAAACAGAAAACTGACAGACTGACCAACAAGGACACTGACAAAAAATTCATTTCATTGACATATCATTCCAATCAATCACTCAAACTCGCCAACATTTTCAAAAGACATAATTACCAGGTTGCCTTCAAAACTGAACACCACACTCATAGATAACTCATTCACCACCCACCATCAGACATCTACAAACAATCAGGAGTATACAGAGTTAAGTGCAATGACTGTCCATGCTTTTATATAGGGCGGACAGGCAGATCATTCACAACTAGATTCAATGAACACATACGTGCAATATCCCACTCTCACACCCAATCGCACTATGCAGACCACCTTCTTGACACCAACCACACATACACTGATATCAAAAACAATCTGGACATACTGCACATCATGAAAAAAGGACATAGACTCAACACAATAGAAGAATACGTAATCTACAAACAACAAAACACAGCCCAACAACATACTAAATAGCCAACTCCAATACCAATCCCACACCCTATTTGTTATTATAATTTAAATTTTAGTTTGAATCTTCCCGCCCAAAAGCCTTCCCCAGACCCTGTCATACCTCTCCTAACCCCCTTCCACCAGCCCAACTCTTTTCCCCCACCACCCACTATCCACATATCCCAAATTCTCAGACCTGCAAGACCTCAGTAACTAGTTACTCCTTGTATGCTGAAGATGTGGCTCAGTGCCACGAAACGCGTCCAACAAGCATAAAAATCGTGAGTACTGTTGTAAAAGTAAAAGTCACTAGTATCTACTAAGTTTTTAAGCTTAATAAAATACTACTCACGTGTGGAGCGCTTTCGGATTTTATTCCATTTTCTACCCTGAAATGTAGTAGTAGTAGTAGTTTATATTTGAACCAATATTCAAATTATTTGACTGCAGTGTCGTGTAAAATAGTAAAATAGTTCAAAGTGAAATGTTTACTAGCAGTTCGTAATGGAAAACAAAATTGATAAGTTTTAATTATTTTTCTAGAAGCCTGTATAATTAATGTCATTTTCCACTTCAAAGTACTTTTAAATTTCTTATACACACTAGTTATTACGGTACTTCAAATAATTTCGAGAAGTTCGTTATATTGAATGAGTTTTTTTACAGGAGCCTGGCCATGGATGGCTCTGATTGGCTCCAACTCGATGAGCAGGCCTGCCTGGAACTGTGGCGGCGCTCTGGTCACCTCCAAATACGTAGTCACCGCTGCCCATTGCATTTTCGATCAACGATTGTGAGTAGAATGCAAATCGAAGTTTTTATTATAGTCTGTTCAAGCAAAGAAGAAGGCAAAGTTCAAAAATTATAAATTCAATCTCAAATTGTAGGAAACGTTTTGATCTACAATTTCAGACCAAATTTATACTTTTTGAGCCAATATTGACCGAGCTGGAGACATATTCTGGCAAGATGGGAAAATAATGACTCCAGCTCGGTCAATATTAATTCAAAAATTATAAATTTAATCTCAAATTGTAGGAAACGTTTTGATCTACAATTTCAGACCAAATTTATAGTTTTTGAACCAATATTGACCGAGCTGGAGACATTCTGGCAAGATGGGAAAATAATGACTCCAGCTCGGTCAATATTAGTTCAAAAATTATAAATCCAATCTTAAATTTTAGGAAACGTTTTGATCTACAACTTCAGACCAAATTTATAGTTTTTGAACCAATATTGACCGAGCTGGAGTCTTTTTCATATCTAGCCAGAATGTCTTATTTGCTTGGATCTGTATATCACTATAATTTCTTCTCAAGTGACCTACTATTTTCACTTTGTTATTAGGGCTACTAATATGTATAATAGATCAATAATTAATCAAATCGCCCTTTAAAATAAGTTTATTTTTATCATTAGTTTTGAATTTTTAAGTGATATTAAACAAAATAAACAATTGATTTCATTTTGTTCAATTCCACTTGAAAATGACTTGATTTCAGACAAATAAGTTGATTTTGTTTAATTTCACTTGAAAATGACTTGGGAGTTCGAAAATAGTTGAGATAAAAATAAAACTATTTTAAGGGTAGTAGGCTACTTTGATTAATTATTGATTTATTACTAATAGCCTAATATTTTGTTTGTTTCAAATTCAATGTGCTGAAAATTTTACTGTTTTTTATTCAACTTTACTATTCCCTCCAATCCTACAACGTTATTATAACAGCTCAACTCGTTTCATGTTGTTTTGCTCTTCATTAAACGTACGGTATTACTAATGTAAATATTTCGTACCTACTTTTGCAATAAGCTAAAATAATTGCAGTTCATTAACTTTTTCTCATCAGGACAATTGTGCGACTTGGCGATTTGGATTGGAATACGACCAGTGACAATGCCAATCATATTGACATCCCTGTTGAGAGAGGCATCATGCACCCGCAGTACAATAAAGCGAGGCGCTTATCTGACATTGGACTAGTTCGACTGAGGCATGAAGTCACATTCAACGGTAAAAACAAGAATCGTTTATCAAAAAATATCACACATTGTCTATTTTTAGTTCATGATATAGCGTAGCCTACCTTAATTTCTGATAAAAGTATAACTCACCACTTTTGGTACTATAACTATAAGGGCATAGTCTGTCCAAGCAAAGAAGAGCCTCTGGCAAGATGGGAGAATGACTCCAGCTCGGTCAATATTGGTTCAAAAATCATTAATTCAGTCGCAAATTGTAGAGCAGATTGTTTCCTACAATTTGATACTGAATCAATAATTTTTGAACCAATATTGACCGAGCTGGAGTCATTTTCCCATCTTGCCAGAGGCTCTTCTTTTCTTGGACAGACTATACCACTATACATCAACAAAAAATAACATTTTTTCATATAATATATTATGCTTAACATATAATAAAATATTTTCATGTATCAGACCTTGAGACTGAGACTTATTATAGCTCAACCACATGAGGACTATTTCAAGTCAAGTCGATTCGATCCTCAAGTTGAGGATGTGTCGAATAAACTAGAGAGACTAGAGAGGCTGCAAATAGAAACTATATGGGCTGTTTAGTCAGAATGAACAACAAATAATACTTTTACTCATTCATTCGTAGTAAATATTGATGAATATACTAAGTTAATTATTAACAATTTCAAGAATAAATCGTTACTTTTTTGAAAAGTAAATGGAGCACAATGAAAGTTCTAATATATGGTTACATAATTATGCTTATTAAAATACGGTACTAAACGTTGTAACATCATATTTCAACATGTAACAATTTCTATTTATATTATTATAAAACTAAGGTTTTAGTTTTCAATTGTTAATATTTAACTCGAAATCGACGAAGGTATCATAAATTAACAAGAATTCACACCCAACATGGAAGATGCAATGCATCATCTTTCAAATGGTGACTAATATGGGGTGATGGAGCAGACAGTATAATAAGTTATCGTACTTTTTATTCTGTCCAAGCAAAGAAGTTATTCTAACAAGATGGGGAAAATGAATCCAGTTCGGTCAATACCGTATTGGTTAAAAAATTATAAGTTTGGCTCAAATTGTATGAATAAACATTCTGATCTACAATTTGGAACTAAATTTATCATTTTTGAACCAATATTGACCGAGCTGGAGTAATTTTCCCATCTTGTCAGAATGTCTTCTTTCCTTGGACAGACCACAAATTAAGTTAAACCTTGACGTGCACTTATGATATTGTGAACAAATTATTCGAAAGAAGATGCAATACGCTAAATTTATAAATTAACAAATATATTGATGCAAATAATTATTATTATCAACCTTTTTCCAGATGACATCAGGCCTATTTGCCTACCATCTTCCGATCAACTGAGATCGAGGAATTTGGACACACTGTCACCTTTTATTGCTGGCTGGGGATCGTTCGGATTTAGTGAGTAGTCCAATCTAGTTTTGTAGGTATCTATTCATTAAATTTTGATTTTTTCATAAAATATTTACGGTCTTGAATAGAAATATTCTAAATAGATTTTCTACTACCCTACAATAATGAATTACACGGTTTGAATTCCTTTCAGGAACATTCACAAGATAATAAATGTATCAAATAAAAAATATGCATATGGCTTTTTTGTGGGGAGCTACCCATAAGGGTAGGTTCCACTCGCCTTGGTCACAATCTGGTCACCCATCCAAAATCAGTCCATAGTGTTTGTGACTTAACATCACAATCACCTAGCAAACGTTTCACTGAACAACCAGACACACCACACAATATGTATCAGATTAAACAATCGAACTGAAATCTTACTATTGAGTGTGGAGTCTCAATCATGTTAAAATCCTATTGTATATTGTACTCCATCGTCGATACACAATAATTTGTATCGTGCATCTAATTTTTATCGACTTCATCTTGCATGTCCGCGATATTTACGAACATTTACCATGGTTACAGGAATTGTTAGTGTGTGATGATTTTCGGCTCTAAATTTTTAATTAATTTTCCTATTTTAATGAAATTTTGAAACTATTTTGTGTTTTTCGGATCAACCCTTCAAAATTCAAAATTTTAAAATTATTATCACTTCAAGATCATTTCTTTGAGTGAGAAAACTTCGGCTGAAAAAGAAATTTGGACTTGTAACCTCAAATTTTGGACTATATTTTAATGAAAATTGTGTTTTGAAATACCAAGGGCTATGCCTGTTCTTTCAACCGATGTGTGTTTTTCCAATAGATTAATAAATAAATAAATTTGTATATCTTTTGTTTGTATCATGATAAAAGAAAATTGTACCGTGGACACACACAGATATAGAGTAGCAAATGGTCGTATCAAGAACTTTAAAACTTAGGGCTGTTTGAAAATAATTGAAAAATGAATAAAAATTTCTAGACACCATCTGAACCTGTCCACCAAATATCAACATTTTCTACCGATTGGTTCTCGAAAAATGAAACATGTATGTGAAAAACTCTAGAAAAACTAAAATATTTGGCGTATCCTTGATTTTTATCCTCTCTTAGCGCGCGTCTAAATGGTTATTGAAGACTCATAAATGCTAGATTAAACTCATAGATTATAGATTATATTATACTATATTATATTATACTAGACTCATATTATAGATTTATAATATATTAGTGAGTGTGCCCAACTAGAAAATGTACAGAAGCTGCTTCTGTATTCAAAATCAAATACCGGTACTCTAAATATTAACCATCATTATGACTTAATAGTAAAGTATGGTGTATTATGTATGGTGTAGGGCAGGCTATTATGTATGGTTTGTATGGTGTATGGTGTAAGTATGGACCCTCCTTTGGGAGATTGGCTGTCGTTAGTAAAGACAATCAGTCGTTTCCCGTCTCTGTAGGAATAGTAATTGTTGCATTACACTCTAACTGATTAACTGCATGTTATTCAGAGGTGTTCTGCGCCGCCAATTGGTTGCGGAGACTGGCTTATGGTTGAGAGGATCAGCGTGCTAACCACACGTTACCTCTATCCTGGTTGATTATTATTTGCTTGCTGTATGGTCTGTCCGGCCGGGAGGGAATTCTGGCGGGGTGGAGGGGGCGGCTTCGGCTCGGCCAGTGTTGGTTTGGGGACTGTGAGTTCTGATTGAGAATTTATGGCTTTTGGGCCGGTATTGGCAGGGCTAGGGTCGTTTTCCCGTCTTGTCGGAGTGTCTTCTTTGCTTGGATGGACTGTATAGTTTGGTGAATATGAAACTGGCAACCAGCTGGTAAGCCTAGGCCCTTCATAGGGCTGTTGCGCCATTGACAAACAAAATTACTTGAAAGAAAAGTATGGTATAGTATGGTATTATGTATGGTGTAAGTATGGACACTCGGTGAAGGTGGTTACTTGGTGATCGTGAAGTTGATTGGTCACGAATGCTATGGACCGCTTTTGGATGGGTTGCCAGCAGTAGGCTATCCAATCAGGTACATTTTGGGGAGGTGAATACACATTTCTGTAGAGGTCGTGTTGGACATGTTTTTATTAAAAAATCATCAATCTAAATTAATAAATTTTGAATTATTTCAGACAGTTCGGAGCAAACAATGCTGTACGAAGCTCAAGTGAATGTGAGATCGAATGAGCAATGTGCAATGGATTTCAGCAAAATTTCTCGGGTCACTATTGACCACTCTATCATTTGTGCAGCAGCCCCAGGTGTGGATGCTTGTAAGGTAAGACAAAATTTTATACTTCTATAGGTCTTCAGTTTTATACTTTTATTTTTTGAGGGCGAAGATAACATCATAATTATAATGATTAACTTCATAATTATAGGCAGGCCTAACTTCCATATAGGTATAGTCTGTTCAAGCAAAGAAGAGCCTCTGGCAAGATGAGAAAATGACTCCAGCTCGGTCAATATCCGTTCAAAAATTATTGATTTGGTTTCAATTGTAGGAAGCATTTTGATCATCAATTTTATACCAAATCAATAATTTTTGAACGAATATTTACCGAGCTGGAGTCATTTTCTCATCTTGCCAGAGGCTCTTCTTTGCTTTATATATAGCATAAGATATGGAATGTACGATATGAATGAATTCAAAGTACTGTAGGCTATAGTGTCTGTCCAAGCAAAGAAGGCCCTCTGGAAATATGATATATTGACTCCAGCTCGGTCAATATTTATTCAACAATTATAAATTTGGTCTCAAATTATAGATCAGAATTATTCCTGCAATTTGAGACCAAATTTATAATTATTGAAACAATATTGACCGAGCTGGAGTCATTTTCTCATCTTGCCAGAGGGTCTTCTTTGCTTGGACAGACTATAACTATAATTTTGCTTTGATAACGCAGTTCAACTTGTCTGGTGAGATGTGATATTACAATTTTTTGTTGTGAGATATGTAGGCTAGCCTATGACAATTTCCTGTGTTACCGTAGGCTATTCATTCATGAATTCATTAGAATTGTCATTTGTGATCAAATGAGCAATGAGCGTTCCTAGCGGGAGAACAGCATAAATAAGAAAAAATCTGAAACTTTCTAAAATAATGAATTAATTAATGAAAACTATATTAGGTACTAAACGACCGGTAACGAGCCATTTGTGGTACTTTTCAAGCATTATTTAGATAATTTTAAATTCTCATGTTGTGAATTGAGTTCCTGAATGACATACTAAAATGCTTGCGAAAAATGGTTCTATTTTACAGGGCGACTCTGGTGGACCAATGATGATACCGCATGAGAAACGTTTCTATTTATATGGAGTCGTATCGTATGGAATTGATTGCGCCAATCCCAAGTATCCTGGAACGTACGCAAGAGTCACCGAGTTCGTGGACTGGATTGAATCGAATGTTTCAAGCTAACTAAAACCATGAACTTCTAGTGAGAGACATCTATTTGGACTCAACTATATAGAGACTGTATAATCAGAATTCCAAAGTCAGACTGAGTCTCTAAAGACTCTATACTATCGAATTATAGTCCACGCAATCCAAGTTGACTGTTTTTCTCTTCACCCGGGAAATAGCTGCGTTGCCAGATTGTGTGAAATTGGAACATCAAATTCGCGATTAAACCCCATATCTAGACGTAGAATTTTATCCTTGATATGTCAGTAGTATAAAAAAAGTTCATGGGTAGAAGGATTTGAAGAAAATTCAATTTTTTGAAAAAAATTTAAAAATCGCGAAAATATTACTTCCTTTTGTATATCACTTCTCTCACAATCATGGGTTGTAGTAAAAATAAAGTTTTTTATAACAAAATGACAAGGAGAATTCATCGAGCTTTCCAATGGTTTTTGAATTTTCTATATCCGACCAATAATTATGTTTCAATTAATGAATATGTTTGTCAATGTCGAGTCTACTCGAACAGAAAACATGAAATTTTCGATGATCTAGAAACTTTTTTGTTTGAGAAGATAAGTTGGTGGTGAAAGCGAGAACGTTGTTCAAAAACAATTGAAATTATTTTTCCAAATGTCGAAAATAGTCCGAAGATCGTAATTTGGCCTCTCAAGAGTTTCAAAGTCAGGAGAGCGGTATATGCATGAATCATTGTAGTATGTTGAAGATTGGAGTCATTGAAGCTAATCGACTTTGATATTCGAGCTGCGAACAGCTGGTTTATCATAAAAATAGTGAGTTTCACAACACCGCGTGATTTTTCCGAAGCTACGGAAAAATGTTACTTTTAACATTCAGTTGAATGTGTTTGCGTTAGGAGAAGTTTCAATTCCATTTAAAATGTCACTTTTAACATTCAGTTGAATGTGTTTGCGTTAGGAGAAGTTTCAATTCCATTTAAAATGTCACTTTTAACATTCAGTTGAATGTGTTTGCGTTAGGAGAAGTTTCAATTCCATTTAAAATGTCACTTTTAACATTCAGTTGAATGTGTTTGCGTTAGGAGAAGTTTCAATTTCACGCAAAATGACAACGTAGGTATTTCTCGGGTGGAGGGGGTTTTCGTCAACTTAGATTGCGCCGACTATAGTGAAGAATTATTGACATTTGAGAATGTAGGCAATCTGTTAATGTATTATAAGTAATCAAGGTATAGCTGACGTCAAAAGGTTAGTCTGCGTCTGCTCGTTGTGCGCTCTAACAGCTGATGCTGTCGATTAGAGTTGTCACACAGCTATACCACAGAGAAGGTTTGCATTCTCTGTGAACTCAGGGTGGAGTTGGAAGATATTTTTTGGAGGGCTGTCCGTCCCCCCGGAAAATTTTAGGAATTTTTAGTTCCTAATACGCCGTTTTGAACATGTCATTGGCGTCCAAATATGGAAGTACAATGTTATAAAATTTGTGGAGCATCTTATTATAAAATAATATTAACTTTCCAGTCAATTTAAATCCAATAATAAATCTTGTTTAATATAGTTTCAAAAGATTACAAATAAAATTTTTTATAAGATAAATGAATTACTGATAATTTTTATTATTTTTGTACAACCAAATATAATATTTGCTAGAAACATTGGGGGCGGGGCGTAGCCACTTCTTCTATCGCGTACTTTGTAGTGCTTTAGATTCAGGATAATCAAATTGAATGGATAAAGATATAATAATTAAATAATTTATTCAATAATACTTCAGTTACACAATTGCTATTATCATAGCTACCTTTAATATTATATAAATTTTTATTTAATATTAAAGGTAGCTATGCTATTATTCATGTATTTGGTACAAACATAGAATAAACGCTCGATTCTAATGATTGGATGTGACTTCATAATAATTATGAATTGTTTGAATGGTTACAATGAGCAATGAATGAGAAAATGACATAATAATTAGGTGAAAGTATTGAATCTTTCTGTCCAATAAAATAATCCAAGACAGAGCTAAAGAAATTCTCTTTCAATTCACGTTTGAGGATACCGAATGATTATAAGCCTTCACCACAATCCAATACAATACATGATGTAACAATTCCAAGGTAGTTATCACAGGAAATATTTTTGATGAAGCAGATTCGCATATAGTTGGCTTATATTAACTGAAGCTATATTATATCTATATCAATGCACTAGAACCAGACGAGGCCCTAAAATACCTTGAATACTTATTGATTTATTGAAATAATACAAGTATTGATCTGATACCGGTACCTATTTTTTAGTTCAGTACTGTCATATTTAATGTATGATAAAATAGTATTTCATATTATGAAGCACTAAATTTCAGCCAAATTAAAATAATAGGCATATGGCATTCAAGGCTCTTGATTTTCAAGATTTCAACCAGCAATGAATGTTATTATTCTATTAGAAAACCCGTAGGCCTATTGACCAAGAAAAAATGTGGTCTAAAATTATCAATTAGAACGTTTTGATCACAAATTAATGACTCACTTCTAAACATTTGTGTTACTGTCCGAAGAATGATGAGATGAAAAAATGATAATATATATTTTATTAATAAACTACTGACCAAAGCAATCCAATGATAAAATAATTAGAGAAGGTTCACGGTAGTTTTTACTTATTTAAGATCTTGGATACCTCGTGGATTTTACAACATTTTTAAAGATCTAAAAATAGATCACAATCATATTTTTCAATAAAATTTATTGTAAGAGCATAATTAGTACAGTACTAAGTACAATAAAAGTAGAAAACAAATAAAAAATCCATTAAGATTACTTTGTTGCAATTCTTGACAACTACAGAACATCCGAAAAATCACAAAGAAAATCATGACGTGATTTCATATTCTTCAAATTTTCAAAATAATGAAAGTGAATTTAGTTTCAATAGTAAAACTGGAACTTCAAACTCACTATCTGTGAAAATAACACAAGGAATATTAATGAACAAGTCTTAAATATCTCATAACTTTATTGAACAACAAATCTTGAGACATTGGTTTTAAGGTAAGAATATGATTCAACGGTGTTAAATTTCCATAACAATTTCAATTTTTTGGTAAAAAAATGTACACACACCTTCAGAATTATAAATTAATTTCAATTTCAGTCCTTTCCTATTTTTCCAACCGATGTTTAGATGAATACATTGCTAAAATAAGCCATTACTTTGAAAATTTGAACAATACACACCCGAAAATCTATACTGTTCAAAAATGTACAAATAAAATAATGTAAATCCAAGCTTTGATTTCGAATAATATTTACATAATAGTGTTGCTTAGGCCACCAAAATTTAAAATATTAATTTTAATTTTCAGGGTCTGACTAATTTTTTCAACCGTATTTTCACTTACATAAATAATTACTGTTTACTCCTCAACTAAACACAACTCGAGAACGATTACTTTTTAAATACATTTCAAAATTTACAAGATTGTACTGTACAGATGTCACTTTTAAAGCCATATAATCTTTCAGACTCAGCGACAGGAAATTTGCATCCGCTTTCCTGTGTTAATCAATAATGATCTTGCTATTAATAGCATCCCCAAACACACTTTTTAAGTTGAAGGATTGCTATTGAAAATTTTAAACTATTCTCAGTCTAGTAAAATATTAGTTCTTATATAATAATATACATAGCACTTGAAGTGATAGAAAATCAATATAATTATAATAATAATATGACAGAGATTTAAGATTCTAGAGAATGACGAGCCATATTTTTCAGCAATAAAATATTGGTTTGATATACCTTAGAAGCCGTAGACTACTAAATTACAATGCCACTCCAGTCCAGTTCAGAGTTACGGGTCCACGATTCAATTTCCATTCAATACAAAAGACAATTTAGGAATAAAATAAAACGAACATGTTTCTATAATGATACAAAATCTTTAAGTTTGATTCATGTATGTTGATACATGTTTCAAATGAAATATCCCGTATCACTATTGAAACACATACTCTCTTTTGAATTTTTCATTCCATAAATGTATCATCTGTATTTTAGTAACTCAAACACTACTTTTTCATACAAAACATTCCGCCAATAAGCAGAACATTAGCAAACGTAAGCCAGGTTTTGAGATGTAACAGTTTGTACGAAAACGAAGTAGCATTCTCACAAAACTAACGTAAACCGTAACGAAACGTTTTGTAAAACATTTTCAGTCCCACAAAACTTGGGCCGTAACTGACCGTTAACGGAAAAATATTTTCGCTCAACGTCAGCTTCAACGGAATGTTTTGTAGACGAAAAAATATTTCCAGTCTTGCTGATAACGGAAAGTTTTGTAGACAACCGAATTTTCACTACCGTGAACCGTAACAAATCATGCATCGATTATCAGTATCTTAATACTTGAGCCGTATCTCGCTTACTTAGTAGACTATCACACCAATCTGTCTCAAACATCTCGCGCTCTCCCCGTCATGCGCCCCGACATGAACGAACAAAACAACAATGATTGAAACTGAATACATTATATATTTCTATCAACTAAACGATAATGTGAGAAGAAAGGTAGGTAGTAGATTATATTGAGAATTTGGATATAAACAATATTCTCAACGCTATATTGAGAATTTGGAGATAGATAAACAATATTATTCTTGTTTATTTGTGGATAAACCATGTTGTTGTTGGAGATGAACAATAATTCTTCTCGTTTATTTGGAGATAAACAATATTACTCTCATTTATTTGAAGATAATATTGTTGTTGTTTGCAAAGGCCTTGGTTGGTGGCTTGAGGGGGTGGTGAAGAGGGGAAGGGAGGGACTAGAGCGAAGGCGGCGGTTCACTGGATTGTACCGGCCGTACCGGTTTGCGTCTTGCGACCGGTGCGGGCGCTAGCGGCACGTTTTCACAGCGAATGGTTCCCGTTCCGGTGGACGGCGGAGGCGGCTGCACGGCTCGCCGATTGGTCGGCGGCTGGTGTGGACGCGATGTCGCCGCCCCCGGCACCGCCCCTGGCCCCGCGCCGCCACCGCCTCTACCGCCCCCCACCACCTGTGGTACCCTTCTCAGCGGACCGTCCCACTCGGCGGCTTTCGCTGCTCCCTGTAAACAAAAAGTTTTGGTTGAAAACTTAGCGTAAACAAAGTACGTACAACAGAAGAAAAAAACCTTCAAAATTATTAACAAAATAAATCAATAAAACAGAGTAACCAAAGACCTCCCATGCAGTATTGCACATTTTTAGTTTAGAATACCGTTAAATGGGTTGAATCTAGGCCTCGAGGTATGTTTTACTTTATGCGAAACGGTCCGACAATCGGCCGCAGTCGAGCAGCTGTAGCCAATCACAGCTTTTGTTGTTCAAACTCAAGGACAAGACAAGAGCTGTGATTGGCTACAGCCGTTCGACTGCAGCCGACCGTCGGACCGTTTCACATTCAGGAAAACCTACCTTTAAGAGTGACTTGGGCCCTAAATAATTATACTATATTAAAAGTAAAATATGTGTATGATTGGCTCATGTCATAAAAAAATATTTATTATGATTGACGATACTTGACAACGTAAGTGTGTTTTTCATTATAATGGAAACCTATCTTCAAGAGGTGGAAAATGACTCCAGCTCGGTCAATATTGTTCAAAATTTTTTAATTTAGTCTAAAATCGTATGAAACATTTTGATCTACAATTTGAAACAA
This sequence comes from Sogatella furcifera, assembly GCA_017141385.1. Classification (NCBI taxonomy): domain Eukaryota; kingdom Metazoa; phylum Arthropoda; class Insecta; order Hemiptera; family Delphacidae; genus Sogatella; species Sogatella furcifera. The sequence goes on along the minus strand of CM029550.1, from coordinate 3,599,710 downwards.
GATTCATGATTTTTGTACCAATATTGAACGAGCTTGGGCCATTTTTCCATCTTGCCTGAAAGCATTCTTTGCTTGGACAGACTATACCAAAACTTTTGTCAAACCCTACCGGTTTGGGTCTCCCCACCATTAAAAGCCTTACGTATACATAGTTTTAACTAATAATTCTTCACCACATCTATTTTTCTATAGTGTTCTATGAACTGTCTCAGGTATTGTAATGTAATGACGATGTAATGTTGTTGCAATACCTTCAACATGACAATAGATCAAAATCAAAATCGAACCACCCACCTGCTGTTGTTGCGCCACAACCGGCGCCTGTTGTTGCTGTTGTTGCGTGGGCTGCGTCGCTTGCTGTTGCTGCTGCTGCTGCTGTTGCTGAGCGGCGTTGACGACGCCTCTCCGTTCCGCGGGGCGTCGTGGCGCAGGAGGCTCTTCGCACAGTGTGGTCAGCACCAGTTCCTGAACAAATAGGCTGCGATCGGCGCGCTCCCTCTCGGCCAACTGTAGCTCGGCGTCGGTCAGGCTGGTGTCCATGCAACTGAAAGCACAACATGACTCGATTATGAATCACTTTATTGCAAAATAATACGATTTCTGAACTGATTGAAAAAAATAAATGTATGATGTAATATTGTTGTAATATGTTGCTTGTGTGTGTAATAAACTGAAAAATAAAATTTTAAAATTATACATGTCAAATAAAATTAAATTTATTATCTCTAAACATAAACAATATAACAATACAATATTTATATCATTAAAAATAATACAATAAAAGTATTATCAAAGAAGCTAACTCCCATAACCAATTAGATCCATCTGGAAAACTGAGTACCAGACAAGTAGCCAATGAAACCGCCCAACTTTTTTTGGCGTCAGCTACAATTATACGATTAGAGTTGATAAGTAGCAATGTCTAAAAATGATGTTTTGAATTCAGAAGAAATAATAATGCTTCACATCAGTGCGGGGGGGAGTCGCCTAACATACAACATTTCTTTTCTTAATATGTATCAACATCAACAGTAGAGTGGAAAATACAGTAGAGTGATTATGCAGTTCAATAATTATTATAACTATTTCAAAGACTTCGTACTTATACTTAAGCCTGCCGAATTTAATAGGAGACTCTCCACCCGTTATCAAGATATGATGAAAATCATTAAAAACAGAATAACAAGAAAACTATACCCTATTCACGCTCACTTGAGACGAAACAAAGAAATGTTTTGTATGTACAGGTTTTGTATTTTTGTTTGAGCTTGAGGAAAAACCAAGAACTGTGATTGACTACAGCTGTTCGACTGCGGCCGACCGTCGTATGAAGTAATACCTCACTTTACCCGCACACACGCGCAAAAAATTTGTTCATTTCGTCTCAAGTGATCGTGAATAGGGTATAGGGAGAATTCGGCATTTTGCCAATTACATTTTCTGTTTGTTACAGCTCAAAGAACACCGTGGTGGTACTCGAATCTGTTCTTTTCGGGGCACTCTGTAAAAGTTCATATTCATCAAATCTATTTTATTGAAAATGTTGTCTGACAGCAATCAAAAGTTTATTCAGATTTTGGACAACAGAATAATGTGTACAATTATTGAGCTGGTTGTAACTAATAATAACTAAATTATCCCTAACTATAACTAAAATTATCCACCCTGAACATTATCATTGTCAATGAAATCTTTGATACTATAATAACATTCATAACATAGCAGTTGATTTACATAAGTACTAAAGTATTAAACCTTATTCCAGATCACTTTCTCATGAACTCTAAGATCAGTGGAAAAACTAAACTAGATATAAAAAACTGGACCAATAGTAGTTTTTTATTCAATTTAGATTTATGAGACTCAAGATTTCTGCGCAAACTTTTTTTTGCATTGTTTTTTTAGTTATTTTTTTTCTCTCGGTTAAAAGTGGACTCTCTCACCATTCTTTTTGCTTGTTCTTCCTTCTGTATTCTTTCTTCCTTACTTTTTTTTCTCAACGTCTTACCCCTTCCCATTCCTTCCTATCTCTTCACCCTACCTGCCTATTACATGGGAAACCATAGTTGGTTAGGTATTATTTCTTCTCTCTTTTCTTCCCAGCACACCCAGCCATGAAGCCTGTGTTTTTGTTTAATGTGTCATTGTTATGTATATTTGTTTTTGAAATTTATTGTATTTATTTTGTATTTTGTGTGTTTTAATAAATTGAAAATAAATTGAAATTGAATTCATTAACTAATTATAAACTTGGTGAAGTCTGTTTTAAATCAATTGAACAATTCCTTTCCTACTTAATATGGAGATTACGCATATATATAGTCTATGAGTTGGTGGTCCGAAATTCTTCTAAACTTATTCCTAAATTCATGTCCATGATTTACGTTTAAGACAATTATAAATTACTCCAGGATTGTTGATGGAATTTATTATAATGTTTGTTTAAACTGAAATTACATTTGATCTGCTATAGAGCCTATGACCGAGCCGCCACATACCAAACACCCAAGACTAACCTTGAAAGCAATAGCTGAGAAGTGCTGTGGTTGCCGGATTGCGAGTGACTGCTCTCCGCCGCCACCAGTGGCGCACTGGAGCTGGCTCCCGCCCCCGCTCCGCCAACACCGCCCCCGCTACCGCCACCGCCTCCACTGCCGCCTCCCGCCGAACTCTGTGTCTGCCTTCGCGGCAATCGTTCCAGCTGTTGTCTGGCTGCCTGCAACACATTAATAATATCAAATCAAACTTTATTCATCAGATAATCAATTGAGAATAAAGTAATTAATCATTCGATATTCATTTATTCAGAGAGACCGACAAACACTCATAATAATGATAGATAGATGGATGCCTTTATTTTCCACCTAGTAAAATACACAGGTGATGTGGGCGAAGTTGAGGCACGAGAGCCCCCTCTCCCACTCAACCCACCATAGGGAAAGAGAGAAGAGGCAAAGGTCCTTTACTATCTCGATCTCAATTTTGATAAGAATAACTCAGCCCAGAAAAGGTTATGTTATAGCACAGAGGATTAAAATACTTGTTATAGCAAGAGGATTAAAATCCTTGTTATAGCAAGAGGATTTACATCTTCTGTGGTTATAGCGTTGTAGCAAATATACAGCATATTAAATGTTTATAGAATCGGGGTGTCTAGGAATTTGCATGAATGAAATTTAAGACTTTTTCCCGACTATTTTTCAAGACAAAGTTGGAGTTTCTCTATGCGTTTTTAAACGTTGCAACTCGTTATATATGATTTTATGTCTAAACTACCACCCTATGTCTTAAATTAGAGTATATTTTAATATATACATGAAAACTTTTATGTTTATATATAGTAAATTAAATTATAATGTAAATTATAGCAATTATACTCGAACCTCAACATCCAAACAAAAAGGACGATTCCTACCTACGCCAACTTGTTCTATAGGCTACAAAAATTATTGTCTCAAGTATCAGATTGAAGAGAAATAAATTTCGCCGAGAGGGATTTTGAAATACGGATGCAAGTGTTTCCAATTCGAAGTTACAAACTTTTAAAGTAGGTAACGGAATAATTCCTGTCAAAAAAGTATAGTTTTTAAAAAATGTAACTTGGAAACGGTTGACGATACAATACAGAGTTGTAATTGATCTCAATCTCTTCCAAATTTTATTCTCTAGAAAACACATGCATGAAACTTTTTCGTCCAAAACTTGGTTCGACACCAAATTCACGAAAAACTGAAATTTTGCACCTTTCAATCCCCCCTCCCCACCAAAACCTGATGTCGGTTCATTTGCAAAATATCGATATTTGATACCAAACATTAGTTCAGGCCAGCCCAATATGAAAATAACTCAACTAATATGGAAAAAAATGAAAAGCTTTATAATCTATGAATTTTCCCGACTTGACTTCAAATTCCAGGATAATTCCCGACTTTTCCCGACCTTATTTCATTTCCAGACTAATTCCCGATTTTCCCGACTGCTAGACACCCTGAGAATATACAGTATTGAATATAGGTGTCAAAGAAACAGCTCTGCTCTAATTGTGGGTTAAGTGGGAGAGGGGGCACTTGTGTCTCAACTTCGCCCACATCACTTGAGGGTCAAGTGTAAGAGAGGGCCGGCTTCGCCCTAACTTCGCCCTCCCAGGTTTAAAATAAAGGCAGCTTTAAAACAAATTCAATTCAATTCACTTGGGTAATGAGCCAAGTGGAAAAATAATAAAATAATCTATCAAGCTTGTAAGTAACATATTATTATAATTCGATAGTATTCTATGATTTTTCTGAGGGTGATACCCACATAAGCTCTTAGGCTTGTGCGTGGGTAATGAGAGGAATGAGAAATAAGTTTTAGGTAGTCGGGACTGACTGCTTCTATACTTAATCAAACGCTTCTCATGATATAGAGAAACTGTAATAATGATGTGTTGATATTTCATCAAATAGTACTTTATTGATCATAATCATAATAAAAAACTCAATCAAATTATGCAGTCAATTTTGCATCAAACGATTTGTAATCCATTTTCAAGATAATAAAGTCAATAAAAATGCAATTGCAATTTGATACAACTTTAAACAAATTAATGGCGTTGGAATTGATTCAAGATGTTTCAACAATATTACAAAACCTTGATTGTTTAATTTCCTTGTGTATAGTCTGCCCAAGCAAAGAAGACCGTCTGGCAAAATAAGAAAATGACTCCAGCTCGATCAATAATGGTTCAAAAATGATCGATTTGGACTCAATCGTAGGAAAAATTCTGATCTACAATTTGAGACCAAATCATTTTTTTTCAACCAATATTGACCGAGCTGGAGTCATTTTCTCATCTTGCCAGAGGGTCTTCTTTGTTTGTACAGACTATATCTTGAACGTATTTTGAAGTGTATACACAACTTGTGTAGGTACTGTAGGCTTATTGATCAGAAACCTATCAAGAAAACTGATTGTTCAAAACTATATACAGTGGATTTTACGTAAACAAAATTATAAATGTTAGCCTCATAAATAGCATAGCTTATATTATTCTTATTGTATTGAAAATTGGCCCTTCACTATTCAGTATATTTTGAGAGTTCTCAATATATTTTTTCAAATTTTACACCTTCAGAGGATATACTTACAAGATAATCAAAGATAGCTAGTTCAAGAGCTTCAAACGTCATTGAAGATATATATTTTTCAAATGTTGAACTGTCAGATAATAGATGCGTATTTCAAATGTACATCAACATAAGAACCTCTGTTCTTTATTTATTTGTGATCTAGTTTATTTACAAAAGCACACAATGTAGCTTTACAATTAAAAATTCAAGCAATTTAAAAATAAATATTAACCAAGAATGATGTATTACTACAAAGTGGCTAAAGTAAACATTTACAAGATGTTTCCCATACTATTTGAGAGCCAACAGGTGTTGAGTGGTACATATGTACACGTGTTTTACAACTCGGAACATCGATACTCAACAAATGTACAGAACACATGGTTTGTTTAGTATGAACCCAGTGATTGAACCAGTTTCATATACCAAGATTTTTGGACGTCAGATTTATCCTTATAAATTCTACTTGATTTGACAGAACTTAGCAAACACATCATGTGTCTCTGCGCACATCATAAGTTCGCCAGGCATCATTCAATCCAGTAAAATTTATAGGGACGGCAAAAAACCGTACGTTTTAACATAATCTTTCTATTGCATTATGAAAATGTATCGTATGTTTCATGTCTCTCATACTGTATTTGTTTTATTAATTAAACTCATGTTTTTCAGGATTAACTCATTTTTTATTTACTAGAACATATCCAGGCTTTTAATACTTTGTAATTCATACTATCAACATATTTTATGGAAATTTTTTGATACAATCATCCTAGTTCACAATTTAAAAACGATTCTATCATAAGATTACTTTCTAAAATTAATTGTAAAAGAATCTAAATTACAGTGAAAATAATCCAAAATTTTACCATGTTTCCTATTGGCGGAACATGGTTATGTTGGCGAGGTGGAATTACCTTTTGATCTCCCCACCAAATAAAGCCATACGCTAATAATAATAAGATTACAGATGATGTACAGCAATACATGCAACAAGGAACCGGCAAACCGATCTGAGACCGAATTGAGATACATGATTTCAACTCGAATACGAAACATGATGTATTAATACACCATGTGTGAGCCTATTAAAACTTTTTACTCGCTACTTCACTACCTATTTGTGGGTTAAGTGGAAGAGGGGGCTCTTGTGCCTCAACTTCGCCCATATCACTTGTGTATTTTACTAAGTGAAAAATAAATACATCTATCTATCTAACTATCTATGACCGCTTGAAGCTTTAATGATAGAAATACTCGATCTAACTTAGCTGTCCCACTATGTTTTCATCCTAAGAATATATGACTGAAATAAAAACACCCTAAATTCTGTCAGTTTCACACTTTATGTGTGTGTTTTGATTCCATTACGAAACGGTTCTACAATGTCAGCAGTCGAATACATCAATGGCAATACATACCCGCACCTGCTGCCTCTCCAACTGCAGCTGCATCTGCAGCTGTTGCAGCTGTGACGGCGTGGTCTGTCCCTGGCCTCCGCCGCCCCCGCCCGCAGCTGCCGCGCTGCGACGCACGCCCGACAGCTGCGACAGCAGCTCGGCAATCGGGTCGACCGCGTCACGTGACGACGGCGACAGTGACGACGACAGGCCGGTCGAACTACAAAAAAAAAAAACGCTTAGTCATCATACACAGTTATGAGAAACTGTTTACAAATTGATAATTATAATACATAACTTGGTTATTTCAAAATAAGGCCGGTTGCAATTGGATGTTCGTGAGATTAACAGCAAATGCTACTTTCGAAAAGTGACCCTTCAAAACATCATTATTATTATTATCATAAATACGGCCCATTCAGTGTATAGACAGTGTATGATTTCAATGATTTTAAATGGACCGACTCTCTTACTCTACATATTTATAGTCTGTCCAAGCCAAGAAGACCCTCTGGCAAGATGGGAGAATGACCCAAGCTCGGTCAATAGTGGTTCAAAAATAATCAGTTTGATCTCAAATTGTAGGAAACAATTTGATCTACTATTAAGACCACACTTATAATTCTTGAACAAATATTGACCAAGCTGGAGTCATTTTTCCATCTTGCCAGCGGTTCTTCTTTGCTTGGACAGACTATGCCTATACAATTAATACATTTCAAATATGTAATTATTAACAAGCAAAATTTGACCAAAACTTCCAAGCAAGGTGATCAGTTAAGCTGAGGACGCACTGCCGGAGGGTGGATAGAATGGAGGATGGATGGTTCATCTATACAACATACAATATACATATAAATACATCATATGATTGGTAAGACGTCATACTGGCTTTGAGGTTATGTTCTCTAAATTTATTTTATTGACAGATAATTTCTTGGAGTGGAAAACCTTTGGCAGGATCAGAAATTTGGCATTAACCTAAAATTTTAGACTATAACTTAATCAAATACTACATTAAAACTACAATGAACGTATTGTGTTAGAAATACTAAGGGGTAAGGGCTATTCCATTAAACTTGTGCCATTGAATAGATGAATACATATTTAACAACTTCAAAATGGCGACTGTACAATATCCAGACCATCCAGCCTAGTCTGTACAAGCAAAAAGACCCTCTGGCAAGATGGGGAAATGACTCCAGCTCGGTCAATATTGGATAAAAAATTATTGATTTGGTATCAATCGTAGGAAACATTCTGATATTCAATTTGATGCCAAATCGATATTTTTTGAACCGATATTTATTTATCATTTATTAAATCAATCAAAAAATAACAAGGGTTAGTACAATAGGCATAATGCCCAAAACTGTTACTAAACCAATTTTTAATATTGACCGAGCTGGTGTCATTTTCTCATCTTGCCAGAGGTTCTTTTTTGCTTGGGTAGAATATATTTACCCACCACCTACCGACAGTGCGGCTTCAGCTTAACGGATCTCCTTATCAATAAAAGCCATAGACATATTTTATTCAGACTACAAAAATTTGTGTCAGCCAAACATAATTATTTCGAAAATAGTCTTACTTGAAGTGCATATTGGACGCCCTTGGTCTGGCCCTGGATGATCCGCCCACTCCTCTGGCGGTGTGATGCGGTATTCTCCTCACCGCGTGCCTTGAGCCGGTCGGTTCGTCGTGTTACTGGTTAAGGAACATGCTAACAACTAGTGCTGTCATACAAAAAAATTGATTACAAGTACAGATATTCAGTAATTTATTTCAAGATTTTCTAAAGGATCTTAGCTTATTCCAGTAAATTGATAGTGATTGAAGTTTGTTACCCAAACCCTCGAAAATATAAACCCATAGATTCAGAACCTGAGCCCTGTTTCAGAAAACACGGTTTTTGGACGTCTAGTATTTTGTTCAATTAATGAATAAATCTTGACGAACATATTAACACATTAGCAGATGTACATCATGTGTTTGCCAAATTCTGTTCAATCTAGTAAAATTTACAAGGGCGACAAAAAATCGTGTTATCTGAAACGGGTTCACTTCCGTTGAGTACAGTCTGTCCAAGCAAAGAAGACATTCTAGCAAGATAGTAAAATTACTCCAGCTCGGTCAATATTGGTTCAAAAAATATAAATTTGTTCTCAAATAGTGGAAAACATTGTGATATAAAATTTTTGACCAAATTTATAACTTTTGAACAAATGTTGACCGAGCTGGAGACATCTTGCTTGAATCCCATCTTGCCAGAATGCCTTCTTTGCTTGGACAGACTATAGAGGCTAATGCTGTTTTAGTCTGTCCAAGCTAAGAAGACCCTCTAGCAAGACGGTAAAATTACTCCAGCTCGAGCAATATTGGTTCAGAAATTATTGATTGTGTCTCAAATTGTAGATCAGAATAATTTCTACAATTTGAGACCAAATCTATAATTTTTCAACCAATATTGACCGAGCTGGAGACATTTTCCCATCTTGCCAGAATGCCTTCTTCGCTTGGACAGACTATAGAAGCTAATGCTGTTATAGTCTGTCCAAGCAAAGAAGACCCTCTGGCAAGATGAGAAAATGACTCCAGCTCGGTAAATATTGGTTCAGATTGTGTCTCAAATTGTAGATCAGAATGTTTCCTACAATTGAGTCCAGATCAATAAGCTCGGTCAATATTGGTTCAGAAATTATTGATTGTGTCTCAAATTGTAAACCAGAATGTTTCCTACAGATCAAATCAATAATTTTTCAACTAATATTGACAGAACTGGAGACATTTTCCCATCTTGCCAGAATGCCTTCTTTGCTTGGACAGACTATAGAAGTTATCAAAAAGATTGAAGATAAACAAGTCACATCCCAATTAAATTCAGACAATATAAGAAATTAAACATTACACATTAGAACAACAAAAGTAAGCCATTGTAACATTCGACCAATAGAAATGAGACAATATAACATTAGAACAATAGAAATAAGACAATATAACATTCGACCAATAGAAATAAGACAATATAACATTCGAACAATAAAAATAAGACAATAACACATTAAGAAACAAGACAATATTAAGACATCAAGTGCATAAAGAGATAGGTGTGGCATAGATAGCATGGCAAAGGATATCAGAAAGGATATGAGATCCCTGGGGCTGTTTCGATGTTCGAGGGTAAGATGACTGGCAAAGTCCTCTGTCACTAGGTTCGGCTCTCCGCCGGGCAGAGCAGCACATACTGGGCAAACCTACAAACAAAAAATGAATATTTTTTTAATGTTTTCAAACCATGTAAACGCATGCATACATACGAAAACAATTTTTCATCAAATGTGAAAATACCTTCATTCAACCATGAACAACAATTTACAAATAACTTGTTCATCAAGTTTCATGCATGATGAAATATAATTCTAGAATACTAATTCACGAAATTCACATTTTCCTGTTCAACTGAAACTGTTTTTAGCTTTTGATAATCATCTTCATATCTAATACATTATTCATAGGATTTCCATCGATATGAGCTACTATTAAAAATTCAGTTTTCACTATTTTTATGACATTAATAATTTATTTATTCATTTATTAATCTATTGGAAAAACACACATCGGTTGAAAGAACAGGCATAGCCCTTGGTATTTCAAAACACAATTTTCATTAAAATATTGTCTAAAATTTGAGGTTACAAGTCCAAATTTCTTCTTCAGCCGAAGTTTTCTCACTCAAAGAAATGATCTTAAAGTGATAATAATTTTAAAATTTTGAATTTTGAAGGGTTGATCCGAAAAACACAAAATAGTGCAATCGAATTAAACTAAAATGCCGGTAGCTTGATATTGATTGTAATTAATTATTAATAGATGGTACAATCTATTACTGATAGATGTTACAAATGATAGTCTTCGATAAATAATACATACAAGCCCCCAAGTTTCAAGAATGTAACTTTCCCAGAAAAAAACTTGTAAATGACAACGTATTTCTCATATGAATCAAACAGAAATAGAAAACTTTGCAACGGCTGTTGCAAAAATTGAATGCCTCACTAATCTAATCTTACCTAATCGACAAAACTTCCTTGAAACCAAATTAAAAGCATAGTTCCTTCAAACCTTTAAATGCAATATCATTTTCTCATTTGAATAGGAGCGAACATTTTGTTTTTTTGTCAATACAGTGGCTCAACAGCCCGTGAAGAGCCTAGGACTACCAGCTGGTTACCAGTTTCATATTCATTTCACTATCAATTCCGTCTAAGCAAGGAGCGAACTGTTGTCGTTTATATTAATTGATCAGAAATTACATCAAAACGACCTGACAACATTGTACTCTAAATAGGCCTCTTTACCCGGCGGACTTTTGATACAGAGTCGAAAATTGATACAGGAAGGAAGCTCGTTGATACGAGACAATTGCAATGCTCATGGATCGCCACCATAATGGAAATAAGCTGATTAACTTATATATTTCAATGATAAAACATTTCAAGAGCATTCAAACTTGATTTAGGTATTAAAATGACGATAAAGAATAATAAAACATTTCATTTTAGAGAGCCAAGATATTTTTTCCCGATTTTAGACATTGTCAAATGAGCTGACCCCACTTATTGTCTGGTCGAGCAAAGAAGACATTCTAACAAGATGGAAAAATGACTCCAGCTCGGTCAATACTGTTGAAAAATTATAAATTCAGTCTCAAATTGTAGAAACATTCTACTCAACAATTTGAGACCAAATTTATAATTTTTCAACAGTATTGACCGAGCTGGAGTCATTTCCACATCTTCCTAGAATCTCTCCTTTGCTTGGACAGACTATAACAGGGATTTCCTTTCCAGTACGATTGTGTATCAATTTTGAACTTTTGTATCACAAATCCGTCGTGTAAGAAAGGCCTTAAGCGCAATGGTGCTTTGTAAGGTTTACAAGAAGTATAGTACTTACAACTTCGTAAGATGTTTCAGAATGGTCGGATGAGACGTGCTCTTGCAACGCGGCGTCCGTGAATCCCATTTTTCCACAGTAGGGGCAGGTGAATGACTGAGGCTGCTCTACTGTCAATCCTTCGCCTCCATAATAGAGATCTGCAATAACAAAGAAATTTAATGCATCTTAAATTATTTCTTTACTTTAAAAATATATACTTCACGCCTATAAATACAGTAAACTGAGTAACTTTGTTTTTACATAAGTGTAATTCTAAGTATATTATTTTAATATATTATTAATTGAATGATGAATGATTCAACTTATTAGTAAATGAATGAATAAATGTGTATTTGTCTTGATTGCATTTAATAATAGTCTATTATTGATTACAGTAATATTGTATTATATTATATTGTATTATATTATGTTGATTGTAAATATCACTAAACATCTGCCTTAGCAGTCACTCTACACTTCTGGCGTTCCTAAGTCAATAAATATGACTATTTATCATAAAATAAGAGCTGCAATGCCTGAAAGTTCTATAGAGAATAACTTTTAAGAAAAAACAATCCCAAATTAGTGTATATCTGACGCCAAAAAGTTGGTGGTTTCGTCTATCTGTCGCCAAAGACGAAAAGGTGGTTTCGTCTGTCTCTTATAAGTGATGTAACCTAGACTAGCTGCTGAGCAGACGAAACCGCCTAATTCCTAAGCGTCAGTAACTTCAATATTTTACTAAAACCCAATATTTTACACGGCGGCTTTTTGATAAGCCGTGGTGATTTTTGAAATTGAAACAGGAAGGAAGCTCGTTGAAACGAGACATTATTTTGTATATCTCATAGATCACCGCCTTATTGAAAATAAGCTGATTCTATTCCTGATCAAACATTTTGAGAGCATTCTAAGTTAATTTAGGTATTTTCTAAGTTGAAAAAATAAACCACTAGTGTAAATTTCAGTCAAAAGTTATTCCCACCCTATTTTCGGCATTCTCAAACGAGCTAACCTCACTTTGTAACCCCATGTTGCAAATATTTCGTGTCAATGAGCTTCCTTCCTGTACAATTGCGTATCAGCTTTGGAGTTTACTGCGTATAAGCCGCCGAGTAAAGAGGCTTCAACGTTACTGATGACCTTAGGGTAGAATTTCAAAAAGCTACAGCCAATCAATTGTTGCAAAAGGTGCTAGGATAATGTCATACCGAAATCGGAGCGTGTGAGTATACACTGCATGGGGTGTTCGGTGGTGTGTCGCGTGGTGGTGGCCCCCGCCTCGTAGCAGGTGGCACACAAGTCGTAGTCATAGCAGATCAAGCACTTGTACCGGCGGCCCCTGAAGTTGCCGTTCAAACACGAATCACAACTGACACCTGCCAACAAACAAGCACTGCATTAATACAAATATGAAATCTGTCAACAAAAGACCATAAAATAACACAAGGGCCTCGTTTCATAAATGTTTACAAGTACAAGGCAGAACGGTTCGTTTACACAGGTATCACAAAGTTAGTTCAACATGTAAAATAGCCTCTTGAAAATTATAAAAACAAATTAGGCTCTTAAATGTCACTTCAAAAACATTAGCTATTCACAATTTCGTTGCATTTCATACGCGTTTCAATGCACTGAGCCACATTTTCAGCATACAAGGAGTATCTAGATACTTTAGCATAAAAAGCAAAAAACGCATTTCATACGCGTTTCAAGGCACTGAGCCACATTTTCAGCATACAAGGAGTATCTAGATACTTTAGCATACAATGAGTATGTAGATATTTCAGCGTACTCGGAGTAAAATATCTAGATACTCCGCTGAAGATGTGGCTCATTGGCCGAAACGCGTCCGACATGCAACGAAATCGTGAAAGGTAGATACTGTTGAAGTGAAAGTTGATAACGGTTTTTAATAGGCTAAATAATCAACTGAACAAGTAGGACGAAAACAAAATAGATTAATAATATCCTAATAAGTAATTTACTGATTTTATGCATTGAAAGATTGATAAACTGATACGATTCAAAGATACAGATACAGAAGGCAAGGGTTCAATTTATTTTCAATGCAATACACAAACTAATACATGTAACAACAGAAAACAAACGCCTGTTTGAATGGTAACACACCTTCAAGATTTTAATTATATTCGATACATTTCATACTTGTATCACATTAAATCACCATGTCAACTTATTGAATGTATCTTCTTAAAAGAAAGTTGAAACGAGGATACACATAATTTGTCCAAGCAAAGAAGACCCTCTAGCATGATGAGTATGACTCCAGCTTGGTCAATATTGGTTCAATAATTATTAATTTTGTCTTAAATTGTAGGAAACTGTCTGATCTACAATCTGAGATCAAATTTATACTTCTTGAACGAATATTCACCGAGCTGGAGTCATTCTATCATCTTGCAAGAGGGTCTTCTTTGCTTGGACAGACTATACCTTCAATTGGATTCGTTACATTTGATACTTGTAAAATATTCTAAATCGTCATTCAACTTATTGAATGTTTCTACAATTTGAGATTAAACTGTGGATACACAATATCTGACCGAGCTGGAGTTATTAAGACTCATCCTGCCAGAGGGTCTTGTTTGCTATAATGTGGTTACAAGAACCACAAAGGATCATACATGTTTGCTTTAAAATGTTCAAGACCTTTGTAATAATAGCTAGTCTTGAATGTATTTAATATTACTAGATATAAGGCGGACACAAGTTGAAATAATTACAATATTGAAATGCAGTAAATAAGGCTACTGGCAAGATATGAGAATGACTCAAGCTCGGTCTATATTGGGTCAAAAATGTTATCAATTTGATCTCAAATTGTAGGAAACAATTTGAACTACTATTAAGACCATATTTATAATTCTTGAACAAATATTGACCAAGATGGAGTAATTTTCCCATCTTGTCAGAGGGTCTTCTTTGCTTGTTCAGACTATATCAATGTTACTACGAGATCCAAACGTGTTAACTGACGTGGCCCTCGACTAGATATGATATTGCTGACCGCTCACCGATTAACCAAACAGAGCTGAGCATTGATAACAGTCGTTCGACAACCGGCAATTCCGTTAAGAGTCTGCAAAACCATCTGCCATTATTATTGGCAAACTATCTGAATGATATAGCATTAATTTATGACATATTCAAGGAGAAATCAATGAGTAATCTCTTTTCATATCTATTATGTTTTGAAACAAATTAACAGGGAAATAACTAGCTTATAATTCCCAATATTATATTGAGATTACCTAACAATGTAGTGAATCTTTAATTTCATTAAACTTGGATTTTAATGAATTATCATAGCCTACTGTCTTCTTAAAAGTAAGTTATATTGAGGAAGAATGGTAAATTTTTTTGCAGATAAGTTATCTGCTGTTTTTTCAATATTTATAAAGATGTATATATTGTTATTATTTTTATTATCTTTTAAATGTCTTGAGTTTCGATTATATATAGCGCTGCAGGCATTTCTAACTTTGTAATAGATAGTTCATACTCAAAATTGTTTTATTTTTTTAAAATATTTTTGTTGAACACTGGCCACATTTACTATACATAGCCAGTTATTTCCTAGTTATTGAAGTGAAAATATGTTATCCCTTTATTTCTTATGGAAATTGCTAATTATTCATTCATTATATTTATAATTAATAGCTTGAAAAGTTGTAAAATTAATAAAAAAGTGGATAATAATGTAGTAGGGGAGCAACTAACTGAGATTTATTTCAACTTATAATATAATGGTTGGTTGGCTGTTCATTATAAATATTTGATTATAATGAACAGCCAACATGATATTCGAGAAAAAATATGTTGAAAAATAAAACAAGAAATTCAGAATTATCAATATTAGAATAAATTCATTAAAAACTAGGTATGGTAACGATGATTCAGTTGTAAAGGAAAACAAAAACAAAATGAAATAAGGTTATTCAACAATTAGAATTGTTTTCAATGCTAACTGAACTATTTGGCAAATATCCAAGTAGTTGGCCACATTCTAATATAAACTTCTCAATAGTGCAGCTTTCAAAATTTAAATAAAAACTGAAAGTCAGTCATTTCAAAGATGACATAAGTTATGATTAAAAATTTCAAATTTATCTTCCAATCAAACATTGGTATTAGCAAATGAATTTTTTTAAAGATTGAGAGAAAGAAATTAATTCTATTTAAATAAGAGTGAGTCATTTTTTTCATCAATTCAATAAATTAATCAATTTTAATGACGTTTGGTTGGAGGTACCGTTAATTAAAATTTAAAGTAGCCTATTGAAAAGGCTTATAAGTATATTATCAAAATGGAAAAGAACCTTGAAATTGAATACATTAACACTAAAAATAACTGTCAAATGTCATTGATGAGAGAAGGATTTCTCAAAGTAAGCATTAACTTGAAACAGTAGAATTTCCTAATGCTAGTCAACACTCTGTTACATGATAATAAACAAATTCATTTGACAGTTACTTAGCCTCGTATCTAAATATAACTGACCTACTGTATGCAATAAACAGCATGACAAAAATTTATGTGATTTGTATTCATTCATAATATCAACATAAAGAGGAGTGAGTTATATTGTTTTTAGGACTTTTTTGAGGGTGATGCCTACATGAGCTCTAGACTTATGCATGGGTAGAGTGGCGATAAGAGATGTCAATTACTATTTTACTATTTACTAAGCTACTTTCAACACAGTAGTGACAACTCCTGCAAAAGACGGGAGTGGTGCAGCGTTGTGTGGTCAAAATCTGTATCGTCAACTGGCATCGAACCCAGGAACCACTGATCAAGCGCTTTATCAACACTCCATAGATATAATTTATTTTTAATTTATGATATGCTTCTTGATACATTTCATACATGTTTAAGATACCTATGCTAAAATAAAAATCATCATAATTGAGCTGTTTCATTTTCAATAAAATCAATTTCAGCTCATCCAACTCTTACTGGCGGTCTGATCCAGTTAGGTAATAAGTTAAATAAGTTAAAAGTATTAATTTTCCAATTGAAAATGTTATTGGTTCAAGTCTCATTTCATTATTTCATAAAGCATTCTTGATTATTGTGATGTTCTCTTATTCATTTATATTGATTAATCATTGCACAAGATTTTAGGCTACGGTACGGTACTCATAAAACTAGACTGTTGAAAATTATCAATAATATTTCAAAAAATATTTTTAAAGCTTGATGTAGAATTCATATCTTTTGAAATTTGTTTGTCATTGAATGAAAGTGAAATTTAGATAATAATAGTTGCAAGTTATTGACTGAACTATATTTGGGCATTCAGTTGAACGTAAATACCGTAGCCATCATTGGGTTATCGTTCAATGACAAGTTGATAAAATAACTCAATTAAATATAACTTGAGTTCAATAACAAACAATGTAAAAGAGCAAATGAATTGACAAGAAAACTATTAAAACCAGAAAGTTATCACATCAAAACATAACGAAAGTGCTTTGTAGGCTATGCATCTACAATGAGAAAAGCAGACGTTACAGCTATGCAAAGTGCAATCAATAATATTTTTGAATGAGTCGAAACCCCATAATGACAGAATGAAATAGTATTATTTTTAAAGTTTGTAAACACCGTTAAATTCTACGTTCAACCCAGTTTTTGATCAAAATCAGCCATTCATAGGCCATTTCTTACCTTCATGTCGAGACATTTCACCCTGATGTAATTTGCTTCAATAGGAACACTGCACCCAAAGTTTTTACACCAGTGAACAAACGTTAATGTATATTAAACATTGAGCAACAAAAAAAAGGATCAATACTTAAATGAAGACACGTTAATTTCTAATAAATACATTTTCTATTCGTAAAAGTCGGCAGCAAGTCAACGATCTGAGGTAACCCAACCAGAACCCAACTAGACGATAATGACGTCACAGTTACAGTATCAAAATCATTGCTGTAGCTAAAATCGAAATGAATACGCAAATTCCTTTGAAAAGGGTTTGAAATTATAGTTTTCCTTATGATTCTACTTGAAAATTTGTGAACTGGAAATTTTAAAGCTCGAAAGACGTCAAAATGAGAGTAATTGGTTGAGATTAATGAAGAAATTGATTGAAGTACTACCATGACCTGGTCAAGCGGATAAATTAAATTGATAGAAGTTTACAAATATTGAATTTCTTGATAAGAATTTATTCAAATACAATATTTGAGGATTTATCACTCACTTTAGCACTTGAGTGATAATTCTTCATCGATTTGCAGTTTATTTTCTTATAATAGAGTATGTTTTCTCAAGTTGGTTATGTTGTCAGTCAGCTGACAAATTTCATCAGCTGACACTCTGCATCTGCAATCTGCATGTTTTTGTTGAACGCTGTTGTGCTGCTTTCGAGTTGGTTAGTTTTGTGGTTAACAAAAATATATAAATTATTCAAAATATAATTCAAGAAAATTTGTTATAAGATGTGATGAGATTCATTGCAATTAACAAGAACGCTTTTATTTTTTTATTAGATAATGTTCCCTATCCTTTAAGTTTTGTTATGTGAGGGTAAACAATCCTTATCACCGGGACTGTGTTGGTTGAAGGACGGTAAAACTTGGCTCATGTCAACTATAGAATCACTTTGGTTGTAAATTCATTACACAATCTCAATTGAGAATGAAGCCTAGAAAATTTAAACTTCCTTTTGAAGATTTTCAAAGGTAAGTTGGATCTTATTTAGCTAAGTTGTCATTAATACAAAACATAATGATGTTTAATGTGTACCGTACCGTACATTCACATTTTTTAAAGTTTCTAATAGGCTATCTTATTGAAGCAGCAAAGCTGCTCATGCTAAGACAAGACAGGGTATTGTGCATGTTGTTCCACAGGAACTCAACCTTGCACCACTGCTTGAACTGCTTTACCTCATCTTCATCAGTAACCTGCATTTCCTACTTTTTTCTTATAATACTACCTTGATAGCGCATGATCCAAGCGCCTGTTCAAGGATACATAGGTGCGGTTTGCATGGAACAAGCAGAATATGAACGAGGGGAAGACTCACAACCTGATGTGCTCTCTGAGGCATTGTACTCCTTCCTTTCGTGAAATGAAGGTCAGACTTCTTGGATTTGTGGTGGTTTCTTCATTATCGTGCGTATTGCAAGCCCCTTTTTGTTAGACTTGGTATTCTAACAGTGATCTGCCACTTCCTATTTCTCTGTCTGATGTATGTCAAGAAGAACCAGCAGTACCTGTTGACTAGGACTGATGATGGGCATCAACATAACACCAGACATCGAGAGCTGATTGATATTCCCAGAGTACGCCTTCAGAGATCACAGGTGTGCTTCAGGAGTTCGGAGTTGCGATACTTCAATCGACTGCCTACTGGAGTAAAACAGTTGGATCTACAGTTGTTCGAAAGAGTTGTATCCAAGCACTTGGAAAGCAAAGCATACTACAGTGGTAATGAATGTATGAGTGATGATTTGTCGGAATTGCTATCTTGCTAAACATGCCTTATGTATGTATTCTATGTTCTTGACGCCATCGATCCCATATTGTGGGTAAAGGATGCAGATTTAGGTATAAAGGAGCAGCATGTTAGCTCAGTCTGCACTCGGCTGTCAAAGGTAGTCAACTTGATGCGGGAGATGAGGAATCATGTACCTACTACCTTATAGCAGCATTCAATTCAATTTTTGTTCTGTCCGTGACCAGTGTAATATACTGGATAGACATTGTCGTTTAGTTAAGGAAATCACCAAAGTCCAAATATTTACACTTGCTTTAAGGTGGCAGATCAAGGAGACTGACAAAACTAACATGGCCTCTTCACAGATACATCATCCTTCCATTTTGTGTTACGGCTTTCTTATTAAGGGCTGTGAGAGAATTCTCTTGCTACAGATAAAAGTTCTCCACATTATCACCTACTAACAGTTAATGTAAAGCTGCTATTGTCTTTCAATTTTAAAACCATCATCAAGGCATAGCTAAGTGACAACATCAGCTATTAGAGCACACAAGGAGACGTAACTTTTAGGCATCAGCAGCTCTATTTTGTAATCCACATAAATATATTGAATAATATTTCTATTACATACTGTTAATATGTTCATATATTCTGAGTATCACTATAGAATAGAATAGAGACTTTATTGAGACACTACCAAACTCAATGGCAATGATTTCATCAAAGTTAAACTTTGTGGAATTTCATCATTGAAAATTTTCCTCAATCTAAAGTAACAAACAATTTTTATTTTCAGAGATCTTTCCTCCACTTTGGACCGGCAAGTGGTCGTGGTGTCGTTCTTTGGCAAATCTGCTTACAATGCAAAAAGTTATAAGATGTCACCTATCGATTCCTACCTTAAACAACAAATATTCAAAACATCAGTACTTCATGATCCAAATGTGGATTCTGAATTTCTGGTAACTAATCAGTTTTCTTGCGGCTCCTTTTTTGTGAAAAATTAATTTATAGAAGATAACACTATACTGTATTTTTGCTCTCATACAGTTTCATTGATTTTCATTACACACAATTATAAAATTCAGCTATTTTAATAATATAAAATATTCAGACTAAGTTATAATACTAATCGTTGATGCTACTTAGCTGTCAAAAATAATCATGATTGAATTGTGTATTTTATTTTTCACTCCATTTTAAATAAATTACATTATATTTTACTTATATTATAATATGGTCTGGTTATTTTGAACAATAGTGGGATTACAATAAACCATAATCAACATGTGTGAATCACAGAATCAAATACGCATTTAATCAAAGATTTTTATTGATATTGATTCAATTTTCATTGCAATTTTTATAGATAATGCATCAGTAAAAGTTGAAAAAAGGAAATTATTGAGCTCATTCCGGTTTACAAGTTATTGTTGATCATAAGAGAAATTATATAACGATTAAAAATGATAATTAATCATTTAAAAATCGTATTAATATACTGAAATGAATATAAATTTTCATGATTATGACTTTTACTGTATCAAATTAAATTATATACTATGGTATTCATATTTTTTACAGTGTGAAATAGAAGGCTATTACGATCCGGCAAATTGTGTGATGTACCTTCATCTAGTTGGTGCATTTGATGCATTCACATTGACCAAACTCTACAGTCAATTCGCCACTGATCTTGATGAAAAGGTTGGTTGTTTAATTCCTATTATAATGAAATAATTTTCTATTTCATCATTCAATTATTTCTCTTTCGAAATGGAATCATTCTATTTCCTGCTGAGGGAAATGGGTACCCTCAAATAAAATGAAGTACTATTTGATTATTGATTTGAACTTATATGAAGGATTGTTTTCCCTGAATGGTATTCACCAAACTCATTTTATTGATAATTAAACATTGCATATAGTCTGTCCAAGCAAAGAAGACATTCTGGCAAGATGGAGAAATGACTCCAGCTTGGTCAATATTGGTTCAACAATTTGGTCCCAAATTTTAGGAAACATTGTGATCAACTTGAGACCAAATTTTATAATTATTGAACCAATATGCACCGAGATAAAGTCATTTTTCCATGTTGCCAGAATGTCTTCTTTACTTGAACAGACTACAGTTGAGTAATACTAAATTTGGTACTTGAATAATTATGTGCTTTAGTAATTTAGTCTAATTCAATACAAAAATAGCATACAACTCTTGTCTCCTAATTTATCAATTGAAATTCACCAATTGCATTCTTATTTCCCCTCTCACTTGAATTTTATGCTTTTTAGGCGGGTATTACACGATAATAGTTCTATGACATATTTCTATTATCAAACATCTGTGATGATGAAATATTACCGTGTAATGATCCAAATATTATAAATGATCATATTCTATGTCATATGTTCTCCTATAGAGAACATATTATAATATCTTTGATAATAAATGTATGACATAGAACTATTATCGTGTAATAGCGGCCTTAATGTTGAAGTATGTGTCATACATATTCAATTCAACAACCAACAACAATGCATTTGATTTTTTAATAACAATCTAATCCAATTGAGTGATGAAGTGCATCTCCCATTTACCAATTTCATCCTATTTTTGATCCTTCATATATTTTATACCTCTAGCTTCTATTATTTAGAAAAACTGTAATTTTTCTTATTTGGTACACTAACCATTCTTTATTAGGCCGGTATTACACGATAATAGTTCTATGATCATATGGAAAGAGATGAAAATACGAAATCATATTCTCATCTCTTTCCATATGATCAACTATGATCATAGAACTATTATCGTGTAATACCGGCCTTAGGCTACAACAATTTACAGCAAATAAACGCATATTTTAATATGAATAAATTAATGTTACGCCAATAGATTGAATTGGTTCATAGATTAAATTGTAATCAATTAAATAATACGTTTTTTGTGTCTGTATATTTCAGGGATTTCTCAGTGTTTGGACTGATTTGAAGCATCGTTACTCGAGAGCATTACTATTCCTGTTTTCTGTGTCTCATATTTTAGTGTTAGTTCATCCGACTCATGTGTTTGATGTGAGCTATATACATCTTTTCAGATCACTGGATGCTGTTAGGTGGGTGAATGAATAACATTTATTCTAATATTATTTGAAAACTTTTCTCATTTATTGAGCAATATGCCTTGAATACTTATTTTTTCAGGGCTACTTTATTTATCAAAATGTTCAAATGATGAAAATCAAAGTACCATTTTTAAAATATTTAAAAAAGGGTACTTTGATTTTCATTATTTGAACATTTTGATATGCCTTGATTATGGATTGCCTTTCAATTTGATGTATGAATAAGTTGAGGTACAAAATTTCAGAACATTTTATTCATGATTTAATACAATACTAGACGAATGTGATAAGAGACCTTCTAATAATTATGATTGTATCATGTATCCTACTGTATCGTCTTGTGTGTATCTTATTGGCAGTATCAAATTGAAACCATTATTGAACCGTCCACACAATTCATAGACCCTAATGCCTGTTTCATGTAATTTAGGAAAACTCACTCTAGGTCTGGATAGACCGATCAATTGGAGTAACTCATTGAAGTCTTGGGGATATTTTATCATGAGTATTATTGATGACATAGAAGATATCGTCTTCCATGATACTACCGGATGGCTGAGGCCGCACTGCCGGTGGGTAGAGCCTGGAGGGTGGAGGGTAGTTGGTAAATCTATAGAACATACACACCATCCACAGTAATACATTGTATGAATGGTATGTGTTCAGCCGCCATCTTGAAATTCTTAAATATGGACAACAAAACCTTCAAAAAAGAATGACGTCATACCATTCATACGATGTATTACTGTGGATGGTGTGTATGTTCTCTAGATTTACCAACTACCCTCCACCCTCCAGGCTCAACCCACCAGCAGTGCGGCCTCAGCCTAAGGCTCTATTCAGCAAGCCTAAGGCTGAGGCCGCACTGCCGGTGGGTAGAGCCTGGAGGGTGGAGGGTAGTTGGTTAATCTATAGAACATACACAACATCCACAGTAATACATTGTATGAATGGTATGACGTCATTCTGTTTTTTGAGGTTATGTTGTCCATATTTAATAATTTCAAGATGGCAGCTGAACACATACCATTCATACGATGTATTACTGAGGATGGTGTGTATGTTCTATAGATTTACCAACTACCCTCCACCCTCCACGCTCTACCCACCGGCAGTGCGGCCTCAGCCTGAGTGGCTAACTACAGCTATTTTCTCTATCCAGCAAGAGAGCAAAATTAATCAGCTATATACAGGATTCCAAAACCTACTTTCTTTGATGAACTCCTGTAGAAATTTGAAGAGAAAGAACAAAGTAATTAGTTGTAAAAAATAAATTGCATCGTTTTTAAAGAATTTTTATAATAGCTAGATCTACCTATTTAATTAATTTTGAGGTATATTATCAGTAATGTATGGGATAATGTTGATCCAATGAACTCTTTCTAATAGTATTTAAAAATAAGTAAAATTGATTTATTTCGAGTTTGGTAATGTGTGCAATGACTAAAGATTCTTTTTCGTTTTAGATTGGAATTACAGAATGCTGTCAGTGACTCAATCAGCAAAATACAGGGAGTAGCCAAAGATTGGATATTCACTGGACGATTGTGTCCCCCTCGGGTTCTGTTCTATTTTCAGAGAGCTCCGGCTTCATTTCGATTGAGTTCTAGGTGAGCTGATTTCAGTTTTATATTATCAATGAATTTGTGTCAAATTTTGATCTGCCAATCCAATTTCAATGTTTTGTGCAATAAGAAAATAATTCCCTGAGTAATATATTTACTATAGGCAGATAGGGGCAAAAGACTCAATAGTCTTGCCGACTGGCCCTGACAAGGGCTAACCTAACCTAACCTAACCCAACCCAACCTAACCTAACTTGAAATGAGAATTGGAGTGTTGTTTCATGATTGGAAACTCATAATTTTCCGTGAATTAAGATTATGTTTCAAGAAATTAGACAATCTAGCACTGGCGGCTCGTACCCACAAAACATGTGAAGTGCCCGTATCTTTTACTGTACAGCACTTCACCTGTTTCGTGGGCACGAGCCGCCAGTGCAATCTAGTACAACAAATTGTTTGTAGTCATGGAATCATATCGTGAGGCTTCTGAGCAGATTTGTTTTTTGAGAATTTTATCATTAAAATACTGTTACAAAATAGCAAAAAGTAAGGCAAATTTGTACTCAGTTTCTATATGATATGAGTAAATAAGTATACTGTAAACTGCTCCTTATTTCCTTTCTTCTGTGATTTATTTCAGGGATTCCAATGAGGTGAAAAACGCTAGTATTAAGAAATTGGAACACAGCATAGAGGATCAGATTTATCGTATTTTAAGAAAAAGTCGTGTAGTCACCAATATTTGGTAAGTTGTTTAATGTATTTTGCTCAAATTATCAACATTAATATTTCAAAATATATTATGAATGTTCTTTCCTTTGTAATTCGAGGAAGAGAAATAATTGCTCATAACTCACAAATTGGTCTCATGTGATTTTGACGTTGTTATACTGAATAGGATGTTGTTATAACACTGTTCAATGTTTTCAGCAATAAAGATTTTGATCTTATTTTACACTTTAAAGGCCTGGCGTATGCTGGGACGCACGTGTGCACACGCACGCAAGCCAGCCAATCACAGCTCTTGTCTTGTCCTCAACAAGAGCTGTGATTGGCTGGCTAGCCTGCGTGTGCAAACGTGCGTCCCAGCATACGCCAGGCCTAATGAACTGATAGCAATCCATACCATGTTATTTGTGATTGTAATTACTGAATTTGGATTAATGGATGATGAAACCATTGAAATTGTTTTAATAAATTCAATTTGTCAATAAATTTCCTACTTTTTCTAGTGCCAATTCATTATTTGCAATACCAGCCAACCAAGAATTTGTATTTGTCGAGATGGGTGCCAAAGAAAATCGGGACTGGCATTCGTATCTTCTCGAATCCATGATTGATTTGTGTCTTCATCAGAATCCAGGTAAGCAATCGAGTCGAGAGATTATTTATCATCCATGAAAATTATTCAATTGAGAGAAGCTCTGTATTTTGTTACTTCATTCAATAGTTGTATGTTCCTGTTACATTCACATATACGAGTAATACTCGTAATATCCATTATTAGTATTTTTCATAGGCTTCATATTTTTGAATTGCAATTTCTTTATCAAATAAACATGAAGATTGGTAAATAGTTTGATCTAATTTAGTAAACATACATCCTATTTAGTAAACATACATCCTATTCAGTAAACATACATCTAATTTAGTAAACATACATCCAATTTAGTGATGTTGAGATGCATCAACGTTTTCGTGGGACTGGAAATAATTGAAGCTTCCGAATGTGTATTGATAAAGAATGCTGATCATGTTTCAAAATAACACAGCAAAGTGTTCAAGTTGTTTACGAAAAATTTTAATGGTTAATTCACAAAAACTAGCATGCAGTGCGTGGATTGTGGATTCACTAAGTGATAAAATGACTCATTCATGGGTGATTAGCATTTTTCATGAATTTCAGCAAACTCAGCCTCAGGGCATTATTACACGGTTATAGTTCTATTATTATATGAAATCGATTAAAAGTGATGGAAATATAATTTCTTATTTTCATCTCTTTTCATGTGATGATAGAAATATTATCGTGTAATACCGACCATAGAAAAGAGATGAAAATATCGTATTTTGGTATTTTCATCTCATTTCACATAATTTACATATGACAGAAATATTACCGTGTAATACTAGCCTCAGAGACTAACCAAAAATTTTCAATAATTAAAATTTTCACTTCTTAAACTAAAAAACTAATACTATAATTTCCATCTATGATATACTAATTCATCCATCCACTATACAAGTATAACAATATAGACCAGAAGGGATTCTTATGATAAAGGCATTATTCATATTAAAAATAAATGAAGATTTTATAGTTTTTAAACCAAAATGTTCTACTATTTCTAGGTGCAGGTGATCAATCCAATTCTATTCCTTCAACTTATGAATACTCTGCGGCTGGCAGAATGGAAGGCGATCCGAATCCTGGTCAGTTATACCTGTATTTATAGCGTTTATCACCTGTATTTATAGTTTTGTAACAGTTATTGGATATTTTCGACATTGAGCTTAAAATTTATTGTTAGTTTTCAGTCGTTACTGACTATTTCCATTCGTTTAATGAAGTACATCCAATATTCAGACATATTACTTTTCATTCCATTTCACACACCACGATTTATGTACGTCTTGTTTTCTGCCGTCCCTATAAATTCTACTAGATTGAATGAAGCTAGACAAACACATGATGTGCACAGAGACACATTATGTGTTTGCCAAGTTATGTTCAATCTCGTTAAATTTATAAGCACGGCGAAAAACCGGATGTCCAAAATTCGTGGTGAATGAAACGGGACTAAAATGATTTTATGATAAATGGTTACTCAAATTCCTCCAAAAAAGTATTTTAATACAGTATTATAGTTTTATATTTTCAAAGCGTGATTTTTGTCGACAGATTATTCCTTCAAACAGTTCCTGATGCAGCATGTCAACCTAGCATTGAAGAAAGGATTTGATGACAATGTTGGAAGGCACATACCCAACTCAAATCCTTTTGTGGTAGGTAATTAAAATTTTATATTTATCTATTAATTCAACCATATAAAGTTACTGGATTACTATATTATTCAATTGATAGATAAAATGAAATGAATCAAATACCCTTTTTTAAACTTTAAAAGTATTATTTTACAGAGACATGTTTCAAGCTTTAGCCCATTTTCAATGTGAATAAAATAATGTATTTTATTCATTCATTATTTTATTCACATTGAAAATGAGCTAAATCTTGAAACATGTCTGTGTTAAAATAATATTTCTAAAGTTTAAAAAAGGGTGTTTGATTTATTTCATTTTATCTATCAATTATTTTAAATAGTTCTAAGTTTGAAGTTTAACTTTCTTTATTTTTTTTTGTTTGTCAATTGCGCAACAGCTCTATAACAGCCTTATTCAAGTTTACTCTTCCTTCGGATATGTTGTGTGAAACTTCTCCATAACACGGGAGAATTGATAATAATATTATAATTGGCCATAATTAGTATATTTATCAATATTAAATATCATTATAGGAGTATAGGTGTGATTTCTGGTTCCCATTTTGACTGAATAACCTAGTTTCTATTTGCAGCCTCTCTATCTATCTAGTCAACGTAGCTTTCTGATCAAGGCGACTTGTCTAAAAAATGACCTGATGTGGAGAGCCATAACTACATTATATATAAGTTACTGCATAACATAGCTGATACAGTTCTAGGCAATTCCTTTATTACATGCCGGAATGAATAAAAATGAATGTATAAAAATAATCAATATGCTTAATCTCAATCAAAGAAATACATACAACACTTTCATACAAACATACAATATTATGGGATCACTCTTGAGGGCAGATCAAGGACTCTTTATGACATTATTTCCTTCATTTGATACTCTTTATCATTGTGTTAGAAAGATAAAAAATTTCTAGACTATTGAGAGTTGAAATTAACACATCTATTGACTTTGGCCAATCGTTGGGGTCCTCATCCTCTGTCAGATCGTACTGACAGTTCGACGATCGACCTTCCGGTAATTTGGACTGCAGGTTTTCCTTTCCACTTACAGTTTTTTTTTACTTAGTCCGAACTGACTATAGTCTGTCCAAGCAAAGAAGACCCTCTGGCAAGATGAGAAAATGACTCTAGCTCGGTCAATATTTGTTAAAAATTTTTTAATGTGGTCTGAAATTGTAGATCAAATTGTTTTCTACAATTTTAGAATAAATTGTTAATTTTCTATCCAATATTGACCGAGCTTCAGTCGTTTTCTCACCTTGCCAGAGGGTCTTCTTTGGTTGGACAGATTATAGACGTCATAACTGCAATCATACGATAGTAGAAATCTGAAAAAAACAAACTGACAGTGGATATGAACCCTTAGGCTTACTGTAGTGGAGCTCAACTAATTTTCGTTCTTGATCCATAGAAAATTGTGTCACCCAGCATGTTCAATAACCAATGTACGTAGTCGTAGTTCAACTGATATTTCAATCTAAACATTCGTTGTCTTGTTTAGATCCCAACAGTGGCCACGTGGTTGACAGTGGCCAACAGCCTGGTGCCACTGTACCTGGCGGGTGGCGGTGATGATGAGGTGGAGGGGGCGATGACGCGCATGCATGCGCAACTCGACACGGACGTGCTGTTCAGCATGACAAGGTGCAGCAAGGTGCTTCCACTGGCCACTGCCACCTATCAGGAGAATCTGCCGGCGCACTACACAAGGCAGTATCATCTTAGCAAGGTCAGAAGAGTGAAATCGATTATCTTTCTTAATTTGCTTTCATCCTACTTGATCTTTTGATGATAACTATTCATTTATTCAGTTATTTACTAGATTTAATTACCATAAGATTGAAACACAGACAAAGTCCAAAATGTATCCTTCCCATTTTCAAATTATTATTATTTTTAAATAGAGGTTATATGACCACACTTGAAACTTGAGTTAAACACAAATTTTGACTTCTGCAGGGAAAAACTATGGAAAATCAATTTAGAATTTAAAGGTTGTAGTAGAAGTAAAAAAGAATCAAACCACGAAAAATTTTATTAAAAATATTAAATTTCACTTGAAATTTTAAATAAATCGACTTTCATGAAAGAGACTACAGGATCTTGCCAGGATCATTTATTACAGCTCCGTCATTAACCCTCTCTTAGAGACATTCTTAAGTGTGAATAAACAACATCAAATTAGTTCAAAAGCACTGAATTTTCATTTGTAACACATGTTTATAAATAAGGTTTCAGTTCTTTTTAAAAGAACTATAACTCATGTCTCCATTTGTGGAAAATGAGGTTATCTGGCGAAGTGGAACAACCTTTGGGTCTCCCCACTATTTAAAGCCATACGCTAAATAAATAAATAATAAGTACTATAGAATTTATTTAGTGTTGTTAATTTGTTCATTCACACTTGGGTATGCCTCTGAGGAATGTGAAACATGAAGTTTTCAAGTAAAAATACTAAAAGGGTACTGCGATTTTTATTTTAGTCCAATAACTTCCACTTTAACAACAGTACTCACGATTTCTTGTGCCCGCGACTTGTTTTAATGGAAACCTACCTTAAGATGCAATAGAAACACAGAGTTGAAAACTGAACTTTAAAACTTAGGGCTGTTTAAAATAATTGGAAAATAAATGAAAATCAAACACCCTTTTAAAAAACTTTAAAATTATTAAAATACAGACATGTTTCGGCACATTAGGCCATTATCAATGTGGATAAAATAATAATATACAAACACAGAGTTGTATAGAGCAAAGCACACTGGTCAGCTGATCTTGGATAATGGAATCTGAGAATTAGAAACTGCGTTAATAATTATTAGTTTTATGATAGCCATGGAGTCGTATTGTGAATTTGTGTTAGTTTAATAGATGGGTTTATTTTAATAGTGGAATTATTTTAATGTTTTTTTAAGGTGGCCCATGCACTGTCGGTGTTCGGCATACACGCCCGTGGTCCTCTGGTCGATAGCTATGTGACGCGTCTTGAAAAGGAATGCGAAAAGCATTGGAAGAGCGGCCGTCAGATGTGCGAGGTGCTCAGCCTGACCGGCAACCCTTGCACCAATCCCCTGCACCGCAGCGCCACTGGAGATTCTGTCAATCTGGATGCTGAGAATAGGTAAAATTGAATAGAAAACGTTTACTGTCAAAAAATATATAATTGATAGATAGCTAGATAAATGTAGTTATATTATTTTATTCACATTGATAATGGACTGAGTCCCGAAACATGTATGTGGAATGATAATTTTTAAGTTTTTTTTATAAAGGGTATTTGATTTTCATTTCATTTATCAACTAGATGAATGTCTTTATTTTTTCACATTATACATTATACAGGGTGTTTCAGGAGGAATGTGCAATACTTTTCAGGCTGATTCCTTACACCAAGTAGACAAAAAATTTACATGGGACCAACCCCCAAAAACGCTTTATTACCGAGATAACAATGGCGGAAAATTGAGATTTTTCAAAATTGACAAAACATAGCAGTGATAAATTTGTGTATAGTGGCGATTTTCGATCGCTATTTCTGAGATTTGGGTGAGATTTACACAATCGCCGCCATTTAACTTTTTCTTTAGAATCCGACTCTCTTCAACTTCCATTAATAAAAAATACAAATTTATAATTCCTTATTTAGTTATAACCCTAATTGTTGAGAAATGGCGTTTTTAAACATATTTTTTCCAATTATCTCAATAACCGTTGAAGTTAGAAACGTGAAACTGGTTACATCGAATTCCTCAGCTAATTTTACATAGGAATTGATTATTTTAGAATCTGAGTGAAGCCTCTAAGAAATTAGAAAAATTAAAAATATGTTTTGAAAAATCTCAATTTTCCGCCATTGTTATCTCGGTAACAAAGCGTTTTTGGGGGTTGGTACCATGAACTTTTTTGTCTTCTTGGTGTAAGGAATCAGCCTGAAAAGAATTGCACATTCCTCCTGAAACACCCTGTATAAGTGATGTGGGCGAAGTTGAGGCACAAGAGCCTACTTAATCCAGTTGAGCTCTTCTACTTAATCCACGATAATGTTAACGCATTAACAATAAATACCCATAGTACATGTTATAACGTCAATAACAAAGTCAATGTGATTTCTGATGAAGGTAACACCATTTTTTGGTATTAACTGGTGATATTTCGTGATGACAATTAAATGGTTGTTGGTTAATAACTGGTGATATTTTGATCGACAATGCATGATTTATTTGCCATGTTCACTGTTTTTCAATGTTGACTTTTTTGGCTTCATCTCTTTTAGGACAACCTAGGCAAAGATTTGTTAATAGCAGGTCGTATTAGTTATATTAATGTACAAAATATTAATCAATTGAATAACCAACAGGCTTACGCCCGCAAGTGTTCTTTTTCTATTTTTCATAAAATTTAATGAATCATTTTAGATACAGTTGAGCTGGTCGATTTATTTGAAAAAATATGTGAATTATGAAGCAATATAATCAGTATTTTGTATTTTTTTTACATTTGGAAGAGACGATAAGCCTTCAAACCCGACTACCAAAAAATTAGTCATATCTCTCTTATTATCATGCACAAGTCTGTAGGCAAGCACATGTGGACATCAAACTTGGGGAAAAAATTGTATATTCAAATTAATTTTTATTGTTATAATGAACATGTTACTTGTAGCTTGTGTTTTCTGTTGAATTCAACTTTTGGAATGTTTGTTAAAATTAGAAGATGAACAGTTTTGGGAGAAATCCTATTTTACTCTCCATTGTAAATTATTATGAATAAACGAACCGATGTCTCGTCTCCTGCTCGTAGATCCGACCTTCCCGTCATGGAGCACTCGAGCGGCGTGCGCTACGTGGCGGCGTGCGACTGCGGCCGTCGTCAGGGCCCGCGCGACGACCCGTTCACGGTGCGTGCGGCCAACTGCGACTTCTACAAGGCGCTGGGCGCCGAATGCGAGTGCGGCACCCTCGATCGGGTGCACTTCCCCGTGTTTCAACCGAGCACTAAGGACTACAAGTGAGAGATCGAATTTAATATTAATTTATTTTTCTTATACTACATGAATACATATTGATTGATTTTATTCTCCTTTGTCGGGTCTGAAAAGACTCATGACAAACAACAAGTTATAAAAAGTTCATTACGAAATCAAATCCCAAAGATAGAGAGAAAAATAGTATAGATAAAGTTACAGAGTTATAAGTTGAAAAGAATCGATCTAAGTCAATTTATCAACGACGAAATTTGTAATAATTAATTTCAAACATTCGTTTGAATCTTATTGATGTGCTTATACAATTTAATTTGTATAATTTGCTTATACTGTACAATTTTTTATGGTGTATAATCGGTTTAGTTTTTTCAAGATGGTACATCCAAGAAAACAATGAAGATGACATGATACTTGTATCAAATAAGAAATCAAATTATATAGAATATAAATGATACAATTGAATTTGGAAGTGTATTATTATATTATTCAAACGACTTATATCGTATTGAATCGTTTTTTATCACGGTTTAGAAAAGTTTCGTTTAAATGAAATAATTATGTATTATTTATATTTTTATAGTGAGAGTATTTGTCTGTTTATATGATTCAACAAATAAGTAACTTATATTCAGTATTGAACTGTAAGATACCTAAAATAATTTCCTCATTACAACTTATTTTATCTATGATTTTTCAGTTATTTATTGCATAAGATTTTTATCTGAATCCATCATATTTTAGGGCAGCTCAATTATTTTCGAAAACTGGTTGCTCGGCATCTCGTAAGGAAAGTCAAGTGTCTTCACTTAAGGATGGTACACAGCAAGGCAACACTCAAGGATTGAGTTTAGGTGAGCATTTTTTCAATTTAAATATTTCTTATCAAATGCTACATGATCATCAATAATTTCTCCAGCAGGCTAGTTTAATATACACCGATAAGGCTGGTATTACACGTTACTTAATAGTTCTATGATCATTAAAACTTAAAATAATTGAAATCAAAGTACCCTTTAAAAAAATATTTTACACTACATGTTTCGGTGATAGCCATTTCCAAGTGTAAATAAATGGCTATATCGCATGTAGTGTAAAATAAGAATTTCTTTAAAAAAAGGGTACTATGATTTTAATTATTTAAAGTTTTAACGAATACAGTAGCCCTAAGAGAAAATAAGTATTCTATGATCATATGGAAAGATGAAAATATGATTTCGTATTAAACTATTATAGTGTAATACCGGCCTGAGGCAATAATCCTCATTCATATATTTCAATATCTCCACTGAATTAGTCCATCACAAAATTGATATTAATGAAGTTAATTCACTCATCTAATCTAAATCAGAACAGTATAAGATTTTGTTTTTGAAAAACCTATATGATGATTTCTGTAGTAGGCTAGGCTTGAATTCTCATCAATATTCCTCATCCTTATTTTTCGGAATCAGTTTTCAATCTATTTTTCAATGTAACAGGAGAGTTAATATTATAATAAATTACTTTATCAACTTCCACTTACTTCAAATTAACTTCATTCTCCACGATCTAGTTGCTTGTCGGACGCGTTTCGGTGTACTGAGCCACATCTTCAGCGTACAAGGAGTACTATTTTATCACTTTTCTATTACAGAATTTACATCTAACATCTTAATTTACTTTTAAAAGTTGAATGTATATTTTTAAAAATTGTGTTTTTGTTGGACAGCGTTCGTGTCTGGCCAGTCTGTGGGGGCGGGAGTGGAGAGTGGCGAGGGGGGGCTACTGCAGCTGGGAGGTGGTGCTCTGGGGGCGGCAACTGACAAGCACTCGCAAGCGCCGGCTCACAACATTGTCATACGCGTGTCGGACTCAGATTCCGAAACTACTAAAGGTCAGAACAAACAATAATTTATTTATCAATACGAATATTATAATGATCTATAATAAACCTATAATCTATTATAATAATTATCTATTGTCCTATTGATATTATTCATTTTTCATTAATTGACAAATATACCTAGTGGAAGAAAGAACAGAATATTTCTTTACATTATAATCGGAAAGAGAAAAACTAGGCTTAGTCTGGACTATTTCTGACAAATTTCAACGGGTAATGCATGGATAAAAATCACATCTACAATAAAGGAGGATTTTATCAAATCTCGTTCATGAAATAAGTTATCAAGTTTAGGATTGGTTGATTACGGCCATCAATCCCTTCAATCTGACCTGTAGAAGAATCTGGAAGTTTATGAATGGTGATATAAATTTTCATAATATAAATTATAAATCACCATTGATATAAATTAATGGTCATATAAACCATGTATGGCGATTGTTTGTGTGGCTTCTAGACATTCTAGAGCTGCACATGACATACATTGTAGAAAATAAAAACCCCTCAATTGAGGGATGAGTCACCTGAAATTGAAGATAGAGTCTGTTAATTTCAGAGTCGCCCTTCATTTACGTTATATCAATGGCTCAACAGCCTATAAATGGCTTAGGCTATTTATTTATTTTTTGTCTTTCATTACAGGCGAAGTTAGGACTCGCAGATCCTCTCTTACACTTAACCTACGGCTACTTATGCTGCTTAGTCACATTGTTAATATCTAATGTGTATTGTATATCCTGTAAAGTAATAAAATAAATTGATTATTATATGAATGTAATACATTTGTAAATAATTGTTGCAGAAAAAGGATTGGTTCGTCAGCCGAGCACCACCGAGTACCTGCCTGGCATGCTGCATTCGGAGTCGCCCCACAGCCTACTGCCCCAGTTTCCCTCCTGGTCCCTGGTTTGTTTGGGACCTTCCAGTCTCTACTCGCACAATCTCGGCCTCCAGGTATGCAACTTGACATTACAATCATTTACAGTATCTATCTATCTGTACAGTCATTTTCAACACGAAAGAAACTTAGACAGACAGACTAAATTTCTGCATTTCAATAGTATACAAACAAATTAAATCAAGTACTCATGCATTCCAATACTAAATAAAACAATAATTATACTCAAGTTTAACCTAGGAAACTGAAATATCTATAGTCCATTCACGATGGCATGAGACGAGATAAACAAAAGCCCTGCATGTGTGTGTGTTCGACTGGAGTGGCTTTGTTTTAGCCACGACATAAACAAGTCACAGCAATGCCAAAATCCAGAATTTTGTTGTAGGCAATTCAGATTAAGTATTTTAAGTATTTCTAAGTAATCTTTTTAATAGGTACCGTACACATTGGGAATTCGCTTGTTTCGGCTGTCTCTCGACTGCATGAACCTAAAATGAACAAACAATTATAGTGAAAGTTTTTGTCTCAATGCTTTGGTTACAGTCCCGACAGCAGAATTTGTGATTTCGGCATTTCTGTGACTTGTTTATGTCGTGGCTAAAACGAAGCCACTCCAGTCGAACATACACACATGCAGAGCTTTTGTTTATCTCGTCTCAAGCCATCGTGAACGGACTATAGTAAAAAATGTACAGGTAAACGGTTAAGTTTCAAGTAAAACGATGACTTTTTTAAAATAATGATAAAAAAAATATGAAAATGGTCTGCATGGGCTAGATGGCTGTGCGCAAACCAGAGTTATCAAAACAATGTTATTACATTGAGAAAGTATTGGATTAATTTTTATTTTCTATAAATATGCATATGATTTTTCATTCCTTAATGTTACTAAGTACAACTGATTAGAGACTGAAACTGCAGATATGTTCCCCCACAAACAAAAAATTACCAGTGCCAACATCATTGATGACTATTGTAGTTGGTAGGAATAATATTTTCTGAGTAATCTACTCCTAATTGTAAGATAAATTTCTTCAATTTCAATTTGAAAGCTGATTTTGATGTGTTTTGAAATAATATTTGTTGAGGAAATTAGGAAGTTGAGTTATGATATTGAACATGGCATAATGAAAGGAATTTGTTTGATTGAAAGCTTTTTGCAAAGATATTGCTGAAATACCAGTGTTATGAGCATATCTTGTATTGTGAATATGTGTCACGGTTCTGATAAGTGAATATGTGTCACGGTTCTGAGAATGTGCATATTTGAGTAAAGATGAGTTAAAGTATTTTTAATGAAAGGTTGTCTTATTGTCATTACTAAGCTTTCCCTGAACAAAGTCCCTGAACTTATGTTTACACTTTAGGATTGCAGTTATTCAATATCACTACAGTATCATTACAAATCAAATTCGAACTAACACTTGAAAAACTAGTCTCTTATACTCGCTCTATCTCGGATTGGAGGTATTCAACATCCCATCACAAAGTGATGTCTATAGCTGACGAATTAAGCGGTTTCGTCTGCTCGTTGTGCGTTCTAACAGCTGATTTTGCCAATTAGAGTTGTCATCTAGCTATGCCTAGATGATGTTCTTTTTATTTATTTATTTATCCATTTGCAGAAAATAATAAACTTATTGGCTAAAAACACAGACTAACGACAAGCGTTCTTGAAGTAAAAAGAGACAATAGATGCTTTACATCAATCTTTCCAGCAACTAGCCTGAAGTACTAGCATCTTGTATTAAAGAGATAGGATTTTCAGCTGTAGTAGCTTCTAGTTAGTTTGTTTTCTGTTTCAAAATTATTTCAATGTCAAATTTCCAAATAATTTATATCATTATTATTGATAATTTTGCTATTTTCGGCTATAATTTTCCCTTTATCTTCCAAATTATTAAAAGTTATTAGTGTTTAAGTGTTTGTTTTGAGTGAAAATTTGTGACTGTGAAGGAAAAACAACATAACCTAGATTATTTATCATTTGTATTGTATTCTAAATTGGAAGAGGGACAGTTTTGGGCTTAAGCCTGTTGAACCTTACCATTAAGTATCATTTGTAAATTGAATAAATAAATAAATAAAGTAGGTAGGAATATTTGTGCCAAGAACAGAAGAGCCTCTTGCAAGATGACGGAGGGAAGTGAGAGTGTAACTACGCATGAGCAGAACTTGGAATACCAGGGTAAAATCCCTTCAGCCAACCTACCTTATTTTTACACTAGTCGTAATCATATTGATTTCACGAATAAAAATATTTTTTATTCGTTTATTTTTTTAATTATTGACATATTATAGCACAAATTATAACATAATTATGAACTGAGATAGAAAAAATAGTGTGAGCCTGTACTATTTCTTCCTAAATTTGGTTATACTAGAACAATTTTCATTTCGACTACTGGCAGCAGTGAATGGCAGCCATGTTGCCAAAGGCTCTTCTGTGCTTGACATAACTATACTTAAAATTTGGGATTCATTGAGTAATGCCTCGTATTCACGAGTCTAGTGGACTTGATCAATTAAAGGCAGAAATTCATTTGATCTTATGGTTAAGTCTGTCTTGACTTTAATGCATTTAATCTTATATGATTAAATATTTATTTATTTAATCAAATAAATGCATTTAATCTTTAATGCATAGATTAAATGCATTATGCATTTAATCTATGCATCATAATCTTATTTAATCTTAAGTCTTAGTCTTGACTTTAATGGCAAGTTTAATAATGGTTTTTTAAAATTTCAAATTTATAACTTAATCATTGACTCAAATACATGTATAGTCTGTCCAAGCAAAGAAGACCCTCCATGGCAAGATGAGAAAATGACTCTAGCTCGGTCGATATTGGTTCAAAAAATATCGATTTGGTCTCAAATTGTAGATTAAAATGTTTCCTACAATTGAGACAAAATCGATCATTTTTGAACCGATATTGACCGAGCTGGAGTCATTTTTTCATCTTGCCAGAATGTCTTATTTGCTTGGACAGACTATAGAAGCTAATGCTGTTATAGTCTGTCCAAGCTAAGAAGACCCTCCATGGCAAGATGAGAAAATGACTCCAGCTCGGTCGATATTGGTTCAAAAAATATCGATTTGGTCTCAAATTGTAGATCAGAATGTTTCCTACGACTGAGACCAAATCGATAATTTTTGAACCAATATTGACCGAGCTGGAGTCATTTTTTTATCTTGCCAGAGGGTCTTCTTTGCTTGGACAGACTATAAGTATCTGCTTGATCGAAGTTAGTGTATTTTGAGATAAAAAACACAATAGAAGCTTTACATCAGCTGTTAATAGGTTACATAACGTTCTAGAGACGGACGAACGTGTCTAACTTTTTGCAGCTTTCAGTCATTTGTGATTTGATTGCTGTAGGAGCACCAGCACCCAGGCCTGTTGAACGGGTCGGCCTACCTGTTGCCGTGGGACGTGACGGTCAAACTGGAGCAGCAACAGAAGGAACGCTATTGGCCGCACAAAGGCATGGCACCCGGGGGTGCTGGGCTGGGCGCTGGACTGTCCAAGGGGCGCAAGTCGAAGGCGGCCAAAGGTAGACAGGTCTAACAATAATTGATTAAAAAATGCAATGATAACAGATTATTATCATGCACCTTTGGCAGTAAATGAATTCAAATTTGACAATTTAGAGTGAGTGTTGTGTATCAGATTCTGAAGAAAAAGTTAAATGAAGGCGAATGTGTAGAACTTATACCCAAATCTCAGAAATCGCGATCGTAAGGAGACAAAATAGGCAAAACATATTCATATTACACTAGCCGGCAGGCTCGCCTTCTCCGCCTAGCCCCCTGAAGCCCCCTGGACCCCCAACAGTATCAGCAGTGTCAGTGAGTCAAACAGGCTCGCTTCGCTCGCCTGCATAACCTCTGTCAGTGTAAGCTGAGACAAACAGGCTCGCTTCGCTCGCCTGCAAATTCCGTTCAGAAGGGATTCAAGAGACCTAATCTGGACCTGTTCACCAAATTTCGACATTTTCTACCAATTTATTCTCGAAAAATCCAAGAAAAACTCTGAAAATTCCGAAAAATAGTAAAACGCTAATATTGAGCGTAACCTTGGGAACTATATCGGACATGATTTGAAACTTGATTCAATATCTTCCAAATTAGTTTATCTATAATCTCGCTGAACCATTGAATTTACAGTAAGGATTGTATCAAGGCGGAAGATATTCAACCCGCAATACATCTACAATTTTGAAAAACCTGATTACTGGCGTAATCTTGAACGGAATTTAAAAATATCTTTCAGGCCTTATCTGAACCTACCTACCAAATATCAACATTTTCTACCGATTGGTACTCGAAAAAATTGAGAAAACGCCGAAAAACTATAGAAAAACTTAAATATTTTGCGTATCCTTGGAAAGTTCCTAAATCCGTTCTTAGCGCGCGTCTAAACGTCCAACTGAACATGCCTGCCAAATTTGAACGCATTTGGTTGGATTTTTAGTTCTGGTGATGAATCAGTCAGTCAGTCAGTCAGTGCCATTTCGCTTTTATAGATATAGATTACATATCCAGTGAGTTATATAATTTTTTAAGTTTTGGCTGTCTGAAAGTTTATTATTACTCATTATTGACACTGCCGCCTGCCTCAGCGATGAAAAGTCTATTAAGATAGTGTGTTATGAATAATCATTCTTTCTCATTCTTCTTTTCATAGATACATTTCACAATTAATATTTCTCATTCAAGTAATTTTGAAAAGTTCCATGTTATACTATTTTGTTTATTTTTATACATTATGTATTATCATTTTTCCTCTTTGAAATGTCATAAAAATTTCTAGTGAACTTATTTTATTATTTTCTAACTATTGTTTTTGTGATTGGGCACCCGCCGAAAAACCTAAGGGTTAGGCAGAACCCTTAATTGTTCTTGAATTAAAAAATAGAAATTTGATTTGAACATCGCAAATATGTGAAAAGTCAGTGTTAGTCGCGATTTTGAGATTTTTGTTCGCGATTTCTGAGTTTTACACAATGATCGTCTTTCAACTTTTTCTTCAGAATTTGATGCGCTACACTATATTTCATTCAAAAATACAAGTTTATAATTTTATATCTAGTTGTAACCCTAATTCCAAATCATAGTTTTAATTTTTTCAGTGTGAAAATTTGTGAATAGTGATAGTGATCAACATACATAGTGAACATAACCTATATGTAACGAATAGTGATAGTGAACATAACCTATATTTTTTAAACTTATTCATCAAACTTTGGGGAAAGAACATTTGGGCTGAATTGCCTGTGTTTTTATCCTTCATTGTAATCTCTTTAATAGATGAATAATTGTTGAAACTCGAGTGATAAGCTCGAATTATTATTTAATTAGCTATTTTTTCAATTTTTTATAATTGTATAATGTCAATTATGATTGTACATAATGTACAATGTTTCCTCCATTTCAGGGCTACTTTTATCACTGATTTTTTTATTTAAAATAATATCACAGTACCCTTTCCACTTATTTTTGCATTCGAAAATGATTATTAATAGTCGAAACATGTAATGCTTTAGTAAAAAATAACTGGAAAGGGTACTGTGATATTATTTTAAATAAATAATGTACAATTTATGATAGTTTTAATGTTATTGTTGCAGATTTGACAGAGTTTACGGTGAAGATATTCGTGGGTGTTGAGTACGAGTGTCCGAGAGGTCATCGCTTCATGTGTTCGGGCCCTGACAAAGTGTTGAAAACGTCCGGTGGGGGAATTGTCAAGGACAATGGCAACAAAGTAACGGGATGCGATATGCCGCTCTACTTTCCCTGTCCGTGCAGGTTTGTGGTGTTTGAAAAATGAATATTTTTGTCAATTTATGCTCTAGTAAAGTCTAGTTGGTTCGCAAGGTTCTACCTCTTATGCGTTATTAAGACCGCATTGATAAGCTAAAAAGAATGAGCTATAGTTTATAAAAATATAAATAATTATGTTTTTTTGTTTTCTCTACTATTTCCATCACATGATGTGATTGACTGGGGTAGAGTAATTTCTTATAATCAATTATTATTGTTAGTTAATTCATGTTTTTCCATTTTGTTCTAATAACTTGTTCAATGACGTGTTTTATGTAAATGGGGTCGCTGTACCACCATAGTTGTACAAACGATTTATTAAATAAATAAATAAAAAATAGATAATAAAGACTAGTTTATAGAGAAATATGAAGAAAAGCTTTCAAGTAAACATGAGTCCTGAAATGTTATAGTCTGTCCAAGCAAAGAAGAGCCTCTGGCAAGATGAGAAAATGACTCCAGCTCGCTCAATATTGGTCCAAAAATAATTGATTTGGTTTCAATTGTAGGAAAAATTCTGATCTACAATTTGAGACCAAATCAATTATTTTTGGACCAATATTGAGCGAGCTGGAGTCATTTTCTCATCTTGCCAGAGGCTCTTCTTTGCTTGGACAGACTATACCAAGATAACGATATAATGATGGCAGATGATTTCACATTTCTCCGAATTTACAATTTTCTAATTTTATGGTGGCCTTATAGACCTATGGGTACTTGAGTAATGAATTTTTATGTGAAGTTAGCTCAAACATGCAATGGGACTGGCCACACAAGTGCCCTTATAAGGCCATAATAAATTTAAAAATTGAAAATATGGAGAAAAATGTTAATTCTTCCTCCAATGTTATCTCGGCAACAAAACATTTCAGCACTCATACGATTATTTACTGGTAATTTTTTATTAATTTTATTTTGATGTAGGGAAACGCCTATCGAAGATTTCTTAGTCTATTTCAGAAACAAGCTGTATAGGCTACTTTATTACGGTATCTCTAATTTTTAAATGATTCTTCTACTCAAGATAACTTACATTTTTTAATGAACTTCTCTATAGTGAGCTGGTCCAGTTCAGTTTCTCAAACTATTCACACTGAACTATTTACAAAGCAAAACATCTGTTAGAACGTACAAGACAAAAACACCTTAATTTTAGTTGCGAACTCTTATCTATTTTCCCCCAGACTTATTTTTATATTACATGTTGTCTGTGTTTTCAGAGCGAGCGTAGCGCCCCTGGCCCAACTGATGCGCGTGCACGTGGTGACGCCCAAGGCGCCTGTTCACGTGACGCTGCAGCCCCGGGTGCAGCCGGCGCCCGCGCCCTGTCCCGTCTTTGTCACGGGCGCAAGCCAACCCATCAAACTGTCGCAGAGCGCCTACTGGGTGCTCAGGCTGCCGTATCCTTTTCAACAAATCTATTATCAAGAAATAATCTAATTTTAGTCTAAAATCAATCAATATTATGGAGAAAGCATTTTGCTAAGCTTTCTTTACAATTTTAGTATTCATCATATCGCATGATTTTAGACTACATTTACATTGTTGCTTGGTATAGTCTGGTCGAACAAAGAAGACATTCTGGCAAGATGGGAAAATGACTCCAGCTCGGGCAATATTGATTCAAAAATTACAAATTTGGTCTCAAATTGT
Organism: Sogatella furcifera; assembly: GCA_017141385.1. NCBI lineage: Eukaryota > Metazoa > Arthropoda > Insecta > Hemiptera > Delphacidae > Sogatella > Sogatella furcifera. Next base: position 3,557,841 of record CM029550.1, on the reverse strand, counting down.
AGAAAACATTCTGCTCTACAATTTGAGACAAAATTTATGATTTTTGAACCAATATTTACCGAGCTGGATTCAATTTTCCATCTTGCTAGAATGTCTTCTTTGCTCGACCAGACTATTCCAAGTAACTATTTATGTATTTCATTGAAAAAATGAAATTATTCCAATGTAGTCTACAATCATGCAATATGATGAAGAAAGCGTTTGGCTAAACTTTTTCTAAGTTGTGTGGTCCGTTAGTTTGGTTATCACTTAATCAATCAATCTCTTAATTCAGAATCGATTAGATCAAAATATAGATGGATGAGTCGCACTAATTCTTTCAAAGAAATAAAATTTGAAGATATTGTAAACAAAAATAACCTCATGCCTCATTCACACCAGGTCGTTTGTGACAAAATTACCTAGTGTGCACGAAATAGATTTGGGGTTTGAGTCAATAACGCAAAATGTATTCAACTTTCGGTGCTTTGAGGCAGTCAATAGATTGTCCCATTGTTGGTACAAGACCTACCAATAATGATATAGTCTGACCAAGCAAAGAAGAGCCTCTGGCAAGATGGGAAAATGACTCCAGCTTGGTCAATATTTGTTCAAGAATTATAAATGTGGTCTTAATAGTAGATCAAATCGTTCTCTTCAAATTGAGATCAAATTGATAATTTTTGAACCAATATTGACCAAGCTGGAGTCATTTTCCCATCATTCAAGAGGATCTTCTTTGCTTGGTCAGACTATACCTTTCCTTTTTTTAATTCAATTGTTCATTTTGAAACAGTATCATCTTGGAGTAAATTTAATCTTGAAACCTCAGTCCAACTGTGTACCTGTTCACAAAACTCAAGTGAATATTGAGTTGTTATTATATAATCATCATCCTCAGCATGTTTGATCATATTTTCAATGTAAAGAGTTATGTTCTTGAAAATATTATCCTTAATTTTCACTCAAGATACGTTTATTATGGTGAGAGAGGGCCTTACTTGCCCCCCAAAGATGCAGTGCCGCAGAACTATGGACGTCTTTTGAACGGAATGTACGGCATTTCAGAAGTGATTGAGGGCAAATAACTTACTGTTTTCTCATTGTTAATTATTTAATTTAGGAAATAAAAAGTTTTTTCAATTTTTGTTTTTATTAATACTCTACCAATTAGGCTACTCCTAAATAGATAATGCGTGTCATATCATAATCCTCAGTTTAATGCAAGAGAGATGGAGTTTGGAATAACCCAAGTCAAATCATATCATTAATTTTAAATTCGAATATCTGAAAGAGTATTGATATTAATCCACGGGGGGAAATTCCCCCCGCCATTCAATCGTGGCTCATGTGTATAGTTGAGGGCCAAAATTTCTTGGCAGCAGACAACTGAGTGTTATTAACTCAAAAACATTGACTGCTGCTCTAATCCACTGTCTAATGTGACATTAGTTGCCTAATGTTTTAAGAACGGTTCCCGCAATATGCTCCTCACCTGGGTCAGCTGGTTCTGGCTGATACCAAGAAATTTTGGCCAAACTATAATACCGGCCTAAAGACTTAAAGGTTTGAGATCGAAGCCCAGTTTCATTGAGAACTTTTGAATTAGACAATATTTATGCCAGCTAATAATGTATGTCTGTTGTCAATGCTCCCTATCACGAGCCTTCATAACAATAGCGTTATTGATATAGAAATTGAATTTGAATTCAATCATTTACAGAAAACTAGGCTTTGCATTCTTTCCAGATGAAATATGAGTTGGGCCACAAAATTACTGAATAGCATGTTACAAAACACTATCAAGGTTGCTTGGAAATTAATAATACAATTAAAAATGTATTGAATAAAAATATAATTTCGAAATATAAAGAAGAATCAGTCACAAAATGTAATCACTGAGCTAATGAAGAAGATAAGATACCGTAGTCGACTAAACCAAACCGTAATCAGTTAACCTCATAATAAAAAAGATACAAAACTTAATAATAAAGATACAAAATAATCGATTAAATCGGTAGAATGGAATTTCTAGTCGTACAACAATAAGCAAATCATAATGTTATGGGATTAGAAACTGTAAAATTTTGTTATGATTATTATTGATAAATTCAACGAGAAAAATTTAATGAGATATCTTCGAGTAAAAATCGAACGACATAGAATTTGAGAAAATTTGTTGTTTGAATATTGATGTAGTGGAATTTTTCCATAATGAAAGAACAGAGAAGTTGTCTAAATCCAGAATTTGAGCTTGTTTTATATCTCTGTTAAGGTCTACCAAAGTCCAAAGATGAAATAAACTCGAAATATTAGTGTAACTCTCCCCAAAATCATATAAATATTTTATAATAACTTGTGAAACTCTGAGTATCCCTGAAGAGAATTATCACTCGGCAAAACATTATTTTTGGTCAAAACAGAAAATTTATTCAAATGGAATTATATTATTAATCATTGTAAGTTATAACTGACTGCAAAAACAAAAAATTAAAAGAAAATGACACTAATTTTCTTCTTTACATAGTTTAAATATAATAATATACAATCTAGTTGATACTATTGTACCTACAATTAGATTATGTTGATACATAGTACATAATCTATGCAATTATAAAACTTGAAATAACATTTTTGTACTCAGGCACAATACAATATCAGTGTGATATCACAACACACTATCAGTGTGACTTCCAATTTTCCGTATTCAATCAACCTTCATCATCTACAAAACATGTGGCCTTATTTTCAAAGCTTAGTAACATCTTACTTACATAATATTTGACAGAAGTTTCCTATGCACATTTATTGATCGTCCACTAATTCAATAAATTCCAATAACTTTACAAATCATATTTATTAATATAGTCATTAAATAAATTTCTCCAAAACACTACCATTTCACACAAGTATTAAAAAATAATAATGATCATCATCACCACTCAGCCACAATTACACCCCCGAATTTCGATTAAAAATGCAAATTCAGCATTCAAATTGAATGGAAAATCTAATTCGTTACTAATTTGTAACCGTAGCTTTCCTGTATCACGTTTCTTCACCATCGATGGTAACGTTTTCCCTATGTTCCTCCATTTCCTCATCATTAACATTAAAGTTCGGGGTTTCCCTATGTTCCTCAATTTCCTCATCATTAACATTAAAGTTCGGGTTTTCCTCATGTTCCTCCAACTCCTCATCATCATCACTCACGTTCATATTCCCCTTATAATCAACAAATTCCTCATTATTATCTCTCAAGTTCACGTTTTCCTTACAATCCTCATCTTCCAACATATTCTTCAGTTCTTCCAAATCCCCATTACTCTTATTCACATGAATGGTTTCCCTAGGTTCATTATCCACACTTTCACTGATTTTCACATCTGAAGTATTTTCACGTCGAGTATGCTGTCGTGCCACATGCTTGAGCATGTCAGCTTTCTGCGCGAACGCACGCGTGCACACGCGACAGATGAAGGGTTTGAGGCCGGTGTGCGTACGCACATGCACGCCCAGGTTGCCTTTGCGCTTGAATCGCTTGTCGCAGTGCGGACACTCGTACGAGGTCAGCGCCGAATGATCTCGTAAATGCTGATTCAGCACGTTCGTACTTTTGAACGTCTTGTGGCATATTGTACACCTGCAAATAAATAATAATATTTAGTATCAAGTAAGAAGAACTTCTTAAAATAAAACACCATATAGGAGATAAAATTGTATTTGTTCCAGCACGACATGTTTCGCTGTCATTAGACACTTTCTCAAGAACATAAACATAAACACTCGTACTTGAGAATGGGTCTAATGACAGCGAAACCATGTCCTGCTGAAACAAATACTACTCTATGGGTACTGTAATTTTCAATTTTCATCTCCAAGAAAATTATTATCAGCCCTAAATAACATATTTAACATTGAAACATTACATTATACAGATTGTTTCAGTACACGTTGGTTGCAATACTTCTCAGGCTGCTACCTCACACCAAGTAGAGAAAAAAGTCACAAGGGACAAACCCCAGCAGCAGTAATATTTAGTTATCGAGATAACAATAATAAAGAATTCACATTGAAAAAAAATCAATTTTCTATTTTTTAAGGCTTTACTCAAGTTTCTTGGAATTATGCTTTATTAGAATATTCATCAGTGAATGTAAAGAGAAACCGTGTTGTGCATCACCAGTGCTAGTCCATTACTGGACTAGAGTACTTATCTCAATCAGAAAATTGTTTCCTCAATTTCTCTCAAAATAACTGTTGCCTAAGAGGCACAATTACAATTCATAATCACAATAGAATCAAATAATGATCGTCTAAAAAACCAACTTACAGATAGGGACTAACGTCAGAGTGTACATTCTCGTGGACACGTCTCAATGCTTCGGACAGGAACCGTTTGTCGCAGTGCTGACACTGGTAGGGCTTTTCAGGCACATCCCAGCTGTGCACCATTCTCAGGTGACGTGCCAGGTAGTTGTAAGTTTTCAACCACTTGTTGCAATACTTGCAACGGTACGATCCATCTTGACTAGGCATCAGCCCTGTTTTCGGCGACGGCTTTAGGTCTGAAAAAGAAATATTTATTATAAGTTATAAGTTAAAACATATACTTAATGGAAGGTTCAACAGGATTACTCTCAAATTTCATCATTTCTTGCCCGATAAGACGATTAAAGAATAGCAGAAAACCAAGGGTATTATAGAATAATAACCACATTAAATCAATTACATAGAAGTTGTTGCAAGATCTCGCTAACCAGATTAATCACCCCATTAAAATCTAGATAGAGGACCTACAAACAACCAGGCGTAAAACTTTTAAAGGATAATAAAAAATGAAAAACTATTAAATTTCTTCATCCTACTTAAACTTTTGATGATATTTATGATATATTACGTTGAAAACAACAATACTAACGATTTCGTTACTTTTCGGAAGCATACCTAGGTACTCCTATGCTGAAGACGTGCCCCAGTTCCTCAAAACGCGTGCCGACAAGTAGTTATGAAATCGTGAGTATGTTGTTAATGTGAAATTTTATAAAGTAATTCATCATAAACTATTAAAATTCATTTCTTAGAAGTTGGAAAAGTTTTTCTTCCAAGTTGGAAAAACAAGTGAATTAGTTTAAGTTTGCCTGTAACTTCCGACATTTGAGAAAAGTATGGCGACTGGCGGGAAATAAATTGATCTAAAAAAAAAACTGTTATGAAGCGCTTCACGCCAATGGCCACACTATGATAATACATTCTCTATCATAGTTTTTTATTAAAATTCATATTAATTCGAGTATTAAAAATAATATGAGATAGCAAATGTATCAAACTAAGTAGTTTCCTCTACCGTATTTTGAATATTTAACGAAATTTGAAAAAACCGCTTTGAACTTCATTATCTGTTTCAATGCAATAAGTTTATAGTATTTTCTCGAATAAATGATCTTCATGTCCAATTCATAATTTTATAAAGCTCTACAATGCATTTGACATGAAAAAAATACTATTTTCGATCACCTCACTCACCATCATTTTGCGCCGTCGTCCGATGCGTTCTGCGATGCGACAGCAGCTCGTTGATAGTCGGCAGCCGCAGCTGGCAAACTCTGCACTGATAGGTGCGGCCGAGCTCGTGCCGGCGCCGGTGCATGCGCAGGTCCGCGTAGCGCGTGAACGTTTTGCCGCAAACCGCGCAGGCGTTTTTCAAACGCGCAGTGGCGGCTCCGTGCACCTGCGCGTGCTGACGCAGCTGTGCGCGACGGTGGAACGATTTGCCGCATTTGGCGCACGAGTACGGTGTCAGGTCCAGGTGCAGGTTGTTGTGCTCGGATAGATCGAATCTAAAAATGAGTTCAACTTTCAAGTTTTAAATGTTTTTAAACATGTTAGAAAAGTATCTTCTAACAAAGAATACAGGTGTGAGTCATTGTTGTTGTAACAATGGAGGCGAGTAAAATGGATGCATTTCGCACTCCCTGCAGGTTCAATATTCGAAACTCTGTACGTATTGAATTTAAAATACCTTTATTCATTAAATGTACAAATACATCTGAATAGTGTCACACTATACAACACAATTATAAAAAAGGTTAAAACATAATAAATCACAATTTCAATAGCTACCAGACTTTAAAATCTAGCAGTCAAATCTATGTACTCCTGAAAGAAGTATATAGATACTGCAGTAAATAATTATACTTTACTGTCGTGAAATGTAAATATTTACATTAACTTATAGACAATGTTATATGTTATAATAGATAATTAGAATCTCTATATATTGCTATATAAATAGACAAAGGACTTCTGCAACTACAAAGATAGATAGATAGATTAAAAAGCATCCACTGCCCTCCTAATCAGGGGGATCTGGAACTTGACAAGAAATTCTAACCGGTTAAAAAGAAAAAGACTACACAAAAGACAAAGATACACGACACAAGACCAGATAACATTTTGATCATTCATGTGTAATAGGACAATAATAACTAATGTATTCTTCCTGCGAATAGAAAGCATTATCAGTAAAAATAACTTTGAGTTCAGATCTAAACTTGCAGTCATCCATTTCTTTTATGGAGTCAGGTAGTACATTATAAAGTTCAACACCTGAGCTCCTGACGCCACGCTTATAAAAAGTGGAATGATGCATTTCATCTCTAAGTGTTCATTTCTTGTACTATGATAATGTATTTCATTTCCACGTGTAAAAAGGTATTGATTTTTTCAACAAAACAAAGGACCTCCAAAATGTACACACAAGGTAAGGGAAGGATTTCAAGTTTCTTGAAGTGTGGTCGGCAGCTGTTTCTTATCGACTCCCACCCCATTACACTAATTGCCCATTTTTGAACCCTAAAACCTCCAAAGATTCAGATGACCCGCCCCAGAAAACTATACCATATGATAATAAGGAATGAAAAAGGCCAAAATAAATTTCTTTAAGTGACACTAAATCAAGAAAAGGCTTCAGTGACCTTGAAGCAAAAATCCCTGAGCTCAGCCTCTTCTTAAAAAACTGGAGGATGTGGCTTCCAGGAAAGTTTGTTATCTATATTAATGCCAAGTACTTTTATCTCACTTACATGCTCTATAGTGTTATCCTGTAATTTGATATTGAAACAAACATTGACCAATGTACTAAATAGCAAGCGAGAGGTGTAACCGTAATACACGGTAATATTTCAATTATAATTTATTCAATAATAATTATAAACATAGGTGAGTGCAACAGGCTAAGCCCAAAACTGCTCCTCTGCCAATTTTTACAACAGTCCAAAATAAGATTGACAAACTCAACATTACAATTTCTCACGTCCAATTATGAAAAGAGATGAAGAATATTTCCACCTCTTTCCATATGATGATAGAAATATTACCGTGTAAAACCAGCCTTAAAATAAAATAGAAAGCTGAACTTAGTCGGCACTTACTTTGATCGAAACGTTTTAGCGCATTTGGTGCAAGCGTGCTTCTTCTTTTCGGCCAATTCGCGATGAGTGCGTTTATGGCAAACAAGGCCTTCGGCGTTTTTGAAAGTTTTGCCGCAAATTTCGCACAGAAACACAGCCGCTGTTGAATGCGTTGTCAAGTGCAAATTCAGCAGAGTTGGACTCCTAAACTCCTTATCACAATACTCACACGTCATTGGTGGTTCCTAAAATATTAAAAAATCGTTCAATAAGGATAATTAATATAGTTAATCATATCAATTCGGTTTATGAAAGATGTGAAATAATAAGCTATAATAAAATCTGTAAATACTAATTAAAAGCTGTGTGCTCAGGGTTCAATATTACCTTTTAAGAATATATATTAAGAAACATACACAAGACGCGTGTTGTGAAAGTGATATCGTCTTCTTGTTATCCATATTGTATTAAAAGTAAAAATATTGCCAAACCATAGATTAAATGAAAATTGAGATACCGGTTTCGGTTGCTACACCATTATCAATCTCTGGTAAACTAAAACTTGAAGTGAAGAGCCATTGGGAATAATAATAATATTTGTGTAAACTGGCTGGCTCAGGTCTGGTGTCAGAGTTTTCAGGTCGCTCCTGATCAATTTCAGGGCCTCTGACATGACCTAACGACTGCTTTTAGGCAGCCGGGACCGACGGCTTAATTGGGAGTTGTTCGATGTGATTAGTTCAAGCGTCTACCGATAGCAGTGCTTGACCGTCAAAATAAATACTGCTCCTCATTACTTCAAGTTTTATTTTACCAGAGATTGATAATGGTGTACCAATCGAAAAAGTTGGCTTGATTTTCAATAAATATATGGTTTAGCAATATCTTGTCTTTTCATTTAATGTATAAGACTATATGTATGTATTAAATTAAAAAATCACATAGAAAAATCTTGTACCATTATTAAAACGACTTGTATCGTATTAATAGTATCATGTATCAAATTTGATATACTTCTGTATCTCCTTGAAAGGAACCCGTTTACATACATCTTAACACAAGTTTCTATAATGACACTAGGTTTTCAATACCAATAGCTATTATTATAGCTCAACACAACAACTTTGTGTTGTGGAAGTTACTTACATTTTGTATTAAATACTCCATTTGCGCAGAATACATCTCATGAAGTTTTATATTGGCATTCCTGGCCATCGTTATAAATCGATCGCACAAGTCAAGATTGGAAATGCACGATTTACAAATTTCGGTTGGTAGGTATCCCTTTTCTTCAATCTGGAAAATATAATTATAGATAATATAATATAAATAGTTTAAATAATTATAAATCTGGGAACAAGATATCGAGCAGTTGTAAATTGGTGTTTCGAACATATTTTCAATAGTATATAGTGTTTTTAAAAAATCTAGAACTTTTAAAAGTAACTTATTCAAATTTTGTAACTGTTACCCAACTGTTTAAAATACTTCAAACACGATCTTCATACTATCAATTCTCTTCAATCTATCAATTATTCTAGATTTTTTTCAAATGTTGAAATCTATTGTTGCTTTCACATCAGGTTTAAGAAAACAAATGTTTACTTTAAATCTAGAAAATCAGTACAACAGAGTTATTGCATTATAATATAGAATGCTCCAAACAGTTTCTTTCATCTCGTGCGTAATGGTAGCACAGACTTCGAGGCAAATCCTGTCCAACTGGTTTGAAGTAAACGTTTTGTTTCGTTCTATATGGTGTGAAGTCACTCTAACACTCTTTATAAAGGGTAAAACATTTTTATCAAGTAGCTGCACTATCAATTGATTTCTTTCACAAATATTTTTGTTTGCAATCATTGTTAGACAATTGATGGTGAACTTCTTTTCTAGCAGCCTTGAACGAATCCCAAAAATTTCCTTCACATTCAATCTCTAGAAGTTGTTCGATTCAACTAGATTTATCTACAAATGTTAAAAATGTGAAACTTTGAAACAGCTAAACTAACCTTTATTTTCAAATAATCTTCTATCTTTCGAAGAATGCCCATTTCAAAAGCAGGACAGTCGAATAGATTGATCATATCTGACTCCATTTCTCCACAAACCCTGCACAGCGATTTATATTTTGCTACTTCTTCCAAACTCAACGATTCACAACCTGAAACAAATAAAATAATTAGCTTTTAATAATTATTCTTTTTTGCATCCACTGACCACCTGATGAAGGGGTGTATAAGGATTTATCAATTTGTTATAAATCAAACATAAAATGTTATCAATTCAATAATTGAATGCCCAAGTATGCACACTCAGCTCGGGCTGTGACAGTCAACAACTTTCAGTGGAATAGAATGATCTCTTCATTTCAATATCGAGGCGAAGTTTGGACAGTAATGTCCATTCAATCAAATAAGTGGATGGAAAAAACGCAGCAAACCGACAGGCCGATTGTTGGACTGAGGACTGTGAACTATCGAACTGACAGTTGATGAGGACCCAAAGAAGACATTATGACGATATGGGAAAATGACTCCAGTTCGGTCTATTTTGATTCAAAAATTATAAATTTTGTCTCAAATTGTAGAGCAGAATTTTTTTCTACAATTTGAGATTAAATTAATAATTTCTGAACCAATATTGAAAGAGCTAGAGTCATTTTACCATCTTGCTAGAATGTCTTCTTTGCTCGGCCAGACTGTAAATATTAGTCGAGTCATATTAACCTGATTGGTTGAAAAATCAATCTTTGCACAAGATTGCTGGAATTTACAGAACGTAATGAAGGACATCCTCCAGTAGGCTAGAGTATTTTTTACATGGTAAATAAATGTAAGTTTTCTTTGCTATTATTGAAATGTAACTCATATATTATTTAAAATTATTTTTGGTGTTTTCATAATAGCCTGATTCACATCCGTTTCAAGCTTCAAAAATACGGTTACCAATTTTTATTTGTTAGTATTTATTATACTATCGATAGTACAATAGTAGATACAGAACTACAACAAAAATTTCACTTAAAAATACCTAAAGTCTGTTCAAGTAAAGAAAACATTCTAGCAAGATGGGAAAATCAGCTCGGTCAATATTGGTTCAAAAATGATAAATTTGATATCAAATTATACAACAGAATGTTTTCTACAATTTGAAACAAAATTTATAATTTTTAAGAAATATTGACCGAACTGGAGTCATTTTCCCATCTTGCCACAATGTCTTCTTTGTTGTACCAAACTAAAACTTTAGAAAAAGTTTAGCAGAATGCTTTCTTCATAATATTGATTGATTTTAGATCATTTCTTGATATTAGATTTGCTAAAAAGGATACCCAGTAGGCGCTCTGAGACTAATATTTTATTAATCAATATTGACCGACCTGGAGTAATTTTCCCATCTTGTCAGAATGTCTTCTTTGCTTGGATAGACTATACTACTACAAGATTATTCACATACATTTGGAAATAGTTACTCAACTGTTACTATTATCCAGAACATCGTCAATGAGCGAGATTTCTAAATCGTCACCCTCATCTGCAACATATTCGATTGCAGATTTTGAAGTTGATGCAGTTGTTGCGTTTGATGCACTTTTTGAAGTTGATGCAGGTGCAGAAAGGCCTAATTTAGTGAAGATTGAAGGCTCTGGAAAACACGAATAATACAGTAGATAACACAAAACCGTATTGAAATGCAATATTCATTCACAATTTGATAAAAAGTTCAATTGGTTTTAATTTCTTCTTGATTTCTCGTTATTTTGATAAATTTGTGTAAATCTTACCCAAATCTCAGAAATAGCGATCAAAAATCGCAAAATCGCTACTAAACACAAATTTATCACTTTTGTCAATTTTGCGATTTTTGATTGCCATTTCTGAGATTTGGGTAATATTTACACAATCGCCGCCATTCATCTTTTTCTTTAGAATCCGGCTGTCTTGAACTTTCATTAATAAAAAATACAATTTTATGATTCCTTATCCAGTTATAACCCTTATTGCTGAAAAATGGCGTTTTTTAGCATATGTTTCCAATTATCTCAATAACCGTTGAAGTAACAAACTTGGAACTGGTTTCATTGAATTTCTTAGCTAATTTTACATAAGGTTTGATTATCTTAGAACCTCACTAAAACCTCTAAAAGATTAGAAAAATTAATATATTTTGAAAAATCTCAATTTTCCGCCATTGTTATCTCGGTAACAAAGCGTTGTTGGGGGTTGGTCCCATGGAACTTTTTTATCTACTTCGTGTAAGGAATCAGCCTGAGAAGTATTGCACATTCCTCCTGAAACACCCTGTATCTTATTATAAATAAATATATATATATTTAAAATAACATCACCTTCACTGCTTCATAAAATGAAATTAATATAAAGTGGAACCTCGATAATTCGTAGTTCATGGGACCAAAGCTTTAGTACGAATTAGGGAAGATTACGAATTATCGAAGCTATTAATCATGGAAAATTATTTCAAAGGACTGAGCTTCCACTGCGAATTATAGAGGTACGAAATATCAAGGTTCCACTGTATAAATAATTTAATCAAGGATCTAACATATTACGCATATTATATAGTACTGAGTCCAATGAGCATTCGACCGAAAAATATGGCTTTCAATAAAAAAGTCATTTTGAAGCTTTGGAGCACTTACCTGTATTCTCGGGTGGCAAATTCAATGGATCTGTGGGAAAACCTGCTGGGTTAGCAATCCCCTGCTGCAAAAAATTAATTTCAAACAGATTAAAATTTATTTTATTCATTTGATTACAATGTTACAATAAAACAAATGAGAAAAAACAGGCGTTCGTCCAAAACTTCTTAAATTCCAATTTAGATTTAAATGTCCAGTCAAGTTATGTTTCTTAACATAATCAACTCACACAAATTTCACTCTAAAAAGTTGCACATATCCACTGAAAACATCAACGAACGTGGGTTACAACTTTCCGATTTTGACATTCACTAACATGGAACAAAACTTGGACGCATTTGAAATGCCTAGAACACGGGTATTAATCCTATTTGAAATCTGATTACTTTTATAATTAGTTTTGTTTCTTCCATTATATCATGAAAATCCTATAGATATACAGTTGCTCTGGATAAGAATAAATCGTATTATATTAATCGAGCAATTTCTGTATGTATGTCAAAATTTCCTCAAAATTTGAAATGTAATATAACCGTGATGGAAAAATAAAATTGCACACATAAAAAAAGGTCTCATGTCTGGGAAAACTCTCTGGCAGGATTGATGAAAGAATTAAATATTCCTTATTCAGGCATAATTCCAAGTACTGCGTATAATGGCTGTTATCGTTAGCTGACCAAAACCATCCAGCTGGAGTAGGGCTCTATAAAAAGGGGGTAGACGCACGGTCCGCCATTCTGTGGTCAACTTTTCGCGCTAGGTTTGAATTCATATAAATATTTTTGATGATAGAGACGACCAACAGATGTTTATCAAGTTGAGCAAATGAATTAAGTTATTGTTTTGAAATCTTGGAGGTTGATTTGTCATATAAAATGGTTCATATTGCCTTAGCATCAAATTGCAAAAAATATAACCATTTTTATCATAAAAGTGAAATTAAAAAATACAAATTTGCCAGATGAAGGAAGGTGAATCAAGGTTAAAATTTTGACTTAAAAATTGCCAGACTGGAGATTCAATGCTCTGTGAAGTGAGTATTATTTTTTTTCTAACATAAATTTCATCGTTAATCATAATTATGTTTGACTGTCGAATTGAATGAATTCAAACCTGGCGTTAAAAGTTGACCACAGAATGGCGGACCGTGCGTCTACCCCCTTTTTATAGAGCCCTAAGCTGGAGTAAATGGAGTTACATTCAAGTCTACAACACATGTTCATGCAAAATATTGTGAGAGGTGATCATATCAATTTTTATTTTTTTTACAATAACATATATAATTGTAATCCTATGTAATTCAACAGTCCGGCCGCAGCTTCAGAGCAAAGCTCGGTACCAGATATTATATACTTTAAAAACTCCCTCCACCCCCTACATTGTATGAATGGCTCAACAGCCCATAAAGGGCCAAAGCCTACCAGCTGGTTGCCAGTTTCAAATTTACTCTACTATACAGCCCGTCCAAGCCAAGAAGACACCCCGGCACAACGGGAAAATGGCCCAGTCCGGCCAATACCGGCCCAAAAGCAATAAATTCTCAATCAGAACTCACAGTCCCCGAACCAACACTGGCCGAGCCGACGCCGCTCCCTCCACCCCGCCAGAATCCCCCCCCCGGCCGGACAGACCATACAGCAAGCAAATAATCATCAAGCAGGATAGAGGTAACGTGTGGTTAGCAGATTGATCCTCTCAACCATAAGCCATTCTCCGCAACCAATTGGCGGCGCAGAACACCTCTGAATAACATGCAGTTGATCAGTTAGAGTGCAATGCAACAATTACTATTCCTCCAGAGACGAGAAACGACTGACTGTCTTTATCAAAGACAGCCAATCTCCCAAAGGAGGGTCCCCACCCCCTACATACAGACGTATAATAATCTTGTTGGAGGTTCATTCTACTGTAGCCCCATGTATTTCCAAACTGTTTTATATCATTAATCATTTGGAAAATGAGTTCATAGCATTCATTTGTTAGGTATTTTATGTTTGGATAGCTGCAGTTTCGTATGTGTATTATCGATGTGAAAAATATTTACACCAAACCATAGAACACATTGTCAGCGGTTACAATTTTTAGGCATTCTATATTACATGAATTATTTTAGGAAGATAGTAAAACAGATTTCTTAGTCTACTCTGTTAAAAACTTGGGTATCATCATGAATAAAAATTTAGACTGGTCAGAACAGGTTAATAAAGTATTTTCAGCCATGCATTCATTGAAGAAATTGCAAGATATCCTACCAAGAAATATCAGATTGCTGCTGGTTAAATCACTAATCTTCCCACACTTTATGTATTGTAACTCTGTACTCAATGACATGACAGTAACACTCAATGATAAACTACAGTGCTGTCAAAATTATTGCTTAAGATTTGTTTACTCTCTCCAACGTCATGAAAGAATCACCCAAGCACATATTACAAGCTCAGCTTTAAAGATACCCGATCAGAGACTTTTTCGTATTGTCAAGCTTGTCAGGGATATTTTAAAATATGGTAAACCTAATTATTTCAAAAACGATTTTAAATTTGTTTCTGAGGGTAGGAGAATAGATGTATCACGCACGAGAACTGGAGAAAATACTTCCAATTCACCGCACTACAATCTATACTAAGTCCTTTCTAGTCTCAGGCTGCCGTGCATGGAATGCCGTCCCTGAATCGATTAGGTCTATTGAGAGCCGAGCGAGCTTCATCTTGAAGTTAAGAAAACATCTTGTTGACAAAATGATCGAATATGTCCAGACCTAGAGCAGCATGACAAATTCCATAATTCACCTTATTATTACCCATTACATACTTGAATAAATCCGACTCTCATTTTCACACCATATTCACTTTCTCCTCATACTTTTAATTATAAATTCAACTTCCATTTTAGGTACACCACCATCACATATTCACCATCCAAACCTTTATTATAGTATTTTTCATTCTCTGCCATATACTTGTAAATAATTTTACTTTGAGTTATCTCAATTCATAATATCATTACCCATTTCCATCACCATTACCACAATCATTGTTATTGTTACTTATCTTATAATATGATTCAATTATTGATTGATATCGTATTAATTAATTTAAATCTAGTTTTTAAATGCTATAATTTTTCTCACTATCATTAGTAATTCTAATAGCTTGTTATGAATTCTCAACTTAAGGCCAAGTGTTAATGGAAAGGATAACCTTATTATCCTTTCCCAAGAATGGACATATATATGTCTAAACTTCGCCTTTTCACTTAGATAACTCACACTCCTCATTCATTTTGCAGAACCTCCAATTTAAAATCTGTATAAATTTTGCATTCATTACATCACTGTTTTTCGTATTTTTACTAGAAGTCTCTATTTTGTGAAATTTATAGGATAATTTTGTTTTACTCATTTATATTACAATGTATAATCTAAGCCGAATTTTGTTATCTAATTGAATAAAGTAATCTAATCTAATCTAATCTATCCGCTGTATGGCATTGCTTCATGGGGCTTAGCTAAAGAACTATATGCTGACGGCACTACATGGCGCATTGCAAACCAATTTTTCAAAAGTACAAGATCCTCACTGTAATTTCAACTCATCTGCTGTAGGGAGATGATAACTTAATATTGGCAACGATTCAGAACCCAGCTCCGAGATGCAACCAGCATCAGTCAAAACAAGAAACCACCAGAACATAGATTTAGGCCTACCACAAAACAGGAGAATATTTCTTACAATTTGAGACCAGATTTATAATTTTTGAACAAAAAAATTATCAAGTCGGAGTCATTTCCCCATAATGCCAGAATGTCTTCTTTGTTCGACCAGAATATACTCGGCGGAGGCAAGTATAAAAGGTATATTTCTGACATAGCCTAGTCTATCAAGATTGGTACCTATCAAAAATTATGTTCTTCATATTTATGTTTTTATTACCTTCTCTTGTTGCCAAGTTATTTGTAGAATCTTCTTCCCGCGCTCATTAGTTATTCTTGATAGAGACTGCGTTTGGATGTGAAATATTGAGGGATATGCATCCCATCTCAATTTCGGAGCTCTTCTTTTCAAAATAATTGGTTCGCCATTTAATATTGGAAATACATCATACTTGAGGATAAAACGTTCTTCAAAATGATTTATGCAAACAACATCGTTTTCACTCACTTCAGAACTGTTACGACCAATTTTTTTAAGCCAAAGTTCTCTAGTATTCCTATCTTTGGGTAGTTTGAATACTGTAACGTATCCATAAAGCGACCGATTGGAATAACAACCAGGAACAAAACACTTACGAACCATTTTTGTAAACTATTTTTCAATAATTGATAAATGAAACTCTAAACATCACAACACAAATCGTCCACTCAATCTGGCCATCTAGGTAACATAACCTAAAGTTTATAAAAGTATCATGAAAATGAGAATCTATTCACGAAAAAACAAACTTCAGTTGGGTCGGATCGTAAGATTTCTATATATTTGATATTTATTGTTTTCTGCAATAAAATTAAGAAATATTAGGCTAAAATTCACTCATCATTTTAATCTATTTTGCTAATAATGTGATAAACCAAGACCAATACTATATCAGGAAGACCGCAACACTGGTATCGAAAACCTACAAAATGGCCGCTATGACATCGTATTTCCTATGCCTATCCACATCCAATTGACGAACAGAAGTTGGCTTGTGATTCATCCGACCCGGTCTCTGGTGGTCGAAATTTGTACTTAATGTCTCTATCTAGCACATGCGCAGTACAGAGGCGCATTCCTTTGACGAGACGCTTTATTATTAAATTTTATCATTGATTTATCAATAATATCGTAAAGCTATAAAGTATTCATCAGCTTGGAATAGTTTAAAAAATGTATCAGTCAATTTGAAAGCATTTTCATCAGATAATCTGATATCCCTTGCTTCTAGGTAAGGTTCATCCGTATCCGCCATCTTGAATTAGCTCCTCTCTCCCAATCACAAGTCGCGAGTTTCAGTAGAAGAATAAATACCTTTTCCTTCAGAATTGGAATAATTGTTATTGAAATCTTTGACACAACATTTCGTCTTGCACTTCGACATCTTTTCTTTGGAAGTAAGTAGTTTTTCTATTTGCAGGTATTCAACAACAAGCAAATGTAACTACATGCATTTGAATTTAACCTCATTGAATTTAATTTCAGATATTATAAGAAAATATCTGATACCGAGCTTTGCTCTGAAGCTGCGGCCAAACTGTTGAATTACATAGATATGTTATTGTAAAAATAAATTCAACAAAATTGATATGATCATCTCTCACAATTTTTTGACATGAACATGTGTTATAGACCTGAATGTAACTCCATTTACTCCAGCAGGATAGCGTTGATCAGCTAACAATTACAACCATTATACGCAGTACTCGAGATTATTCCTGAACGAATATTCAATTCTTTTATTAATCCTGCCAGAGAGTTTTCCTGGACATGAGACCTGGTAGAATCTTATTTTTCCATCACGGTTATGTTACATTTCAAATTTAAAGGAAATCGTTAGAGCCGTTTTCTAGATCCGTGGTTCCACATACATATATACATACATACGTACATACATAAATTACTTGCTTAATACAATAAGATTTCCGATTTTTTTGCACTATTTTAGTTAATTTCTATATTGATACTTTTCTGGCAATGTTTTTCCGGTTTCGATGTTTAGGCGGGGCGTATGCTGGGACGCACATGACGCAGCTCACGCAAATTAGCCAATCACAGCTCTTTAATGACAAGACAAGAGCTGTGATTGTGTGATTAGAAAGACTAGTTTGTGTGGGCTGCGTCACGTGCGTTTTCCCGATATATCGAAATATGAGGTTTGATAGCCAAACACTACTGAAAAGTGAAAAAAAGTTTTTATTGATATTCAGTCAATATCGATGTTGAATGCATCATTATATCTTTAATACCTTTAGGTAAGGAACTATAAAGACTGAGTACACTCAGTTGCTGCCATTTTGAGTCATAGCATCTGTTGTGAACCAATAAAATTGAGGCAAAAAGTTGAAAGATACGCTGACTCAGAAAAATAACATAGCTTACTAGTATAATTTGAATTTGGCTCCTTCTACTGGGACCCAATATGGTGGTGACTGCGCGTACCTGGTATTTATAGAGCCCTACCTTTAGGCCAAGCATATGCTGAGAAGCACTTGACACAGCCCACGCAGACTAGCCAATCACAGCTCTTATTAATAACAAGAGAAGAGCTGTGATTGGCTAGTTCGCGTGGGCTGACTCACATGTGTCCCAGCATATGCCCGGCCTTAATACATGTACCTTAATACTATGTACCTTCTGCTTCATCCATTAGGTACCCACACTTGTGGGATCGATGGCATCACATCAAATACAAAAAAACACATACTTTTCAAGGCAGTGTTTCCAACAATAACCATAATCAATTGATATTCAAATCATCTTCCATGCATCCATGGACATTGTATTATGCCTTGCCACACAGTAGTTCAATCATGGTTTTCTTAAATGCAGTCTCATGCAACTGCTTCACTGCAGCAGGCAGCTTATTGAAGAATTTTAAAGCCAATATCTGGTAAGCAGCCTGCAATCAATGAAGGCGTCTCCTGGGGACATCAAACAGCTCACAATGCCTGGTGTTATAGGCGTGTATGTCGCCACGGGCAGCCAGAGTGTGCTGGTTCCTCTTTACATGCACTAAGCATAGGAGAATATAGTGGCTAATGACTGTCAGCACACCAAGGCAGGCAAAGATATGCTTACAGTGGGCAAGATGTTTGCTGCCTGTTATGATTCTAACAGCCCCTTTTTGAAGCCTCAGGACATCAGCAGCCCCTGTTGAATGACCCCACAAAAGCAATCCATAAGTAATGCGGCAATGAAAAGAGCATGGTACATCATCACCAGATACCTCTCAGTCACCAGGCCCATCTTGAGCAGCAGAAATCAAATACGGGAAAGACGGCTGGTTACCTGCTGTAGGTGACTGTTCCAGCTGAGTTACTCTTCATATCAATGAAACATATCAATGTTTTATTGTTAATGAATCGATTATTACTGTCCCTACATTGATAGGCCTCGTGAAGAAATTTATTCTTGTAATAGTACATTACATGTTATGCCACAAGCCTTGGAAGTGAATGTTTATGGTATGAGGATAATTTGGTTTGGGGATAATTCCAAATAACATAAATAATTTCTGGGCGAGTTGTGTATAATTTTTATTGATACACTTCAAATAAATATTATCAATCTAATTCATCAATGAAAAAACTAATAGGATTACAGTAATGAGTTCCAAGAACAGCTAGACCAGATATCTTACTATGATAATATACTAGCATAGGATAAGCCGAATTTGGAGTGAACTACCAAAAGTTTACTGATTTAATCAATTGAATATTACTCTATAACTATCAGAATACTTGATTTTCTTAGTCCAGAAACGTTTAACCTCATGATAGTTTTCGTACAATTATCCTAGCCCCAGGCGCACACCAACACGATTCTGTTGCAAAGGTTTGTTGCAGTGCAAATTCAATTCTGAGATTTTGCTGGGCGAAAATTTAAAACCATTGCGGTGTATGAGCTAGCGCAGACCAATGCGTTGCAAAATATTTGGTATGCAGCTTTCGCATACAAATATTGTGGCTCGTTCAGGAACTAACTCTAATTTTCGTCTGCAAGTAAACAGACATAACCAAAAAGGAAAAAAGTCAACTCTTGGCACTTTGGAAATGAACACTGAGCAATTGTTAGCGATTATTTTCACATACCAAATATGATGATTTGTTATTATACCAATATGTATGATTTAAATCACAAAGATTACAAGAATATAAGAGAAAAATACAAGATTTGGTGAGATATTGGAAAAGCTGTCCATGTTCCAGGTAAGTTTCAGTTTACTTTAATAGGCTAATTGAGCTATTGAGCAGTTATTAGGCACCTTACTAGTAGGTTATATCATAACTCAGGATATTATTATTGTATTACAGCATCATTATTATAGTTAATTTCAGTATCTCTTCTACCCTACTATCGAAACATTAGGTTGGTTACGTTAAATACCTACTCAAATATTCCCGCGCTCGGCGCTCTAAGTTACGATTATTTTGCTTCGGTGTGCATGCCCCAGCGTTACGAATATTTTGCACCGAAACCTTTGCTTCGAAATTGGAGTCCTTGTATGGTAAGGAACTCTTTCTGCGCAAGGACAACAGCTGATTGATTACATCTAAAAATAACGACTTCCTAGTCTGCTAAGGGACCGGGAAGCAGCTTCTTTCTATGAAGTGTGGCGAAAAAAATAAATCATAGCAAATCAGAGCTTGCTTTCAGGTTGAACGCGTGGGAGCAGCACTCCCATACCTTTTTTCCTAAGTGGCGTTCTTTTCTTTCATTCTTTAAAATTGTATTATAAGTTTTATGAAAAACAGCAACAAAACATTATCGATATTATTTACTAAAAACGCTCCAATTCAAATGTAATTTTTAAAAATTTCCTGGGGAGGGCCCTTGGACCACCTTCCCCCTTGGGGGTATTCCATACCACGACCGGGTAGCACTAGCGGACTGAAGTTTGTAACGCCCCAGTCCACTCGGCCAACCCGGCCGGCTAATTTCTATTTAAGACTTACACAGACACAGAATTCTTATGCCCGGTTTGTCATTAAGGCTGAGGCCGCACTGCCGGTGGGTAGAGCCTGGAGGGTAGAGGGTAGTTGGTAAATCTATAGAACATACAAACCATCCACAGTAATACATTGTATGAATGGTATGTGTTTAGCCGCCACCTTGAAATTCTTAAATATGGACAACATAACCTCAAAAAACAGTATGACGTCATACCATTCATACGATGTATTACTGTGGATTGTGTGTATGTTCTATAGATTTACCAACTACCCTCTACCCTCCAGGCTCTACCCACCGGCAGTGCGGCCTCAGCCTAAGAGTGGGCGGGCAGTAGTAGTCGGTAAACTGCCAAACGCCAGAATTATGTCCCATAAGAACAATGTAATTTTTATCAATCTCTTGGAGCAGATAGAGCCTCTATTTATGGACAGAATTTCACGTTCTTTATGTCACTGGAAAGAGAATTCAATTCCCCTGGGTGTGATTACTTTTACTGATTTTAAGTTTATTTCAATAATAAATTAGAGTTCAATACTTTTTTAGTTAATTAATTAAAAAATAATTATCACAATAAACTTAAAAAAGGAAAAAGTCACGCCCATGGAAATTGAATTCTCTTTCCAATGACATAAAGAACGTGAAATTCTGTCCATAAATAGAGGCTCTATCTGCTCCGAGAGATTGATAAAAATTACATTGTTCTTATGAGGCTCGATTTTGTCGTTCGCCAGTTTGCCGTCCACTACCATCCACCCTTAATGTTTCTTCTACTAGTATTTCTAGTGACAACTGGCTTCTTTGAATAATGATCACGATATTTAGAGGATTGAATAGGATTAAGTCCATCTTTTAAAGTTTAAGAATTTTTAGTATCAACAGTTTTTTAAATGATGATAAAAATGATGAAAATTGAAGGAACAGCATCTGGTCTCAGAGACTGCACTTTACTTCATCCACTTGTGTTGAAGCAATCGGGTGAGAAATGTTAAGAGCATATTCTGGCGACTGGCTGGTATAGTCAGGTCGAGCAAAGAAGACATTCTGGCAAGATGGGAAAATGACTCCAGCTCGTTTTATATTGGTTCAAATTATACATTTTCAAAGGTAATATTAAGATCTAATTTGATTCCAATGAACTCAATTTCACATCATTTAACTTCATTGAACTTTTGCCAAGATGAAGGCTGTATGAAGTCTGGATGAAGATGATTGTATTGAATACATAGAAAAGTACATTGGTGCGGGTGGTTGAATAATGACACGCCACAAAAACTTCAGACTGCTCTTGGATACATATCGGCGAGGTGGAACCTTCCATATGAGGGCTCCACTGCCCCACCAATGAAACATACGCACATTTTCTATTACAGCATGCTCCTTATTTCCAACGGAAGGAGGTATGGAGAGGGTGAGTGAGTAAACTTATTCTTGAATGAACGATAAAATGATAAACACATACTCGTTGAAAAAGACCACTCTATGCATTCAATAGAACATCCGCCGTCTGGAAAAAAGTTCTTCTCCTTTCAAGTACATAGCCACGTTAAAAATGATCACTATACATTCAAAACAACTTCCGTCATCTTGGAAAACTTATTCTCCCTACTATAGTCTGTCCAAGCAAAGACGACCCTCTGGCAAGATGAGAAAATGACGCCAGCTCGGTCAATATTGGTTTTCAAATTAGAAATTAGTTCTCAAAATATAGAAATTACTCTAATCAACAATTTGAGACCAAAGTAGAAAGTTTTGATTCAATATTGACCGAGCTGGATTCATTTTTTTATATTTCCAGAGTGTCTTCTTTGCTTAGACAAATTATAGTAGTATATGACACGTCAAAACATTGAGTACAGTAGTAGGCCTACTCAAAAAGTAATTCAAAGATAAAAAAACACTAAGATATAATATTTTTAAATCTTATTATGATTTTTTTGTGTTATTCTGATTTTTAGATCAACATTCAAAATTCTAAATCATAGTTTTCAATTTCGGAGTGTAAAATTTGTGAATAATTGTGATAGTCAGACAGGAGTTGGACCTCATTGTAGTCAGGTGAAGGCCGATTCACACATATAGTGGCGTACTAGTGTCGTACTAGTGGCGTACTAGTGTCGTACCGTTTCAAATGGAATCTCTCAAACGGTCTTTCCATTTGATTAACATGGAAACGGTCGGGAGTGATTCACACATATAGGACTGTACTAGTGGCGTACTAGTGCTGGACGATGAAAGACCGTTTCCAAAGCGACTTCTCAAGGACACGGTCTATGGCGGTCTGACACGGCCTGCGACCGGCATGAGCACAGTCCTACATGTGTGAATCAGCGTAGGACTGTGCTCAGACTGTGCCGTTTTGGTTCTGGTGTTTCCAAATTCTTTTAAATTTGAGATAGAAGAAATCTGATTTCAGATTTGAATTCAGCGTCCGCAAATTAAATACTTTCCCCACGTAGGCTCAAAAATAAGCAAAATTAAGAGACTTGTTCCCATTTATATCGAGTCACATTAGAAACTTATTATTTTGTTAGAAGTTTGTTCAACTCTGTTCCGTAAAGTATGGGAGTTTCATAATTATTATCACTTGAATTGAAACATTTATACTTGGGGAAAATAATTCTACAATTCAATGATATGTATTTTATACTCGAGAAATTATTTGTACTAGAGTTGAAATTGAATATGAAATGGAACTGGAAAACGTTTGAAAAGTTATAACAAGAACTTATTAAGTAATTTTAAACTTATTTGATTCAATTTTGAATTCTTGTTATTATGTTGGGCTTCAATTGATATATAGATGTTCATATGTATGACACAACAAAGAGTCACTTTTGATTATTGGTAATGATATATACCAATAAAACTAGCTGATAACTGATAAATATAGGTAAACTATATATTTATAAAAATATCCATAATTCACATACATATATACTCGTATCTACTACTACTACTACCATTAGTTTTACTATACAACTCTTTCCCCTTTATTTTATTATCGTATATAAAACTATATATAAACTATATATTAAATATATATGAATATATTTATAAATATAATATTAATTAATATATAAATATATATATATATTTATACAGATAAAACTAGCAATATGTATAAAAACATGTAAGTTAAGTTTCTCAGTGTTTTTATAACTGTAAGTGCTAGTTTTATCTGTTTATATCATCACCAATATTCAAAAGTGACTCTTTGTTGTACTATATATTATACATAATATAAATACGATCCTTCGAAGGGTGGTTTACAGTTTAGACTAGGCACACCTGCATCACTGAAGAGAAGACACGTGCTAGTCTGGTCACGTGCTAGACACCTGGTCTAGCGGAGGGGGAAGAAACAAAGACAATATTCCGAATAGTTCTGTGTTCTGTCGTAGCATAGAACAATCTGTTGGTTGTGTGATTGGAACTGGCTTGATAAGAATAAAAGAAATAAGATTTTAACAAGAAGATCCAATTATGGCTATAATTTGAACCTTGAATTGTGAATAGTCGTCTCATAACAAATTTTAATGTTTATTTTCTATTTTGCACTGAAACAATTTAGTTATTGAATTATTTATAGATAATAACCAATAAGAGTTTAATAACTAAAAATAGTCATCCATTAATGACGATTATAGAATCGCTTAAAATATGATTTATGAAAATCCCTAATTTTGATTATTTTTGAGTTCACGCGGGGATTCTTACTAATTCGACGTCGCTGAATTCAAATCTGAAATCAAAATCTATCTATCTCCAATTTTGGAGAAGTTGAGTAGTCGTGATTGAGCATTGCGCCAAACAGTCCGACACTAGTACGGTCCTATGTTTCTAATAAAGATTCTATTTCTATGTGTGAATGATAGCGGTCTAAACAGTCTGCGCACGACACTAGTACGCCACTAGTACGACACTAGTACGCCACTATATGTGTGAATCGGGCTTGATAGTGTTTGAAGATCTTGTGAACATAATTATTATTTTCATCAAAATTTGGGAAGAAGACGTTTTGGACTTTATTGTAATTTCTTTAATCAATAAATAATTACTCACATCTTTTAAACGACTGTCACGCCAGCTTTGCCACCGGGCTGCCTTCTTCAAACCGACACGCTCCGCTTTTGCCCTGTCACGGCCTGGGAAGACGGTGGGCACATAATCAGGATGAAGCGGGTTATTACTTTTCCGTTTAAAAAGGAAATGGTCACTGCACACTCTGTGATGCTTCAACGGCTGCCAAGGAGTTCCGTCATCACTGAAACACATTAGCAATAAAACAAAACTAGTGAGAGAGATGCGAACAAACACTACGGTAGGTACTTTCAATGGAATTTCAACAAAACTATTTTTTGATTGATCTAATTTAGTATTTTAAATAACTAGCGAAAACGATTAGTGGAGTGATCGATAGTAATCGAGAGGCGGTTTGATAATCCAAAGATTCCTGGTTTGATATAGGCTACTAAACCAGTGTTTTAACAGTGATGTGATTCATATCCTCATTTGGACAATATGAGAATTTTATCAAAATTTGGGAGAGGAATGGTACAGGCTTAGCCTAGTTTTTCCTCCCTGGTCATAATAATTACCATGATTACAGAATATTGTACAATGAATAAATAAATAATATAGCTGTTGTCAATAAGTTGAACGTTTTCCTAGATGTTGCAGTCTACTGCACACGGGGTAAGTAGTGACGGCTAGCCGAACAGCTGTTTCTATTTCGATATACCGACGGCAGTCGGAGCCGTTACTCCGCTGTTTCTATTTCTATTGGACTATCTGCATGCGTTCAACTCTAACATCTGGTGTAAAGCATTAATCATATCTTTTGATTTCAAAAGAATCATCTAGGCTGCTAGGCATAGCTGAATTCTATGGAATCTAATAGCCAAACCATTATTCATCATTATACAGCATACGATCACTGAAGGGCACAGCTATCCAATCTTTAATGCAGGCCCCGACTTGATTACGGCATCATCGCGTAGTAGGTTAATCATTTGAAAGCATTAGCATTTCACTACGGGGTTTTCAAATATTCCTCACAAATATCAAGAATTGTAGGCTAACCGAGCTCAACGCTTTTAAATTGCCCCACAGCAGAGGGCAGCATCTACTTTGCGACATTGACATTTTCTTTGGCCGAGGCCTACAACAGTCGAAAAGGTTAGGTTACAAAATCATCAATACGATAACAAACGGAGTTAGTAAATCCGGCTGGATCTAAAATTCAAAGACGGTACCTTAAATATTTCATAAAGATTGCATCGTTGCTCTACAATCGTAGACTTGACTATTTACGGGAGAAATTTACACTAATAATAACAACAACATAAATGTAGACCTAACTTTCGAATGATGCAAAAGACTTACTTGATGTTTCCCACATTGGCAATCCAGATATTTCTTCTTTCTACTTCGTAATCACGGCCAGGAAAACGATAGAACAGTATTTTATCATTTAGTTTAGACTTAACAAAGCCCTTACGGCGAAAATTGTTAGGGCATCCATCTACACAACACACTACACTCGACATTGCTAATACGGAAAGTTTCTAAATGTACTTCAACAAAAGATAAAACCATACGCCAGAAAAAAAATTCTCTCGCTAATACAGAGTAATAATTAAATAAGTATACGAAATAAATCTAGTAACCTAGGATAAGAGGTTAAGTTTACAAAATTCGGCACTTCAGAAGAGTAGAGAGAAGACATCAGCTGGTTCGCGCAGTGCTAACTACGGGGAGCGAGACATGTTATAGCGCTCCAAGTGGGAAAAGAATAAACAAATTATCATGGATTATTATCATTGTCTAGTGATTCTGTGAAGCATTTCAGTTTTATTCAGTGAATAATGCTTTGAAATAAAAAAAACGTATTTTAATGACTGTTTTAAAAGAACCAACTTTTAACCCACATGGTTCTCTATGTTCCCAATATTGTGGAAAATGAGGTTATATGGCGAAGAGAAACAACCCTTGGGTCTCCCCCTCATGGCATAAAAGGCTAAATAAATAAATCATGGATAAATGCTTAGTTATAACAGAACAGAGAGAGACAAAAGAGAGTTTCTAAAATGGACCGACAAACCTTTAGAGCTATTTGTATTAGTTTGTACAAATCTTTGTATTGGTCTGATTTCTGAGGGTGAAGCCCACATAAACTCAGTCATAACAATCATTATAATTATATGATAGGGAAAGAGAAAGCAGGCACAGGCCCTTTCCTATCTCGATCCCAATTTTCAAGAAAAATTCAGTTCCGAAAAGGTTATTTTCATTAAAAGTTTCTTAGCACAGATTTTTTGACGCAAAAAAAACTATCAGAGAATTTTGAATTTAGATGGTTGACACGAGGAATATGAGAAGAAAATCCACTTGAATAATTATTAATTAATTAACTCATAGGCTTGTGCTTGGGTAATGAGAGGGATTATGATGAGTACTTTTTAGGTAGTAGGAACCGACGGCTTATTGTCTCCTCTGAAAGACAGGGTGGCTGTATTTATGTGATAGTGCTATGATCAAATAATTGTTCCCATGATATTGGCCTATAGTTTCTGAAGCTTTCCCTATCACCTTTTTTGAAAATTGGCTTGATTCTAGCTTCAGTTTCTTAGGGAATACTCCTTGAGAAAAATATTGATTGAGAATTAGTTAGGGGACCAGCCACAAATCTGAACACATTAACAGGAATATCATCCCATCCAACTGAATTTTCGTTTTTCAAGGACTTGTTCAGCTTTTCTACCTTATGTGGAGTTGTCATTGAGAAATTGAACATCAAATGGTTGTAACAGTCAACATTATTGGAAGCCAGTATAGAATTATAGTCTGGCCAAGCAAAGAAGAGCCTCTGGCAAGATGGGAAAATGACTCCAGGTCGGTCAATATTGGTTCAAAAATTATTGATTTGGTCTCAAATTGTAGATCAGAATGTTTCCTGCTGCTTGCAGATTCTCTTCTTTGCTTGGCCGGACTATACTAGCCTGACTGTAGGCAGAGGAAATGTTGATAAAAAAATTGTTGAACTCCTCTGCAACCTTTTCAAGCAAGTTAGCAATATTAGTTCATTTGTCAGAGTCTCAAATAAAAGGGAGGTTATTGGATTTATGTAATTTATGAACATCCCCGATTCCTTTGTATGTTTACACCATTATGATTCCTTTGTATGTTTACCTAGTTCTGTCTTTACCAAGTCCTAGATAGCTTTAACCTTGTTATCAGCCTTCACAACAAACTGGTCATTATACTTTCTTCTTTGAAAATCTTGAAGTTCCTGCAATCAAGCAGAAAAAAAGAGAGTTTTCAGGTCGCTTCTGATCAATTTTAGGGCCTCTGACATGACTTGACAACTGTTTTTAGGCACCCGGGACCGACGGCTTAACGTGTCCATCTGAAACACGGAGAAGTGGCCTGAGAAAAATTTCTGGTCTGACCTGGGTTTGAACCTGGGACCTTTGGGTTGCAACGCCAGCACTTTACCCACTCAGCTACACCGCCCCCTTATTATTTTTATAGTTCCTGCAATAGTTCTTGAAAACTGGGTCTTGACTGGTCAAGTAAATTTTATGCAGCTCTCTCTTTTTTCTGCTTGATACAAATATACCTGCAGTGATCCAGTCCTTTCCTTTACCTACTGTAATTGATGAAGTCTCTAAGAAAAGTGTCATCATTTTCATCAACAGAAATAGTCAGTGATTATTAGGCAGTGAAATAGTCATCAACAAAACTAAAAGTGATTTGTCAAAACTCCAACATAAGTTGGCAATCCACTCTCTAAAGTTCCTCATTTTTGTCAATGGAAATCTCCTCCTTCTTATGACTAAATAAGAAGAAATAAGAAATAAATGACTTTGCTTTAACTGCTGGGTTTTCTTGTGTTGCTCAGAAAAATGGAGGTGTTGCAATTTTTGTGAAATATAATTTGAATGCTGCATGTGTTAATGTTGAACATTTCTGCTTGGAGGGTGAGCATGAGTTTGCTTGTGTGACTCTGGGGCATGCTAAGATGTATATAATCGTGGTGTATCGTCCACCATCAGGCAACCTAGGTGGCTTCTTTCAGGCCTTGGAGGATATGATTATTATGCTCAAGGAGCTTAACCCAGGATTTGAATTTGTAGTTGGGGGAGACTTCAATGTCAATGTATTACTTATGAACAATAAAACAGGTGACTTTCAAAACCTGTTGAGATCTCTGAATCTATATCTGACAATTCATCAACCTACTAGAATGGATGCATGCCTTGATAACGTTGCCTCCAGTCTGAGGCTGAATGGGAATGTTTGGTCAAGAGTAGTCCACTATGAGTTGGGAGATCATGAGGCAATCAAGTGTCTGGTGATTCCTATTGCCAGGGAAAATGATAAATCAGGTGGACCAAACCAGTTGCCTGTTAGTACTAAAACAAGGTTAATTAAAGATTACAAAGTTGAAATGTTCTGTAATGGACTGAGATGTTGACTGGCTTATGTTACTTCAGCATCAGGATGCAGAATCCAACTTCACAGCATTCTTTGACTGCTTTCTAGGTATGTTTAATGAATTCTTTCCACTTATTGATATCAGGAGCAAAAGAAAGAGAGCATCACCATGGATTAGTAAGGAATTGTTGGATCTCAGGGATATTGTTCTAATTGCTTATGAAAGATGTAGAGTGGATGGCTCCAGAAATTCAAAGTTGATCTATACTAATCTGAGAAATCACTACAGGCTGGAGGCCAAGAAAGCCAAGTTCTCTTATAATGCTGACTGTATTAGTAGAGCACCAAATAAATGTCTGGCAGCATGGAATGTCATTTGTAATGAGTTACAGTCATCTGTTCCAAAGAAATTTCCACTCTCTCCAGATGTGCTCAACAACCATTGGGTTGAATCTGTTGAGCAAATAGCGGCAAAAATTACATTGCCTGTGACACTGGCATCAACATCAGCATTGCCAAACACATTATCACCAGCACTGGCATCATCAACTGTAGCTTCACCAACGGTTTCATCAGCATCAGCATTGCCAGATACACCATCACCAGCATCAGCATCATCACCAGCACCAGCATCATCACTATCAAGAATACTTGATAGTTTTGAGGGGGGAAGGCTTGCTGGGCTGACGCTCTGTGACCTCAGCAAGGCTTTTGATACCCTGGATCATGAGATTTTGCTGTCCAAGTTGACTGTATATGGTGTGGTTTGGGGCCCTCTCCGGCTTATCCACTCATACTTGAGGGGACGCAGACAGGCTGTTCAGGTAGGTGGTAAGCTCTCAAAGGTCAGAGCCTTGAGTTATGGGGTGCTCCAGGGATCTGTGCTGGGCCCCCTGCTATTTCTGATTATGATTAAAGATGTTGCTCTTTCAGATCTTAGGACAACTGTATGCTATGCCAACAACACCTCCCTTGTAAATGTTGGCAGGGATATGGGCAAAGTCCAGTCATTGATGAGTGCCTCTAGAGTGGCGGCTGCAGACTGGTTTGCTGCAAACAGGTTTGCTTTGAACAGTGAGAAGACTCAGGCCATTGTTTTCAGTCTTAATGGCCTGCAGTATGAGTTCCCTCCAGTAAAGCTATTGGGCTTTCATCTGGATAGAAAGCTTGCTTGGGGAGAGCATATACAGAGTGTTTGCTGCAGGTTGAACTGAGTCCTTTTCCTGCTGAGAAGTCTGAAGAGCTGTGTTCCTGGGCCATATCTTCTTATGAGCTACCATGCTTTCTTCCACAGTGTGATGTCATATGGCATCACACTCTGGGGTGGAGCTGCTGAGGTGAGGGCCGTCCTGCTGCTGCAAAAAAAGGCCATAAGAATTCTTTGTGGTGCTGGGTACCTGGCCCCTTGTCAACCACTCTTTGTTGAGCAGCAAATTCTAACTGTGTTTGGCCTCTTTATTTACAAGATTGTTATTAAGGTGGTTGGAGAATTGGGTGTCCTGCCTACCAGGGGGGATGTGCATGAGCATAATACCCATAATAGGGGGAGGCTTGACCTCCCATACTGCAGGCTCAGCAGAACACAGGTTGGCTCAGATTACATGCTTGGAAAGATGTTGAATAAGCTGCCTGTTGCAGCAAGGACTCTGCCAATGTCAAGCCTGAGGAGAGGATTGAGGATGTTCCTTGAGGAGAATCCTTTTTATTCTTTGAATGAATTTTTTGAATTTAGTAGTGTCTCTATTGAGCACTATTTCAATTTTTGAGTGCATGTCTTGGATTTGTAAATGTGCATGCTTTGCTTGTATGACTTTTGTGTCTTTTATTTTTTCTGACTTGTCTATTTGTGAGTCACCCACTAGGTGACCACATTATGGACAGAAACAATAATAATAATAATAATAATAATAATAATAATAATAATAATAATAATTCTTATAACTTTATGTTTTGAACCCCCTACTTCATTACTGTTTATAATTGGAAGTAACAGCCCTAAATGATATGAAGCTCCTAAACTAAAGACCAATCCCTGTGATTCATTCTTATTAGATGCTCTAGTAAAAATATTATATATACAGGTTTGGGAATCAGGTGTAATTCAGGTAGTATATCAATACTAGAAGACAGAGGGTGGGGGTGGCTTTGGCTCGGTTGGTGTTGGTTTGGGGGCTATGGGTTCTGTTTGAGAATTCATTGCTTTTGGACCGTTATTGGCCAGGCTGGAGTAGTTTTCTTGTTTTGCCAGGATGTCTTCTTTGCTTGGACGTACTGTATAGTGCCCTGTACACGGGGATTGTGGTGTCGGCTGGTTGAGTATCTGTGGCCAGACGCAGCTGTTGTTGTTTGGCTCAATGACAGGAGCTCTGATTGACTGTCCGGCGCTGCAGTCCCCATGTGCAGGACGCTAGTGGAAGTGAATATAAAACTGGCATCCAGATGGTAGGCCTAGGCCCTTCATGGGCTGCTGAGCCGCGGACAAAAAAAATCTGTTTCTCCCAGTCAACAATGAAGAATTCAAGCAGAGTAAGCAAGCCTATGTTATTCATCAAATCATTAGTCACCTACTTGACATCTCCAGGATATCAAAAATTGCTAACTGGAAATAGCCACAACTACAAACCCAGGGCATATTTGCTACTTGGTAGATGCTAGTAAACTATCAACATCAACAAGGTTCTGGCAAACATCCAAAGCATAGAGAGAGAGAGTGAGAGAGACCGTGTGAAGGGGGGACAAATTCCAAAAAGCTTTCAAGAGTTAGGCAGGTATTACACGATAATATTTCTATGATCACAGTTGATCATATGGAAAGAGACAAAAATAATATGATTTCGCATTTTCATATCTTTCCATATGATCAACTATGATCATGGAACTATTATTGTGTAATACCAGCCTTAGCAGGTGGCCAGGGCCAGAACATATTACTCTGTAGAGGAGTTTCTGCAGAGGGACGACGCACAAGCGCACGACGCAGCAGCGTTTAGGCTGAGGCCGCACTGCCGGTGGGTAGAGCCTGGAGGGTGGAGGGTAGTTGGTAAATCTATAGAACATACACACCATCCACAGTAATACATCGTATGAATGGTATGACGTCATTCTGTTTTTGAGGTTATGTTGTCCATATTTAAGAATTTCAAGATGGCGGCTGAACACATACCATTCATACGATAATTTGAAGGTTAATAAAAAATGCAGTAGTTGTATTAGATCCCTAGATATTTGACAGATTTATGCACACATTGAAAATAAAATCATATGAAATTTATGCTAAAATCAAACATATGTTTAATTAGATTAGGTACCGTATAAATACAATAGGTTTAATTTTGTTCACTGTTATTATTTACACTTGAAAATGGCAAATTAGCCAAAACATGTTGTGTGTGAAATAAAAAATATTTTTTAAAGGGTACTCTGATTTCAATCATTTTTGAAGTTTCAAATACAGTAGCCCTAGAAGAAAAGAAGCATTCATACGATGTATTACTGTGGATGGTGTGTATGTTCTATAGATTTACCAACTACCCTCCACCCTCCAGGCTCTACCCACCGGCAGTGCGGCCTCAGCCTTACAGTGGGCTAACAACAAGTATCAAGTTTTTGGTGAGACGACAATTTTCTCTTGGAATACATGTTGATTTATTCACACTTGATTTATTTATTTATTACTCATACTGTCACTCACTGATGATTATATTTATTATTTGATACTGTAATCTCTGGGAAATCTAAAACCTCGTATAGTCCGACCAAGCAAAGAAGAGCCTCTGGCAAGATGGAATATTGACTCCAGCTTGGTCAATATTTGTTGAAGAATAATAAATGTGGTGATAATAGTAGATCAAATCGTTCCCTACAATTTGAGATCAAATTGATAATTTAAACCCAATATTGACCAAGCTGGAGTCATTTTCCCATCATGCAAGAGGCTCTTCTTTGCTTGGTCAGACTATATGTTACCGGATATTGCAACTTCTGATACGTAATTGCTTCTAGAAACAACAACAACACAATACTTTGTGTTGCATTGTCAATCAACTTTGTGAGGCATTGTCAATAAATTATTGTGAGCATTGACAATGAATAGTCAGACAAGCAATTTCCTCACTTTAAACAAAACATATAACTAATATGACATTCTGAAACCAGTCAGTTATTAACTTATGAAATGAGTTTAAAGTAGCCTGCATTCAATGAACGCAAAATAATAAGGTTTGACAAAGATCTGAACAATTGGGATGATTAGTTCTTAACATTCAAAAATCATTCTTAACGACCGGTATTGAACATAAACATTGCAGATTGCAATAGCATAGCATGATAACATTGATAACAATTCTATTTTTAGGTTATCTTTTGTTTAGATTTAAATTTGGAGTAGTAAGCTTTCAATTTTCGAAGCTACCGACCAGTAGCCTACGAACTAACGTTTATTTCTTGAAATTTGATAAAACAAAAAAATTATAAAACTTACTTGGTCCTTTTCAAATTAGAGATCCATTTGAGTCTTCTCTCTCTTTCGTAGGCTCTTCCGGGGAAACAATAAAATTTGATATCTTCTCCAGTATCACGATTATGGCAACCTAATACACAGCACATTCTATACATTTTTTGTTTTCCCATACTTGATACTCAAGTTAAATAGTTATTTTCAATAATAATACAACCAGCAGGGCAGCAGAAGGCATGCACCTCAACTACCGTACTGAAACTGGAACTGTCTGAAATCTGAAACATTGAAAAGGATTGAAGGTGAACCTGAAACTCATTGGAACTGGAACCAAGACCAACACTATATCAGGAAGACCGCAACACTGGTTTCGAAAACCCACAAAATGGCCGCCATGACATCGTATTTCCTAAATTTCCTTTGTCGTAAATGCGGAACAAACAAACATAAAGAGAAATGCAAAATCGTCATCTTGAATCTAGACCTCACTTACGTTCGGTCAATTAATCGTGATTTATTCAAATATTTTAATGAATCGTAAATATTTTTGTTTACAAGTTCAACACTTAGTTCCCAAGTTTTATCATTTATCCACTTTGTTCATCTCAATCCCCTTTCTTTAACTTGCCAGTTGGCAAGTTTCAATGACAATTGGCGAGACAATTGTTTTCTACAATTTTCTTCTGAAACCTACAGCTGATGTGAAGTATCTATTGTATCTTTTAAAACCATCATCTAGACATAGCTTAATGAGAATTGTAATTGACAATATCAGCTGTTGGAGCGCAAGAGAAGCAGTCTTCTGACAATTATCTCACCAGTAGGCATCGTAGAAACCTGGCATAAAACACTACAGACAAAAAAAAGAAATATATATATATTGAAGAAGTTAATTTCTATAAGGTAATATAACAACATCAATTTCATTAAAAATATTTTTAATGATATTATTTAAAAAACACACACATTTTTTTGAAATACCACTTTCAACATTTCCAATTTTCCTTGAAAGTTACTTAGAATTAGGATTATCTTGGCTATTTACAAAAATAAGTATTTTCTGTATGTAGCGTTTCTTGATCACTTATTGCCACTAAGCCCATTTGTCTGATATTTATTTGTATTTGATTAACGATATTTCATGGCAATTGATGGCAAGCTGGCTAGCTTGATGCTTCATTCTTTTCCTTGTAGACCACAATTCCTTTCTCGATCAAGTCAGGAATCTCAACGGCAAGCCAAGGGCCAAGCTGGAAAGTAGAAACACTTTTTATATAAAAATCTAGTAAAAAACATTCTATAAGAAAATGATTTTTATAGAATTTCATTAACATAAAATAAAATTTATTACTATAATAATATTATCGAATAATTGAATGCAGGCGAGCGCAAGTAATCTCGGTAGAGCACGTTCAACTTGGTGGCAATGAGAGTGAACGGTGAAAGGCACGTTTTTTATGTACCTTTCCAGATTCGTCTTTACCTATAGTCTGTCCAAGCAAAGAAGACCGCCTGGCAAGATGAGAAAATGACTCCATCTCGGTCAATATTGGTTCAAAAATTATCAATATGATCTCAAATTGTAGGAAACAATTTGATCTACTACAAAGACCACATTTATGATTCTTGGAACAAATATTGACCAAGTTGGAGTCATTTTCCCATCTTGCCAGAGGGTCTTATATGCTTGGACAGACTATAGAATTGATATAGACGAATCTGGATAGATACATAAAAAACGTGCCTTTCACCGCATATGTGTGTACACATGCGTGTACTTCCAATATTACTCGCGCCCCCGTACATCCACTGTGATTACAGCCTCAGGTTGAATTGGATAAAACCAAGTCTCTGAATAATGAAATAAAATGGCATGCAATGATTGAATCATTTTAAATAGGACACCAACATTAGTTATAGAATATAATATCAGACAGTAGAAACAAGTGGATTGGCTTTGCAGAATTATGTCGTGTGAGTTGTTATAGTCTGTCCAAGACCATCTGGCAAGATGAGAAAATGACTCCAACTCGGTCAATATTGGTTCAAAAATAATTGATTTGGTCTCAATCATAGGAAACATTCTGATCTACAATTTGAGACCAAATCAATATTTTTTATACCAATATTGACCGAGCTGGAGTACTTTTATTATATTTTCAGAGGGTCTTCTTTGCTTGGACAGACTATATCTAGTAGACTATCTTCAAATTATCTAGAAAATTGTCAATGATACAGAAACTAGTGAGAGCAGGAAAATAATAGAATTAATTGTTCAGACAACACTCAACACTCAATATTTTACTAATAGATTCTACTAAAAATGGAATTGATGAATTTTACACAATGAAATCGTGATAAAATAGACATAAATGTGGAATGGATACTGTAAGTCTTGAAAGATAAATGAGAATGATAGAAATGATAAATGAAATCAATTTGAGATTGAAATGTTGAATTGATTTAAGATTATTATAGCATAAATAAAATGAAATTTAAGTAGAGAGAGAGAGAGAGGTTAGATTAGATTATTCACTTTATTCAAGTAGAGTACAGCATTTACGATCTTAAATCCTAGATTCTAAAAATAAACATAAATCTAATTACACGATTGGTTCAAATAAGAAATACATATACAAGGTACTTGCTAAATTACATATATATAGGATTCAATATTCTTACTGTTATAATATGATAGTGGTGTATCTACATGAAATGGCGGAGTTTGGACAAAGATGTCCATTCTTGGAGAAGGATATGCAAGGATATCCCTCCCATTAACACTCAACCGTAACACATTTTTACTGATAGATGGATTCGACTGAAAATTGATTTAATGAATTGTGATAACTTGAACAAAAATGTGGAATGGATGATGAAAAGATGAATGAAAACGATAGGAATGATGAATGAAGTTCATTTAAAACTGGAATGTTGATTAAATGAGATTATTATAGTTGAATTATAATTATTGAAGCTAATACCACATGAGCTAGGTATTTGGAAATCTATTCTTAAAAAAGTACTATGTTTTGATATGAAGATTAATAATAATAATAATCAAGACTTAAATAATTCAATTTGATTTAAACGTACTTGAAATAAAATGATTAATTCCACTATTAAAAGGATGTAAAGTGGGGTGGAAGGGAAGGGAAACTGCAATGTAGCTGCTCTAATGTTGGACCGCCTCCGTCATTCTCTCAAAAAGACGCTTTCTCAATTTTGAAATGAAGCCCGCTCGACTCTCAATGGATTTAATGGAATTGGGGAGTGCATTCCAAGCACGACAAGCGCTAACAAGAAATGATTTATTATAAATTGTAGTTCGATGATTAGGTATCCTTAAAGTATTTTCTCCAGTCCTGGTGCTTGAGACATCTAACCTCCTACCTTCGGAGACAAATTGAAAATAATCTTTGAAATAATAAGGCTTGCCATACTTTAAAGTGTCCCTAGTAAGTTTCACTATTCGGAGAAGTCTTTGTTCTGGTAATTTAAGAGTTGAACTATCAATGTGTGCTTGAGTGATCCTTTCATGGCGTTCTAGAGAGTACACAAACCGTAGGCAGTAATTTTGGCAACGCTGAAGTTTATTATTTAGAGTAACTTGCATGTCATTAAGAACAGAATTGCAATACATAAAGTGTGGGAATATCAACGATTTAACAAGTAATAATCTAATGTGTCTTGGAAGAATGTCTTGCAATTTTTTTATTGGGTGCATGGTTGAGAAAACTTTTTCACAAGTGCTGTTAGCTTGCTCTGACCAGTCTAGAGTTTTATTCATGAGAATTCCAAAAATTCTTTACTGAGCTGCAGTAGGGTATTTCATTACCATCAACAGTGATTTTGTGGATTGAGTTAAAATCAATTTTGTTAACTATGCGTGAATATCCAATAATTATAGGCTGCGTTTTGATAAGGTTAAGTTTCAAGCCATTTTCCTAGTCCATTCAACTATAAGAGTTATGTCCTCGTTCATTTTGTCTACTGTTTCGTTAATTTTTGTTATGGGACAGCTTGCATAAATCTGAAGGTCATCTGCATATGTGTGGAAGCTAGAAAACTTGATAACAGAGGAGATGTCATTTCCATACAGAGTAAATAGTAGGGGGCCAAGAATAGATCCTTGGGGAACACCATGAGCAACATCTTTCCAATCTGACCTGTTTTCATTTACAGATACACCTTGTTTTCTACCAGATAAATATGAACTAAACCACTGCAGTGCTCTTTGATGAAATCCTAGAATAACTAGTTTCTTCAGGAGAACTTCATGATCTACAGTATCAAACGCTTTGGAAAAATCGAATAGACTTAGAACCGTACATTTTCTCTGGTCCATGGCTAGCCTAATGTCATCAGTCACACGCAATAAGGCGGTTTCTGTTGAATGAGACTTTCGAAACCCTGATTGAAATTCATGGAGTTTGTTACCTTGTTCTAGGAATGCTGAGACTTGTGTGTGAACGAGTCTTTCAAGTACTTTAGAAAGTGCAGGTAGGATACTGATAGGTCTATAGTCTTCAACTTTATTAGGAGAGGCAATTTTATTTAATGGTCGAACCAGAGCTAGCTTCCAATTTTCAGGGAAGATACCACTAATCACTATCAAGAGATTTATTGAAGATGGATGTGATGATTGGTAGCACTGCAAATAACATTTTTTTGATAAATTTTATTGGTATCCTATCTGCCCCAGTAGCATTACTACGAACATGTTGAATTGCTTTGTGAGTTTCTTGTTCTGAGATTGGATGAAAATTAAACTGATCAGCTAGAGGTATGTTCAAATTGGTTATCTGGTTATTCAGATTATTAATATGGGTTGTTTATAATTGTCTTGTCTCGTTGATTTGAATGTGAGATGAAGTATTCATTGATACGGTCGAGTGATAAGTCAATTATGGTTTGAGTTTTCTGTTCACCTAGGCCAAATTCTTTTATACCATGCCATAATAATGATGAGTCTTGTCTGTTGTCAGTTATAAATGAGTTCAAGTACCTAATCTTTGAGTTGCGTAACTGTTGTTTAACTTTATTTCTGAGACTTCTATATTCATTTAAGTATGTATGTCTGGCTCAACAGCCCATGAAGGGCCTAGGCCTACCAGCTGGTTGCCAGTTTCAAATTCACTCTACTATACAGCCCGTCCAAGCCAAGAAGACACCACGGCACGACGGGAAAACGGCCCCAGCCCGGCCAATAACGGCCCAAAAGCCATAAATTCTCAATCAGAACTCACAGTCCCCGAACCAACACTGGTCGGGCCGAAGCCGCCCCCTCCACCCCGCCAGAATTCCCTCCCGGCCGGACAGACCATACAGCAAGCAAATAATCATCAACCAGGATAGAGGTAACGTGTGGTTAGCACGTTGATCCTCTCAACCAAAGCCAGTCTCCGCAACCAATTGGCGGCGCAGAACACCTCTGAATAACATGCAGTTAATCAGTTAGAGTGTAATGCAACAATTACTATTCCTCCAGAGACGGGAAACGACTGACTGTCTTTACTAACGACAGCCAATCTCCCAAAGGAGGGTACTATATATTCATTTAAGCTATCCAAATTATGAGTCTTTTTAAATTTTCTATGCGCCTTGTCTCTTTGTCCCATCATCTTGAGTATATCATCTGTCATCCAAGGTACACGTTGTTTTCTATTAATTCGTTTGGTCACTTTAGGTGCATGTCGGTCGTATAAGTCAAGAGTAAACTTTTCAAAAGTTTCAACCATTTCATCGACTGAGGGTAAGAATTCAATCAAATGCCATGGAGTATGATTCACGTCAGTCAGAAAGGCAGCTTCGTCAAAATGTTTGAAATCTCTATAAGTTAAATATTTTTGTTCTGGTTTGGGTGGTTTGCACGATAGTACACAATAGATCAAATCGTGTCCAGAGATAGCTGGGACCGAGATTTGCCCTGTGTTAATAACTTCATCGGGGTCACTGACTATTAGTAAGTCTATGAATGTGTCCGAGTCATTAGTATGATGAGTTGGGTCTAATGGTAAAATAGTCATGTTTAGGCATTGGAAGATATTTGTCAATTGATAGTAGTCAAAGTTACGATTAGACATGTTGAGGTCCGTATTAAAATCACCCATAACTAGGACACGGCTATAAAAAGGCAAGAAGGTGATCAATGCATTTTCGAAATCTGTAAGATGACCAATCTTTGGGGGCCTATAGCAAATAGTCTGTTTGTATGGATTTTCTCTATTTTACAAGCATTCAACTTAAAGTTAATTGACGGAAAGAGATGAACGAAAAACTGAAGTAGGCCTAGTACCTGAATGGAAACTTAAAAGTGAGTTTTATAGTTTTATTCATTTTTCAGAGAGTTATACCCACATGCGCTTCAAGCATGTGCAATAATGTGCATGAGTAATGAGTGGGATGACGTCTGGTTTTCAAGCAGTCGGGACCGACGGCTTTACGTCAGCTCCGGAAAACAGGGTGGCCATATCTGTGATTACACTGTGGTCAAACAATTCTTGGTCCTCGGTCAATAATCGAACTCGGATCCTCTGATTATCAGACCGACGCGTTATCAATTAATCCAACAAGCCATCCAGAACACTGTATTATCAAGTGCAAGGTGAATTTCAAATGAATGGGATTTCTTACTGCAATTGTTAAACTTATATTGTATAGTGACTATATATTGTTTCCTTTCTGGATACGGCTTCTATCAATGTTCGTTAATAGATAAAAATCAAAACCACAGTGCTCTTATAGTAGTTTCAATTCAAACTACAAGTTTTTATCATTTTTTTATGGTTTATTTGATCATTCACACTCAAGAATACCTCTTAGAAGAGCGAAACATGTTGTGTTTGAATTTGAATTAAAATACTAATAAAAGGGTACTGTGATTCTGATTTCTATTTATTAACTATTGAATATGAACTTTCATCAGCTATTTGAACTATTGAGCTATTAATTTTTTGAACTATTTATCAACTACTATTTATGAACTTTGAAATAAAAACGACTGAAATAGATTAGAATGAAGAGCCCCCTTTATACTCACTCCCAAGGCCATAGCATGGGCGATGCCAAATTTCGGCACGTTTCTGGCCCAAAGAGGTTTGAAATGGTCTGATAAACATATTTTTCCACCTCTAAACATCTTCGCCGTTTTTCCATCCAACTCAGGAATTGCAATTTCAGGCGCTGTTCCAGGGAATGTGACAGGTATCTGAAAATAAATGAGAAAAATTGAATCAACTGAAAAATCTAGAGTTTCCCTTAATCTATATCCTCAAAAAGCATAACTAGATGGCAGTTATACTAATAAATTTATATAGTCTGCTCATGATGGATATGGAATTTAACAAAGCATACAAAAGCAGCATAGAGTAGCCAAATAGCTAAGCATGAATATTTTTTAGTAACCACAGAACCAAAATTGTAATCCATCTACTTTCCACTTTCAAGAACCATCCCATAAAAAATTAGAGGATTCTCAGGGTCACTCTGTATATTCAGATTGTGACAGGGTCACAGGCTTCAGATTCAAGCAAAGAATT
Organism: Sogatella furcifera; assembly: GCA_017141385.1. Taxonomy (NCBI): domain Eukaryota; kingdom Metazoa; phylum Arthropoda; class Insecta; order Hemiptera; family Delphacidae; genus Sogatella; species Sogatella furcifera. The sequence goes on along the minus strand of CM029550.1, from coordinate 3,516,706 downwards.
GGGACTTAAAGCAAAGAAATAAGTGATACGGTACAGCAAATGAATGTCAACTTTGCGGAATAGCAATAAAAAATTGGAATGAAATTAGCTAATCTGAACGTTTTTCATTCTCACTGCAGTAGTTACTTCTAATACTATAGGATACTATTTTTGAGAGCCTATAGCTATTCCAATTTATTACATGAAGTATATTAAAATGAATAACTTACATCAAATTCAATGTCGAATTCGTACTTTAGCATGTTTTGAATGAACCAGCATTTTCCAAACCAGCGAGTACCTTCTTTATTCGATTCTAATCTAAACCAGTCATTATCGGCTGCCTTGTTGTTTTGTACATACTGAAAAAAGAAAAAAATAGTAGACAAAAAAATTAGAGTAAAATTGATTATAGAGAAATCCATAATTGTTTCAAATGAAGTGTCAGATGTCAATGGACGTCAAATCAGCAATGTTTGGGAAAACTTGAAATTTACGAGCTGAAGTACGACCAGTTTCGCTGGTTCAAAGCAATGTTTTTTTTGGGGTTACGTTCCATTTAGTCTAAATGCACAGTTTTTGCTTTAATATCTCAAGCATTGAGGTAGGTTTGATGAATGCATACCAGATGAAACATAACGTCTTGGAACATTGCTCATATGCGCTATGCACTTTGTGTTTTAATCAAACTAAGACTTTATTTTTTGTGTTCCATCTGGTGTTAAACAAGCATCAAGTGATCCACTGCAGAAGAGTAAATAATTGTAGTTGAAACTTATGTTAGCAGACTCTTAAGATATAATAGCTTAGTCAAAACCATATAGAAACAGAAAATTGTTCAATAATTTGAATTCAACGAAATGTAAAAATGTGCTTGGTTGTATTCGCATGCATAGTTTCAAAAAATACCTGGATTAACGCTTGATACTCCTCTTTTAGTCGTTTTGGCCACAAATCTTTATCCCTTGGTCCAGCTTTAGTTTTTAGAAGAGGAATGGAGCTAAGTGTCTTTTTAGAGGAATCATCCATGTTTTTAAAGCAATGTGCACATGGATATCACTGACTATTCATAACAAAATAGAATCGAAGAGAATAAAACCTAGCTAGAACTGGAAATACAATCTGTCAACATAGCGAACTGAAACTGAATGCAGAAGACAGACAACGTCATCTGGTTTTACAAAACAGCTGATTCTATTTCACGGCTCACTGAATAGCAAAAGTTCCACGTCAACATTTCGTCAGGAAGACAGGAACACATTTTCGCGCGAAAACGTTGGACATTCAAAATTCGTTTTCGCTTTGAGGTTGAGGTTATGTACTGGGTGGAAAGTATCTTCTTTCTTGTAGTGAAGTAGTGGTGGAAAATTTTGAGTTAAATAAGTGTTGATTAAGTTATATCATAAGACAAATATAAAAGTGTTTGCATTGTTGATATGATTTAGACACTCAATCAGTAGTTTTTGCTGTTCTAAAGTGATGAAACAGTAATAGTCCTATGTTTAGATCAAACAATTCAAGTTTTAAAGCGGTGTTAAATGTTAATGTGGTTAATTACACCTCCCTAAAATTTCCATCGGGAACCATCTGAAAATGAATAAAGCTTCAGAATTCTCTGTCAATCCTCGAATATTTTATGGTGAAACTGTACAGACTTCAACATCCAATGTGAATACCGGTACCGGTGACAAATCATCAATTCAACCTGTTCCATTCAAACTGAGAAAACTTCTCGGTCCTACATCAGTTTGGAAAGTTTTCAAGAAACAGTCAGATGTCCTATCATTTGTCAACTCTAGAAAGTGTGGACTGATGAGTTTTGTGTTTCAACAAAACACTGGCGAAAGACTCTTTCTGGCCGCTCATCCGAGCTGGCTCTGGTATCACGATTCAAATAAGGGATTAGATTCAAGAAGCTCTTATGAAATAATCCAAGAACTAACTGTATGTAAGCTATATTTTGATATTGAGTTCAACAAAGACATCAATCCTTTCCATAACGGTGTTGAAATGTTGGAGATTTTCATTAAAATTGTTTGTTTTTATTTGAATAAGATTTGGAGCATCAGATGCAATCGAAAAAATATACTTGATATGGACTCTAGTACTAATAAAAAATTTAGTCGACATCTCATATTTCAGTTGCCCAATGCGGTTTTCCGAGATAATTACAACGCAGGTAACTTTGTGAAACATATTTGTAAGAATATCCAAACGTTTGTAGACAGGATGAGTAAAGATGAATCTCCATCGCAAATTTGTGAACTTGGTAATTTTATAGCCGAAAACAACATTCAAAGTCATCAAATGAAGAACTTAATTGTCACAAATTCAAACGGCAAATCTGGTATATTTTGTGATCAGGGTGTTTATACAAAAAATAGACATTTCAGACTTTTCAAATCCTCAAAGATAGGAAAACGAACGCCTCTCGTTTTAAGTGAACAGAACGAATATAAATCACATTGTAGTGAGGAAGAGATTTTCCTTGATTCTCTGATAACTTACATTACCAATGATACTGATAAATTGAAAGTTCTTGAATTTCAATGTGATAGCCCAACATCGTCAGATTTCAACAGAAAACTAGAAAAGGGCGAAAGTATTCAACATAATATTGACAATGTAAAAGCATCGCCTTTTCCAAAAATTGACCGGTTCATAGAATCTACAGCAAACCCGGGTCGTATATGGCGTTCTTTCTATTTTCAAGCACCCAATTTGATAGTTTATGACATAATTGGTAACAGATATTGTGAAAACATCGGTAGACAGCATAAAAGTAACAATATAAAACTAATAGTAGACCTTTCAAATGCCTGTTATTACCAGAAGTGCTATGATCCAGATTGTGCTGGTTACAAATCTATACCTGTGCCATTACCATATGAAATACAGTTTCATATCGATGATGACCTGGATTGTGAATTGTCGCTTTTAGATCAAACTGAAAGTAGCTTTGCGAGTGAAGTTGATGATTTTGATTCTTTATTTGATAATAATGATAATGAGCTGTCCAAAATTCTTGATACTATTGAGGATATCCCAGTTGAAGGTTTCTCAGATAATTTCTAACATAGAATAGAATCATTAGAACTTCTAACATAGAATAGAATAATTAGAATTTCTAATAACTAGATTTGTTTCATGTCAACTTATTTACTTTAATCCCATAATAAAGTTACCATACTTATGTGAAAATAATTCTTTCATTATTTTTTCACCTTCTTATATCATTATTTAAAACTGAATAAAAAAAGCTGGTAGCATGAAACTGGTACGTTCTAGAACAGAAAAAACCTTGGATTTCAGGGGCCTGTTTCATAAAAATTGAAAATTCCTTCAATACTGGAAAAAGGCGATATGATAAACACACTGGATAACTTGACAAGCCACATAATGAATGGATAGTGATGAATGTAGCATTTTTTCAGCATTACATAGCTTTTTAATTTTAATTGCCCCATGAGTAAGTATGTAATGTGTTCCTTGAGCTTACATAATGCATTTGGAACTGGAGCATTCCAAATGATCACACCCCAACATCATTGCATCTCCTTGATGAATAAATAGGTAGAACACACTCAATAATAAAGATTGGGTAATCACCACCCATAGTCTCATTGATGATTAATATGAGCCAGCACTCATATACAAAAGTAATGAACATTAAGCATATTGATTATCTAATTCTAGTAATTCTTGAATACTAGTGTACATGTGAGTGGTTTGTATGAGAATAATTTTTTTGAAAAGTTTAAGGAGGCTCTTAAAGTAACTATAAACTTATAGTTAGGTACCTCAAATTTAGCCTGTGGCCTCAACTCTTTATAAAGTTACTGATTTCAAACTATTGAAAGGTACAAAGGTAAAAACTATTGATATTATTCAACTGATAATAATTCAACTAAAAATTGTTCAATAAATGGTTTTTGAAATATTTCTGGCTCAATATTCTTGATACGACAAAATTGATATAAATGTGTAATACCATCGATTCAATACTGATTTTCTTTTCTTGTGAAGTAGAATATTATTTGCAGTTAGAAATAAGTCATTAAATAATATCCAGACTCATCTACGGTGTATATTTCTCAGAAAATGTCAAATATTATCAAAAAAATTTTAACGTTTATAAGTTGATCAGCCAGTTGAACGAAAATAAAAACTCATAAATTTAACAGCCGAGAAATGAATACATCCAAAGGTGTCAATTAACTTATCTGAAGTCAAATTTCCCATTTTGAATACCTCTAAAAATAACTTGACTTGAGCTAAATGCATAATGAAAAATTATTTCAATTTTTTCAAGCTTTAAAAGTACTGTTGAACTATGCAAAAGATTCTTGGCCAGTCGCATGAAAGCAAATGAAGTTTGGATTAATCATAATTATTTGATCACATAATGAATAAGCTCAAGTTTGAGTGGTGGAGAGGACTCCATCTAATATAGGATAAGAGGATTCCCGAATAAAGGATTCTCCATCTAATAAAGGCTATTTCTATTAGGTAACAATCCTTTTAAATTGAGGGATAAATCACTGATCTAAATTTAGCTCTAGAGGTAGCATTCCCGAGCGGCAGCTTGAGCCGCGCGGTTCGAGCTGCCCGGCTTTAAATTTGCTGCTGGAGCTGCCCAGTTCTAACTGTCATCTGGATGTCTACGTAGCCATCATAACTCTATTCATATTATAAATGTTCACTAAGTTATTTGGGCTTCTAATGTACAATAAATCAATAAAGTGAAATTCACTTGAAAATGCCTTAAAGAGGGTAAAATTCACTATTTATTGATTTATTATTCATTAGTAGCCCTAATAACATTAACATAGTGAAATTTTATAATATAATTGTGTGAATAGATTTGTGATGACTATAGCCGGGCAGCTCGAGCAGTGAATTTAGAGCCGGACGGCTCGAGCTAACAAGGCTAACATAAAACAATAACCCAAATTATTGAACAGAAGATTTATTTGGAAAATATATGAATTTATCAATTATTTATTCATTGAGAAATATCCTCAAGGTTAAAACTTATCGGATTTTTCTAAATTGCTTTACACTTAATCCTGAGTACAAATCATACAAATATTACTATATAGACACATACTGTTAATTGTCAAGTTTATCAAGTAAACAAACCAAAAATGTTCATTTTCATCAATCACGAAGGGAATGTAATGTTTTCGTATTTTATTAGAAAATTAGTTTGTTGAAAGTTATATTTAGGCTAATCAATGTATTCAGTTCTAGAACTACTCCTTACTTGAGTTTAAAAAATTACTTGGCTTTTATTTGTTGGTTGAGAAGAACAATAACTGATTCGAAAAACTTAAAAGTCTGATTTATTATCAATGAAAAAGAAAACATTTAGTACTCATTTTCTAACACTTTGTAATGCTAGTGTCGATAGAAAACCTGAAGTTATTAATAGGATAAACGGGAAACTTTCACTTATTGTTGATAAGACAGGAATGATTCCATATTTCTTGTATAAATCAGAATTTTCTCTCACCAAGTTAGAATTTTTCCATCTTCTCATAGAAGTTTTCCATCTCAATAAAAAACTGTTTCTCACTCAAACTCCCCAAGGGTTACTTGGCTCTGTAGTTTTAAAAATTACCGGTACTGATCTAATACAATAAATACTGTAATAATTAAATAAACGAGTTTCTCACTGAGTTCAAACTCCACAAGGGTTACTCAGCACTGTTGTTTGAATAATCACCAGTACTCATCCAAAATCATAAATTGAATTAACAAATAGGAAGTTTTCACTCATTGTTACTGAAAGACGTTTGAGATAATTCTTTAGCCATCAGACTGTCAGAAGGACAATTACAAATAAGAAGTGAAAAGTATTAGCAACTGAAAAACGTTCAAGACGACTCGTCAGCCATCAGACTTCAGGATGACAATTACAAATATAATAGTATAAGTAACAAGTGAAAATGTTTTTCATATTTTCAAATTAGACTTCATAATCGTCGAACACAAATCGAGTAACTCCAGAAATTCACTGGCACCATCCTGCAACCTATAACTGCAAAGCGCGATTTTCTCACAAATCACTGACTTATGACTGTCGGACAAATCCGACGACTTTATCACAATCTCATGCAATTGTTCCAGAACACGCGATGCCGAATACGCCTCACACATCATTTCTTCAACATAGGATTCCAATTTTTGAAAATCAGACTGTTGGCAAATTTTCAACAAACCTACAATCCAGTGATCGGGTATTACACCGGTGACTTCGAAGACATCCTGCTCGGTGATACCTTCAGAACCTTTCAATCTAGCACAAGATTGTAGACAAGTGATGGCACGACGCAGATCACCTCCCGAGGTTTCCACCAGACATTTCAACGCGGCTAGTTCACATTTCACGTTCTCCTCGCGACAGATCAGTTCCAAACGAGAGTGCATCATACCTTCGCCCAGCGGTTTGAAACGGAATTTCGAACAACGCGAAGTTAACGGATCGATGATACAGCTGACATAGTTGCAAATTAGACAGAACCTGGTGGAACGCGACTCTTTTTCCATGGTGCGACGCAGGGCGGCCTGAGCAGCATGCGTCATAGAATCGGCCTCATCTAAAATCACGATTTTATAGGGTGGACATGGACGTCCGTCGGGCCGTACAGCGCTAGCGGTCAACTGCGAGAAAACCTTCACTTTGTCTCTGATCACCTGGATGCCTCGATCGTCGGACGCATTCAATTCGAGAATTCTCTCCTTGTACATGTCCCCGAATAGTTGACGGGCAGCTGCGATTATTGTACTGGTTTTACCGGTACCTGGCGGACCATAGAATAAAAAATGAGGTAGATCGGCACCCGATAAACACTGTTTGAGTACGGCGACAATCTCATTCTGTTCTACAACGTCGTCGACGGTTTTGGGTCGATACTTTTCGACCCAGGGAGTGGGGCGGCTTCCTTTTTTCGAATCTTCTTTGCCGGACGCTTTGCTTCCGGATGGTTTCTCATCTTTGCCGAGTTTGCCAGTTTTTAGAAAGGCTTGCATCTGGAAAAATCGAAAATAAATTTCATTCTACTATATAGAATAAAAATAAGTTTTATCAATATAAATTCCCAGATGTACCGGAGAGATCTCGTCAATTTGCACTAAACTAATTGGTGAACAAGAAACAGAAAGAGATAAAAATAAAATATTTTTTCGATCAATGGCAAAGTAAAAGTTATCTAGGATTTATGTCGTAGCTATGATAAGCGATCCGAGATAATATTGATGTTTTCAGTTTAAATGTCGGAGCTCAATATTTAACGTACGCTTAAAACAGTATTAAAGGGGTTCCATTTTTTCCACTGCAGTAGCTGAAGGACAAGGCAAAAGCTGTGATTGACTTCAAGTCAATAACAACTTTCGCCTTGTCCTTCAGCTTAGAAAAAAAGCTGTGATCGGCAACAGTTGTTCGATTGCGGCCGTTCGTCGGACTGTGACGTGCAAAGGAAAACGTACCTTTAATAAGATCACAGCTGGGATCGCTTGATCACTTATCACAGCTCCGACATGAATCCAATCTTATGGATAGAATATTACAGACTAACACCAAACTCAGATATATATAGTAATCACTACAAAATTTATGTAAATTTGAGAAATAATACTTGATAATATATAGACTGTCCAAGCAAAGAAGACCCTCTGGCAAGATGGGAGAATGACTCAAGCTCGGTTTATATTGGTTTACTAGGTAATTAGTAAGTACTTATAATGCATGGGTAAGAGTCATAGAGTTTCCTACGATTGTGATAAGGACACCGGAAGTGAGTAAGTAAGGTAATATAGTACATTTGAAGGTAAAGGATATTTTCTGCTGACTAGAACCAAATTATGCAATATTCAACGAGTAATTGGTTTAATTCAATCTTCCAAGTCCCATAATCATTTTAATTGATATAATTTCCTAAAGAAAAGAATGAAGTCAACCTAAACACTTGTTAAACATTTATTATAAATCAGAGTCTTGAAAAGTTGTAAGAGCTCTCATCCTACTATGAAGACTTACCGTAACCGCTGCACGCTACTGTATCAGAAATAATACAATTTAACACAATAAGGCAAATTAAACATTAACGAATGCACTTAAATATCATGAATAAATTCTTCCCAGTCCAAAGGTATGAATGAAGGTTCATTTAAGAATCGAGAATAATATCATCTGAAAAATTATCTTCAAAAACATAACCTCACTTATTGCTTTTGCTTCAAAGTTGATCCATGATATCGTGAATAACGGAATGATAAGTAGTAATAACTTAGTGGTCCATACAACTTTGATTAAGAGTCGAAATTAATGTAGATATATTTGCAATTAAAAACACCCAGAAAATCCTAAATAAAGTTTTGTCAAAAACTAGTAATCAACTAAGCAGGAGGTGGCTTTTCCAACTTCTATCAAAAATATATTTTTAATGTCAACTTACCTTATGACTATAATATTAAGGTAACTGATTCAAAGTTAAAAGTATAATGTATTTTCTAAACAATTCCACTTAATACGTAAACAAATAATAAAAGTAAAAAACTCGACTCCAAACAAAGATTCATGGAGGAAATTTAGCGCGGCAAATAACAGCTGTTTTCATCAAACAGATTTGTGGTAGCCTGATTGCATTTTCTCAAATTTGTATTGCAGACGAATTTGGATAATATTGGAATTGGGCGAGTTGTGACTTTACAGTAAGTTTTATAATTCGATTATTAATTATTCAATTTGATTTTATATCAGTTAAATAAGTAAGTATCATCCTTTTACAAAATAACTTTTCAATCATACTAGACAATGCAAATGAATACAGTTCTTAATAAACAACTTATAAACCTAATTTAAGTGGATTCTGTCTGATTACTTATAAACTGAGGAGTAAAATTCAATAAATTGGGCAAAATATTCTTATATAACTTTTTGTTGGCCAATGCTTGTACGTGACCCAAAGAATTATTGCATTATGGTAGTGAGGTAGTCTGAAAGCAGGCAGCAGAAGTAGACAGAATAAATAAGAAAGTGTTGGTTAGCGTCCGTGAATGTACTAACTGGTTTATTTTGATAAGTTTGTTTACATGTTTGTACAAAAACTGTGTAAATCTTAGCTTATTTGATCTCATAATAAATTCTAGGTAATTATAACAATCCATTTTATTGCAATACTTCACATTAGACCCGTATAATTTATTGCTTGCAAGATATCAATTTTTCAATTTAGTTGATTTCAAAATGGTTCCTTCTTGGAGGACACACTGCTCTATATTTGTAAAAAGCCAACATTACTAACAATTTCGTAACATAAAATGTTATCAAAACTATAAATAAAGTTTCCTCATTTATTGATTCCGAATTTATATGTGCTGTTCCATGAAAAATATGCTTTGAAAACAAAATCTGTTGACATCTTGTTGGCCCCATACTTCGTTGATTCGAAATTTAGATTTGAAATTTGATATTTCTCTAATATCTTGGTCATCTATTGTTTCTTTAGAACATTAATTTCTAAAAATGATTTCTCTGTTAATTTTAGAATTGATTGCAACTCGCTTTTGTTTGGAAATGTTTTTGATGATTGGCCTAATTCCATTCATGCAATCTGGAAAGTTTCAGATTACCATTGTATTACTTTTCTATGAATTTTGTTCCTTTTCCCTTTCATACTAATATATTTCATCTTGTTATAAGTGCTTAATTTTCAATATTTTTAGGTTATGATGATTATTATGAAGTACGGTAGCCTACTGCTCCATATTGTGGTAGAAGAGGGCAATTAATCGTAACCCGACCCAAGCAAGAGAGATTAATTATGACATTATTTTCATAACTTATTATGTCAATTTCCTTATTTTACGGTTAATTACTTAGAAATTGTAGAGAAAATCAGACATGATACCTAACTTATATAAGTTACCGTAACTTGAAACAATAAAATCTTATTTCGGCTAGGCTACCTGTAACTTGTGAATTAGGTCTGAAATAATTTTTTTGTCATCTATTTTCAGAAAATTGTTGAAAGTGGAGCACGTCACTAATCTGTTATGAAAATGAAGATTCCTACAAGCTCTGGTAATGGTTATTACGGCCACGAATCAAACTACATTCCTCCCTACCTGTCCGATGGTTCAGAAAATGGACACCAGGATGATCTCGACTCGCCCGCCTTGGATGGTGACTTCTCTGAATACATGTGGATGGAAAACGAGGAGGAGTTCGACAAACAGGTACATTATTAATATACACTTCGTTGATTTCTTTTTATATATTTGAATAACAGGGCTGGATTGAATGCGACAAAGATATGCTAACTATAGAAACTGCATAATTGTATGTGTTTTTTATCTAATCATGTATACTATATATCTTGAGTAAATTATAATAGTGAGGACATCATAGTGAGGCACTTTCGATTGGTCAAAATTTTGTCTATACCGCTTTGTCAGTGCCATCGAATTGAAAAATTTTAAGTAATACTAGAAGTGAAGAGACAATTTTTTATTTCAGAGAAATTATCTTCAATAGCCTTAGATACCTTCTGCTTCATCCATTACCCACACTTGTGGGTAATCTTATCTTATCAATAAAAATACTCAAAACACGTACTTATCGAGTGATCACGACAATAACCATTTTCAATTAATATTCGAACTATCCCCCTTGAATTCTTGTACACTGTAATATTCTTTGCCATTAAGTATCCCCCTCGCGGTTAAAAGCGGCCTCATGCAACGCCTTCAACAGGCAGCTCATTAAAGAATTGAATAACAACGTTGCATTTGAAAAATGTTTCAAGTAATCAGAGCCGATTATTTAGTCACAAATCGACTCAAGTTTTGTTGTGAAACCTATCGTTTTTGTAATAGAATCAAAGAATTTTGGAATCAAATAAAGGAAATTTAAAACTTACACTTTTACCAGAGATGTTGTGGAATAGCCGCAGCTATTTCCTGTACCTAAACATGTCGAAAAAGCGCTATTTCTTTTTACAGTCTGCAAGAGATGATCAGCTGTTTTGATCAATTTTTCATATGCTGCATTGATGGATGACGTCACCCATGTTATTCTTATGGATTTACTTTACTCCCTAGGGAAAAATGATCAACTTTTTTCTCCCTAGGGAGAAAACCTGAAGATTACGGGGAGTAAAATGCGACCTTACATATTAGGTGGAGGAAAATAATATTTTCGCCATACTCGTATGTAATACACAACTTTCCAAGCTAGATTTGCGTTTGGAAAATTGCCGTTTACAGGAGAATCAAAGATCAGCTGTTCTGAATGCGGGAATAATCATTTTGATGATTATTACGGCACTAGTCATCATCACGATGATAATTATTACAGCATTGAAAATCTAGCACAGCTGTTTTTTCCGAACTCCGACGTATGAATAAACGAGTCGAACGAGCCGCCATGACAGTTCACTGTGTGCGTTTGTTTTGTGCTACTGCTAGTGTTGTGTTGAGGTTATGTTGGCTTCAGTTGATGTTTTCAGTTGTTTGAGGTTGAAATAAATCCTTCTCAGTCTAGTGTGACGAAAACAAATGTACATAATTCGGGTGGAAAAGTTTACAAACTCATAATTATTTTCCAAACTCGCGTACCGCTCGTTTGGAGAACATGATTATTCGTTTGTAAAAACGCCTTTTCCAAACTCATTATGTAATATACTCTTATTTGAATGTTTAAAATTGTCTGTTTGTGTGCAGGTTATGCAACAACTAGAGGAGGAGGAGCTGATGGAGCAGTGTATACAGGCGATGCTGGAGGACGAGAGGGACATCCGTAGCAGCAGTAACAACAGCAGTACTCAGCAGCAGCAGCAGAACGGTGGCAGCCAGTCGCAGTCGGCGTCGAGGCAGTCCCAGGCAGTGCCACGTGTGTCGGCCAGGCAGCCTTGGAGCAATGGCAGTCTGTGAGTACATACGCATTTTTCTAATAAAATATACAGAAAAGTTTGAAAACGGTTCTATATTCCCTATACAAATTTAATTTGAAGGTAGATTGCAGTGGGTATTGCATTGAAATCTAATAGCAGTTATAGTCTGTCCAAGCAAATAAGGGCCTCTGGGAAAATTACTCCAGCTTGTTCAATATTTGTTCAAAAATTGAAAATTTAGTCTTAATAGTAGATCAAATTGTTTCCTACAATTTGAGATCAAATTGATAATTTTCGAACCAATTTTCACCGAGCTTGAGTCATTCTCCCATCTTGCCGGAGGGTCTTCTTTGCTTGGACAGACTATATCATTAGGAAGGGAGGCATTGTATCAATATAGTCATACTAGAAGTATGATAGTAATACTTGATCTCAAATTGTAGGTAACAATTTGTTCTACTATTAAGACCACATTTATAATTCTCGAACCAATATTGACCAAGCTGGAGTCATTCTCCCATCTTGCCAAGTGGGTCTTCTTTGCTTGTACAGACTTTATGTAGACATTATTCGAATTAAATATATAGAAAAGTTTGGAAACTGTTCAATATTCTCTTTACAAACGTAATTTGAAGGTAGATGACAGTGGGTATTGCATTGAAATTTAAAAGCAGTTACTTTAATTTATGTGCCTATGACACATAACTTATCACTAGTGTGACACTAGTTTTAGGACGAATGCCTCAAAATGATCGAATTCCCTATATAACTGTATATAGAAATGAAATTTTACAAGGTTCAATTCAATCTCAAAATGATGAGCAAATAGTCCAAGACCGTATTTATTCACCATAGTTATGTTGAATGTTTCTATACACATTCAAACATGTTATAAAAGTTGTTTTGCACTCATTTTATACGTTTATTTTAAATATAGTTGACTTAGATTGATAACCCAGCCATAGACCTGCATGGAAATTCGATTTTAAAGGTAGTATACCAATCTATATTATAAGATTGTTGGAATTTTATGTGTTGATAAAATTTATTTTATCTAATAAACTTACTTGTCAAGTCCCTAAGATAAAAGCCTGTCAAGCAAAGAAGACCCTCAATGGGAAAATGACTCAAGCTCGGCCAATAATTTTGGTTCAAAAATTATAAATTTGATCCCAAATTGAAGGAGACAATTTGATCTACTACTGAGACCACATTTATAATTCTTGAACAAATATTGACCAAGCTATAATAAACTATTATTTCCTATTAGTTGACTTTCAAATTGATTTTGGTGTACCTTAGTTTTTGTCTGTCCAAGCGATGAAGAACCTCTGGCAAGATGGAAAAATCACTCCAGCTTGGTCAATATCTGTTCAAGAATTATAAATGTAGTCTTAATACTTTAACAGTAGATCAAATTGTCTACTACAATAAAATTTGCGATCAAATTGATAATTTTTGACCAAGCTAGAGTCATTTTCCCATCTAGCAAGAGGTTCTTCTTTGCTTGTACATACTATACTATGGTACACCAAAATCAATAAGCAACTTCTAATAGTTTGAAAGTCAACTAATAGGAAATAATATTTTATTAACTAATAGTTCGGGAATTAATAATGTTCAACTAATAGTTTAACAGTCAACTTCTAATAGGAAAAAGGCAATATGGCATTACATCGGTGTGCGAGATTAACTATAATCAAGTGGAAGAACAATTTCTGAAAATAATTTTTGTTGAAATGAAATATTATAGAGAATTATTCAAACTCTCGCGATAATATTTCTTATTGCAGTCTATGATTTAATTTCAAGAACTTATATTGTTTCGTTTTTTCTGAAACCTTACTGACTTGAGTCACGGTGTCTTTTCAATTGCAGTATCATTTGATTAATTTTTTGTTTTTTCACAGCAATGGCCAACAAGACATCTGCAATGGCATGGAGAATCTCAGGGTGCAGGATCAAGATGAACTAGCGAAGCAGGTATGTTTCTTATACTTTATTGATTATAGGTTTACTATATCTCTGGAGTTTCTTTTTAAAGATTTTCTCTCAGAGCTAGAGGAATGGAACTTGAGATCATCTTCCCAAATTGGGTTTACTCATGTGCTTTGTTCAGTTTTTTCAAATTGTGTCTTATCTAAATCTCGCGACTCCTCTTACGATGGGTATGGTTAGTTTTTGAAATAGCTATGATTGAAAAACCCAAGTCTCTCCCGTGTGTAGAGTTGCAAACTCTCAACACCATTTACTTTATTCTAGCTCACTAGCTTTACAGCTCAAAGCAAGATCATAAGTCCATCATGGGACTTTCGTTATTATGGCTTTTAATACCAGGTCGTTATTGAGTCAAGTCGCCTTGATCAACAAGACACGCCCGATAATAGAAAGACTGTTAGAAGTGTTAGCAACAATAAAAAACTATAAAATTGAAATAGCCGTACGCTACAAAGTGGGGAGCATTTATTATTATTTATTTATTATAATCGATTAATTACTTTTTCATCAATACTTAGTATAGCTGACTCGAAAAAGATGGCAGTTTCCTAGCAAATGTAACCCACTAAGGCTGAGACCGCACTGCCGGTGGGTAGAGCCTGGAGGGTGGAGGGTAGTTGGTAAATCTATAGAACATACACACCATCAACAGTAATACATCGTATGAATGGTATGACGTCATTCTGGTTTTTGAGGTTATGTTGTTCATATTTAAGAATTTCAAGATGGCGGCTGAACACATACCATTCATACGATGTATTACCGTGGATGGTGTGTATGTTCTATGGATTTACCAACTACCCTCCACCCTCCAGGCTCTACCCACCGGCAGTGCGGCGAGAAGATAGATAAGAAGAAGATAGATAGATAAATGCCTTTATTTACATTTTGTAAATACTTTACAAAAGTTTAGTGGGGGCAGATGAAGATTGCAAGATTTGCATTTAGATTGAAAGCACTGTTCAGCTCTACATACTTGAGTACTTGAGCATCTTCTTCAAGTACGAAATTCATAGAAAACCCTAACCAAAAATAAGCTGACCAATGAACATTTAGATATGGTCTGTCCAAGCAAAGAAGACCCTCTGGCAAGATGAGAAAATGACTCCAGCTCGGTCAATGCTAGTTCAAAAAATATTAATTTGGTCTCAAATTGTAGATCAGAATGTTTTTTACAATTCAGACCAGATTAAAAATTTTTGAACCAATATTGACCGAGCTGGAGTCATTTTCTCATCTTGCCATAAGGACTTCTTTGCTTGGACAGGCTATAACTGCATCAGAATGGCGGTTACAGCATAGCCTACTATCCTGTCTTTAAGAAATTACTTCATGGCCAAAAAGGAAGAAATGATTATGTCATTTTTCATCCACTACCTTAAAACTAGTCTAGTCTCAAATTCAAATTTATTCTTTGTACACTTAACATCGATTATCCTTACAAAGACGCAATACATATAAAATCATTGTACAATAATACAATGATTACTTAGAATAGAGGAAGACGAAATTCATAGAAAAACCAAACAAAAAATAAGCTGACCAATGAACATTTAGATATGGTCTGTCCAAAAGAAGACCCTCTGGCAAGATGAGAAAATGACTCCAGCTCGGTCAATATTAGTTCAAAAAATATTGAGAAATATTAGTTCAAAGACTGAATTTGAGACTTATCACATTGTACAATAGTACAATGTGAGAAGCTCACAAGACTTTTCGTCTAAACTAAACAAGTCGGCTAAAACTATAGTTCATTCACGATCACTTGAGACGAAATAAACAAACCTTTTGCTTGTGTATGCGTGTAATGGTCTTCTTCTACGCAAAACAGTCGCCTGCAGTCGAACAGCTGACTCCTTACAAAGACTGGAGCTTACAAAGACTCCTTACAAAGTCTGGAGCTGTGACTGGATACAGTCCGACTTGTCTTGTCTCAAGACTGTTGTCTTGAGCTGTGATTGGCTACAGCTGTTGGTATGTGGCCGAACGTTTTGAATAGAAGAAGACCTTCCATTACACGCACACTGACTCAAAAAGTTTGTTTATTCCGTCTCAAGTGATCGTGAATGGAGTATAGAATTGAATGTTTGTGAATAATTCAGATTTGCATAATTTATTGTTAGTTCACTAACAGGTTTATAAATGAAAGGGTAGATCACTGGCTTGGAGACCACTATTTTCATGTATCATGTAGCATGCTGTAAGCATAAATAATTGGTGATGAAAATCATTCTTTTTATACTAATAATTGGATTTTTCGTTCCACAGAGTACTCTGAACCCGAACGCAGCCGAGTTTGTTCCGCGCGTGAGTGCAGCCGCAGTCACAGCTGCAGCAGCCGTTCCAGCCACGGTGGCAGCTGCCGAGAAGGCAGCCTGAATACTGCTGCAGCCCGCATAGAGCTGCATGCAGCCACAAACACATCTACTACTTAGGTTCATTCACTCTGTTCGTTCATAGAGGCTGTGAATGATGCAGCTTAGATTGGATTCTTTGGATTGCAAGGCTGAACACGTGTTGTTGTTGTTGTACTCATTTTATGTGTGCATGGTTGTACTGTACTCTAGCAGTTTTATTTGTGTGCGAGTGTGAGAATGTGGCAGGCGATTTTGTTTGTCGTGTGCATGGTTCAGTTTACTTTCAAGAAGATTGAAAAGTTGGTAATTGAAATAATCTAATTTGAAGGTTTGTATAGTCTGTCCAAGCAAAGAAGAGCCTCTGGCAAGATGGGAAAATGACTCCAGCTTGGTCAATATTTGTTCGAGAATTATAAATGTGGTCTTAATAGTAGATCAAATTGTTAGCTACAATTTGAGATCAAATTGATAATTTTTAAACCAATACAGACCGAGCTTGAGTCATTCTCCCATCTTGCCTGAGGGTCTTCTTTGCTTGGACAGACTATATCATTGGGAAGGGAGGCATTGTATCAGTATAGTCATACTAGAAGATTTTCCGATAAATTTGTCCCATTTCGATAAATAATGTAAAATCATACAATAAGATTTTCCAATACACATGTGTTATTTTGATTAATTAGGCCTTTGTAACATTTTGGATTTGAAAAAAAGTTGAAAAATATTAATGATGTAGGAAGGGGATGGGATACTTAACTGAAATGAGGAAAGAAGGTCTTGTATAGGCTGTCCATGTTTAAGCAAAGAAGACCTACTGGCAAAATGGAAAAATGACTTCAGCTCGATCAATATTGGTTCAAACGTTTTAAATTTAGTCTCAAATTGTAGAAAACATTCTGATCTACAATTTGAGACCAAATTTATAATTCTTGAACCAATATTGGCCGGGCTGGAGTCATTTGTACATCTTACCAGAATGTCTTCTTTGCTTGGACAGACTATACACAAGATGTTGCATGGATCAATCGAATTGAAAGGCTTGATATTATTATAGGAAGGAAGGTCTAGAATAGTTTCGTTTGATAAATGTAAAATTTCGAAAATATCGTCTTGAAAACAAATTGAACCATGTACAATCATTGATTTAGATTTCCTAAATCATCACAGAAATTATTCATTGAAAAGTATGGCGGCTCAAAGGTTGTTTTTCAAGTTCTGTTGTTGCAATTTCTAGTCAATATTGAATATCTGAAAGATCTGTTAGGGTTTAATTTGTACTCGGAACTGGGTTTTATTTTTACACGGAACCTTATTTTAGAATTATATCTGTTAAGGCATGATGTCGACGATGACATTTAAAATCACTCAAATGACATTTTGATAGCTTTAAATCTATGTGTTCCTGTTACTGTTAAGAATTTGATATTCTACCCATTTAGTATAGATATATCAATGCACTATGTACTAAAATTACATCACATACTCTATATAATATTGCTCTAATCACCGATTTTTGGTTCGTCTTGATATTAATTAGCCTTATTGAGGTTGATCCTGTTTTTTTTATATTTATTTTGAATAAAGTAGTCTAACTACATATATCCCAATCCTTATAATTTATTTGCTATACTCACTGGCGATTGACTTGTCATGGAAGTTCTGTATCAATTATTTTCCCCAATAGATCTGGAATGAAATTTTACAATCATAAATTAGATTCTTCTGAGAAGCTCTTCCTACCACAATGTCTTATCTATTTGTATTTTTGTATTATTTTAAACATGGAATCACCGTAAATTTGTAATATTTTGAGGAATTTTCCTCCCACTCTGTTAAACAGAACTCAGCTTTTAAGATTTTAACAATAATTTATCAGGAAATTTTTCTATTGATTTCAAAATAGCATCACAATCAATGATACTCAAATTAGTTTCATATTTTAACACATATATCTTGATATTATAGCTTTTAAACATGTTATGAAATAACATAAAATGTATTTATAATTGTGATGTTGTTACGTTTCATGATATTCTATATTATTGTAATCATTTATCTTATCATTTACAAAGAAGATCTGAATTGGTTTACTGTCAAAACTGTCCATAATCACAAATTTACACCTATAAATATTTAAAAATATATGGATTTATTGATTATGAGAGTAACCATAATTATTTAGCATCATTACAGAATTAATTATTCAAGAATTATTAGTATGTGACCGATCATTAGTCGCCACATAGTAATATCGTTCTTTTATTGAGTATGATACATAATTTAATTCTTTTGCAGAATGTCGAGTTGATTATTATTATTATAAAGAATCTTATTGCATTGCGTAAATATTGGAATGCTGATTCAACTCAACATTATCCTAAAGAATTGAGAAATGGAAATACTTTTTTGTTCTACAAGAACTTATTCTTCCAACAATTCTAAATGAAAAGACAAGATGTTGTCAAACCACTAATTGACATGAATCAAGATGTTGTTTGACAACATTTTGTCTTTTCATTTAGTATGGATAACTACCACAATATCACCATCACAACTACTCAAAGAGTCCAACAATTCTTCCAAAACGTAATTTTCTATTGTTTCCTCTTGATCTCAACTATATCTCTATTTATCAAGAATACTAAAATATATAGACGAAGAAATTCCAAGTATCGAAATATGTGTTGTGTATTATAACCTACCTGAATCTCATAATATTCATTATTATTTTGGAATAGATAAAGTTATCAAATCATTTCATATTCAGATATTTTATATTGGTGATCTAAGAATTTGCCATTTTATTGTGAAAATTTCTCAGCATTATTTGCTTGAATACTCATCTGAGACTATACATTTTAACAGTTTTAATTATATTTGTTTTATTTATTGTGTTAAACTTGCTCATACAATACTCATATATTTTATTTCATCGCCTGTCCATTTTGTATGAATGTGTATGTTTGAGAGAATGTGTATAGTATATATCAGCTATTTTCACTATTACTATCATTTTCATCATTGTGTATTATATTTTTAATGTAAATCTTCAAAGTTCTCGTCTCATCCTAACCAATATTGTAAGCGCATTTCTGAACATTGTTACATGAAAACTAAATTTCTCTTCAACTCTCTATTGATTTTTAAATTGATATTCATTGTTACAATTTTTTTGTCAACAGTTGATGATTTATTTCAAGCACGAAACACATTGGAATTCTATCGGTTTTTGAAAGTGTGTACTTAAATTCCATTCAGCGATTTAACCAATACCGTCCATTTTTGGAGAATGAAGGTCTGCTGGCGTATCAATTGTCATTAATCTCAATAATTCAGTAGAACTTGAAGATTGAAAAACAGTCATTGGTGGCAGTGATTGACAGATATTGTATTTTAACTCCATCTACCTTATCTTATACAACTATTCCATGAAAGCTATATTGTTTGAAGATAAAGTTGTCATTTTAATCTTATTGTAAATCTTTTTTCAGAGTTTTATTTAATTTTGAGTTGATGTAATTTGTGTTGAGGTCTTCCAAAAAACTATAACTGGAGCAATATGGATTGAGTTAATTGTGAACCTAGATATCATCAAGTTTGTTGAAATAATCTCTCTATTGAGATTCAGGGTGAGCCATTCAAGTCACTTGATAAAAATGCATAGCTAAGTTTTTTGTCATGTCACTTATGGCCCACGCTGTATATATTAATCCTTAAAAAAGGCTATTAATCTCCAAGATCATGCAGATATCGTTCCTCCAGTTAACGTTTTTTTCGGATGAAACTTACTTAAATCATTTTTAGCTTTTACAAAGAAAATCTATAGTAGAATATTTTTATGATGGCGGCTGTATAAGTAGGGTTCACCTACTAAACACGTCTCATTCAACCGCCATTCTAAAAAAATTCTACTACTTGATCAATTTTTTATTGGAATATTTATATTTTATAAAAATTTAATAATGTATGTTTCTGATCATCACAGCTCTTGTATGACAGTAATGTTTGTGATTCATTGGACTTGTGCAAATAATTAAAAAAGTACAAACAGCTAGTATTATATTGATGAACTCAATTACTATCTATAATTATAAAAAGTTGAACATCATAAGAAGATTTTAATTAGAAAGCTGTCATATAGGTATATAGCACATGTGTGATTATTGGATACCATCTACTTAATAACTAAGATATTCCAAATAAATTGATTATTTGCCACTTACTGATGGCTATTTTAATATGAATTATTAAATTTATATAGCTATAAACATCCAATTTACAGATTTGATCTCTATCAGTCATATTTTTTAAAATCTTATTTGTGCAATAAGTTACATATAATTTTTATATATTCAGTACAATTTTCGTGTATCTATCCTCTTGTGTTCTAAATAGTGTGATGCTTGTTGCTTGAGATTTCAGTTAGTTCATATTAAAATTATTAGAAATTAATTCAACGAGCATTTGCAAATTTTTCTCAATCACTGTAACATCAATAATATTTTCTTTCTGAATCCGATTAAGTAATTCACAATTTCTGACTTTTTTATGCGCGTTAAGTAATGATTTCAATTACACTTCTTCATTATCAGATCAACTTTAAAGCTTTCAATGTTGAACATCTTTACCCTTATCAAAGTTTGTTATGATGGGAGTTACAATGTAACAGTTGAGTTGAAATGAATAAAAATGTAGAAAGGGAATGTTAGAACAAAGAATAAACTGGAATGATAGCGGTTGAGATAAATAAAACTAAATAATATTATTATAGGCCTACTTTGGCTGTTGAATTCATTTTTGTCTAGGAAAAGGATTGGGTTGAGAATATTATTAAATAAAATGTAAATAGGAATTTTAAAGGCGCGGAGGAAACAAAATTGCAGCCTCATACAGAAGCAAAGAATACATTCTGGCAAGATGAGAAAATGACTGCAGCTAGGTCAATATTGGTCCGAATATTATAAATTTAGTCTCAAATTATAGGGAACATTCTGATCTAAAATTTGAGACTGAATTGATAATCCTTTTACTAATATTGACTGAGCTGCAGTCATTTTCCCATCTTGCCAGAATGTCTTCTTTGTTTGGCAACATAAATTGAGCATGTTATAGCCTAATTAGTTGATAGATATTATTTGAAAGAAAATCGATTTTTTTGTTGATTTATATTATGTAGATTGTATTTACTAAGCTTGGAATCTTATTTTAGAATAATTTTAATCTAGTTTAATACTTTTTTTGAAATTTGGGCAGGGTTCAAACTACTTCTGTAATTGATATTATTTTTATTTGATTACTTTCTATAATTTTACTACTTATTTTCGTTGGTTGTGTTGAACACTTTAATTTTAGTGAAGTACAAATATATGTATTTAGGAGTGAATGAGAACAACATAGATATAATTTGTCATTCTTGGTTTTGAGAATTTTTGTTTCAAAGAAAGCTTCTATCATGAACAACATTTGTCATCTGCTTCTATAAATTTGAAGTGTACATAAAACATTTTTGTCTTTTTCTTTCAAATCCATGAAACTCTTCCAAATTTTATGCGTTTCAAATGATGACCCAAATATTATTTTATGAATAAAATAATATTATTCAATTATTTAAAATAAAATAAATTATTCAATTACTGTTCACGAAGTAGCATTTTTTCGATAGAAAATTTTATCTTCAGCACATTCAATATAGCCACAATTTAGCGGTAACTTACATCCTAACATGTAGGCTACCTATATAAAGTAGATCCGCTAGCTAGAGTGAATTGTAGATTTTCCTTATAAATTTGAAATGTATTGGTTCAATTATTGAATCAGATATTCCAAAAAATTGAATGATTGTATATTTTAGCTTAAATTCTAATTTATAAAACTTGACAAGCAGAACCAGGTACAGTCTGTCCAAGCAAAGAAGACATTCTGGCAAGATGACTTCATCTCGGTCAATATTAGTTCAACAATTATCAATTTGGTCTCAAATTGTAGGAAACATTCTGATCTACAATTTGAAACAAAATTTATAACATCAATATTGACCGAGCTGGAGTCATTTTCCCATCTTGCCAGAATGTCTCCTGTGCTTGGACAGATTATAACTTTCCGTGCTGTAAATTACAGACATTTAATAAAGAGAACCTTCGAAACGGAAAAACACAAATTTGACAAGTGATGTTCATGGAATAAACTCTTTGCAATTGAAAATTACTAATATTGTTCACTCTTGAGCTGTACCACTTGGGTGGGGGAAAGTTATCAGCAGTCTTTGATGAATAGGAACAGATTTTGAGGGTGATTATAGTTTTATTCTCAAAAAATTTGAAATGCTGGGATATTGAGCAGTGATCGTTGAATAAAGCAATAGAAAAATTGCTGAACTTGTGGTTTTAATGCCTGGTTTACGCGTGGTATAAATTATGCCAATCGACTGGAAGAAATTGTGAAAATTTCCCCCAATTTACTGGCATATGACCTACTTAGTTTCATAAAATTACTTGCTGTGTACATAGTGATGCACCTTTATTCTTCAAAAAGTTCATAATACAATATTCAAAAGTTGTAATTAGCCTACTTACCCAGTATTCTTTCAGCCGCATACTTCCAAATTGGGTTGTCATGAAATAAAAATACTCTCCAATTAACACTGGGATTTTGTTCGTCTACTTCATAGTAGATGTTATAACGCATCAGATCGGCTACCTATTTATAGCGTGTGTTGTTTTAAAGAAACAAACCTTTTGTACTGACTTATTAAAATGATATTCGTCTATATAGATTCTTAGTTTTGAATTTATATTTGTATGATTGTCACCATATATCCTACTTACGTAATGCAGTTATATTTAAAACTATGTAGCATTTTTCTGCAATGTTTTCTATTATTTTGCCACAAAGAAGGTTCCACGTCAATAAACAGTAACTTAATACTTGGCATTTTTTTCCAAGTAAATTTGACAATGCCACGTAGATCTGAAGTTTTTACAAAATTCTCTTCTAGTAGCCTATACACTTATTAAGGTTGTAGAAGTGTAGTTGTATTCATGCAGTCATGCTTAATATTTCAAAATTCTGGTTAATTTTAAGAGAGTTCTATAGCTTTCACTCGATATCAATGATTTTATTCATGGATACTGAACTTTAAAACTTAGGGCTGTTTAAAATAATTGAAAAATAAATAAAAATCAAACACCCTTTTAACTATTTATCCACATTGATAATGGCCTAATGTGCCGAAACATGTCTGAGTAAATAATTGTCATGTCAATAATTTTTTTAAAAGGGTGTTTGATTTTTATTCATTTTTCAATTATTCATGGATACTAAAACTGTTCAATTATTGAATTCAATGTCAGTGATTTACATTAATGACATTACATGTTTATTATAAAGTGGTTTCTGGTGAAAATTGATCATTCAATTATTCCCCTACGGAGGTAATTCTCTTTTGAATATAAATATTGTAATAAATTGGTCTCATAAAATACTTAAGTTATAAAAAATGTGATATGTTGATGTTGTTTAAAATTATTGATATTAATATCTAAAATACAAGAAAATACAGCTTTACGTTGTTAATTTAAAATAGCATTTATGCACCCTACAAGCACACTTCGCTCCAAGTCGACGGAAATCACGCTCTTGAGAACAAAACCTGTGTGTTTCAATCGAATTTATTTTATTGTGTAGTGATAGTTTTTACTTCTCTCCATAATGCACATAAGGTAAATATACTTGATTATAGTACTATTTATTTAGTTATGTAAATAATAAAGTTTTAAATCTCAATAACTGTTGTTTTCAATGTGTAACTAATCAAGAGCCCTGTAACATCAAAGTTTGTAACTATATTATCGTCTATTTCATTTTCAAATTTTTTTGTGGTATAGTTTGTTACTGATCAATTTTCACTGATCTAAAAGTAATCAGGATAAGTTGTTTTGAATCATTTACCAACCTTCCAAATTTTAAATTGATAAATCATGGTTTTTTTATTCTTGTGAGTTGAAATTTGTGAGCATAGTGAAAGTGGACATTGTGGATAGACATATAACCTACATCTTAAACCTTCATCATCATCACTCATTCATCCTTTGCTTAAAATACTTGGAAACCAAGTCGCAATTGTAATGAAAGAATAAAGAAAGTTTATGAGTGGTGTGGTGGACGAAAGGATCAACCAACAAATACAAAATTCAATATTATTTTTATTTTATACTCAAATTATTATAAAAGCATCAATATAACTCTAAATTAACTAAACGATAGCATAAATCTAATACACGAATGGGCTATGGTATGGGGACGGTTGATGAAACTATGATTATTATAGGTGAAACATAATTTTCAATAACTAAATTATTGAGAAATATCTTTACTAACGTGATTTATATATTATTTACTTGAATGTAATGTATACAGAAGCGTTTTACATTACATGTGAAATTATAGGAAATGATAGAACTTGCAGGATCAAATTAACTAGAGAATAATTATAAAGTGACCTGTTAATCTCGTGATGTCTAGTTTGCGCAAGCTGAGAAGATACTTCATTACATTGTAGTTTATTGTAACTGAGTGTCTTCTCAGCTTGCGCAAACTTTGACAGTTACTGTAATATTTTTCCATTGAAAGATAATGTGACTAGTGAAGAAATATCACGGCTGTAGGCTCTCCTACAGTATTAGGTTTTGTATTTTAGATTAAAGAGATTATTTTAAAATCTAATAATCTGAATACTTTGTATTTTACATTGTATTACTTTGTATTATAGATTAGGGAGTGGTGAGAATGAAAGTCATTGAAAAAAACTGTGAGTCCATGGTTCAATTTCCTTCTAAGAACATACAAAAGTCTGTAAAATTCGTATCATGAAACGATAAAAACGACTCAATACATACAACATACATGATACATAAATCGTCAAAAATAAAGGCGGTTAAAAAATGACTTTCATCAATGCTCAGCTCTGTCAGGACAGTCTGGAGATTGTCCTTCGAGAGCGAATTACTATAGCTGGGGTCGCTCTCGTTTCTATGTACTCTAGTAGACAGTTCGCCGACTTTCCTGAAAGAGCTGAGAATCTATAACAGTCATTCGCCAACTTCCTTAATTTTTGGAGTCAGCTGTGTCAATTATCTTCTTTTTAGTAATATTCTTTCTTATATATTTTTTTGAAATTAATATGGATACAGCTTAATAGATTATGGATGATAAGTCTGCTCAAGCAGAGAAGACCCTCTGGTAAGATGGGAAAATGACTCCAACTCGGTCAATATTGGTTCAAAAAGTATCAATTC
Source organism: Sogatella furcifera (assembly GCA_017141385.1). Taxonomy (NCBI): domain Eukaryota; kingdom Metazoa; phylum Arthropoda; class Insecta; order Hemiptera; family Delphacidae; genus Sogatella; species Sogatella furcifera. The sequence continues at coordinate 3,491,182 of CM029550.1, read as the reverse complement.
GATCCCAAATTGTAGGAAACAATTTGATCTACTTTCAAGACCACATTTATAATTCTTGAACAAATATTGACCAAGCTGGAGTCATTTTCCTATCTTGCCTGAGGGTCTTCTTTGCTTGGACAGACTATATACATGTATGATGTATGAAAAGCATTGAACAGAAAATAATCTTGGAAAAAAGTTAAATTAGACAAAGCGTTAACAATTCTTCAAAAACAAAATCATCATGTTATTATGAAATTTATCTCTCGGATACACGAATAAAGTCGACTTGATCAAAAAAATTTACATATACATTTTATCCAATAGTGAATTCTGTCCAGTCAGTCAAGTAGACTGTCAACGTTTGGATCAATATTTAGAATTGAATCAAATGGGAAGGATTTTCAGCAGACGACAAATCAGATTGATCTAGTCGCCTTATTAATATTTATGAGACATAAAGAAACATTATTCAAGTGTTGAAATTATTATCATTTTTAAGTAACAATTGGCAAAGTTAGCTTTGATCAATATAGCAATCCTCTTCTCCTAAAATTTGATCCTGTAAGTTGTGACTAATAAAGCATATTCTTAGAATATCCTCAAATTGAATTTCATTTCTATAGCAAATATCCGATTCTATTTATTGCACTCAGTATAAACTCTCAATTAAAACAAAATAATATTAGTGAGAACCAATACAAAAATAGTTTTATCACTAGACATTTATACAACCTTATCTCTGGATAATATTATTTTAGTTGAGGCATTATCGTTCAAATATAACACGCACAGTCACAAGTTCAATACAATATTTTAAAATACTAATACAAAATCAATCATATCGTTATTACTCTTAAAAACACTCCTAAATAATATTACAGCTAAATAAGCCTCAGTGAATAATCTATCTACAACAGCCATATTGGATTGATAATTAAATTACAATGGCAACTAACTTCATCACTAGCTTGAAAAGATGTAACTTTCGTACAGAAATACATAGTACTCCATAGCATAGTACACATGCTAGGCTGGTACAGAAGTTACATCAACTCATAGGATGTTGATTTGTTGGGAACTTGTCGAAAGTTTTCTACAATATATTGAGAAAAATGCAGCCTATAAGTTTCACTACACACGAGTTTCATTAATACAATGCAATTAATTAAATGTAAAAAATATTAACACATTATAATGTATAAAATATTTTCAAGTGTTCCAGGGAGCAATCAAAGCAATTTAAAATAGTTTTAAAAATAATTTCTGGGACCTGTTTCTTGAAAAATTTAAAGTTTTGTAAATACAGGGAAAAAGTGAAGACATTTTCCTGTTTTACAAGACTTTTAAATTTGTATGAAACAGGCCCCAGGTGGATCAATAATTATAAGAATCTGTGAGTGTTTACTTTTGATGAAAATAGAAGATTGAAAATAATTGTTATTATAAGTCCAAGCAAAGAAGATTCAGGCAAGATGGGAAAATTACTCCAGCTCGGTCAATATTGGAACAAAAATAATAAATTTAGTTCAAAATTGTTATTATTGACCGTTAACCATTATTCACCCACCTGGAGTCATTTTCGTATGCTCCCAGAATGTCTTATTTGCTTGGACAGTAAGTATACGTGGAAAGAAAATTGCAAACAATAATATAGATAATACCGAATATCATTTATGATATTGTCATAAGATATAATTATTTCACTCTGAACTATTTTACACGACTCTGCAGTCAAAATAGTTCAAATAGTTCAAAATAGTGTAAAATAGTTCAGAGTGAAATATTTACTAGCAGTTCGTGATGGAAAACAAAATAGATGAATATAATTATTACTATGAAAATTGCACCTATAGCTCCTGGTGGACTTGGAAACTTTCTCAGACTTCGTAGAGCTTACGTTCGTTCTTAAATACAAAGGATTTATCAACCTATCACGTTATTCACAAATCAATTACAATATCTAGATACACACACACACATACTCGCTCATAGTTCATAGGGTAGATTATTTCCGACAATCAAACCGTACTTTTGAAATAGTAGCCGTTCAGTCTCAGATAAAAAGTTCCAATTTTCGAAAAAATATTATTTTGTTCAGATACAGCACTTGAATTCGCAGACTTTCAAAATCGAGCTCCGACTTTTGTCTATCAACCAACTATAGTCTGTCCAAGCAGAGAAGACATTCAGGCAATATGGGAAAATTACTCCAGCTCGATCAATATTGGTTCAAATTTTATAAATGTAGATCCGAATGTTTCCTACAATTTGAAATTAAATTTATAAATTTTGAACAAATATTGATTGAGCTAAAGTCATTTTCCCATCTTGCCAGAATGTCTTCTTTGCTTGGACAGACAGACTATACCCTATTACTCACATGTTCACACAAATCGATCATTATAATTACAAATGATTTTGTAAAAATAGCAGTAGCATAGTTTCATAATGTTTACTAGCATCCAGGTTACGTAGACTATGTCTTTCGTTGGGATAAACCTGAAATTATCAATACAAGGTTCATGATTAAAAATAAATCAAATTAATTTTTTTTAATATAATACTATAAAAAGACGACAGTAATTGGGATTCTATTGGCATTCCAAAAGATATTAGAATTATATATGATGCGATGCAACAATTACATCTTACAAAATCTTAGGGCCGGTTGCACGTACGTTCTGTTAGTTTAATCACCGTTATTTCACCGTGTCAAAGTGGCAAAACGTTCAAATGAATAAAGTATTGAAATGTGATAGTGGTAGCAAAATATTCAAATTTACTTATTGAAAATAGATATTAGAATCAATAATTATCTCATTATTGTATAAATTATTTATTTATTAAAACAAAAACATGATCTGGAAATTGCATGCTGATACAACTTAATTGTTGTCAGGTTGGTAGTACCACAACAATCAAAAACCTTCAGCTGCTATTGTTTTCAGATATTGAAAATTTAATCATCAGCTGATGGTTATGTTAAAATTTTTAACGCCTCTAATTCTGGCCGATTAGTTTAGTACTGTGAAATTAGTATTCAATTCTATTTAAACAGCTGTTGACCTGTTAAATTAACCCCCCCCCCCATTAAAATTTTCCATTACCCCATTGATATCATTGCCTCAATGATAATAAATCTAAACTTGATTCATGAATTTAAAGGTTAGTAATATTTTTAAGCAATAAAATTTAATGTAAATGATGTGTCATCGAGTTTTGTAAATGAAACTATTGAAACTCAAGGCTTTTCAATAATTTATATGTTTCTATTCTCTATTTGAATTGAGTTAGTTTGCCGTTGCTACAATATGTTGTTATCCAGGATAATCACGGCGTTAAAACTTAACAAAGTTACAAACAACTGGCCCTTAGAATATTATGAATCAACATTATTAACATTCACTTCAACAACATAATTCACGATTCTACGACTGTCTTCATCCTACTTGAATTGATTATATAATAAATTCAAGTTTTCAACTTTTATTTCAACAATAGTACTGACAATGTTTTCGCTTTTCGGACACGTTTCACGTTACTGGGGGCCACATCTTTAGCGCACAAGGAGAATAGTTTGTCCAAGCAAAGAAGACATTCTGGAAGATAAGAAAATGACTCCAGCTAGGACAATATTGTTTGAAAATTATAAATATTCGGTCTCAAATTGTAGGAAACATCCTGATAGAAAACAATATGAGACCAGATTTATAATTTTTAACCAATATTGACCGAGCTGGAGTCATTTTCCCATCTGGCCAGAATGTCTTCTATGTTTCTTTGATAGACTGTAACTAGGAGTACAAGGAGTTTTCCTCGTACGGTGAAGATATGGTTCTGTACCCCGAAACGCGCCCGACAAGCAACAAAATCGTGAGTACTATTGTTGAGAGTGAAAGTTGATAACAAAAATCTATTATATTATCAATTCAAGTAGGATGAAGACACAAAAATAAATTAAAATCTTATAAATTTAAACACAGTTTATAATCTCTCATCATCATCCTTCCCATTACCCACGCACAGGCCCAAGAGCCCATGTGGGCATCACCCTCAAAAAAGAAATAGTTATTTTAAAATACATAAATTTAAACCGGTTAAAAATTGTAATGACAAAAATGAATTCCCAGGTAATATTCCATATCAGAGTTAACTACCAAAATATATGATACAAGATACATATTTTATTGGATAACCAAACTCGAAATGATTTTGACAAAATATTTATTTCTGAGGGTGATGCCCACATGGGCTTCAAGACCTGTGCATCAGTAATGAGAAGGATAATGATTGTTTGTTTTAAATAGCTTCCCAGAGACTCTCAACAGAGTATGGGAATGATGATGATGACGATTACTTTTTAGGCAGTCGGGACCGACGGCTTATCAAATTTTAAATCAAAGTTATCTTACCTGAAGCTGATAGGGTTTTCCACCTTTCACTAAAGCGTCTATTAGGCTACTGGTATGGTCAAAGTGAACGTTCTCATCGATCAGGCCGTGGATTATTAACAAGCGGTTCTCTCTGAAAATAACAATAAATTTTACAACCCTATTAGAGAATTCTTAACACAAGAAATGGTGTAGCTTACAGTAAGTATAGACTACACTATAGAGACTGTATAATAATTATATAGAGCTTTAGTCTCTAATTATATAATAGTCTATAATTATATAGAGCTTCAGTCTCTATAGCCTACACTATAGAGACTGTATAATAATTATATAGAGATTCAGTCTCTATAGCCTACACTATAGAGACTGTATAATAATTATATAGAGCTTCAGTCTCTATAGCCTACACTATAGAGACTGTATAATAATTATATAGAGATTCAGTCTCTATAGCCTACACTATAGAGACTGTATAATAATTATATAGAGCTTCAGTCTCTATAGCCTACACTATAGAGACTGTATAATAATTATATAGAGCTTAGAGTCAGTCTCTATAGCCTACACTATAGAGACTGTATAATAATTATATAGAGCTTTAGTCTCTATAGTCTCTATAGCCTACACTATAGAGACTGTATAATAATTATATAGAGATTCAGTCTCTATAGCATACACTATAGAGACTGTATAATAATTATATAGAGCTTCAGTCTCTATAGCCTACACTATAGAGACTGTATAATAATATAGAGATTCAGTCTCTATAGCTACACTATAGAGACTGTATAATAATTATATAGAGCTTCAGTCTCTATAGCCTACACTATATATAGAGCTGTACACTATATAATAATTATATAGAGATTCAGTCTCTATAGCCTACACTATAGAGACTGTATAATAATTATATAGAGCTTCAGTCTCTATAGCCTACACTATAAAGACTGTATAATAATTATATAGAGATTCAGTCTCTATAGCCTACACTATAGAGACTGTATAATAATTATATAGAGCTTCAGTCTCTATAGCATACACTATAGAGACTGTATAATAATTATATAGATTCAGTCTCAGTCTCTATTGCATACACTATAGAGACTGTATAATAATTATATAGAGCTTCAGTCTCTATAGCCTACACTATAGAGACTGTATAATAATTATATAGAGCTTCAGTCTCTATAGCCTACACTATAGAGACTGTATAATAATTATATAGAGCTTCAGTCTCTATAGCCTACACTATAGAGACTGTATAATAATTATATAGAGCTTCAGTCTCTATAGCCTACACTATAGAGACTGTATAATAATTATATAGAGCTTCAGTCTCTATAGCCTACACTATAGAGACTGTATAATAATTATATAGAGCTTCAGTCTCTATAGCCTACACTATAGAGACTGTATAATAATTATATAGAGCTTCAGTCTCTGTAGCCTACACTATAGAGACTGTATAATAGTGATATAGAGCTTCAGTCTCTATAGCCTACACTATAGTCGTTACAGATCAGCTTAGGATCCGTGGGCCCCTACAGGGGGGGTCTGAGGGGTTAACCCCCAGGTAAGCGGGGTTCTCGGGCCCTCCCCTGGGAAATTTTGTAAAAAATTACTTCCAAATTGCGTTTTAGAAAGCGTTTTCTATAGAGGGCCCCGACAAAAATTGTAAAAGTTTACTTTAAAATTGCGTTTTAGAAGGCCTTTTTATGTGCTATTAGATAAGTAATCCCTAAGTTTTTGAGCATAGAATATTGATAATGATATATAAGACCAATTCAATACTAAGTTTAGGATTCAAAAACAAATAGCCAACACATTCAAGAAAGATTCATGATAAAGATTCATGATGAGTTATTGAAGGCACGTCCACTTAGAGATTGTGATAAAATTAAAACTCATTCTTTTTATGTTGCAGTCTTTACTAGCAAATCTTTACTTATTCAACTTTGTAAAATTGATACCGATAGAACCACGTTTCGATTTTCAAACTGAAAATTTATTGATTTCTATTTCCATCAAATCTTTAAAATGACAACTTTCATGACAGCTTAGCAATAAATACAATAATTTCATACTTTATACCACGGTCATACACAAAAATAGCTATCAATGAACTACTCATTATAATACTAAAATAAAAAATTATTTATTTTTTATTATTATTATAATACTAAAAGTGAACTATTATTATAATTTTTATCTATCAACATAGATTGATCGTAGCCCTAGAAACTTCTAGGGTACTATAAAGTAACAATTCATTTATTTATTTATTTATTCAAGTCTAGTGACAGCCTAGGCTAGGGAATTTAAATTAATTTTTTTAACATGTACTAGCCTACTGTTTTTAATATAAATATGCTGTACACAGCTATTAATTGATGATTTGAATGAAATTGCAGGCCTACTCTCATTTTAATCAATTTTTTTAAGGTACTTATTAATATAGTGGAGAACAAGCGCAACGAAAGATATAAATTTCATCCAACAGTCAATTCGAAATAGTTTATCAATAAATTAGTAACTTTTTAGGAACTCATAGGCTGTGAAGTTCAGGCGCAACCAAATCTATCAATTTCATATTACAGTCAATTGAATATGGAGAATTAAAAATTTAATTGTACAAAATAAAGTGCACTTACTCTTCAGGAAACATTCTGATGTAGCTGAATACGGATCCTTGTCTATAACCGGACTTGTTCTCTTGAGGCAGACCCATGTACCTTTCTGTGTATCCAGTATCATAGGAGCACCACGATGTTACCGGAGCACCTGCGATTGCTAACTGAAAACAATAATTGGAAAAGATGGAAGAATTATTCGATATTGCAGTACACCAACTGCTAGATAATTAAAATAATTCTGCAATATTGAAGTCCATTGTCTATTTAAATATTATTATTATTGTAAAAATTATTCAACAAACAAATTCATCGAATCATGCAAAGTCAATAGTAACAGGTGTCAAGATATTTAAAATTATACAAAAAGCGCTTGTGAAAATTCCTCGATTTTATACAGTGGTTTATTCTTCAACATATCACTAAGTCTTTTCATCAGTAAACCACCTTCCAGCACTCTCCACTCCCCGTTCATCACATAACTAGTCAGTCCAAGCAAAGAAGACATTCTGGCAGGATGGGAAAATAACTTCAGCTCGGTCAATATTGGTTCAAATTATACATTTTCAAATGTAATATTCAGATCCAATTTGACTCCAATAAACTCAATTTCACATCATTGTACGTAATTGGATTCCATTGATCCTCGTTAAACTTAAAAATTGAACTTCATTTTAAACCCATTAAACTACATCGCACTGAATTGTATAGTCTGTCCAAGCAAAGAAGACATTCTGGCAAGATGGGGAAAATGACTCTAGCTCGGCCAATATTGCTTCAAAATTAATAAATTTGGTTTCAAATTGTAGATTAGAATGTTTTCTACAATTTGAGACTGAAAATTATGAATTTGGTCTCAAATTTTAGGAAACATTCTGATCTACAATTTGAAACCAAATTGATAATTTTTGAACCAATATTGACGGAGCTGGAGTCATTTCCCCATCTTGCCAGAATGTCTTCTTTGCTTGGACAGACTCTAGCTTCTAGAAGTAGGGCAGTATTGTACAACAGCTGCTCCAACTAGTGGGTACTGGATATTTCACACTTGATATTTAGTATCAAATGTTCCTATAGCAGCTACTAACCTAGTACATTGGTGTGTCTTATCAATGGTTTGCAAACAGCTACTGAATGAAGTATGTCTAACCAATCAATCAATCTTGCTATTATTAGTATCAATTATTTGCTAGCAGCTACCAAGCTAGTAACTTGTTGTGTCTAATCAATTGTTCGCTAGCAGTTGATCAATAGCTGGCAACTAAATTCAATTGTTTTGCTAGTAGCTACGAAGTAGCTCGTGTGTCTCCGGCTTGACAAAGAAATAGGTGAAATTTTGAAATGAAATGAACTCTTCTCTAAAATACTCACTTTGAAAATATGCGAGAACTGAGCAATGCCCATTAAACTCAAGTAACCGCCGTAGGACCAGCCTAGGATGGCAACTCGCTCCATGTCGATCATTCCCGTTGTCTGCGCCAGCCATTGTAAAACCTCCACTTGGTCATCTAATTCTACTGTTCCCTGAAATTAATAAATTAATCTATGAACAATAAATTAATGAAAATTAACAATTAATTGGTCGAGAAAATGAATCAAAGATTGCAGAAGTAGGAGTAAAAGATTGCTGAAGTATAGTCTTTTCGAATAAAGAAGACATTCTGGCAAGATGGGAAAATGACTCCAGCTCGGTCAATTTTGGTTCAAAAATGACAAATATTGGTCTCAAATTTTCGTGCAGAATGTTTTCTTGAATTTAAGGCCAAATTCATCATTTTTGAACCAATATTGACCAAGCTGGAGTCATTTTCCATCTTGCCAGAAAGTCTTCGTTGCTCGACCAGACTATACCCAGAGTTGATTATTGACTGCTAATTCACTTCACTATTCCCTGAAATAGATAAAAATTATTCATATTACAATTATTATAATTCAAAATAGTCTGGGTGCCAAATGCGAAAAAGGGGGTAACTTAAAAGGGGGTAATGAATGTATGGAATATCAGTATTTTTGAAAGTCGATGTAACTTTCTTGAATGCGTGATGCCATGAAAGTTATTTATAGGAGATTGAAAAGGAAGAATTTCCCTACATTTTTATGATAATTTCAATTTTTTATCTCAAAGGATTTGGTAGATATACTCATTTGTAAGCAAAAATTGGAATTTTTTTTGTATAAGATGAAAAAGTCAATTTTGCCTCAGCAATGATTTTCGTCAATTTTGACCGAATTCATATGATATATGAATTCAAACCGCCTTCATGAGCGGAGAAGAATGAGCTATGAATTGTTGAGATCCGATGACTTTAACAATAGTTAGAGGTATCCTTAGATTTAGATCCTCGAAGGGTCCTTACTATTGAACATGACCAAAATTCAGGTCGGTAAGTGGCTTATCTGCTGGAAATTGATCTAGAATACATTATTACCAAATAAAATCTCAATACAAGCACGTATACATTTTTTAATAGACAATTTTCCCCAAAAATAGGGTTTTTTGAGATACAAGGATATCTTTTTACTGTCCTAGTTCGAAAACTATACAAGATAGAGAGGTCTACTTGGGCTCAAATTGTAGAGGACAAAATTATCCCCAGATGGATTTTGATACACACGATTCAAATGAATACGTCAGAAGATCTAGGCAAACAAAAACTAAAAATACTCAAATTCTCATTTTTCTTGAAAATTAGCCTCTTTTTAAAAAATCATAACTCCGTTCCTAATAAGTATAGAGACATAAGTCTAGTACCATTCTTTTGGAAATTTAATTCACTAGAAAAAAGATAATGATTTTTTTCGTCCGACGCTTCGTTTTGACGGAAATCGTGGTAGACTAGAAATGGAACCTAAATTTTGGCCGCCATCTTGAATTACAAAAAATGCTCAACTTTTACAGCTTAGCATCACTTGGATTCGGAATCTAAACATCAAAATCTATCATAATGGATCAAAAAATCAACGACATACCACAAAAAAGGTTACCCCCATTGGCACCCAGACTAAAATAATTGACCAAATTTTCCAAGTTCATTGATATACTGCTAAAATAATGTAGCTGGTTTCAACAAGACTTGAGGTTGACCAAATACTGTTATTGATGCTCAGTTCTGTCAGGACAGTCTACAAATGTTTGTGATAACTGAATGAAAACCGTTTCGCTCTGTCTCTTGCAGACCACTTTCAGACTGTCCCGACAGAGCTGAGCATTGATGGAAGGCTCTCGCCAGAAACTCTTGGCTAGTCTGTCCAAGCAAAGAAGACATTCTGGCAAGATGGGGAAAATGACTCCAGCTCGGTCCATATTAGTTCAAAAATTATAAATGTTAGTCTAAAATAATTGTAGAAAACATTTTGCTCTAAAATTTGAGACCAAATTTATAATTTTTGAAACAATATTGACCGATCTGGAGTCAATTTCACATCTTGCTTGGAAAGATTATACATGTATATCGTATAATCTTGTGTTTTTTCTTGAAATTTTCTTATTATAAGAAAATCATATCATTTGAAAAAAAAACAACTGTATCGAGTACATGATAGAATCTTAAAAAGTGAGTATCGAAACACAGTACTAACCATTCTCCCTTTGATATGACTCTCGAATTGCAGTCCTCGATGTTGCGATCCTCGAGAATCGATCATCACCACACAATAGCCCTGCGATGCTAGCATATGCATCCTCAAGTGCCGCATTCCCTGCAAATTAAACATAAATTATAAAAAAATCGTACTTTTCACGTAATAAGAATTTATCAACAAATTGGTGATTTAATTCTTTTGTAGAATTCTGGGAAGACCACATGAGGTCGTTTTTTACTCAAGGCGACTTGATCAAGAAGATAAGTCAGACTAAGTTGGTTGTAGATAGATAGATAGAATAACTTTATTCATGTATAGCAAATACAACTTTTTAATATAGATACTAAAATAAGACTACTCCGTTACTAGCCATGAAACGGCGAAGTTAGGACTAAGTCCTGTCTTACTCTTAAGCAACGTAGTGAGGCTGCAGTGAGGTTGTAGTAAGGCTGCTATGATAGTTAGAATAGCAACAATAAGAAATTTCGAACACAAATAGCCGTACAAAAAGAACCATTTATTCTTAAAATTGTTAATTAATATATTTATCAATATTCTGTTTTAGTAAACGAGTACTACATGATATTTGTGGCTACCATTTCGACCAAGTAGCTTGATTTCTATTTTAAACCTCTTTATTACCTACTCTACATAATTATCTTCTTAATAAAGTCGACTAGGAACGAAAAATACTTCGTTTGAACGGCCCCACTATATTTATGATTGCATTTTTCAATCTATTTTCTGTTACTAAGAGTTGATTGATATTTAAATGAAAAGACAAGATGTTGTCAAACCACTGATTTATTAGAAAATCGAGATACCGGTTTCGGTTGTTACACCATTATCAATCTCTGGTAATCTAAAGTTAACTAAAGTTTAGCAAAGATTGATAATGGTGTAACAACCGAAACCGGTATCTCGATTTTCTAATAAATCAGTGGTTTGACAACATCTTGTCTTTTCATCAACAGTATTATGGATAACTACTACAATGTCAACTTCACAACTATTCAAAGAGTGAATGATATTTATTTATTGCTGAACTGTAATCTAAAAATGATGAAATACAGTAGAACGCCGATTAACCGAATTGCCAGTTATCCAAATCGGTCTCAAGCGTAGCTATAAATTGAAAACCAGCGATTACAACGTGATCGTAGCGCAGCGAGGCGATGTGTTGTATTTATTGAATTGTACTTACGGTAATGTAGTACAAATTAGTGTTTAATTTAAGTTTCAAGTGTGGACATAACCTCTATTTTGAATATTTCAACCGAAATTGGGGAAAAGAGACGTTTTGGACTTTGTCTGTGTTTCAATCCTATTGTATTTTAATCTCGTTAATAAATAAATAAATTAATAGTACAGTATTTGTTTTGCTTTTCATATTAATCTAACATCACTACACTGTACTTCTCAAATGTAGTACAGTTATTGCAAGTTTAATACATTGTTTTTCTTTAATACAATTCCATGTCCAATAATCAGAATTTTTGCTTATCCGAATTGATCCCGGTCCCAATTAGGTCGGATAATGGCGTTCTACTGCAGTAACTAGATTCACCTATAGCATCAAGATTGCCTTTCTCTATTTTACTAATCTACTTGATTCCGGGTTTGTAACATGCCAATTGGCGAGACAATTGTTGAAAACGTATCAACAAACTTCCTTCCTTTATAACTACTACATATGAGAAATCAGCCGTTCAAAGAGGGATCAATTGATTGAGTAAAAAAGAGGGATTAATTGATTGAAGGTGTGCTTTCCGAAACTGAGCCGCGCCTAGTCGTTGAATCGAGCACCTATACTTCCAAGTGTTAACTGGCAATTTTGTAGCCGTGCCACTAGATAGCAGCTCTACCACGCTTTCAGCCACCGCCTATGTTATAGCATAGTATTCGACTTGTGCGCTGACGCCTGTGCGCAGCGTAGTTTCGGAAAGCACTCCTTTACTAAACAATGATCCTTTTGATAATAATTAAATTGAAAACTTCCACCACCAACCTTGAATGTGTTGGAGACTAGCTGCACTTCGGGCCCTCCATAGACATTTAATACTGTTGGATATTTCTCTCCTTCGACGTAATTATGCGGTCGGAACACCATTGAGTAAATCTTATCACCCGAAGATATCTGATGACTGTACAGTTCTGGACTGTGAAGGTCGATTTCAGGTACTGTAAAAATTACACAACATGAAAAATCAGTTAATCTATTACATAAATGACTGATAAATATTGTTCCTAGTCATTCTCTAGACTAGTCTTTTCCTATACCCTATTCACGATCACTTGAGACGAAATAAAGAAACTTTTTGCATGTACAGGTAGCTATTTTTGTTGGAGCTTGAGGAAAAGCCAAGAACTGTGATTAGCAACAGCTGTTCGACTGCCGCCGACTGTCGTATGAAGTAATACCTCCCTTTACCCGCTCACACGCGCAAAAAGTTTGTTCCTTTCGTCTCAAGTGATCGTGAATAGGGTATAGTTATTTCATTCAATCAGACTATTACCAGCACCAAAATACAGGGCAGTGATATGCAAGTGGTTGAAAGTCAAAGCATTTTATGATTTGAATGAATACAAGAACTTTACAAACATGACTGGTTACACAATGACTGCATAAATCATTTTTTTATTTTGTTGTACCAAGCCTATTGTCCTGTATAGTATATTCAAATTCAAAATTCATTTATTTAGCAATTGGAGAAAACAAAATAACAAACTTAGAAATAAATAAAATAGTATAAGTTGGCATAAAATAAAATATTCCTAAATCCAAATATACAATATAAATCAGGAAGGTCCCTGCAAGGTGAAAACTGTTAAACTGTGCGCAGAGGCCGAGTGTTTTAACAATAATTAATTGACAAATTATAATTAAATTATATTATGAAAAATAAATATATTCTTATTCTTTTGTTATGAGAATGATAAAAAACTGTATTGCGAGATTGATGACAGGCTGATAAGAGCAAACAAAACTGAAGAAAAAATTGGATAACATGGATATTCTAAAATATTGAATCCTACCTGTTGGCTCTTGTAGATAGCCGATGGGAGTGAGACTAACACCTTCAACCGTCCAGTCTGTGTGTTGTATCTTGAATACTTGGCAGGCCGGTAGCTTTTGAATATTACTGTAGGTTGCAACACATATTGTACATTCCTGAAAAGAAAAAATCGAGTCAATAATAAACATTAATTAAATTTTCATTCCTCAAAATTGCATTACAATGATATACAATGTAGAAATTGTACAACAACAAAATGAATCAATATAGAACAATATACAAATAATGAAAAATAAGCATGCATATTATGGCTTTCGTGGCGGGGAGCTACAGTCTGCCCAAGCAAAGAAGACTCTCTTGCAAGATGGGAAAATGACTCCAACTTGGTCAATATTTGTTCAATATAAGAATTATAAATGTGGTCTTAATAGTAGATTGAATCGTTTCCCACAATTTGAGATCAAATTGATAATTTTTGAACCAATATTGATCAAGCTTGAGTCATTCTCCCATCTTGCCAGAGGGTCTTCTTTGCTTGGACCCATAATAATAGGTTCCTCTCGCCTTTGTTACATACTGGTCACCCATCCGAAAGCAGTCCATAGTGTTTGTGACTTAACATCACAAGCACCTAGCAACCACATTCACCTAGCAACCAGACATACCACACATTTTGAAGGAATACCTTCTTTGCTCGACAAGACTATAAAATAAGTTCAAATAGCCTGATGATTAAGATAAGATAAAATGGTTTGTTTTTTTGGCGTAAGCTATAATTTATTCAGGCTACAATACAGTATCTGGGGTAACTTTTATCGACTTTGAAAATCGATTAATCGAACTTAGCAAGCATTCGATGTATCGAATGTTGCCATTCAATGTCGATATCGATAATTTTTTTTTTATCACATGTTTTATTAAATTAATTTATACTTCACTTTCCACTTGTTTGCAAGATGGAGGTTGTTGACAATATTGAATTTTAAATCACAAATCTTTATGTTTGAACAATTTAAATTCTACTCAAAATTGTGTTTTATTATAAGAAAAAAACTAATTCCAAAAATCCAAATTGTGAAATTTGCGTCCAGTTGACGAGGACCAAAATAAAAGGAGAGAATTCAATCCGATTTGTTTGTAAAATAAGGAATGAAGGCGATACTCATGTATTCATGAAAAATGCTCTGGTAAACACATTTTTTGAAAATTGAATATTTGGTTTGACAAGTAAGTTATTCCAAGTTTAATTTAATTTTTAGTGTAAATTTTGTTAGTTTTGTTAGATTTTGGTTATTCGTTTACCAAGTTAGTTATTTATCCTTGGTTAGTTAAGTTGATTTTTTTTGTTTTGTTGAGTTCAATAAAAAATAACCGTTAACAGATGTTTTATTTCAGTGAAGGCAATCGATATCGGTAGTGATTATCGATATCGATATTGAATGGCAACATTCGACATATCGAATGCTTGCTGAGTTCGATTAATCGATTTTCAAAGTCGATAAAAGTTACCCCAGATATTGTACTGTAGCCTTTATTCACGTCTTTGGCATTGGCCACTCGTCGAGGGAGGTTAACTCCCAAGGTAAGTAAATCTACCAGGTAGGCCAGCGTCCATAAGAGCCCAGCAGTCCACTTTTTTCCTGCCGGATGACGTCACTAGTTTTATTTTTTACATTATGCTTTATACCTATATTTATGATTCCACATGTATCTAGGATTCCAATCCTGATACACAGGATCAGCTGTTCCACAGAGAATTGAAAAATAAAAAATACCACGTAAAAAGCAAAATATCAATGAAAATAATTGTGAAAATATTTAAAAATGAAGAATTAATTTACTGAGTATTATTACAGTCGAATAATGATGAATAATGTTGTGATATTAGAACAATATAATGCTATTGTTGTCATAAATTGGGGCCAAAGATTCGAGAAGCTGGCGCTCTCATTGAGAAAAAATAAGCTTTGGTGGGTTCAAACTATGCGATTACGATTATAAAAATGAAAATAATCATATTTCACTACTAAACAACTAGGACAACTTGAAACTATTGTTTCCTTGTTAATTGTGATGTTCTCAACTCATCAGAATTAATTACAACAATACTATTCTTCAACACTAACGAAAATAGGTTATGTTTACATTTTCATCAGCTGTGCTTCTCATTTTGTGCGCTAGAGTGCGACACTGTAGAAAAATAGTGACGTCAGATTTGTGAACCATGATTTCCAGGCAAATATCCCACCTGGTAAGATTTAATAGCCTTGGTTAACTCCCTTCCTCCCTCGGTGAGGTTTGACGATTTGATCCTGAAGTTAAATCACAAACACTGTGGACCGCTCTTGGATGGGTGACCAGTATTTGGCCAAGTACACATTGGCCAGGTAGAACCTACACGTAAGGGTCTCCCCAAAATTAAAATTCATAAGAATATTAATTTGTTTACTCACGTCATTTAGATCAATACTGTAAGAAAATCCGGGCCTAGTCAACAGTCTTATCTCTCCGGGCCGTTGTAGCGATACAACGTAGAGATGCTTTTCGAGTGGCGACTCTCTCAAACCCAGAAAGTAGACCAGCTGCCTGGCTTCGTCTACCCACAGGTCACTGCCCAACACTTCCCAATCACCACTCGTCAGCGCTACTTGCGATTTGAAGCTTGGTACAACAAACACTGGAAAATGAAGGAATTACACACAAATAACTCATTAGTTTCATGAATGTTAACATAGCTCCCTTCTATATATGAAATTTTAAGTGTTTGAAGATCTTTTGAACATAACCTCTATTTTAATAATATTTCCATCCAAATTTGGGAAAAACGCGTTTTGGAATTTGATGTCTGTATTTTCACCCTTTATTGTATAATTTCTCGAATAAATAAATAAAAAGCACAGGGCCCTGGTTTATAAACATTTTACAATCCACATTACTCATAATTCGTGAATGTTATTGGTATTTCTGTCTCATAAACGTTTCCCATAATTCGGAAATTTTACAACCTCAGCTGGCTAGTTGCTATGACATGGAAAACCCAAAACTTTGCTTCCAATGCAATAATTTGATGAATAAATTTATATGTTATTATGAATATAAATAAATATCGATTATTATTTTCATTGTGAAATTTGAATAGAAATAATTTTTGTCGCTAAAATAATATCATAACCTACAAATCAAATTGTAATCAAATCAAATCGGCAATACTTTCAACGTCTGCAATATTAGGGCAATAGCTGTTTTTCCAAAATTTGGAACATTGTAAATAGAACGTTTTATTGGTGAATCTACAATCCCGATCACTTATTTTTCATCAGAAAAACAAGCTGTAAATCTTTATAAGCCAGGGCCCTGGAATAAAACTGCAAAATTGCATCGTAGATGTAGTCTGTACAAGCAAAGAAGACATTCTGGTAAGATGGGAAAATTACTCCAGCCAAGTGAATATTGGTTCAAAAATTATACATTTGGTCTTAAATTGTGCAAAAACATTCTACTCTTCAATTTCAGACCCAATTCAAAATTTTAAAACCAATATTGACCGAGCGAGTCATTTTCCATCTTGCCAGAATGTCTACTTTGCTTGGACAGACAATACAATCTATGGTCTGGTCGAGCAAAGAAGACATCGGGCAAAATTAGAAAATGACTCCAGCTCTATCAATGTCGGTTCAAAAATCATAATTTTTGCCTAAAATTGTAGAAAACATTCTGCTCTACAAATATTGAACAAACATTTGGAATATTTCAAATATTATGTAGTTCAAATACAAATATTGACCGAGCTAGAGTCATTTTTACATCTTGCCAGAATGTCTTCTTTGCTTGGACAGACTATAACTCTACTGCTTCTTCATCTTCTCAACTATCATCTATATGCAAAAGTTCGAGACATCATCAAAAAATAATTCAATTTTCTCTAATGCCCATATTTCTACATTTTCTCCTGCTCCTATTCTCAATCCTTCTCCTCCTTTTTCCCCCTCTCGATGAAAAGAAGAAGAAGAATGGATTGGAAAATTAGAGTTGAAAACCAGACAAACTACCCATATGATAGCATTGAGCACAGTTACAAATCATATATGTTGACTTAGTTTACCTCTCTTTTAAGCTTGATTTAAGTATGATCATGAAACTTTACTTATAGAATTCTTTTTGTGTTTGTAAATTATAAAAATAAATAGTTATGTAAATAATTATGTAAAATAAATAGAAATCAGCAGAAAAGAATAAATATGGACAATTATGTTCAAAGAATATTATGATTTGTAGCAATTCAAATGTGAGAACGTATCTCAACAAACATATCCATTGAAACAACTGATTTGAAAATAATTTCAATGCTTTTAAATGGACCGACTTTCCTATCCAAATGGAAAGACTGTTTTCTCAATCAATTGGTTTAAAATACCAAACAAATCATCATTTTTTTGTTACAGAGGATTCTATGCTCATTATTAGATGAGCTGACATGATCTCACAGCAACGATAATGCTACATAGCAATGAATAAACTGGAATTAGAAAAAATGCGAGTTTTCTCATTCAATTGGGTAGAAATGTCGTTGAAAATGCCAAGAACATGATCCTTTTATTGTTACAGAGGATTCTATCTTCTATGCTTATTATTAGATGAGCTGGCATGATTCACAGAAGGGAATCATTCTTCTTCAGAAGGGAATCTTCTTCCTCTTCCTCTTCCTCTCCCTCTT
Organism: Sogatella furcifera; assembly: GCA_017141385.1. NCBI lineage: Eukaryota > Metazoa > Arthropoda > Insecta > Hemiptera > Delphacidae > Sogatella > Sogatella furcifera. The sequence goes on along the minus strand of CM029550.1, from coordinate 3,472,860 downwards.
CCTCTCCCTCTTCCTCTTCATCTTCCTCTTTCTCTTTCTCTTTCTCTTCCGCTTCCTATTCCTCTTCGTCTTCCTCTTCCTCTTCCTCTTTCTTTTCCTCTTCCTCTTCCGCTTCCGCTTCCTCTTCCTCATCCTTTTCCTCTTCCTATCCTCTTCCTCTTCCTATTCCTCTTTCTCTTTATCTTCCTCTTCCTCTTCCACTTTCTCTTCGGTCTCCACTTCCTCTTCTTCTTCCTCTTCCTCTTCCTCTATCTCTTCCTCTTTCTCTTTCTCTTCCGCTTTCTCTTTCTCTTCCTCTTCCTCTATCTCTTCCTCTTCCTCTTTCTCTTCTGCTTTCTCTTTCTCTTCCTCTTCCGCTTCCGCTTCCTCATCCTTTTCCTCTTCCTCTTTTTCTTCCTCTTCCGCTTCCTCTTCCTCATCCTTTTCCTCTTCCTCTTCCTATCCTCTTCGTCTTCCTCTTCCTCTCCCTCTTTCTCTTCCTCTTCCTCTTCCACTTTCTCTTCGGTCTCCACTTCCTCTTTCTCTTCCTCTTCTTTTTCCTCTTCTTCTTCCTCTTCCTCTTCCTCTATCTCTTCCTCTTTCTCTTCCGCTTTCGCTTTCTCTTTCTCTTTCTCTTTCTCTTTCTCTTCCTCTTCCTCTTCCTCTTCCACTTTCTCTTCGGTCTCCACTTCCTCTTTCTCTTCCTCTTCCTCTTCTTCTTCCTCTTCCTCTTCCTCTTCCTCTATCTCTTCCTCTTTCTCTTCCTCTTCCGCTTCCTCATCCTTTTCCTCTTCCTCTTCCTCATCCTTTTCCTCTTCCTGTTCCTCTTCCTCTTCTTCTTCTTCTTCTCCTTCTTCTTCTTCTTATTCTTCTTCTACATAGCAAGAAATAGAAACTGGAAATAGAAATAGAAACTGCAAATAGGAGGACAAATACGTGTTCTCCCATTCAATTGAATATGAATGTTGTTGATAATGCCAAAAACATGACCATTCTATTGGTACAGAGGATGCAATGCTCATAATTAGATGACCTGACACAACTCTCAGCTTGACATGTGCTTCTCACAGAAGGAGTGATGCTACATAGCAAGGAATAAACTGGAAATAGGAGGACTAATGTGTGTTTTCTTATTGAATTGAGAAGGAGTATTGTTGAAAATGCCAAAAACATTATCATTTTTTGTTACAGATGATGAGATCATTATCACATGAGCTGACATGGTTCTCAGCTCTTGTTACAGCTACAATCAACCATCATCGTAGTAATAATAATAATAATAGTAATAATAATAATAATAATAATTCATTTGTAATTAGTTAAAATTGTAATGTAAACATTCATCACCCATCATCTTTCATTCACATGTAAACATACCACTAATCACCTTTGCTTAAAATACTTGCTATAGTCTGGCCAAGCAAAGAAGAACCTCTGGTAAGATGGGAGAATGACTCCAGCTTGAACAATATTGGTTCAAAAATATTGATTTGGTCTCAAATTGTAGATCAGAATGTTTCCTGCAATTGAGAACAAATCGATAATTTTTGAACGAATATTGACCGAGCTGGAGTCATTTTCCCATCTTGCCAGAGGCTCTTCTTTGCTTGGCCGATCAAGTCGCAATTGTAACAATAAATAAAACATTTTATAATCCTTCACAATGAAGAGTACAACAGGATTTCTTACAAACTCTCTAATTCTCTCTTCTCTTGATACAAACAATCCATAAGTACATGTTATATTATGTTACATGTATGTTATGTAATGAGTATAATCTACGCCCTTCAGAGTGGCAAAGCCAAGAGACAAATGTAGAGCTCATCCCCTTTTTTTAAAGAAAAGTTTGGAGTACTTACGGTCACGAGAGTCCTCCACAATTTGTGACGTATAGGAGACGGTAACTAAGTACAAGTGTCTGAAGCCAGCCTCTTCGCTCGACCAGATCATTGATAATTTATCGTTCTCTACCGTGGGAAATATGTACAATAAATCATGGACCTGTCAAGCAGATAGAAAATAAAGTTTTATAAATAGATTCATCATTCTTTACATACATCATTATTTGTTCAGCCACACTTGAGAATGCCTCTAAAGGGTGCGAAACATGCCTTCAACTAAAAACTTCTAAAAAGGGTACCGTGATTTCAATTTTTTGTTGTAGTATCTCCAAGCAAAGAAGACATTCTGGTAGAATGGAAAAATGATTCCAGTTCAGTCAATATCGGTTCAAAAACTATAAATTTATCCATTTTAATAAAACAAGTAAACTTATTGGTTAAAAACACAGACTATTGTCCAAAACGTCTTTATACCAAATTTTGATTAATAAGTTGGAAACTAGTAAAATAATAATAGGCTAATAAGTTCTTGCATTGAAGATCAGGATGTTTCCTACAATTTTAAATCAAATTTATAATTTTTGAACCAATATTGACTGAGTTGGATTAATTTTTACATTCCAACAGAATGTCTTCTTCGCTTGTACAGACTATAGCATACATCATTCCATACATTCGATAAGTCAAACCATAAACCATTCATGGGATACTAAAGTAGAGTAAAAGCAATGAACCTGGAGAAATCTATGGAGATGTTGCTTTTCATCAAAGCTTTGGGTTGCACCAAGCAAGGTGAATTTAGATCCAGGATCATTATAATATTCTCCTTCAAGACATTGATGTTTAGGGATTTATTAACGTACACCAATGACTTCGTATGACTGACTCCAAAGATGAAAGTCACAAGGCGACAAGTCACAAGAACCTGGTGGACAATTCGACAGGTTATCGGCCACTGGCGGCTCGTGTCCACGAAACAGGTGAAGTGTTGTACAGTATAAGATACGGGCACTTCACCTGTTTCGTGAGTACGAGCCGCCAGTGTTATCGGCGTAATGGAAACTAATGTTATGACAAGAGGAAACTTGTCAAGCATTTATAGTGAATTTCATGGACAGAGTTGCCAGCGGAGGACACATGCATGTCATCATTTTTCATACATGAAATCGGTGATATGAAAAATTTGATTTATTAAAAAATGTTCGTCAAAATAAACCTCTCAATTTGATACATTAAAACCGGCGCTTTTTTAATCATCCTATAATAGATGTGGCTCAGTGCTCCGGAACACGTCCGACAAGCAAAGAGATCGTGATTACTGTTAATAAAGTGAAAGTTTATAACATAATTTCTTAGGCTATAATTATCATCAACAGTTAAAGTATAATAAAGACAAAAGAAGAAATCTATATTAAAATTTTTATATTCAAGCTGCAACTCAAATATTTTCATTGCTAAATTACGTCTATTAAAACTGATTTTGAATAAATCCAGTATCATACTCACATTGATCCATACGTCGGACTCTTGTGTGAACACATACTTGATGGGCGGCGGGGCGGGCGGAGCGGGGCTGCACGTATTGTTTTGCGGGGGGTTCCAGATGTTGCGCGGCGGCTCCACAAAGTTCCTCACCGACAGAATGAACAGGTCCAGTCGTACCTGCTTCCTGTCCACCATTTGCAGCCATATACTGCAACAAAAACAAACTGAAAATACTTCTAATAGATTTGGATGCATTCATAAAGGGGCTGAAAGATGGAAAAAAAATTTAAATGAGTTCGCTCCTTGTGCGTTCCAACAGCTGATGTCAATTAGAAATGTTATTCAGCTATAGTCTTTCCAAGCAAAGAATACATTCTTGCAAGATCGGAAAATGAAGATCTCTTGGAAACTGAAGCATATTTCTCCCATCATCTCAATAACCGTTGAAGTTACAAACTCGTGACTGATTTTATTGAATTTCTCTTCATTTTTTTCACTTTTTATTTTTCTCACTTTATTATTTTTCATAAGAATTGATAATTTCAGCTTATTTTTTTCTCTATTATTTTTCATAAGAATTGATAATTTCAGAGCCCCAGTGAAGCCTCTAAAAATTAGAAAAATCTATATTGTTTGAAAATGGTGTTTTTGAGCATATGTTTCTCATTATCTCAATAACCGTTGAAGTTACAAACTTCAAACCGGTCTCATTGAATTTCTCAGCTGATTTGACATAAGTATTGATAATTGGGTTTACTTCACTCCCTAGGGACTAAAAGTGATCAGCTGTTTACTTTTAGTCCCTAGGGAGAAAAAGTGAAACTTTAGTATTCGATTCCGGGGAGTAAAATTCGACTTTAGATAGTAGGTGAAGGAAAAAAAATTATATACTCACTTTTCACCATCCGCCAACCAGCCGACCCTAACTAGATACTCTAGATCGGGGAAGACTGTGAACAGAGGCCTAGGCAATACTAGCGTTTGTAGATTGATTATTTGTAACACGTCATTCAGCTCAAACTGAACTATCTTCAAATGCGATTTGGCGTTCGGAGATCCAGCACTCGGAAACCTAAAAAATCAATACATTGATAAAAATATGAAAATAATATAATATAATGAAAAATATAAAAATATATTTTAAAAAATATAAAATAAGTAAGACATAGATTCAGAAAGTGAAATTGATTGCTTTCTGTGAATCAATAAATTGAAACATTTGGTAAACCAAAACACAGAGTTGTTTAAAGACATAGATTCTGAAACTGAAATTTATGAAATACAATTCAATTTATTGTCAACCATTGAAATTGTATTAGACAAAAATTAAATAGGCTATACAATTGTAACAGAAGTACCATTATGCTTATTACAGCTCTGTATAAAGTTTTGGTTTTTGTGTCAATAAATTAAAAAATGAAAACATTTGACCTACTAACATAGTATGCTTCAATTTCTGAAGCTTTATTTAAACGGCGGCATTCTGATACGCAGTATACAGTGATGTATATAGTAGTGATACAGAGTCCAAAATTGATACAGAAAGGAAGCTCGTTGATACGAAACATTTGCAATGCTCATGGATCGCCACTCGCCACCTTACTGGAAATTAGTTGATGCTATTTCTCAATAATTGAACATTTTAAGAGCCTTTAAACTAAGTTGGGTTATTTTTCAAGTTTAATGATAAAAAATAAAACATAAGTTTAAATCACAGATTTTTGGTATCGTTACACTTTGCAACCCCAAATTGTGAATATTTTGTGCCAATGAGCTTCCTTCCTGTACAACTGCGTATCAATTTTGGTATTTTGTATCACTACTGTGTATCAAAAAGCTGCGGTGTAAAGAGGCTTTACACCATTTGGAACAACATTTGATTTGAATCATACATTAATTTTTCGCCGCTAAATAATTATTATCACATTAATGAATGCGTTCATTATAATGAAAATCTAACAAAACTTCAAACCACACTTGCTACATTCAAGAGTAACTCACCTATACTGTTCAATTTCACCATTTAGGTCGGCGTTAGATGATGGAAAACTGTATAGTTTAACCTCACTCTCATCAGTTTCTTCATACAATATCCTATACACTTTATCTGGAACAGAATATGTTTCAAATTAATTTACTTACAACTACGCATCAGTTTCGTTGAGTGGTAGAAAGGACTTCCTAGTCCTAACTCCGCCTAATAAAGGATATTTTCATTTCATTTCATCAGTTTATCATGCGATCAACTCAAAATAAGAGGAATCTAAATTTACAAAGAACTCTTCATATGAGAAACAATACAGTAATTTAATTGATAGATTATGTTTTTCCAAGTTTTGACGTACTTTCCAAGAGTATTGTAGCCTATAATATAATATAGCGATAATTAATTCGAATCTCCTTTCTCCTTATTCAATTATGGGTGGTAATATTGTTGATAGAGGCATATCCATGATCATTTTATTGTTACAGAGCATGCTATGCTTATAGTTGAATGAGGTGAATCAACTGTCAGGCTGACATGAGAGGCATAGCAAGGAAAATGCAGCATAGCAAGGATTAAAAGGAAATAGCAGGAATGTTGCGTGTGTTTTTTTTAATTGGGTAGAAATGTTGTTGAAAATACCACATTAATGATAATTTTATTTTCACAGAAGTTGCTATGCTTATTGTTGAATGAGATGACTCGATTGTAAGGTTGACATGAGAGGCATAGCAAGGATTGAACTGGAAATAGGAGAAAAGCTGCATGTTTTCTCATTCAATTGGTTAAAAATATTGTTGAGAATGCCAAATCCATGATCATTTCATTGTTAGGCCGCTATTACACGATAATAGCTCTATGTCATACATCTATTATCAAATATATTATAATATGTTCTGTATAGAATATGATCATTTATAATATTTGGTTCATTACACGGTAATATTTCATCAAAATAGATGTTTGATAATAGAAATATGTCATAGAACTATTATCGTGTGATACCCGCCTTACAGCGGCATCTATGTTCATAGTTCAATGTGACGACTTTACTGTCATGTTGATATGAGATGCATAGCAAGGATAATGCATCATAGCAAGAATTGAACTGTAAATAGGAGGAATGCTATAAATGTTTTCTAATACAATTGGGTAGAAATATTGTCCAACTACTTCCGGATCATTTCTTAGAGTGGAAACCTTTGATACTTTGGCAAGAACAGAAATTTGGGCTTAATATGAAAATTTGCACTAATTTCAAACAAAATTGTATTAGAAATACTACGTAACAACGTAACTTATGTTTGTTATTAGATAAATGAAAGAATGAATGAAAGAAATTAAAAAAAAGAAAGAAAGGATGAATGGAAGAAAAAATGAATGAATGAACGTACAAACAAACAAACGAACGAATTAATGAATGGATTACATTAACCCACCTTTAGATACAGGCTGCCACCAATACCCTTCGTATCGACTGAATTCTTCTTGAATAACGTAAGAGGGAACTCCAGCCGTTAGTGGATCATCGGCTAGATTCCTACCACCTTTATGGGCATAAGTCAGTCTTTCAGTACTACCTGAAAATTTACAAAGACAAAAATCATTCAACGTTCAAGTAGCACAGAAATTATCGTATCATGTATCAATTTTTATGATACAGTTTGAGCTGTGCTCATTAAATGCGGTTTTATGCGACGAAATAATAATAATAATAATATGAGCTCACGTATCTTATTGGAAAGATATTACAACCCTTCAAATTATAATAGATGCATAGATTTGGTAAAATAGATTATGTAAATAGATTTTGGTAAATAGATTATAGTCTGGTCGAACAAAGAAGATATTCCTTCAAAATGGTCAATCGAAGTGAGAGTGTAACACGCAAGCGTAGATCTAAAAGTTTTAGTGTAAAATCACTTCTGCCAACATAACGCTGGTAAGATGTGATAAGAGACAGATGATGAGAGTGGGACTATTTCCATTTCGACTGCTGGCAGCATTGAACAGCTGCCATTTTGAAGGAATGTCTTCTTTCCTCGACCAGTCTATACTTTGGTTTGAATTAGATAAACTGTTGGATTGTTTAAATCTTAGTAAAGTATTTACAAATTTACTACCAGAGATTGTGAAGCTACCTTCGAGAAATTTCTGTATTGCTGTTGATAATTGTCTGAAGTCTGAAGATTTTTATCCTATTAATGAGTAAGTTACCTAGAATATTTCAATTTTCATTTATAAGATTTGATCTATTGATGTCATTGTAAGACTTTTGTTGTTTATCTGTTTGAAGATGTCTGTGTTCATGCTGTACTTGAGATATTATATTTTTGACAAAACCTATTGCTTACATTTTGTAAGAAACTGTTTTATGGCTAGTAAAATTCTTGATTTTTGACCACTTTTATACAATATTCCTTTTTGTTTATTTGTGTTAAATTGGGGAAGTTAGTAAGGGTAAGCCTGTATCGAAATATTTATCTATCTTTATTATCTTTTTACCTGTTTTTACTATTTTACTCTTTTTACTATTTACCTGTATATTTATTCGTCTTTTTGGAATTCAGAAGTGAACTTTTCGTAAAAATTCGAAATTGTTCTCAGTGAAAAATTGTGATGCAAAAATCATTCATCTACTCATCATCAGCTTGGCTTGAAATACTTGTTATCAAGTCGCCATTGTTTTAATAAATAAAATAAATAAGTCTCTCCACCAAATTATTCAGATAATTTGTGGCAATCCAATTGCCAATTCACGAATAAATAAATAATCCACCTACCTGATATAGTATGTGTGACCCAAATGTCAAGGTTGCAGACATAAGCGACTAGATCTGGATTAGTTGGACAGATTTCTGGCGACATTTTCGATCCACTAGAATTTGTTCGCAGCTCGGCTGGAAACATGGGCCCGCTCTGTCAAAACAAACCAAATAAAAACCGAATAAGTTCAGCAATATCATGTAGGCTACTGAATACTCACTTGTTGAGTAGTTGTGAAGGTGATATTGTGGTAGTTATCCATATTGAATTAAAAGAAAAGATATTTTCAAACCACTGATTTATTAGAAAATCGAGATACCGGTTCCGGTTGCTACACCATTATCAATCTTTGGTAAGCTAAAACTTAACCTAACAGCAGCAGTATTTATACTAACGGACAGGCACCGCTATTGGTAGAAGTTTGAACCAATCAAGGTGTAAGTTACGCCAATGGACTAGACAAGCTCCTCCCCATTTAGCGTTTTATACAAACTTTAATACAATCGCCATTTTGTAACTAAAGCTGTTACAATGATTTTTCCAAAATGAAAAATAATAAATATTTGGGAGGTAGTTACAGCCCTAGCAGTAGAGACTTCTCCAGTTTTATTTGTTCAAACACTATCAATCCTCTCTTTCAGCGTAGCATCGGTTGTTTATTGAAAACCATCATTGGCCAGCCAGTGAATCTTCTTGGTTGGGAACTATACCTGAATCCTCTCTCTAGCATTATCATTGAATTCTATTCATTCATTTGGCAGAAATTAATGCACTTGGGACGGTTTCTCCAAAAAATTTTACCTGAAATTTCAGTTTCAACTAGCAACTGTCAGTGTACGGTCACATTCATCATCTTGTGTTTTACTTGAGCCAGCTGATGATTTGAACTAAAATTCATTTGAAATTTTCTGTAGAGACCGACTCTATGTGTAGGTGTCAATTTCTGTGAAATGATGAATAAATAAATCCTGAGGTTTGGTTTTCCAGAAAATATACATAATATGAACTAAAAATATACATTTGGCTCTCTTGGTGGAGAGCTACCTGTAAGGGTAGGTTCCACTCGCCTTGGTAACATTCTGGTCACCCATCCGAAAGTAGTCCATAGTGTTTGTGACCCAACATCGCAAGCACACAGCAACCACCTTCACCGAGCAACCAGACACACCACACGCTGAACTGAATTTTATTTCATCAGCTGGATCAGTTGAAACACAAGATGATAAATGTGAACATACAATAACAGCTGATGGATTAAACTGAAATTTTAGGTTAACATTTTAGAGAAGCCGACTAATTTCCAAAACGTATTTCACCGAAGTGGCTACTCACCATATGCGAGGTGTCAACACACTGGAACAGTGTGCTGGCAGCTGGAAACACCAGCTTACCGGAAGCGGCATCCAGCTGATAGGAGGTGATGCCCCACGACGACAGCCGCTTCCTCTCCAGCATCAGCTGTTCCTCGCGCGAGTACCGACTGCCCAGGTTGAAGTGGAAGTTGGGCTCAATAACGGGATGCCACTGAATTTTGTCAGTCTGCAAATTACCGAACATGAAATTATTACAAATAACACTTTATTTTAAACAAAATCCGTTTACCTCGTAAAGGACACAGATATTGGTATAGCCTGTCCAAGCAAAGAAGACCCTCTGGCAAGATGAAAAAATGACTCCAGCTCGGTCAATATTAGTTAAAAAATTATTGATTTGGTCTCAAATTGTAGATCAGAATGTTTCCTGCATATCAATAATTTTTGAAATAATATTAACCGAGTTGGAGTCATTTTCTCATCTTGCCAGGGGGTCTCCTTTGCTTGGACAGACTGTATAAGTTTGCCCAAATAACGAACATGGGACACAGAATAAGCTTCGGTTGCCTTGTGAGGATCTTTGAATCTTTCGATCCTTTAATCCATTCCTTCAGATACAATCCAATACGATAGGGCACTATAAATATTGTATGGTGGAGCAAAGAAGACATTCCTCCAAAATGGCAGCTGTTCAATGCTGCCAGCAATCGAAATGAAAATAGTCTCACTCAGTTTATCAGGATAGCATTTACCATGGCAATTGTAAGAAAATTTAAAACTTTCATTAAAAAAATATTAACTCATTGTTTGAATAGTGAAGGCGGTTGTTGAGCGATTGTGATGTTAAGTCACAAACACTATGGACTGCTTCCGGATGGGTGACCAGAGTCTGACAAAAGAGAGTGAAATCTACCCTTATGAGTAGCTCCCCACAACGAAAGCCATGTGCATTTTTTGTTGAATGGAGAAATGATACAACTATGGAAGGAAAAATTGAGAATGTTTTTATTGCAGAAGGGCAGTAAAGTTGAGTACAAACACAATAAAGAGGAGTATTAAAAAAAGTTTTTTCTGTAGAAAAACTCGATAAATAATTGTAATGAAACACTGATAGATGTTTTCAATTCTACAAACAAATAGATTTTCAATAAATAAGTGTGAAAACTGAGCTTACCTTTGAGTCAGAGCTGGAGACATCGGCATACAGCAAAGTCGTTTCATAACTGTTCGGAGAGGTGCTTAGAAAAAATATTCTCGTTCTACCATCTCCCAGAGACCGAAATGAAATGAATGTTGGTATGACAGTTGAAAGATCAGATAATTGTTGTCTCAGCTCACTGACGATTGTTTTCAGCTCTGTCCACGACTTTTTCTGTTTTCGATTTTCCATTTCTAATTAGCAACCTGTAAAAAATAATTTATCATTCAAAGTTGGTAGGAATGGTTGTTGGTTGGTTTGATATAAAAATGTTTGATTCCTTGAACAATTAATTCTAAAAATAGACAGATTAATGCTTAAAAATAGAAATGATAGCAAACAAATAACAATCATTTACTAACTTTACTAATTCAGATTGGTAATCAATTATTCTAATAGATTTAATACATTACGGTAGTAAGTATTCAATTTTATTAGTTCATTATTCATCTAATAATCTAAAGGATTAGCCTATCTGCTTGAACAACTAAAACGCTCATTATTAATAATAAAAACTTTTAGTTATTAATACATTTCTTTATAAAGTAAGTGAGTATTGAATTATCTGAAAATTGAATAAACCGGTAAGCTTCTTGAGAAAACAGAAATTCAAATTTATTGAATAATTCATTTACAATACACCTTGGAGTTTTAAATACAGTCCTTACTAAATTTTTAGAGCCTTGCGTAATAAATACTTTAAAGCCTTATAATAATTCTGTGTAACTCAATCCCAACCAAATCTGGATTAGAGCAATCGAAATCGAAAGAAACTGTTACATAACCTATAACTAAGTTTACAGCTCAACAAGAAAAAGAAAATAATAATGAATCACTTACAATTAAATTACATGAATGAGTCATTGGTGCTAGTAAATAAACAGGAAACATGAATAATATTTACAATTATCAACTCTGGATATGATAAAAAGGTCCAAGTTTTATCAAAGGGGGAACAGGGAAGTGAACAAAGCAAATATAGGTTACGTTCTTGTATCGGTAACTCCGACCCAAGATTTCAAGTCTAAATAGACAAATAATCAATTTTGATGGTATGGAAATTGGAAAGATTGTAAATAAAACATCAAAATTGTATCATAAAATGATAAACCGTAGATATTTATCCAAATTTATCATCAAGAACGAAAGAAGCATCTGTTGTACTAAATAGAAAGCCGAGAACTGACATTCAATAAACTTCTGAAACGATGACAATAATGATTGTTATAAAAATAATATGGATATTCCATTAAATTAAACTTACCGATTAACAGTGTAAAAATAATATAAAAAGAGCCGGACCGAAGTATCAATTCGGGCGTTCAACGTTCATGGTTCAATGCCCTCTGTACTGTCTCGTCTGGTGTGTACTCTGACACTCTCGGTCTGATTCTCAATCTCAAGCACAAATAGATTGAGATGGATCGGTTTGTAACAAAAGAACGGGTCTAGAAGAACTGGTGAAAAATGGTCTATCTCACAGTTTTTTCAGCTTTTACAATTAGAGTTAAGATGCTAAGCATTTGTTTACTTTACACTAATTAATTCACAATAAATTATTCTCATTCTAAAATTACTACGGTCATAATTGGTGGCTCAGGAAAAAATTGTAGAGAACTCCAAAGAAAGAACGGGTCCGCAAAAAGAACGCGATTGGCCATCTTTTTCAAACGACTCTGCTTCTTTCCTGTGTATCCTGACTTGACAGTTTTGTATCAAAGTTGAATAGAAACGTAGCAATTGCTATGATACAACACCGAGTAACGTATCATTTTTCCGCGCCCTCGAAATTTAAAAATGCGGAACAATTATATTACATTATTAATTATATTAGTCTACTATGAAATAAATACCTATATGGTATTAAAAAAATCTACATTACGGTATTTTAAAGGTATAAGTAAATGAAAAGAGTGATTGGTAATTTATATCATCATCTGTTTTGATGCTCAGCAATAAAAACGAAATGTTTTTGTGTGCACGACTAAAATCTTTGAAAATTGTGACAAAAATGGAATTTTACAGACAATATAAATAAATAAAAAACTTTATTACAGTATTACAATATTTGAAATTTGGATGATTGCTTGATGCTTGCTATTTATATTTTTAGGAAAACTATCTAAACTATAATTTCTACTTAAAGTTGACTTGATAAATCTTGTAATTTTCATAAAGGCTGTTCTTTATATTTTCTTATCGCAAGTGAGAAAATTGGTACCTTTCTCAGCAATAAATAAAAGTAATTCTTATCAACCTGACACTGCTGTTTGGCAAATATCAGCTGTTCAAATAAAGAACAAAATTATTTATTTGAATGCCACTCACTCAAACATTTCACTAGATTACTGCAAAACCAGGTTCCCACACCTGCATCGGTTTATTTTTTTTATTTAAATCAAGAAAAATTCCAAGAAAATTACAAACATTTAAAAATTTAGTTAATGAATGTCAAAATCGAAGAGGATCGTATAATCAATATAAGAGGTTAGTAATAGGATGAATTCCGTTATTATAATGACGAAGTGAAGTGATTTACTTCTTTGAATAGAATAATAATTTAAGAAAACGGCATACGGTACTTCCTGCGTCCTGGCTAGGACCTATATCTAGTTACAACAAGATACAATTAGCCTACAAGCCTGTCAGCCTTCAAAATCCCATTCTGAAGAATCATCAAAATGTGTCATCTCAATATTGTCATATCTTTGTTGATCACCTGTGGTTTTTTAGTAGCTCATTGAAAGTACGGTACTGTAGCTCACTTTTGACTCGAAAACATTCCGATTTTGAAGTGTGTGAAATATTTAATTTGATTTATCAATTCCTTTTGTTGTCAATAATGATCAGTTTCTGGAAAATGAGTAACATTTGATCAATTACAAGATAACTTACACGTATATATGTGTATCTTACATCATAAGTGAAAATTATATAGGTAATTTAGATCCTCCAAGGATTGTAACTTTTGTGTAACTTAGTTCATTATCACAGAGAACCTCTTGAAATGAAACAAAATTTATTTATTTATTTGAATAAATTTTTCTTTATAAATAATTTGAGGATTTCAATTAATTTAATTTAGAAAATGGTAGGAACATGGTATTAAAATACAAATTTTACGAAATTTTTAGGGGGTAAAGTTACTTTTATATCATGAGATTCTTATTGAGATTGAAGGATTTATTCATATATATTTAAAACTCACTATGATTAACCGGTTGAATAAAACTGTAGGTAACTTACTTATTTTGTTTCAGACTGCGATGAATCAAAATGAACTATAACTATACAGTGTAATGGCTTCTGATGGTAAAAATTACTTGTAATAATGGAAGTAATTGCAGATTCAGACAAACCTCCTAAAAAAGTAAGTTCTTTCAGAATAAAGCAAACTCTTGATTACCTAGGCCTACTTCACACCTAATTCAATATTTTTTGACTGAAATAGTAGACTACAAGCGAAATATACAGAAAATGTGTACGGTAAAAAATAAGGATTTATTCAAGATTTTTTGTTTCATTTTTTGCACTCAAGTAGTGCAAGCATAATATGAAATACAATGTACTATTAGTAGTATAGTACTATTAGTAGTACTATTAGTACTATAATAGTACATTGTCTTTGATAATATACAGAAAATATGTAATAAAAAATATTACATATATTTATGTAATATGTCTGGTTCATTATTGGTCTTTTCCAATATATGAAACCTATATTTCATTGGTTTGAAACAAAATACTGGTTTTAATTTCATCTGTTGTGAAAGCATTCTACTATTAATACATAGTTTTTCCTCAAATAATCTATTTAAACTGAGTTGTTTGAAATTTACAAATTTCAAAAATTTTCAAATTATTCATGTATTATAAATATAAGGCGTATCATGTTGTTTCTTTTCCACCTGAATTCTTTATATTCTTTATATGTATTATTGTAAGCCGTTATTATGTTGCTCTTCATAATATCGAATTCATCCAGATAAAAAGAAATTGCTCACAAATCATCGAATGTTTCATACGAAAAAGACTTGGTTGCTTTCTCACTTTTAATTATTTAAAAATATTGTTTGCCAGAGTTTGATAATGGTGTAGCAACAGGTATCCCGATTTTTAAATAATCATGGTTTGAAAATGTCTTGTCTTTTCATTCAATATTATTTGAAATTTATGAAATAAAAAATTATAATGTTTGATTATTTACAGAAATGGGTTTACAATCCAGGAGGAAAATGTGAATGCTCTTGTGATACGGGCGAAAAATGCAAAGTAAAGGTAAGTATGCATATTTTTGGCTGTTGCATTGATTTATTGATTCTCATTCGAAACCTCTGATACAGTATGTCCAAGCAAAGAAGACATTCTGGCAAGATGGGAAAAAGACTCCAGCTCGGTCAATATTGATTCAAAAATTATAAACTTGGTCTCAAATTGTGGATCAGAATGTTTTCTACAATTCTAGACCAAATTTATAATTTTTAAAGCAATATTGACCGAGCTGGAGTATTTTTCTCATCTTGTCAGGATGTCTTCTTTGCTTGGACAGGCTATATGCTTGGTATTCAATTTAGAATGAAATACAAGGTGTGAGATCTCACCTTCCCACTTTATAAAAGCTAGTTTATTGGTTGTTAGGGGGTTGTTTGATCCATTCAAGCTCAATTTGTAGCAACGTCAAATTCAGTTAGTGAAGTTGGAAATTTGGTAACCTGAAGCTCGCTGGTAGCTTATTCGCGTGTTTCGAAGAAATATAATTCGGAAATATTATCCAATATTTTTAAACTGATGAAGGTTGTATGTTATGTAGCCTACACTTTTCTTAATTATTTTTTAGAATATTGTCTGCGTAATTCATAGTTTTTTGTGTAATTTTTGACTAAATTTAAGGATAATGCAGTAACTTACCCCAATTATTGTTGAGTGTGAAAAGCCTGAGAATCCAATTGCCTAGTACCAGAATAAAAAGTTATGAATTATTTTTTATAGAGATTATTCAATTTTTGCAAAGGGATAGAGGAATTATACTACAGTTACTGAAAATATAAGAATGATAATAATCCTATAATACAAGATGAAAATACTCTTCACACATGGAAAGAATTAGATGCAGTCTAATTAATATTTATAATAATATAATAATTATTATAATAATATTTAATAATGTTAAGCATTAATATTAATAATGTAGAAAATATATTAAAATTTAGCTACTAGATTATAATATTGTATTGATGCTTCTTTTTATATTATTTTCTATAGTATTATACATTTATTTTTTCATGTCAGATATTTTCTGGCTTGAAGAAATAAAGAAAATTTTGGTGAAACTATGACAAGAAAGATTTTTCTCGATTTATCATAAAATTATACTATTTTCGACTACTTTTAGTAACTTCTTAGAATATTATTATAACAGTGTCATGACATAATTTATTCATAAAAATGCCCCTTGGCCCTAAGCGATTTTGGATGTTGTATTTAAAAAACAACTTGTTTCTATGAATTGATAACGTGTAGGTACCGTACTAATAAGGAAGATCCTAAAATTGAAGATGGACTATATTTTATATACCGTACCGTAACCGTACTTCTGTGTTCTGTAAAATCAAATCTTCAAGCACTGCTCAATAGGTGAGAAATTTAGAATTGAAGTGAGAGAGAAGTTGTTGCCGGTTTCTCCTTATTCCAGTGAAGAATTCTTTTTGCATTATGAAATGCAAAGATCGAATTGAAGATTGTGTTGACTTAGAACAGAAACTGACGAATCCGTAAACCCCTTTCATAGGTGGTCAGTGGGATGAAAAAAAATGAATGCATGCTTGACAATCCTTTCATAAATTATGTTCTTGAGTTTTAATGTTGCTAAATTTTTTTCATTTCAGAAAGGTGTGAGATACCTCCAACCTGAAATTCCTGCTTCATTTAAACCGAAATTGGTGAGTCATAGCAATATTTATCAAATTTGGAGACACAATAATACTAATAATAAGTAGTTCATCATTGAATTCGATATTACAGTAATGGATGGATTGATTTCTAGCAATGCATTACCGTACTAGGTACTCTAGATTCTAGAATAATGTTCTATTACTCCAATTATACTAAGATAGATTGTATTACAATTGAGTTCTACATAGGCCTATATAAGCATATTGATTATTTTTATACAGTAGGCCTACATTATTGAACATTATTCCTTTACTCTTTGAGTAGTAGTGAAATTGATATTGTGGTGCGGTTATCCATAATAAATAGAAAGACAAGATGTTGTCAAACCATTGATTTATTAGGCAATTGAGATACCGATTTCGGTTCTTACTCCATTATCAATCTCTGGTAAACGGTTTACCAGAGTTTGATAATGGTGTAACAACCGAAACCGGTATTTCAATTTTCTAATAAATCAGTGGTTTGACAACATCTTGTCTTCCCATTTATGATTTCTTTAATCATACGAAGCTATTTGGTACAAAATTTGAATGCATGTGTAATGGTATTCCAACTTATTTATTCCAAAATGACTGAATCAATTATCAATTTAGACCACCAATATGTTTATTTTGAAATAGTATGAATAAAATAGACTTGAAATTGGATTCATTATGGTAAATAGCAGAGTTTTGTCAAGATTTATTGTCAGAGGGAAATTTTCAAAGCTGTCCAAGAATACACCAAATGTAGCCTATATAGATTAGATAAATAACTATACCGGTATGACATAATAAAATTAATTTTATTCAGTAATGATATAAATTTGATATTTGATAGATAATGTTCAATTATGTTACAGGTGTATGCGGGCAATACCACACCAGTTTCTACTGATACAATTTATAAAAATTCGTACATGAAATTTGATCCTAATGCAATTAGGAATAGTAAGGGAAGACCTTGTCTTCCAAAAGGAACCATTGTCTCGGCTGGAGACTTCAGTTCTGACACTACCAATAAGGTGAGCGTATCTGCTAGGAGTTTCTTAAAATGATAGTATCAAAGAAGTATACAAATTGATTAGATTATGTGGTATCAGCTCTAATTAATTAAAAATATTTAACCATTCTATATTATCAGGACACTTCCTGCATGAGCAATAGCTGCCTATATAATTGAATAGAGACTAAAAATACTATAAAAGTCTGGACTACTTTTTGCGCTGAAATTAATGGTGTAAATCTCAAACAAACGCGTACTATATAAAATAAGCTTAATATTGGACCATATTGAGCAAAAAGCCCCACCCTCTGCTCCTGGGGCCACCCCAGATTTTCGAAAAAAGGTTACAATGGCTGTTAAGTAGTCTATGGGGTCCACAAACCCCATCCCGCACTTACATAGTTGGAAATAATATTACACATGATAAATAATACAATGGAATAATATTACGATTAATTAAAATAATTTGTTTAAGAAATCATAAATATTACTAGTTGATTTACTGATAACAGTTGAAAAAAGGCTGGCCTTGGGAGGGGGGGCGCCGAAATGTTGCTCGCTTACACTGAAAAATATCTAGGACCGGCCCTGGGTATCGGTAATGGTGTAGCAACTGGAACCAGTATGTCAATTTTTTTATAAATAAGTGGTTGACAATATCTTGTATTTTCATACAACTAAAGAAATTATTATCAAACAAAGATAATTATTAATAATAAATTAAAAAAGAACATAATTATGTATTACTCAGCAGTAGGCCTACCTATATTGATAGTAATGAATTTTAATGTAAGTTAGGTACCTTTTATTATGTCAATGGATCAACAGCCCATGAAGGGCCTAGGCCTACCAACCTATAAAATGAATTTTAATACTAGTATATAATATTCAATTTTGAATTTCAATGTTAAATTCCCTGTCTAGGAAATTAATTCAAGATAATAATGGGTTACATGTGTCAGATAAGACAATCGAATAATTAAAAAAATGTTTTTAACAATAACTGATAGCTTGGTCTATGATGTAATTTTTCAATTGAACCATATGGTTTAAATATAATATAATAGTTTAATATAGGCTACAGGTTTATTGAAGAAAAAATTATTTCTTTTTCCAGATGAGCTACGGTGAATGGAAAGGCTACCACCGTCAACCAAAAATCTACCCAAGAGATCACTGCCTGATGGGTGAAGGTCCCCTTCAGGATATGACCACCACACGCCATGACTATATGCCCAAACCTATAGATATAGTTGACAAGGTCAAGCAACCGGGATGCCTCGGACTATCTACCAAACCGATGGAAAGTAAGAAAATAAAATAGAAGAAAAATAAATGTACCGTATAGCTATAGAGAGCCACTCCCGTCTTTTGGAAGACATGATTAGCCTGAGGAGTGGGTATAGTCTGTCCAAGAAAAGAAGACCCTCTGGCAAGATAGGAAAATGACTCGAGTTCGGTCAATATTGGTTCAAAAATTATCAATTTGATCCCAAATTGTAGGAAACAATTTGATATATTATTAAGAATATATTTATAATACTTCTTGAACAAATATTGACAAATCTGGAGTCATTTTTCCATCTTGCCAAAGGGTCTTCTTTGCTTGGACGGACTATAGGGTGACGAATCTCTCATCATCACCCACGCCCTCCCATATAAACCAACAAACAAATCCAAAACATGAAATATCATTAACATTACTCACAGTTGATTGTATAAAATAGTTGAATTGAACGCTTTCACAAGCCATGTATGATTAAGTGAGACAAAATTAATCAGAGGAATATCGTATCTATTATCAAACAATAACTTTTTTTAGAAATCGGGGCTTGATGAGCTCCAAGCTTCTATAATCACTCCTTCATCAAATAGAAATATTATGAACCTACATGAATACCGTATGATACCTATACTACTTTCAAGAGTTACACGGTACATTCAAGAGTAGGGTATTATTTTTCCTGATTGAAAGTAAAAATAGCCCTATTATTAAGATAATGCTGTTATCTTGTTTACCTAGTAATATTTGATTAATGCCGTACGTTATGCGTTATGCCTTATAATCATCCTTTGCAATTAATTTAAGTTAACTTATGCATTTGTATGCCTAATTATTATGAGTTAGGCCTACCGTATACATTTATTAGAAAGGCTGAAAATTTTGTATTCTCTCATGAAATTATAGCAGCTCACGGTACAATGATTTTAATAAGAATTATTTTCTATTCATTTTTTTACAGCAAGAACCACAAATAGTTTGTCATATCTATGGCCACGACAACACGAATCTGCAGTGCCGTTCAAACCAGACTCCAGGTAAATTGAATTTTTGTAAATTTTATCCGATTTTGACAATTTATTGTCTCTGATAGCCTATATTAGTTTCAAGAATTGCCAGTAACCTAGCACTTTACAACCATAATTTTTATGAATATGATACATTCGAGTATAGGAGCATATTGTATTATTCATTCTATATTCATAAATCTTGTTTGTCGTTAAATCTGGGGGTTTCAAATAGATAATTATAATTTGATATTTTCTCATTAGACTGTGCTTGAAGTGATATCAGAATCATATGGTATTGTTCGGTATTGTGTTTAGGCCCGCCTATAACACTAAAAGATAAGACGATCCAGTATAAATAGGAATAGGTACATAATTAATTCAAATTTATCAATGTAGGTATTATATTTGTTGTAAATCTGTTTCACTTGACTGAATTCTCAAACTTCTGAATGATTAATTTAAAAATTACAGTCAACATTTTTTAATGAAAACCAGTAGCCTACCGTACCATACTCACGTTTGGGGCGCTATTGGATAAAATAATATTTATTTATTCACACACACAAAAGTATTACATTGATAATTTTAATAACAATTAATTTAATCAATATGAAAAAGCATCACAATATCAAATAAATAAATAACTTCACTATCATAATAATTAAAAGTAGGCCTACCTCATGACAGCCTTTTATAATGTTCAATAAAATACTATTATTTAGTCATTCTAATAACCGGATAAGTTATTTAAAAGACCATTTTTTCACATTGATTTGAAAAAATACATTTTTAAATTTATTCAATCTTTGAACAGTTTACACTAAGGCTGAGGCCGCACTGCCGGTGGGTAGAGCCTGGAGGGTGGAGGGTAGTTGGTAAATCTATAGAACATACACACCATCCACAGTAATACATTGTATGAATGGTATGTGTTCAGCCGCCATCTTGAAATTCTTAAATATGGACAACATAACCTCAAAAAACAGAATGACGTCATACCATTCATACGATGTATTACTGTGGATGGTGTGTATGTTCTATAGATTTACCAGCTACCCTCCACCCTCCAGGCTCTTCCCACTGGCAGTGCGGCCTCAGCCTTACGGATTTCACACTTTTTCAACAGATAAATTTATCACATCATCGTATCATTTAATCTGTATTATTTCAGATATCGCAAGCCAGACAATAAGATGTGTGGAGAAACAGTGCAAAAGCTGAGTTTCAAGCCATTCCAGCCACCGAAGAAAGAAGTGTATCCTTGGCAAAAGAAGCCTACTTATTCAAGTCCCAGAGCGAAAATGTGCACAGAAACTATTTATGCTGACAGGTGGGATTTAATTGATCCTTTAATTATCAATGAAAATTTGTTTCATTACTAGGACTCAGCATTAAAGATTAGACATAGTCTGTCCAAGCAAAGAAGACATTCTGGCAAGATGGAAAAAAGCCTACAAAAGATTACTCGGTCAATATTATTTGAAAAATATATAAATTTAATTTTAAAAAAATATAAATTTAATTTTTCTTACAATTTGAGACCTAATTTATAATTTTTGAACCATTATTGACCGAACTGGAGTCGATCACTTTCCCATCTTGCCAGTAGGCTACAAATTGTATTCTATGCTTGGGACAGGCTACATGCGTTTACAAAAATCGTTCAAGTGTGGAAATTTATTATAGGCATTAATACATAGTGGATTAATTCTTTATTCTGTTTCATATACATGATCCATCATTAGCATTTAGTTCATTCAATTTCCAAAAAAATAATTTCATACGGTACGGTATGGAAAAATTATTCCGTATAATCTATTTATTAAAAAATAAGGAATCTATACTGAGTTTAGGACATTTTTTACATTCAAGAGTACCGTATCTATGGTATTATTTTTCCTGATTGAAAGTAAAAATAGCCTTATTATTAAGATAATGTTATCTTGTTTACCTGCTGGAAATATGCCTTATAATAACCCTTTGCAAAAATAGCCTGTTATATTATTTTGTAATAGGTAGTGTGTAACTTACTTTTGACTGTTACCGGTATGTATGACTTGACTATAATTGCTTTTGTAGCCAATAAAATAGTTGATTGATGGTCAATAAAATGAATCAAGAATCCAGCTTTACTGGATAAAAATTGAATACAGTATTAAAAAGATTCACACCAATGTAGTCTGTCCAAGCAAAGAAGACATTCTGGCAGAATTGGAAAAATACTCTTGTCGGAAATTATATAAATTAGATCTCAAATTTTAGGAAACATTCAGATGTACAATGAATTTGAGACCGAATTTATGAAACAATATTGACCGAGCTGGAGACATTTTCCCAGAGACCGAATTTATGAAACAATATTGACCGAGCTGGAGACATTTCCCCATCTTGCCAGAATGTCTTCTTCGCTTGGACAGACTTTACCATATAATGAAACTATTATTCATAGCCGATTTTCGAGCAATTAAAAATGTTCTAGCTTGTCTACATGGTTTTATTGATGATATTTTATTCTTCTATTTTTAGTTTCTTCCCTCCTGGACAGTTCGTCGAGGACAATGCTTGTTCGGGTGAGTTTTTGTTGATATTTTATAATATTAATTCAATTTAATTGATTTCTTGCAACATCATCAACCATTATACGACGTATATCTTGAGGTACCTACCTAACGTAGGATTCCTAGGAGGCAGCTCGAGTCGCGGCTGGAGCTGCCCGGCTCTAGCCATCACAAGTGCACAAGACAGTCGAAACCGTCTAATTTTTGGCCCTCAACCACAGCAATACGTCTATAACGTCAAATACAGCAATAAGTCTAGTAGGTTTCCTCAAATCATATAGCTCACCATACAAGAAACATAAGACACCGACCGAATTTGTGGCGTCAACTATAGGCCTACTTCTGCATTGGTTTCATAAATTTAAATGTTGAACTTCTTTGAATTTTGGATTCCAATCGAACAATAATGTTGGTTAGCCTACTTTTGCAACAAATTCTCAGATTTTTTATTTATGCGTAGATTTTGGATTGAAATCTATGTTTTTCTGTTCAGGATGTTATTGTATAAAGGACGGCGAATGCTGTGATAAGCCTGCCAAACACGAGACCAAAATCTGTCCGGCAGGATATGAACCAATGAGGGATGGCCCACGGCTGCAGGCTGCCGAATCATAAATTTGAAGAAAAAAAACTCTTCAAGGTGAATTGAGAATACGGTATTAACTTACCGTACGGTAGGCCTACTTATTTATTAATGTAATTCCAAAATCTATTCATTAGCATTTTTAAAATGTCTCGTAATGCTGTGAGGCGAGATGATAGAAGAAACTACTCTTTCTTGTTGAGTATAGTCTGTCCAAGCAAAGAAGACCCTCTGGCAAGATGAGAAAATAACTCTAGCTCGGTCGATATTGGTTCAAAAACTATTGATTTGGTCTCAAATTGTAGAACAGACTGTTTCCTACAATTTGAGACCAAATCAATATTTTTTGAACCAATATTGACCGAGCTGGAGTCATTTTCTCATCTTGCCAGAGGGTCTTCTTTGCTTGGACAGACTATAGTTGTGAAGGTGGTATATTCTGTCCAAGCAAAGAAGACTCTCTGGCAAGATAAGAAAACGTCTCCAGCTCGGTCAATATTGGTTCAAAAACTATTGATTTAGGCTCAAATAGTAGAACAGACTGTTTCCTACAATTTGAGACCAAATCAATATTTTTGAACCAATATTGACCGAGCTGGAGTCATTTTCTCATCTTGCCAGAGGGTCTTCTTTGCTTGGATAGACCAAATTTGAAAAGGTGATATTGTGGTAGTTATCCATATTGAATGAAAAGACAAGAATTTGTTGAACAAACCACAGATTAATTGAAAATCGTGATACCAGGTTTGGTTGCTACACCATTATCAATCTCTGTTTGACTGTTAACCACTGAGCTTACCATATATTGATAATGGTCAACCGAAACCGGTATCTCGATTTTAATAAATCTGTGGTTTGAGTAGCCTATAGTAGGTTTATAAATTGGTGGAGGAACAGTTCCATCATAAATGCCAATTAAAATTAAATTTAAAAATATAACTCACTCACCTTTGTAAGAATCTGATTGATTTAATAAATCAATAATATTTTTAATTATGGCTTATGGTATTATCTTCACAGATCTCATCGAAAGCTGAATTTACCGAGGTGCTAAAACAAGGATCTGAATAATATGGATGAAAATGAAATGGAATTTTTCATCATAAAGAGTTCAACTGTTGAAAAACTGTTTTTGTTTCTATTTCGAGTCAATACAAATTTAAAATTAAATTCCAATAATAGGAATTGTTATTATTGTTTAGTAGAAGAGTATTCAGTAATTGTGTTGTTAAATTATTCATTGTGATGTTTGAAATACAACCATGTGAAATTGTGTGAACGAAAGGTGTCGTTTCATTTGATACGCTTAAAATGATGGAAGGAATTATGTTTTCAAATGAACTTTTTAAAAGAACAACTATAACTCATATCTCCGTTTGGGGAAAATGAGGTTATCTGGCGAAGTGGAACAACCCTTGGGTCTCCCCACTATTAAAAGCCATACGCTAAATAAATGAAAAAAATGGAAGGAAATGCCACCATACGATAATATGGTTTTTACATTTCTGTCATAGCTTAATAAAAATGTAGATGATGTGAAAAGTTAAGACGGTTTCGTCTGTTCCCTGGCACTCCAACAGCCCAAGTAGTCAATTAGCTGATGTTCTCGAAATCAAAATAGACAATAGATGCTTTACATCACCTGTTAGTGGGTTACATCACGTACAAGAGACAGACGAAACCGCCCAAATTTTTGTCGTCAGATATACTAGCATAGACAATACAAAAGATGTAGTATCTAATTGAAATTTTTATCACCGATAACTGTTAATCTTATCAATAATTGACTTTAGCACTAAAACTGTAATGTGATGATTCTAATCTAATCATTCTAATGAGATCTAATAATCTATGGTGTAGTTGTAATATACCACCATTTGATGTAAAAATAACGATAAAACCTCAAGTGACTAAATGTATTGGAGAAAACTAGCGCTTTCTTAAAAAAGAGAATTTCTATCATAATTATTATTGAAGAATTGACAAGCAAATCCTTGAACGATTTTTGACAGTTCCATCGTTCTCAGTCCTCAGAAAATCGACTGACGAATTTCAAATATTTTTTAAAGGAATGTAGGTTTACGTCTGTATTGGACTGCCGGTTTCCACAGTCCGAACTGTCTGTGGATATAGACCACCTAACACCCCCCCCCCCCCCAGAAAAAAATGGTTCTGCGGTCTAACCTATCTGATTAAAATGTAATTAAAAGGAATTATTATTAAATTATAGTAGGCCAAATAAATAGACTACATAATTTTAGCAGTTGTTTAATAGAAATGTTAATTCCAGCAAATGAACGAATGATAAGAAATGAATTAAGTTAAACACAAATTTAGAGATAGAGACCCTCCGGGGTTCCCTCTTTCTTTCTATAGAGAACGCTCTCCTTCGACTTTTTGAAGTCTTCGCTTGTAACTTTCATACGACGCTCACGCAGAGCCATCAGACCCGCCTCAGTGCAGATTGCCTGGAAAATTGAAAAAAGTTGAAAAAATTACTAACTACATCAATTTGGTATTACATTGTTCGTAACAATGAAATAAACACTTTCGAAACAACTGTGAAAGCGGTAGAGAGACCAAGTTATTATGCCGGGCATGTTGGCAATGCCTGGTTTATATGATACCACCAATTGGCAAGACAATTGTCTTCTGAAACCTACAGCTGACGTTAAGTATCTATTGTATTTTTCATTTTAAAACTACCATCTAGGCATGGCTAAATGAAAACTCTAATTGACATCAGCTGTTGGAGCGCACAAGAAGCAGCCTGTTGACAATTGTTTCGTCAATTGGAATTGTATAAACCACAGCATTAGAATAGATGAACTAAGTTACTGAAATTACTAATTTTGGGACCAAATTATAAGTCTTGACTGAGTTTGGTTTCAGGATGATGTCAACAAAGAAAAAAAACACATTTGTAACAATTCTGAAAGCAGAAGGAAGACTAAACGTTTCTACCATTACCGACTATTCTACTTAAACGTTCATTAGTGAAAATTAAATGCCAAACCAATATAACTATAATTAATGTAGTTTTTACTATAGCAATACTGATTAAAAGCCTGTAGCCTTATAATTCTCAAGTATTATTAAGATGTGAGAGCACAATTCTCTTTCAAAGAGATATTCAATGAGATAGACATGACAATTTAATGATAGGCTACAAGTATCAAATCAAACAATCATATTGAAAGATCAGGGTGGCTCTTTGGAGTAAGTGATAACGCGTCAGTCTGATAACTAAAGGTTCCGAGGTTCGATTCTTCGCCAGGAACAGTTTTTGACCACATCACAATCACATAAATACGGCCACCCCGTCTTTCGGAGTAGATCGGTCCCGACTGCCTTCAAAGTAGTCATCATTTCTCATCATCATACCTCTCATTACCCACGCACAGGCCTTGATGAAGCCCTTGCGGGCTTCTGATGGGCATCACCATAAAAATAAAAGATTTTAGATCAGATTGATCAATCTGATGAAATCCTATTTTCAAAATTGAACTGCGTACACGTGAACTACTTGATCAAGCATATAAAGATGGTCGAAATCCACTATTATTATTATCATTATCATCATCATTATCGTATGCCGTATTTGGTGGGGAGTCCCAAAAGGAAGATCCACCGGCAAAATATAACCTCAATTTTCCTCGATGAAAAATTGTGGTAATTCTAGATATGATCCACCGAGATTTGAATGTTCAAAAGTTTTTTCCAATTCAAGAGAGTTCAAAACACAAAATTCATATCCACTATAATTCATATTATTGTATAATTCATCCCATGACATTGATTTTGAAGACATTCAGCTGGTGATGCCAAGACTTATGGAAGATATACATGATTGTAGTAATTGAAAAATAAATAAAAATCAAACACCCTTTTTTGAAAACTTTAAAATTATAAAAACACATACATGTTTCGGTACATTAGCCCATTCTCAATGTGGATAAAAATAGTAATCACTATTTTACTAGATTACTATTTTTATCCACATTGAGAATGGGCTTAGCTCCCGAAACATGTATGTGTGTTTTTTATAATTTTAAAGTTTTCAAAAAAGGGTGTTTGATTTTTATTTATTTTTCAATTATTTTAAACAGCCCTAAGTTTTAAAGTTCATTATGATTGTAGTACTTGCTATTCTTTACTTAATATTTATTATTCCATATCATTAATTGTAAAATTATGTATTCATTCTTCTTCCTTTAATTATTATTATTTTGAACATGTATTTGTTTGCATGGCAAATAAATGATTTGATTCTCACTTTCTCTAGCAATATTTTGAAGAGTTTACTCACAACTTTTATAAATTTATTCAATAGACTCATCTATTTTGTTTTCCATCACGAACTGCTAGTAAATATTTCACTCTGAACTGCAGTCGTGTAAAATAGTTCAGAGTGAAATATTCAATAGAATTACCTTTATATCAGCGCCCGACAGGTCATCCTTAGCGTTGATCAGCTCGCTGAGGTTGACTCCTTCAGCCAGGGTCATACGCGACGTGTGTATGTTGAAAATGCGCCGCTTCGTTTTCTCGTCGGGCAGTGGAAATTCTATTTTACGGTCGATACGACCGGGACGAATCAGCGCTGGATCCAGAGTCTCAATTCGATTGGTTGCCATCACAACCTGTAAAGAGAAATTAAATAAATACAAATTTTCCATACAAAAACATATACATATTGAAAGAAAATAAACGAAAAGAATAAAATAAGATAATCTTTATAAATTTATAACAATAATTATTAATTCAATCACTTTCTTGATTATTGCTTCCAAAGAAAGCCATTGTCAATCTTTTAAAGCCAGTTGAACGTTTTTATTGGAGCTGAATTGAATCATTGTCCAAGCAAAGAAGACATTCTGGCAAGATGGAAGAATGACTCGAGCTTGGTCAATGTTGGTTCGAAAATCATGAATTTGGTCTTGAATTGTAGGAAACATTCTGATCTACAGTTTGAGAATGAATTTATAATTTTTGAACCAATATTGACCGAGCTGGGGTCATTTTCCCATATTGCTAGACTGCCTTCTTTGCTTGGACAGACTGCAACCATATGAAAGCATTACTACATAGTTGCCACTAATTAATAGTTGTTGACCTTATTTGTTTAGTTTGTTATGAGGGTGAAGCCCAACATGTGATAGGCTTATGTATCAATTGATGGAAAGAATAGATGACGACTATTGAATGAAAGACTGATTAATGTCGAAAATCAGCAACAACCATCAATTATTAATTCAATCACTTGTATGATTATTGTGATTACGTGCTGCCTGGCCTCGAAAAAATTGTCTCTCCTGTGCTACAGTCGGGAAGTGGGGTTGACGTGAACCAGGGTCCATCGTTATCAGACCGGCGCTTTATCACCCTCCTCCAATGACGCCTTGAAAGAACTATTCATTGAACTTCTTGCTCAGAATGTCGAAAAAGGGGTTCCAAAAGGAAGTTCCACTGGCACCAAATCCTTGGGATTTCCGTCAAGGATAGAAAGTCATAGCATTTCTTGATGTTATTGGCCACAGCCAGTAGGAGATTTAGGATTACTTTCAAGTTGGCTTCCAATCAAGAGAGTCCAAAACACGAGGAATATCAGCCGTGGGGTTAAAATCAGCCATTAAGGTGTTGAAAAAATCAGCCGTGGGGTTAGCCACAGCCAGTAGAAAGATTTTAGATTATTTGGAGGGTAGATTGGCCGTGGATTTTTAGCCACAGCCGATTGAGGTGTTAAAATGTGATACTTTCAGCCGTGTATCACATTGATTAGGAAGATTTTAGGGTTATTTGAGGGTAGATTGCCGAATGGGATGAGCCACAGCCTATTAAGGTGTGAAAGGAAAACTAGAATAACCATCAATTAGCCAACACTGTAGGAGGATTTTAGCTTCTAAAGAATGCCTTTAGCTCAACCTTTTGAAGAGGTTAGAACGTTTTGAGCTGTTGCGAATTAAATCATAGTATAGTATTAGAAAGCAAAGAAGACAAGATTCTAATAATTAGGCCTAGGGAAGGCAAGGTAGACTCAGGCTTGACTTCAATACAATTGGTTCTAAAACATTAAAAATCACCAGTACCAGCAGCATTTCGAAATCAAATATGATATCACTCTAGCAAATTTAGATCAGAATTCATCGATTCTTGCAGAGTCCCAACATTGACACGAGTACTTGAGTAACTCTGTCTAGGTCCACCTCTAAGCAGGAGCAGTCTCTTGGTTGTGACATGGCAGACCTATATTACAATCAAGCTTATCAGGTGAATCTCGAATTAGGAGGGAAGTTTCAACGCTTGAATGCGGCGTACAGTTATTTAGAAGGTCAGGTGGTTTCCTGATAAGAAAACTCACAATCTTGGGTTGACAATTCCTCGTTACTATAAACTGTTTTTCGTAACAATTGCTTCTAAATGTTAATCACAGATGATGACAATTTAAAATAAAAATACATTTTATTGGAACGGAATTAAATCATAGTATCCTTTCCAAGCAAAGAAGACAAGATTCTAGATAATGATAACATCTACTCAACAAAACTATTATTCAATTTCGATTTAGAAATTGTAAATCCACAGTTCAAAACAATATAGGTCATTCTTCGAACAATTACGAGCTGTTTACGATGATGGTCATAGAATATAGATGCCTTGAAATAATCTGTACTTCGATAGATAAAGCTTAGTTCAAGTTTCGTATGTACTATTATTGTATTGTTCAAACCAAATCTAACTACAGATCTTTGATTAGAATCAGCACTTTGTTAAACTTATTTTTAACAAACAAGGAGCATCAGGATAGTTGGTGAGCCTGTCTGCAATAGTATCGAGTCAAGTACCAACCTCAGCGAAACTTTTGGCCTTGAAGACCACTTTCAGACTGTCAGTTGACAGAGCTTAGCATGAATAACAGACATTCACCAACCGCGTTTCATTGACGTTCGCTACGTGAATAATAATAATGCATTTAAAATCAATGAATGAGCTTGACTAATTATCGACAGTAGAATGATACATAACATCGAGATATCGATATCCAACAATCGATATAACAATATCAAACAATATTCAATAATCGATATATCAATATATATTCAAGAATCGATAGATCGATATCCAACTATTGATAACGAATTATTGATACAACGATAAATAACAATCGATATTAAACTATCGATCAGCACCCACCTTCACATCACCCTCGAGTCGAACCCATCCAGCTGATTCAGCAGTTCCAACATAGTACGCTGAATCTCACGTTCGCCTCCCGAATTCGAGTCGTAACGCTTGTGCCGACCGCGTCTATTTCATCGATGAACACAATCGACGGCGCATGCTCCTCGGCCACTCTGGAACAGTTCACGCACCAGCTTCGGACCGTCTCCTGTGCAAAAAAATAAAAAAACAATTTTAGACACAATACTTTTCATAAGGATAGATTCAGATTCATTCATTTTATTTACAGTAGAACGTCGATAATCCGGGATTAATTGGGACGGCCCCATCCGGATTATCGAAATTACCATTACAAAAAGGGCCTTGAAGCAAGGGCAGACGGTACAAATATCCTTTATTTCCTTGCTGAGACAAACGGTCCGGATTTTCGACGTTCTACTGTATGTAGATATCAGCTCAAATCCTATATTATGCAAATTAAAAATTTTACTAATTACTTCGTTTGCTTTAATAACTAATTACAGGCTATGAAAACTTATGAAAATGATTCAAATGTAAGATTTAAAAAATAATAAGTAATTAAATATAGTCGAGCAAATAATACATTCTGAAAAGATGGGAAAATGACTCCAGCTCGGTCAATATTAGTTCAAAAATTAATTTAATTATACATTTGGTCTCAAATTGAAGACAATATTCTTCTCTACAAGAGGAACTGATTGTAATAAAAACATATACATTTGGTCTTAAACCTCAGCTACGACAAAAATAGCCAATAAACGATACAACATAAACACGTCATAGCATTGGTAACGCGTATGTTTCCGATATTTTTTGTCGGGACTGTGTCGTATAGTTGATGTAAAAATATGCATATGGCTTTCGTTGTGGGAAGCTACCCGCCATATGGGTAGGTTCCACTCGCCTTGGTCACATTCTGGTCACCCATCCGAAAGCAGTTCACAGTGTTTGTGACTTAACATCACAATCACATATCAGCGATCGTTGCTGTGGTTTGTGATCGCAAAAGAAGTCCTAGTTAGTTGACTTTTTTGTTTACTTGTCTCAAGTCATCTTGAATGAGGTATAGGTCAAATTAAATCAAATGGATCAAACACTAAAATTTGTTTGGATAAACTCTAATCCAGTGCGTGAATGGTACTAAAATTGAGTCGAATATCAAGTTACTAAGCGGAAAAAGTACGTAACAAAATAATAAATTATCTAACATACTGCAACCACTCACCAGATACTTCTGTATGAGTCCGAGCCTGACCACTCTTAGGAAAGTGGCGGAGGTCTGATTAGCGACCGCCTTGGCCAGCAGGGTTTTGCCCGTTCCGGGCGGACCGTACAGTATGACACCCTTGGGCGGCTTGATGCCCATCTCCTCATAGTACTCGGGATGGGTGAGAGGAAGCTCCACCGACTCCTTGATCTCCTGAATCTGCGTGTCCAAACCTGACAAATACAAAACCGTTGATCAGCAACTTTTAAAATTATAAAATACAGAGTGAAGAATATAAGTCAGAACTCAAATGGTGAGTGTACAAGTTAATAGATTTTTATATATAATTTTTCTTCAAATTCATACCACACAATCATTTTTAATATAACATAAATCTAATCTGTTCAAACCTGTTCAATATACCTTCAATTAGCATCATACACAAGAATATGTTGACATTGTCTTGTAGACACGTAGGCCTAACTCCAAAGACATTATTTTCTAATTTTCGGCAGCCCAAAAGCAAGTATATAAACTATTTTGCACAAATACCCAGAGAAGCGATGATTGATGAGACCACTGCACCACGTGATAAAGATTTTTAGCGATATTTTTCATTTTCAATCTTCAGTATCCTACTACTTAAGTAGGCAAAGTATATGGTATTTGTAAATGTTGATTTTGACCAGTCCTAAGCTAAGATTTTAGGACAACGCCTTCGTCACCAGCGTTTGTGGTGGAAGGTGTTTGTATGAAGTGATCAAGTTCTCAAAAGTAAAACTCTTCGTTAAACCTTTAAAATTGTAATGATATTGCCAGCAAAATTATTATCATAATAAAACTAATGATTTATTCTATCATAATATCCGGTTTTACATCGGCTGTTAGTGAGTTACAAGAGACAGACAAAACCGCTCAGACTTTATGGCGCTATACGCTAGAAGAATGATAGAGAGAGAGAGAGAAAGAGAAAGTTTAAGAGAGATAAAGATAGACCCCTGAGCAAGTGTTATCAGTGCCAGTTAGCTGATTCATTCGCCAATGGTTCCGTTGTCACCTACTATGAAGTAGAATTCCATTCTGATCAGTTTGTCAGATTGATAAATTACGAAACATGAGGGGAATACACGTAATATTGAGAGCATATCTGTTAGATGAACATAAGATTTTAAATTGCAGTTTTGACACTTCTAATAGCCCAGGCCTAATATAATCGCAACTGAAAATTGCACCATACGAACAATTCATACCCATAAGCGATAGCATTGAGAACAGTTACAAATCATGCATTATGTCTTAGTTTTCCTCTTTGAGCATAATTTTCATGAATTATGATAATGAAACTTTTTTAATAGATTCTTCTTTGTGTTTTCTGTACTAGATTTTATAGAAAGTAGCAGAAAATATTGAAAATAGACAATTATGTCATAAGATTATTATCAGTTTGTAGTAAGGCAAATGTGAGAACATACATATGAAACGCATCCGTTAAAACAGTTGATTCAAAAATGATTTCAATGCTTTTAAATGTACCAATTTTCCTATTTCTTACATATAGCTGCTAAGTGCCAGTGGACCTATTGGTTGAAGGTATGAATAAAGTCAAACCGAATGTACATGACTGATACACTCACAAAAATGTATACTCTATAGTATAAATACTCTACTCTATAGTATAAATATAGTAGTGGTAAGACATCTAGATACAAATATGTTGAGAAATATTGTAATATTGACGTTTTATTACCTCCAATGTCGGCGTAGGTTTCTTGTGGCGCTTTTCTCCAGTTTCATCACAGTCACCATGGGATCGGTATCGTCAGATAGAACTCCGACAACAGCGTGTACCTACAAGACAATAATTGTACTAAATTATACAGAAATTAACTAATCCAATCCAAACGAAAATTGAATTTTTCAATATTTTAGGTGATAAAACTCATATTCATGTTGTAAAGATTGAAACCAACCCATAAGTAACTGTTTTGACAGAGTGAAAAAAATCACAACTTTTTTCAAATAAACAGAGATTTTAGTAATGTAGAATGGAACCAAGCTGATCGTTTGGTTTTTTCTCTTGGAACCGAGCAGCTTTCTTGGTTTTTTCTGAACCGAGCAGCTTTCTTGGTTTTTAGTTCTATTGTAAAACTTTTTCAACAAGACTTGACCAACAAGTAGTTTGGTTACTTTCTGCATAGTCAACTTCCTTAATATCAGCTATTTTTTTAGTTCAGCCTATTGTAAAATTGTGATGCCTTACAATAGATTGCAGTTATGCAAAAAGGAACCAACTCACATAAAACGGTAAATTTGACAAATATAAACAAGATTAAAGCAAAGTTTACTCCGGAATGTTAATAACATTTATATGAAAAGTTATCTATATCTATATAAGCGAAATGGCACTGACTGACTGATTCATTCATCACCACAACTAAAAATCCACTGAACCGAATACGTTCAAATTTGGCAGGCATCTTAAGTTGGAAGTTTAGACGCGCGCTAAGAATGGATTTTAAAAAAATTTCAGGGATACGCTAAATATTTGAGTTTTTCTATAGTTTTTCGGCGTTTTCTCAATTTTTTCGAGAACCAATAAATAGAAAATGTTGATATTTGGTGGGCAGGTTCAGAAAAGGTCTAGAAATGTTGTGCTAAAATATTTTTGAAACCGGTCAAGATTACGCCATTAATCAGGTTTTCAAAATTGTAGATGTATTGCGGGTTGCATATCTTCCGCCTTGATACGACCAATCCTTAGTGTAAATTCAATGGTTCAGCGAGATTATAGATGGAGTAATTAAGAAGATATTGAATCAAGTTTCAAACAATGTCCGATATACTTCCCAAGGTTACGCTCAATATTAGCGTTTTACTATTTTTCGGAATTTTTCTTAGATTTTCCGAGAACAAATTGGCAGAAAATGTTGAAATTTGGTAAACAGGTCTAGATTAGGTCAATAAATGCCGTGTTCAATAAATTTCGAACCCCTTCTGAACGGAATTTGCAGGCGAGCGAAGCGAGCCTGTTTGTCTCAGCTGGCATTATAGTGTCGTAGCTATAGTTTGTCGAAGCTACGGTAGCCACCCAACTTACCTTATGATTAAGCAGCACCGAACAGCCGGGCTCCAGCTGATCCTTGTCGACAAAACTGAGAATGCTGACATAGTGTTCGCTGCCGACAGAGGTCGACACAATCGCGTGATTGTCGTCGATAATCTCCTCCAGCGTTCCCACTGACATGGGCGTGCCTCTCAGGTCATCCACGCGAGATCTCTCTTCCTAGAATCAATCAAATAATTATTATTAACAGAAATCACGAAATTGCTAGTTGAAAATAATAAATGAAAAGACAAGATGTTGTCAAACCACTAATTTATAAAGAAATTTGAGATACTGGTTTCGGTTGTTACACCAGTTATCTCTGGTAAACTGAACGTGGGTTAGTGCTTCTATAGTCCATTCACGATGGCTTGAGACGAGATAAACAAAAGCTCTGAATGCGTGTGTGTGCGACTGGAGTGGCTTCGTTTTAGCCACGACATAAACAAGTCACAGCAATGCAGAAATTCCGGATTTTGTTGTAGGCGATACAGAATAAGTATCTTTAAGTAATATTTTTCATAGATACACATTGGGAAAATGTTTGCTTCGGTTGTCTCTCGACTGCATGAACCTAAAATGAACAAACAATTATAGTAAAAGTTTTTGTGTCAATGCTTTGGTTACAGTCCCGACAACGAAATTCGAGATCTCGGCATTGCCGTGACTTGTTTATGTCGTGGCTAAAACGAAGCCACTCCAGTCGAACACACAGACATGCAAAGCTTTTGTTTATCTCGTCTCAAGCCATCGTGAATAGTGTTATTTTTTGTGTGATTGGATCTATAAAATTTGAAAAAATTCACCAAGATTGTAATGAATGTGTTTAAAATCAAGAACTATCACAGTTTCTTATCATGGGAAATTGTGGTAAAGTCGGCTGTGGAACTTCTTCGTAATTCCCTACAAACAAGACATACGATAATAATAATAATCTTGTATTTTCATTAAATACGGATAACTATAACAATATCACCTTCACAACCACTCAAAAAGTTGAAAATAAGTTTTAATCTGTCCAAGCAATGAAGACATTCTGCAATATGAAAAAATGACTCCAGCTCTTTCAATATTGGTTAAAAAATGATAAATTTTGTCTCAAATTGTAGATACTATTCTGCTCTACAATTTTAGACGTCATTTATAATTTTTGAATCAATATTGACTGAGCTGGAGTAATTTTTCCATATTATTGACAGAATGTCTTCTTTGCTTCTCAGACTATAGTGGGTTTTGATTGTCCCATAATGTGTACCATAGCTGACTCCAAAAACAAAAGCGGCTTCATCTGTTCTGTGTGCGCTCCAACAGCTGATATTGTCAATTGGAATAGTAATTTAGCTAAGTCTAGATTATGTCTTCAACATGAAAAGAAACAATAGATGCTTTACATCAGCTGTTAGTAGATTGCTTGACGTACAAGAGACGGACGAAACAACATAACTTTTAGGCGTCAGCTTTATAGTTTGAATTTTATGCCATTTGGAAATTACTTGTGTTATTTGAGCACTCCTAAATTATATATCGGTATATTGGAAATATTTTTAGTGATTAAGATAAGTTTTTTGATAGGAGTCGACAATGAAAAATTTATGTTTATGTTATACCATAGTTATTTAGTTATAAGTTGATCAATATTGATGATAAAAATAATTATCAATATAAGTTTATATATCAAATCAAAATATTCACCTCATTCTTCTCCTCCTGTGGCTTCAGTCTTTCCTGGTTGCGGATAAATTCCTCCTCCATCAGAAGGTAATCCTTGATTCTCTCCAATTTCAATAGTTTCAATCTACATTTTGTATGGGGCGTCACTAGAACAAATGAAACGTAAATCATTGAAACGGTCTTAGATAAATAAATAATATATAAATAAATAAATTTTATTTACTCAAGAATTTGTTACACAAACATGGAGTATTGTCAGAATATAAATGCCATCCATTTCCACTTGAAACTCAATTTGGAAATATTAAGAAAAACATTTTATTAACATTATTTAGATAGTATTAATCCTCAAGTAAAATTACATGTCTGTCCAAGCAAAGAAACTCTCTGGCAAGATGGGTGAATGACTCCAAATCGGTCAATATTGATTCAAATATTGGTTTAAATTGTAGATCGGAATGTTTCCTACAATTTGAGGTCAAATTTATAATTTGTTATCCAATTTTGACCGAGGTGGAGTCATTTTCCCATCTTGCCACAGGGTCTTCTTAGCTTGGACAGACTATATCAATGTATTGCTTCCATTTTCAAGAATAGAATGAGTGGTAGAATTAATTGGACACGTCTCAACAAACCGCTTTGCTCTTGCAGACCGCTTCCAGACTGTTTTGAGTAAGTCAACCGCCAGTTTCGTTGACACCATCTACACAATCATGATGGAATCAAAAACATTACTAAACATTTCACAACAATTCTTTTTGTAAGTTATGATAATTAATTCTATAGCTAATCCTACTAATGAGAACACAATCCAAGATTATTTTAATCATAAAGCAGGTTCCAACCACCATTTATGTAAATTTAATAAACGTAGCCGTCATCTCACCCATCATAACCCCTCTCATAACCACGCACAGGCCTAGGAGCCCATGTGGCATCACCCTCGAAAAAATAGATACTGTACTGGCATATATCACTTGAGGTTAGAGTGATGGATAAAAATCATTTAAAGTCTTTTATAAAGAAAATACATTTTGTACATTAAAAATCAATTTATTTAAGGTCTTCCTTCATTGATACGATTATTCATTGACAAAAAGACATAACTTTATCAAATTGAAACTATTTTGGAAATAGAATTTGTTGATAGAATATTGATGTAGTGGAATTTTTCCATAATGAAAGAACTAAGATGTTGTCTTAAATCCACTTCAAGTGGATTTGAGACAATATCTTAGTTTCTTCATTATTTTGGAAATGAATAATAGGCTCTGCTCTTACTATTCAAATCCCGAATTTCATGTACGTTTTTTTAGTAAATCATAACTTCTCAAATACATCATTATTGAGATGACACTCACCTTGTGGTAGCTTGGTTGCTGCATCCGGACCCTTGGTTCGCCTCTTCTTTTTACCAACGCGGGTTGGAATTGGAGGCTCGTATTTCTTTTTCTTATCCTTCTCATCTTTTTTATCTCCTCCACTACCACCACCAGCCGACTGATTTTGACCCTGAAAATTCAAATTTGTACTTTTTAATGCTGCTGATTGGTTTCCAACAATTTAATAGTATTCTATATTCGGACTACGTAATATTTGGTACAATTGGGTAGCTATTTGGAACAATAAAAAGAAGCAACTATCACAGATGATGGACTATATCTATAGGCTATTTATACTATATCTGACTATATCTATACTTGGACCTACTTCAGGACTCAGGTAAACTTTAGTGGTTTGTCATAAGAATAGCATAGCCTACTGAATT
This sequence comes from Sogatella furcifera, assembly GCA_017141385.1. Classification (NCBI taxonomy): domain Eukaryota; kingdom Metazoa; phylum Arthropoda; class Insecta; order Hemiptera; family Delphacidae; genus Sogatella; species Sogatella furcifera. Next base: position 3,434,973 of record CM029550.1, on the reverse strand, counting down.
GGCTGAAACACGTTGCGTTTTAAGCGTTAATCGTCATTAAAAGGCTATTTGTCTGGAGATCTTCAACTACAATTACGTTCTCCTATAAAAGTCAACGACATAATTCAACGAGTTGGACTGGCTCGTACTAAGTTATTTGAAAAAGAAAGAAACAAGAAAATTATGTGATTTGAGCACAAAAAAGAGCTTTGAAAAGAAAGATTTAAAAGCACAAAATTGTCTATAAGTTATCACTGAAAGTTTAGAAATAAGTATAGACTGAAAGTTTAGACTTTCAGTGATATAGACAATTTTGTGCTTTTCAATCATGTTCAAGTATCACAACATCTCACCTGACACTGTGTCTTCAATTTGAAAAGAAACCTTTGAGGACCCAGATACCGTTCTCAGAATTGAGGTTTGAACGATTTCCTTCGATTGTGGGATTTTTGTATTTCAATAAAATGGGTTATGAGTACAACTTGAATTGAAAAGATCTATTGAATGCCTATTGTATTCACATTTTAGTTGATTTCTTCAACCAGTTGTTGAGATCCGGCTGTAGTTATTGTCGTACTTCTATACAAATAATAACTTTCAATTTACTAAATGTAATAAGATAGAACAATAAATGTAATTGATGAAATATGAACGGGAATTTGACTCTAGTTTTTTAAGCAACTCAATGTTTATTGGTATTTATTATTGGGCTAGTAGTTACAAGAATGATTAGCAAAACATCCAGCTAGCCTAGGCAAGTTATTAGTTTCGTTTGCAAAGGATCAACTAAACGAATGTAATTTTTGCTTGGTACAATATATTATTAATTTTGAAATAAATTAATCAAAAGTAAAAATTAAGTAATACGTCTAATAAATTTGACGAATCAACTTACCATAGAATACGATATAACTTAACCAATAAATGAAAATCTACGAGTCACTGAGCTCTCTCACTCACACTCACTCACTCTCTCTCTCTCTCTCTTAGAACAAACTTCAATCGTACCAACCTCTCCAAAAATAAAATATCAAGTCATCACCCACAGAGTTCATAAGGCAGCTGAAGCAACGCGAGCAGCGCGCGCCCTGTACAAAAATTGTACTAGTCCGGTAAAATCTGGTCGAGCCAAGAAGACATTCTGGCAAGATGGGAAAATGACTTCAGCTTGGTTAATATTGGTTCAAAAATTACAAATTTGGTCTCAAATTGTAGAAAACATTCTGCTCTATAATTTTGGACTAAATATTGACCGAGCTGGAATCATTTTCCAATCTTGCCAGAATGTCTTCTTGGCTAGATCAGACTATGCCTGATTTTTTGGAACGATCAATTAAAAAAACAACTCAATTAGTAGTTAGATATATAGTTAGAAACCATTCATCTTTTAATGATAATTACCATATAATAGATTATGTTATTAACTTTCACTTCAATAACAGTACTCGTCGGACGCGTTTCGAGGCACTGAGTCACATTTTCATCGTACAAGTATCTAGATACACTTAATCAGTCTTTATTGTAGAATTGAAGGTTCAGAGGAACTTAGGGCGGTACTTTTAAAGAAAATTGAATCTCAATTCCTAAAACCTTTTTGTCCAAGTTATTTTGAAGCTTGTATAGTTGTGTAGTACGGTAGGCTAGCCTATTTTTACTAAAACGATCCCATATTATCAATAAAAAATTTTCACTTTCCCTGTCACAGATACCGGAACGGCGTACCTTCACAAATTAAGCCGTGTTGCCTGCACATATTAATGGAAATAATTTTACGAACGTTAAACACTCACGATGGATGAGTCAATATTGGTTCAAAAATTATAATTTTGATCTCAAATTGTGAAGCAGAATTTCACCTGTATTCACCGAGCTGAAGTCATTTCCCCATCTTGCTAAAATGTCGCCTTTGCTCGACCAGACTAAGCGATTAATTCTTGTTTGTTAATTTATTCAATCTCAAATAAACGTTGGAATTATTCTTTCAATTATTACAAAGTATTCCCTCATTGTAAACATGGAATGAAGGGTACAGGATTAGTTCATATTAGAGGTCCTAAAATTAGAGTGCATTGGTCGAGCATCTACCGATTCTGCGGCTCTGGTGGATATATCGTGTGTTTCAAATACTTCGGCGATTTTAGCATACAAAGACAAAAGCTAAATGGAGAAAAACGCATTTATAATTAGAATGGAATGGCTGCTTCATGCATTTCTCAGTAATTAGAACATGATATTTTCTAATGTTAGTTATTGATAGTATTATAGGTTCTAAAATAATCAAATCCTAGTTTTCAAGTATTTGAGAGCAGACAATGAAACAGATGTATTTGAGAGTCAAAAACTTTGAGATAACTGAAAAGCTGTTAAGCTGATAAGTTATCTTACAATGAATAATGGTTAAATTGGATAAGCTCACATTGTATTTGAAAAATTGAATGATATGAATATTCCTTATTAAAACATAATTAATAGGTTGCGTTGTATAATAACAGCTTATCTAGATCGCTACTAACATAAATTCATCACTTGTGCTATGTACATTTTGCATTTTTGATCGCCATTTCTGAGATTGGACACTCCATGGTCCTACTTGATCAACAAATTCTCTTTGCATTAAACAAAACAATAAATTTATGATTCACCTATCCAATATTTATTGTTGAAAAATGCGTTTTAACCATTCTTTTTATTGATGAAACTTATGTATGGCAACTTGGAAAAGTGTAGAACTTGAAATTTCCATGCGTTGATTATTTTACAATCCGAACACAAAAATTCTCCAGGACATAAATATTTTAAGTTTAGCCCTATCTCCTCCAATGTTAATTCTCTCAAAGTTTTTCGCCGAAATGATCCGCCAATAGCGCCTCGGTCGCCAAAAATATCCTTTCCTATACCCACTTGCCCACAGAGAAGGTATAGACTGGTTGTACAGAGTTGGCATTCCTTCAAATTGGCCATTTGAATCGAGAGTAGCCTTTAATGCACAGATGGAAAAGTTTAGTGTAAAATCACTTCAGTCAACCTACAGCTGGTGAGATGTAATGAGAGACTGACATAATTATGAAACTAGGAAGAGAACAAGTCTTGTTTCCTAGTTCCATGGAGTCAAATGCGTGGGACTATTCTCATTTCAACTGCTGGCAGCATTGATTAGTTGCCATTTTGAAGGAATGTCAGCTGTGTGCGACTAGACCATAAATCCTGGTATAGCAGAGAGATCTGTGGTGTAGCATATAGATTCAGCCAAGTTGGTTTTTAATGCTCAGCTCTGTGGCTGTCGGGACCTCTGAAAGCGGTCTGAGGGAGCACAACGGTACATCTGAGGTCGCTCTCAAACCAATAAACTCTCATAGACCGCTTGCTGATTGTCCTGAAAGAGCTTATCATTAATAACAGAATACACACACACTATTTATTTACCAAAATGGTTTTTGGTAAAGTTGATTCTAATTCAGTGGACCACAAACTGGAATCTTATTGATTATCTTATTAATTAATATTAATCTTATTAATATCTTAAGTTACTATTTTTTCAATTAATTAAAACACACAAGTTTGGCAGTTTCGTCTGCTTCTTGTGCGCTCCAGCTGATGTTGTCAATCAGAGTTGTCCTTTAGCTATGCCTAGATGATGTTTTTGAAAACAAAAGAATCTATACCTACTTTTTATCAGCTATTATTAGGATACCTGTATAATACTGGTAAAGCTACCCAACTTTTGCCGTCAAATATTAAATAGCCTGGTGTAACTTATGGTACGAATAAGCCTAGACATGGGATAGGCTAAGGAATAGGGTATATCAAGCCAGGGTTCTACCAAAGCGAACAGGAACGAACGTGGACTAACGAGTTCGAAATTCACTTTGGATATAATGACCGCTGTACCGAGCAACAACGAACACCAATCGGCAGTGCTCGTTAGTTGCAAAATCGTGTTCGCGCCTGCTCCACTTTGGGCAGAGCACAAGCGAACAACGCGACGATCACAAATCAAATTGAATCGATATCTAACCAGACAACATCTAGCCAATTGTCATTGAAATCATCTTTGGAATCCTTCGTGAGTGTTCGCGAATGTGCGCGAATATTAGTGAACCACAGCAAACACCAGTGAACGTTCGATTCGCTCTGGTATAACCCTTCAAAAAAATCTACTTAACAACCTTCAATAATTATAACGTTTAATAATACGAACATATTTAAGCATAATATCTGTACAATGAATGTTAACTTATTCTTTCAAACGATTGAAATTTGTACATACTTAGCGCATAAGTGTAAAAATAGTTCTTTTGGTCATACAAAACTAAAGCAATAGAAGAATGAATGTTAACTTATTCCTTCAAATGATTGAAATTTGTACATACTTAGCGCATAAATGCAAAAATAGATAGATGAAAATAAAAATCAAATACCCTTTTAAACTTTAAAAATATTATTTTATCACAAACATGTTTAGGTGCTTTAGCCCATTCTCAATGTTACATATTGAACTAAATAAACATAATTAAAATATAAATCAAAATATTATCATGATTGAAATGAATATGAATAAAATATTGAATATGATTGAAAACACATGTTACAAATCTTAGGTCTACCAAAATTAGGTAGATTTTTCAAAATATTATAAAAATAAATCAAAATATTATCATGATTGAAATGAATATGAATAAAATATTGAATATGATTGAAAACACATGTTACAAATCTTCGGTCTACCAATAATTAAGATTTGTAGACCGAGATTTGTAACATGTGTTTTCAATCATATTCAATATTTTATTTATAATCATTTCAATCATGATAATATTTTGATTTAAAATTGAACATGTTCATTTAGTTCAGTAAGTTTATTCAATCACATTGAGAATGGGCTAAAGCACCGAAACATGTTTGTGATAAAATAATATTTTCAAAGTTTTAAAGGGTATTTGATTTTGATCCAACAATTTTAAAATAGCCCTAAGTGTGAAGTTTAATTTCAAATACAATAGTGTAAAAATAATTCTTTTGGTCATACAAACTGAAGCATTAGGAGAATAAATGTTAACTTATTCTTTCAAACGAATGAAATTTGTACATACTTAGCGCATAAGTGTAAAAATAGTTCTTTTGGTCATAGAAAACTGAAGCGATAGGAGAAATGCGTGATGAAATACTGAAGGCACACTGTCAGTACTCTATAGATGAGTCGTCTATGATGCGATCACTCATCTGTGATTTTAAGCTGGCAGGACTTAGCTCTTCGTCAGTTATAGCTGACTGCGAGTTAATTAAGCTATCCTGCACCACTCGGTTTGGAGTTACGGACGAGTTCCTCTCACGGGTCTCGTAGCTGCAATTTCCATTTTTCAAAATTTTCTCCGGAGTTGACGAGATGCGCGCCAGGTGATCTGGAAGTAAATGTATGAATTTATTTTTTCTCCTGACAATACAATTTGACAAAACATTAGAAGTAGATATCCAGCAAGTTGTAACAATTCAGTGGCTTACTATTTATTTTTTCATTTTTATTGCATCCACTGACCACCTAATAAAGGGGTATAAGGATTTTTCAAATTGTTATTAGTCAAACTTAGGGCCGGTTGCACGTACGTTCTGATAATTTAATCGCCGTTATTTCACCGTGTCAAAGTGGAAAAATGTTCAAATAAAATAATAATAATAATAATAATATTCGTGTAACCTGGCTGGCTCAGGTCTGGTGTCAGAGTTTTCAGGTCACTCCTGAACAATTTCAGGGCCTCTGACATGACTTAACAACTGTTTTTAGGCAGCCGGGACCGACGGCTCAACGTGTCCATCCGAAACACGGGGAAGTGGCTTGAGAAGAATTTCTGGTCTGACCTGGGTTTGTATCCGGGACCTTTGGGTTGCAACGCCAGCACTCAACCCACTCAGCTATACCACCCCTCAACGTTCAAATGAATAAAGTATTGAAATGTGATAGTAGTAGCAAAATATTCGAATGTACTTATTCCAAATAGATATTAGAATCAATAACTATCTCATTATAGTATGAATTATTTATATATTAAAACAAAAACATGATCTGGAAATTGGATGCTGATACAACTTAGTTGTTGTAAGGTTGGTAGTACCACACAAATCGAAAACTTTCAGCTGCTATTGTTTTCAGATATTGAAAATTTAATCATCAGCTGATGGTTAGGTTAAAATTTTCAACGCCTCAAACTCTGGCCGATTAGTTTAGTACTGTGAAATTAGTATTCAATTCTAATTAACCAGCTGCTGAACTGTTAAATTTGTAAAAACCGCAATTGAAATTTTCCATAACCTCATTTATATCATTGCCTCAATGATAATAAATCTGAGAAAAAACCTCAGATAATAAGTCTGATAATAATGATTCTGAATACCTTGATTCATGAATTTGAAGGTTAGTAATATTTTTAGGCAATAAAATTTAATGTAAATGTTGTGTCATCAAGTTTTGTAAACGAAACTATTAAAACTCAAGGTTTTTTATAATTTATATGTTTCTATTCTCTATTTGAGTTGAGTTAGTTTGCCGTTGCTACAAGATGTCGTTATCCAGGCTAATCACGGCGTTAAAAGTTAACAAAGTTACGAACAACCGGCCCATAAAATGTTATCATCTATCTACTTGAACCTGCATATTGAGGTTTGTAATAATTTCTATACTTCTCCACTGAGTATGCACAAATGGACAACAGCTCTTTTTTCAATAAAAATCTGAAAACCATCCCTGAAGTTACTTTTATATGAGGGCAATAAGTTATACATCCGGATACCTGAACTTCATACACCTCGCTCATACATAGCACTTTGATAAGCATTACACCAATAATTGCTAAAAACGAATATTTGATAAAGAAGTCAAAATGTTGACAGGATATTACAAAAATAGATGGGTGTCTCGTTAGAGTAAGTGATAACGCGTCGGTCTAATAACCAAGAGTACTTAAGCTCGATTCTTAACCGGGGAACAATTGTTTGACACAGCACAATCACATAGATACCCTGTCTTTCGGAGGACAAGATAGGCCGTAAGTCCCGACTACCTAAGATGAAGTCGGCATCTCTCATCATCACCCCACTCATTATCCATGCACAAGCCTCAGAGCTTATGTAGGCATCACCCTCAGAAAAATGGATGTATTCATATCATTAGAAAGAGTAAGATGTTTAACAGCAAGAAGTAACGATTATCACGATAATTAGTGTTCATAATATTTTTGTATTATAGAGATGTTCAACTTATTTATATGTTATGCTCAACAAGCTTAAGCTGTCCCTTTTCTAATTTATAATACATTCCAAATCCAGGTTATGTTGCACAGTAAAATAAGAGAAATTATCGAACATGATCAGTAACGGAGTTTCTTTCAAGTTGCTGCAAGTCTATTATATTAAAAATAATTTGAGAAAGTTAATATACAGGTGTTTCAGGAGGAATGTGCAATACTTCTCAGGCTGGTTCCTTACATCAAGTAGACAAAAAAGTTCCATGAGACCAACCCTCAAAAACGCTTTGCTACTGAGATAACAATGGCGGAAAATTGAGATTTTTCAATAAATATCAATTTTTCTAATTTTTTTAGAGGTTTTAGTAAGGTTCTACAATAATCAATTCCTATAAAAAAATTACCTGAGGAATTCAATGAAACCAGTTCCAAGTTTGTAACTTTAACGGTTATTGAGATAATTGGAAACACAAATTTATCACTTGTGCTATGTTTTGTCAATTTTGCGATTTTTGATCGCCATTTCTGAGATTTGGGTAAGATTTATACAATCGCCGCCATTTAACGTTTTCTTTACAATCCGACTCTCTTCAACTTCCATTAATAAAAAATACAATTTTATGATTCCTTATCCAGTTATAACCCTCATTGTTGAAAATGGTGTTTTTTAGCATATTTTTCCAATTACTTCAATAATCGTTAAAGTTACAAACTTGGAACTGGTTTCATTGAATTTCTCAGCTAATTTTACATAGGAATTGATTATTTTGGAACCTCATTAAAGTCTCTAAAAAATTAATATATTTTGAAAAATCTCAATTTTCCGCCATTGTTATCTCAGTAACAAAGCTTTTTGGGGGTTGGTCCCATGGAACTTTTTTGTCTACTTGGTGTAAGGAATCAGCCTGAGAAGTATTGCACATTCCTCCTGAAACACCCTGTATATCACATCTCTTTGATTTTTGGAGAAATCTCAGAGAAGGTGTTGCATAAGAAGTAAGACTAGATAGAGAAAGTATTTTGAAGTTAAAAAAAAGGTTGAACAATTTTTTTTATAAAATACTGACTTATAATATATTTTATAAATTGCTGCCATAAAATAACTGCTTACTTTGTTGCAGCAGATTATAACAAAGACGTCCACTACTATTCAATAACCTCTTAATAAGCAGTGTTGAATTTATGACAAAACTTAAATATTACCTCCTTGGTAAAATAAAAATAATTTCAAAAGGGTATGATATTAGTCACACTTACTGTGATTCATATTTTAAATAGAATACATTTGTAAGTAGCTCTAAGAAAAAGGAAATATTACCTCCTTGGTTATTCATTTTCTCGGCTAGTAGACGTTTCACTTTCAGGTTTCGTATTTCCTCTATCATGTGCTGATTCCTCAGGTCAGATTTTTGCACTTGTTCGGCTACACAATGAATTTTCGCCTGAAGAGGTATTTGAACAGCTTTCAACAAATCTACACTTCTTGTGTTTGGTCCCAGACTGCAAATAAAAATATTAATATTATTTGGTCATATAGCCAATAACTGAGTAATGAATTGTAATCCCGCAAATGTTCGAAATGAAATGAGGTTAGGTAGTCTACATAAAATACTATACCTTATTCACCATAACTTGAGACGAAATATAGAAACAATTTGCGTGTGTATGTATGGGGTGACAACCTCAGCCACGACAAAACATAGCCAATAAACGAAATAGCAAAGACACGTCATAGCATTGACCATGCGTATGTGTTAGCAATTTTTTTTTTTTGGTCGAGACTGTGTCGTATCGCTGCTATGGTTTATCATCGCAACAGTTTGTTTACTTTGAGAGTTTGTTTATTGTTTGTTTCTCAAGTAATGTGAATAAGGTATAAATAGGCAATAACTCAAACAACAGTCCTATGATGACAGCCAAATAATGGGAAAGGATCATGAAAATAAATTGAGAAAACCAAGAAACAATAGGATGGTTAATGTTGGCTGAGAATTATTTATTTTTTCAGAGATACAAACACACAATCATAATAATTATATGATGGGGAAAGAGAAAACAGGCACAGGCCCTTTACCATTTCGATCCCAATTTTGAAGAAAAATTCAGTTTAGAAAAGGTTATGTTCATTGGAATCTTCTTAGCACAGATATTTCTGATGCAAAAATAACTATTAGATAAAAAACTATTATAATTGATATAAAAAAACTATTGGAGAATTTTGAATTCACAAGCTGCAATGTTATAAAACCAATGAATTACTCACATCAATAAGTTGATGTATGGTAAATATTTTTTGGTCTTATTCATCAATTTCTTTTCAATAGAACCCAGTAATTTTGTTGATAAATAAAGAGATCAGTAATTTCTCAATAGTTAATTTGAAACAATAGTGATCAACTGATACAGCATAAACTTGAAATAACTTCTTCGTGGTAAAAGAATAGATAAAATAATAATAATAATTTTCGTGTAACCTGGCTGGCTGAGGTCTGGTGTCAGAGTTTTCAGGTAGCTCCTGATCAATTTCAGGGCCTCTGACATGACTTAACGACTGTTTTTAGGCAGCCGGGACCGACGGCTTAACGCGTCCATCCGAAACACGGGGAAGTGGCTTGAGAAAAATTTCTGGTCTGACCTGGGTTTGAACCAGGGACCTTTGGGTTGCAAAGCCAGCACTCAACCCACTCAGCTACGCCACCCCCGGAAAGAATAGATAGCCTATAACTTATAGATAATAGATACAAAAACGAATATAAACTAAAGTAGGCCTCAATGGAAATGTGAATGAAGGATGGCGAACAAATAATTTTCAAGAATGGTAAGACATCAGCTTTCTAGAATCAACTTGAAATGTTGTTAACACGAAAAATCAAATAAAAGGTTTGTAAAGATCATTTTGAAAAGTTTGAAAAAAATTGAAATTTCATTTTAATCCAAGTTTTATTTCAGTATTTTTTTCTGATCCTAATATTGCATAAAAGCAAGGAGAATAGTGAAGGATATTATTGAGCCTCGAAAGAATGTTTTAAACTTTCAGAAAATACGCATTGGAATAAACGTTTTATCCAGGAATACGAGTTTTAATTAATTTATTAGAAGTGACATTTGAAGAATAAATAGAGAAGTCGTACGCTACTTACTCGAGTGAGGATATAATACAATTGAATGAGGTATTTGACACGTTTCCAATAGAAACACCCTTGTAGCCAGGTTCAGGAGGCTGTCCTAGATTAGTAACTGGTACCGACATTGGTTCAAATTTACTGAAATAACAAAAAAAACATTATGTTTGAAAATATTCTTAAACGAAATTATCAATTTCATCCTACTTGAAAAAGTAACAAAATATTACCCAAGTGAAGTATACTCTACCATCAATAGGTAAATACCCAATAGTCATAATCATTTAATAAGGCCCTCATCTTTGACGTTCCTTGACAAACTCTATCAACAAGTAACACGCTTTCAGAATTTTCAATTATACATAACAGGATATTCAAAGATTGCGCTCAATATACATGCTGATATCAACTTTTTGTTTTGTGATGTCCACATGAGCTCTTATGCCCATGAGAGGGTAATGAGAGGGATGATGATGAGAGAGATAAAGACTACTTCTCAGGTATTCGGGATCGACAGCTTATTGTCTTCTCCAAAAGCCGTATCTATGGGATTGTGCTATGTTCGAAAAATTATTGTTCCCCGGACAAGAATCGAACTCTTGTCATTTTGGTTATCAGACTAGCGCGTTATCACTTACTTCAACGAGCCACCCAAACTGTTTGAGCTTACGAGTGACAGACCACCTCTATCAAATGGAACAATCAAATTGAAAGGTCTTGAATAATTACTGAAACGTCAAAATTTAATTGAATCATTATTTAGATGCCAATAATGATACAAAACCTTTAGTTTTGTGAATCTTCTTGAAAGGAAATTGAACCATGTGTATCATATTCGATTTGTGGACTTTTGTATATTGTAGGATGCATCTATTCTTTCAACAACAGACATCTCTAGCTCAACGTTGACCATAGCTCAGTATCGCTTAGAAAATATAGCTAATCAAAATTGAATGTTTTCAACCATGGTCAATTGATCTTGTAAATTTTTTCGGTTCAAATACTTGACAGTGTTTTGAAATAAAAATATCTGTTTTAAAATGTAAAATAACTACACGGTTTTCCATGTTTACATCTGGGGAAATAAGGTTATAAGGCGAAGTTGAATAACCCTTGGGTCCACTCACTATCACAAGGCACATTTGATAATAATATTGCAGATCAATAAATCCTGATAGCACTCACCCATTCTTATAACAGAAGAACACATGCCTATGTCTGTGTGTGGATATGGACGAAACTTCTGATCCAACACAACAGAGAACAAAAGATTGCGACGAAACGTGAGGCAGAGAACGTAACAGCTCCTTGTGGATACAAGTACCTCTCAACATAGGTCGTAGTTTCGAATTCCTACGGAATATGTACCATCCATACGTTTCCTGTGGGGAGAAACGAGAAATAAGATTAGCCTATGTTATTTAGCCTACCTAACATGAGATAGATTCGATCACCGAAAATGAAAATTTACCAAACACTAGCCAGACGTCCAGACCAGTAATGACCTATGGCAGTGAAGCTTGGGCTCTTGGCTCTCAAAACATCAACACATTGAGTAATTGAGTATCTTAGTATAGAAAGTAATGAGAAGAATTTATGATCCAATAATATATAAAATAGAAGAATGGAGAATAAAAAACAATGCCAAAGTCAATAATATCTTGAAAATCAAGGATATAGTGAAGTATTTAAAGTCTATACTCTATTCACGATCACTTGAGACGGAATAAACAAACGTTTTGAGTGTGTATGCATGTAATGGAAGGTTTTCTTCCGTGAGAAACTTTTGGCCACAGACCAACAGCTGTAGCCAACCACAGCTCAAGACAACAGTCTTGAGACAAGACAAGTCGGACTGTAGCCAATCACAGCTCCAGACAAGAGTCAGCTGTTCGATTGCAGCCAATTTTTTCGCATAGAAGAAGACCTTCCATTACACACACACACACAGGCAAAAGGTTTGTTTATTTCGTCTCAAGTGATCGTGAATGGACTATAGAGTAAGCTGCCTAGGCCGTGTATAGTCTGTCCAAGCAAAGAAGATCCTCTGGCAAGATGGGAAAATGACTCCAGCTTGGTAAATATTTGTTCGAGGATTATAAATAGGGTCTTAATAGTAGATCAAACTATTTCCTACAATTTGAGATCAAATTGATCATTTTTTAACCAAAATTGACCGAGCTTGAATCATTTTCCCAGCTTGCCAGAGGATCTTCTTTGCTTTGACAGACTATACTAAGGATGCAGCAGAATAGAGTACAGAGGCCGATGCTTGTTCCAAGAATGAGATGGGTATGGAAACGAACCCCATGACTTCAGGATGGGGAGAGTGATCTTGCATGCTTAAGAGTGATGAACTGGAGGAGGTAAGCAAGTCAGAGGGATGAATAGAGGCGAATTATTGTTGAGGAGGTTAAGGTCCACACAAGGTTGTAGCTCTTTGTAATTGAGTTTAGGTTTGAGTGGATGGTAGTAGACGGCCAACTGCCGAACATCAAAATTATGTCCAAGAAGAAAAATGCAATTTTTATCAACCTCTTGGAGCAGATAGTGCCGTTATATATATTAATAAAATTTCACGTTCTTTATGTCATTGGAAATAGAATTCAATTCTATTTTCACTTTTTTGATTTCAAGTTTATTTCTCAACTTTTATAACTTAGTTAATTAATAATACAATAATTATTTGAATAGACTTAAAATGAAAAAAAATTACAAAGTCCAGTCCAATTCAAAAGAGAATTGACTTAAAGACCGTGAAATTATGTCCATAAATAACGGTGCTATCTGCTCCAAGAGATTGATAAAAAATTAAAAAGTCCAGTCCAATTCAAAAGAGAATTGACATAAAGACCGTGAAATTATGTCCATAAATAACGGTACTATCTGCTCCAAGAGATTGATAAAAATTACTTTGTTCTTATGGGACATGATTCTGCTGTTCGGCAAATGTCCGACTACTACTGCCCACGAAACAGGTGAAGTGCTGTACAGTAAAAGATACGGGCACTTCACCTGTATCGTGAATACGAGCCGCCAGTGCTACTGCCCACTCATAAATTTCTAATAAATTCCACGGAATGGAACAGAAATTGACACACATGTGAGGTGTGTCAAAAAACCACATGTTTGTTTTTGTTGATGCCCACATGAGCTCTAAGGCTTGTTCGTGGGTAATGAGAGGGATGATGTTGAGAGATGAAGATTACTTTTTAGATAGTCGGGACTGACGGCTTATCGTCTCCGAAATACGGGATGACCGAATTAATGTGATTGTTTTGTGATCAAAGAATTGTTTTCCATCTGGTTAGCCGACTGGGGCGTAATCACTTCCTCCAACACCATTATATTAAGAAAACTTGTGAAATTTGTATAAATTAATTTCATTTGAGCTTTCGAGCATCAATTTAAAAAAATTATACTTCAAAATGCATACCTTTTCAAACGGTCCAAGTTGTTCTTTTAGTTTTTTATCGTCAATTCTCCCAACATTATTGCAAAACAGAGTCGGTGGTCCTACTGGTAAAACAGCATTGATGTCTGTGAAAATTGAGTTACTAAAATGAGAAATAATTTTCAAAGACTATAATTCATAACTAATAATATTAAGTATTTCTGGCAGCACCTAGTTTAATTAGTTTTGTAGTCTTCCTGACTTGTTCTCTATTGGACGTGTTCGAGTGGTATGTCCACGTCATGAACAGAAACTTATTATTATACAATAGTAATAAAATATGGCAATTCAAGAGCTCAATACTCCTCGGTATAAAAACTTCTAAAAAAGTGTAGTGAGTTCACCCATCAAGTTTTGAGAAATACATTGCTTTCAAGCATGATTTCTGTAGGCCTAATTTGAAATAGTTTTCAGTTAATATTCCAGAAATTTAATACATTAATGATTTAATGCGAGTGAAGAATGGCATTATTATTTCTATAGAAATAGTGAATATGTCTAGAATTGCACTAGCAGTTAGTAGTCTATCGAATTCTTAAATTTGACAGAATGATAGGTAGGCCTACATTAAGGAGCAATAAATGCGGAGAACAATGCAATAAATTTGAGCGATTCATATAATTGAAATACTATAAGGGAGACTAATTAAGAAGATATATTTACCAATGACAGTTTCAATCTTTTCTCCATTTACATCTGCATCACTGATGGCCTTTGTTATGACTGAATGCTTCTCTCCCAACAAGAATCCAATCTGTGACATAAAATTTATGGATTATGGAAGTTGTAAGGCTCTAATATTACAGGTGGATCATTTCAATTCGAAAAAAGAAATATGTCGAAGAATAAGTTATTAAAAATTAGTTATCACTGATTCCTAGTCTTACCTGATCTTCTCTGCTCTTGCTACACTCATAGTACAAGAAGGCCAAAGCTGAACCTGATATTTTGTAATGCAAGTCTGCTTCTTGCGACATTTTTTGAAAAAATCTAACAGATACTCTAGAATAATATTAAAATTTGAACAAATTAACGGCAAATTCTCAAAATTAATTTTCCGTATCAAGATAATCATAACCAAACTGCCACCAACATGTTATGAAATCGAAAGTGAACTCAAACTCATTGTAGACCTAGAGAAGGAACCCTTCTAGAGAGCTCATCCTCAGAACGTGACTTTCAGTTATCAAATGGAGAAATTGATGCAATATGAACGGAATTGTTTATCTATATCGATAAAGAATAGTGTTTCAAATATTTTTTGTTAGAAAATGAACATGTCATTATGATTATAAGATTTTTATTTCTTTTGAGTCACTTCGTCACAACTACTCTATGATGACACTGCTCAACACTCGGCTGTCCTGGCTTTGTTTTGAGTTTGAGGTTATGTTTTTGACACATCTATGGACTTTGGTAATTTAGGGCATTTCATTTGAATAATTCAACTAGTGATTTCAGTATAAGATTAAATAGGATCTTTCCAGCTTTTGAAAAATGTTTGTTGTATTAGGGGGTGGTATTGGTGGACTGAGTGCTGCTCATTATCTTGTAAAAAAGAACGTCAATGCAAAAATATTACTTGTTGAGGGAACCAGCTACCTTGGAGGATGGATTAAGTCCATGGTGTATAAAGATAAGGGCGTTATATTTGAGACTGGACCACGTACAATACGACCTACTGGTTACCAAGGAGCTAACACGTTGATGCTAGTTGAAGAATTGAATCTGACAGACAAAGTGAAACCTATTTTGAAATCTCATCCAGCAGCTAAGAACAGGTTCATCTATACAAACAAAAAATTGCATCCCTTGCCATCTAGTTTGAAAAGCCTATTTTTTGTTCATCCACCTTTTCAAAAACCTTTAATATCAGGTTTATTCAAAGACTTGATTACTCCAAAGAAGAAATTGCCTGATGAAAGTTTGTACAGCTTTGTGGAAAGAAGGTTAGGTAAGGACATTGCTGACTATGCTATAAGCCCCATGGTTTGTGGAATCTGTGCAGGAGATGCTAAAGAAATAAGTGTACGGTTTCTCATGTCCAGCCTATTTGAAGCTGAACAAGAACATGGTTCAATAGTAAAAGGACTTCTGAAAAATATGTTCAATAAAAGTTCCACTAACCCAGTAATTGAAGGGATTCTTAGTGAACGTGCAAAAGCTGAGAAGTGGAGTGTTTGGACTATGGAGGGGGGACTACAAACTCTTCCTGATAAGTTGTCTTCAAAAATAGCTGATGATGGTGTTGACATTTCATTGAATGAAAAGTGTACAAGTCTGAGATTTGTTGACAATGGTGTTCAATGTAAGATTGGTTCCAAAGATGTACATTCCCAACATGTCATCTCCTCAATCCCGGCTAACAGCTTAGCAAAACTTCTTGGTGATGACCACAAAATTCTCTCTAATGAACTATCCTCAATAGATTGTGTCACTGTAGGTGTTGTGAATCTTGCTTATAATGGTGAAATCCTTAAACAAAACGGTTTTGGATTTCTTGTCCCACCGTTTGAAGGTTTGCCAATTCTAGGAATTATTTTTGACAGCTGTTGCACTCAACAGAGCGGGAAAACAGTTTTAACAATAATGATGGGTGGAAGATGGTTCAATAAATATTTTGGTGACAATCCCAGCAAAGACAAACTTCTGGATACTGCTATTACCCAAGTCAAGAACATTCTTCACATTGATGAGCAGCCTATTCTTTCCAACTGTGTGATTTTGGAGGACTGCATACCTCAATATGTAATTGGTCATCATGAGAGAGTAAAAAGGATTCAATCTTATATAAAGGACAAGAAATTGCCTCTTTCTCTAGTGGGCTCATCTTATAATGGAGTTGGTTTGAATGATGTAATTCTTTCATCAAGAACTGCTGTAGAAAAAATCACTATTTAAAGTTTTCTATTTTCCGTTTATATTCAATTTTTTATCACTGTTGAGTACTGTTAGAACATATCTATCTCTTGTTAATAAATTTATTTTAAATCATAAACTTTTTGTTGAGTGCCTCATTTATTGAAACATCAAACACATAATTTCAACTGGAAATATTTGAGAGAATATCAAGGCAATATTATTGAACATAAATTATCAAAATACTTGGGACCGGTTGAATAAAAACATTAAAAAAAGTTTTCAAACAGAGGTTAAGAGGTAATGCAATAATCTTCCTTTTATCATCCTTCTTCAGTCATTTAATGTCAGTAGTTTTTTTTTGTTTTCTTGCAACCGGTCCTCAGTTATTTGTGTGAAAGTGGAGAGGCTGTATACAGATTTAATAGTTCATTTCAAATTCTCATACCAATTATCATTAACTTTTCTTGTCAACACTTATAATCTTGGAAGACTCTTACCTGATGGTCCTTGTTTTTTATTAAAACTCTGATGATAATCAGTCAGGAATTATAATCATGGAAGTTAATGATTCCTCAATTCAAGGAGATTAGTGTACAATGTATTTTCAAACACATAGTGTTCCATGATTATAAGTATTGGTAGTTGAGTTAAGTATGATTTTTGGTACTATGATTGAAGTAAAGTCTTTTTTTTTATTGCGGATGATGCCCACATAAGCATTTTAGCTTGTGCGGGGGTAATGGATCTTGAGAGCTAAGGTGATTGATGAGGTGAAAAACAGCCATGCCACTGGGATTCGAACCCAGACCTGCGGCAGTGCTAGCAGACTGAAGGTTGTGACACCCTAGCTCACTGCACCACCAAGGCCGGCCGTTTATCAAGTGATCCTATTGCAATGGCTTATGGCTTATTTTTTATCAATTGAAGTGGAATTGACAATCTCTCAAGCTTCTTTTATTATGAAAATGTTCCACAGCCTCAATATTCACTTTTGAAAATGGCTGTTTGTCTTCCAGTGAGGGTGATTGTGATGTTAAGTCATGAAGACTGTGGACTGCTCTTGGATGGGTGACCAGTATTTGGCCAAGTGCGAGGTGGAACTACCCGTAAGGGTCTCCCCACCATTAAAAGCCATAATAATATTTTTTTACTCTTTAAAACTCGTATTTTCAGAGGTGCTTCTCCATAATTCTATGGAAAAATATGTAAGTCATCGTATTTTGTATTACAAGCAGTAATTTGCCCAGTATCATTCAAACTCCCTGAAAGCTTCAAAAGATTATGGAAAAGTTTATACTTGGAATACCGTACATCATTCGAATTTCAACTAATAATCTATTGCAAGAACAAGAAGCCAAACTGCTGGTTAGAAAAATTCAAGAGCCTGTTTCACAAAACTCTAGAAGTCCTTTTTATTATTCTTTCATGTTCAAAATTAATTTGAACTATTCACACTTCTGAGACTTGTGTGTGTTGGATGAAACTTTAGAAGTCTTGTAACAAAGAAGTGTAATAGCTGACATAAACTAGACGTGAATAGGATATGGTTGTAATATTTTTTTTAGTCTAGTCATATCCTTATATTAAAGGGGTCTAGTGTATGTCTACCTATTTGTAATACAAGACTTTTAGATTTTTATGGGGCAATAATGTAACTTATGGCTTATATGAGTGAAGCAGTATTTTTATGGAGTAATTTAAATTACTTCATTTTTTAAAAATTTAATCCATTTAAATTACTCCATTACTCCAATTAATTATTGATAGCCTAATGTGTGAATTCAGTATTCACTGTTTAAAGTGAAGCCAATGATACTCATATAAGTATGGGTAATATCAACTGTTCAATGTTCCAATTCGAAAGTTTACCAAACTCGGTTGAATAGGCTACTATTTAAAAGTAGAAAAATGCAAAAATCTTCAACTAAGAAAGTAACACCATTCAAATACATTGACTATATCAAAATTTATTTGGAGAGAAATAGTACAGGCTTTTGCCCAGTTTTTCCTCCCGATTCAAGTTTTTGTATGAATAATTAAATTATTGTGAATAAATGTAAAGTCTACTAAGCTTCAAATGAATACATAATCATTTATTTTCTGCACAACATTGATAACTTCTCCAAAACATTGATAGTCGATGAAAATTTATCAAAATTTAATCAGCAGGTTGTGATAATTATAAAAAATAGTGAATATATTTTTCATTCAATTACTTCATACTTTATTAAGAAGCTTTTCACAATTCAATAAATAATGTACTCTCTGTTGAATGGAAATTCTCCATGCAACATGGCAATATTTGAAACAATACAATGTTTTTGTAGCATACAGATGAAAAAAGATATTCATAAACTTGTTGTATATGGAGACAGGAAAAAAAAATCAAATTGTAAAATAAGAAACAAATTAAGTAGAAAATACATTCCTTGGAAGAACGAGAATAATAATAAATATTTTATTGAAGAGAAGAAAGAATCATTCTATTATTGCAGCTTGTATAGTTGATTCAATTATAAATTTGCAATTCCAATGCTATGTTGTTTGTGAAATATAATTGCGTTGAAGTTTACTTTGTAAGTAGGGCTACTAATAGCTAATACCCCCCTAGAAGTTGACAGATTTTTCTTGTTATTTGAAAAATAAATCCACAGCTAAAGTAAATAAAATAAAATTGAATAAATATCATAAAATAAATAATATATTATTATTATCATCATCAAATTTAGTAAATTTAGAACTTCATTTTGAAGATTGCGAAGTCATTGACACTGGGCTCAAAACTTTCATTTCACTCTCCAATCGAATTCTGTATCATATCATTGATAATTCCTCATCTTGAATCTCCAAACATTCATTGGAAGTCAGATTTTCAAATGAGAATACTCTTGCTTTCTCTCTGACACTTATCCATCCTTTATAGTTAATAGGGTTAGCCAGTTTAACGGAAAGATTCGAATAAGTCACCAATTATTAGAGTAAATCAACTTTTATACACGTTTTCTCTAGTTACTCTGTTCGGCGACAAACTCCTAATGTCCCATGAGCATAATATGCAGGCAGGGGCAGGGGGCAGTTACAAATAATTTTTTTTACTATTTTGAACCAAATTATAAAGATTTTGAAATCAGAGACTTACAGAAGTTATTTTCCATCTGAATATCCAATTCACCAATTGAATACTGGAGAAATTAAATGTTAATTCCTTATATGACTCTCTTAATCAGTCATTGGAAGTCATATTTTCAAATGAGAATACTCTTGCTTTATCATTTTATTTTCTCCATCTTTTAAATAAAGAGTAACTCCAGAGAAAAACATTCTGAGTCTTTCATAATGAAGTTTCATGAGCTAGAATCCATGACTGTGAGATTGGAGCTGTGGTATAATGTATTTGAAAAAATTTGAAAATATATGAGTTAAAGGAAATTGAAGTAGCTACACTTTTGGTAAATGCTAATACTTTATACTATTTCCAGTTACTAGGTATGGTGTAGTGTTTGGAGGCATTCTAAGGCAAAAGGCATTCCAAGTGTTTTCCCATCAACCATCAATCCCATCACAGCAACTGGAAATCATTTAGTACCCTTCATTGGGTAAAGACATGGCTCATGCCATGGCTCAGCTGAATAGTACAGAAAAGATTGACAGGGTTGTGCTTAATCAATATCAATCGTAAATTTTTTAAGGAAAAGAAGGACCAGATTGAAAAGAGAGTATTAAATGAGTTTTCAGCAAATCCATCAATACCAGAATAATTGTAGTATAACCATATCTATTCAATTTACCTTGATTGATCTATGAATTTACTGTGGATTTTGTAATTGCTGGAAATGTTTTCAAAACTTTCTTTTGAATCTGGAGTCATCTGCGCTCTACATTTTTTCAATAATCTCATACACAGCTAAATAGCCATTCTATAAGCTATGTGATATAGTCCAGTAATAAAATGTTCATAAATTATTTGTGTTAAAATAGATTGTAAGCTATTCACATCCACCCATCAATATAAAAAATAGATGGACTTGAAATTATTTACCAAGAAAATAATTTTAACAAATTGTTCTGATAGTATAATCAAAAATAATTAAGAAATTGTTCTAATTTTCTATTTTTATGATAAAATTCGGGGCTTAATTTGTGACGGTACGCCATACAGGTTTCTCTGAGTACTTTGCTACTCCTGTAGTAAATCATTCAAATTTATTATTTAAAAATATGGAAGAATAATGGTAATAATACTAAACTAAAAGCTTAAAAATGACTCTAAAAATGAGTTTTGAGAAGTCAAATTTTCGTTTTTTTTTCCGGGGGAGAACCCCCGGACCCCCTTCACCAGTTTTCGCCTCTATACCAGAACTTTTGATTTTACAAATTAAGCACTGAGTAAATATTTTAAATATATATTGTAACTGAACAATATTATGGCTGACAACCCCCCCCCCTCACTAGAGATAGGGGAAAAGGGGCAACTTTCTTATAGTCTGCAGAAAAAAATTGCTTGCCCCCCCCCCTAGAAAAAATCCTGGATACGCCCTTGGCTCAAGGTTGTTATAGTAATAAGGTTTTGTAATATAATTATATTATAGCTGACGTCTAAAATCTAGCCGGTCTCGTCCGCTCCTTATGAGCTCCAACAGCTGATGTTGTCAATGGTAGTAATTAAGCAATGCCTATATGATGTTTCTAAAATTAAAAGTGACAAAATAGATGCTTTACATCAGCTTTAAGTAGGTTACATCAAGGTAATTAGAAAAGAATCAGTCATCAAATCGGGAGAAAACCGTGTGTTCTGACGTCATCAGCACCCCAGCTGTTGAGCAAACCTAGCTGGCGCTAAAAGTTAGGAAATTCACAGCTGGGGTACCGATAACGTCAGAACTCACGGTTTTCGATGACTGTTACCTTTCTATTCTAATTACCTTGGGTTAAATCACGTAAGTTACAGCAAGAGACAGACGAAACCGCCCAAATTTTTTGTGTCAGCTGTACAAAATTTCTGTTCTACAGCATAACCTTCTATGTTCTATCATTCTACAGAAATGATAAACTTCAGAAATGATAATAATGGTTATGTCTACAGTAACTTAACCCAGTGTAGGATAACTGGATTGTATACAATAACACTTAACAGTATCAGTAACTCATAATAGTTACTGTTGGCAGTATCAGTATCTTGCAGTGAGCGTTTATAGAGAAGTAGAAGTATGTAATGGCCATAGGTATGTTATTATTGTCTGTGGGATATTGTTCCAAGCTTCCGTTGGTCTTTTGATGTACACTGTGCCATGGGAATGGTCAGTAAACCGTAAAAAACATAATTTTCAACGTAAAAACCGTAGAAAAACATTACGGTACAGTATTTTCAAGGTGAGTGTGTTATATGTATCAATAGGTCCAACTCATAGAACTATATCTGTAGTTATAAAGGTTCACTAATGCCCATGTAACTGAAAATATAGCTCTTCTATACTGTATAGTTCACTATAAATCCACTAGCCTATAATTTCGTCTACATCAGTTCTATCTATAATACTAAGCCCTACCTTTTCTCACCAAGGTCTTGGAACAGTTTAGTATAGTCTGTCCAAGCAAAGAAGAGCCTCTGGCAAGATGAGAAAATGACTCAGCTCGGTCAACATTGGTTCAAACATATTGATTTGGTCTCAAATTGTAGATCAGAATGTTTCCTACGATTAAGACTAAATCAATAATTTTTGAACCAATATTGACCGAGCTGGAGTCATTTTCTCATCTTGCCAGAGGGTCTTCTTTGCTTGGACAGACTATATGTATAGTGAGGGTTACAAAATTTGTCTAAAGCTGCTGTTTGTCCATGTTCACTTCTCTCTTAAGAAGATACAGAAACCCATCAAATTTGATACATGCTATAATAGTAGTTTATGCAACGGTTGTATAATGGGAGCCTTTATAGCATGAGGTGAGATGTAAGTTAGAGCCACGAGTGAAGCGAGTGCTCTAAATATCTCACGAATGCTATAAAGGCCTAATACAACCGTTGCATACACTATTTTATCTACGACCACCAGTGTAGTTATCAGTATCAGACCAGTATCAAGCTATAGACCACCAGTATCAAGCTATCTGTAAGTGTATGCTATTATAAAAATCAACATACCGTCGTTTATTTAACTTCTTTTGTCTTCATCCTACTCGAACTGTTATGATAATCAACTTATTACTTGTTAAATATGTTAAAAATAACATATCAGTCAGAACCACAAAACGCATTTGACAAGCAACAAAATCGTGAGTGTTGTTGTAAAAGTGAAAGTTATTAACATATTCACTAACAAAGTTATAAGTATATTAAACTATTTAAACTTTGGTCTATTCAAATTAGTTAAATATTCAAATATGTAAATTGAAATATTGACGAAAAAATACTGGTAGGCTACTCAATCCCAATCGCAGTTTTGATTTTGAGGTTAGTTGAACACTGTTTACTTTTTATCACCTGATTTCGAAACGAAACAAGGAATGTATCATAAAGTGGAATTTGGACTGTATCGAAAAGTTCCTCCTGTATCGAAAAACGTTCATTATGACACGGTTCTAAGATTCCATTTTGAAATGGTAGTCATTTCGATTTCAATTGTAAAACTGAAATAGGAATTTTTCAATACACCCGTAGATAAAATTTTACTTGATACAATAATACACGATTGAATAATGATGTAGAATTTAAATTTGATTTTCCATTTGTAAAAAAAATAATAATTTTATGTATCTCCTTTTAAGTTGAATGAACTGTGAGCACACAGGTCTGATCACTGATAAGAATAATTATTATTGATAATTCAATGGGAGAGAACAGTATCAGATCGAAATAAGTCTTCAACTACAGTACGGTATTCATACTTTTTCAAACAATATATTTTCTTCAACTATGGCGATCTCGTCTGCTCCTTGTACGCTCCAACAGCTGATGTTGTCATATTAGATTTGTCATTCAGCTACACTTGGATGATGTTTTTGAAATTAAAAAAGACAATATATGCTTCAAACCAGCTTTTAGTGGGTTACATCACGTACAGGAGACAGACGAAACCGTCTTTCTTCTTAGCGACATCTATAAAACTCACTGGGACTTTCACGCCATCACAATCACCATTCAAATTCATGACAAATTACAATTACTGTACCTGCCAAGTACCAATGTAGGCCTGTACTGTAATCCTTGCGTATCCAACAGTCAAACAGCGTTTCACACAACTGCAACACTTCTTCTAGTGTATCATGCGAGTTTCCTCTGTGTAGCAGAGGAGCAGGATCGCTTATTGCCGGTTGCAACAGGTTCCGAAGAAGAGCCGGAAGAAGAAAGCACAGTCGCTCAGTCAGTCGCGACTTTCTTTCATCGGTGCAAGTTGCAGCAGACGTTTCTGTGTTACGTTACGTTCAGTTTACGGTACGGCGCGTAACATTGGCGACATAGAGTGCAGAAGAACGTAGTTTCATTTGAATAACAATTCCTTCAACATCATAGGGGATAGAATAATTCGATTTGATTTTAGAAGAAGAACTTTATTTCTGCCTAGAAGAATAATCATTTCATTTCTGTAGAAAAGTAGGATTTTATCTAGTGTAGAAGGACTTCATTTCTTTATAGAAGTGGAGTTCCATTTTTGTGAAGGAGCAATAATTTCATTTCCGTATAGAGAAAGACATTCAAGTTTAGAAGAACTTTATTTCAGCATACAGTAAAGAATTGAGTGGATTATTTTCTGTTTTGAGGAAGGACATTTAAGTGTAGTAGTAGGACTTTATCTCAGTTCAGAGAAATAACTTTAAGTATATCTGTATAGAGTAAGGACATCTAAGTGTAGAAGAAGGACTTTATTTCAGTATAGAGAAAGAATTTTGAGTGGAGAAAAGGATTGAATTTTGGTAGATTTCGAAAAAGATTTCGTTCTATTTTAGAAAGAGGATTCCTCTTCAGTACTACATTTTAGTAAAGAAGAAGAGTTCACGTTAGTTTAAAGCAAAATTATTTAACTTCTCTTCAAGTTCACTGTTAGTAGGCCTAGAGAACAAACATTTTCTTGTTTTGAATAATTGTCAAATTTTGATTACTTGCGCTCAGCAATGAGTTACTACAAACAACAACCAACCGACACTCTAAGCTCGGCAAAATGGTGGTTGACGGCCGGCTTCTGCGGATTCCTTGTCACCCTCTCTTTCGTGGGCGCTATTTTGTGGCTAGGGGTGAACGTACGTCAATCAGACCCTTACGTGACAACCACAACTTCCCAGGATCGACAGCGCTTCCAGAGAAAACCAATTCCGCACTTTCGAGATCTCACACCCCATCACGAACCAGAACCGGTGATTCCGAATCTAATCGAGGACACTCCCTCACCGCCACCCCCGTCAACACCTCCACCACCTTCGAGAACTTTCCGTCCCTTTGTGTCGAGCCGGGGACGTATCGAGATGGTGCATCCCAGTGAAATCGAGATACAACACGAGAAACAAGCAGACGCGCCCACTCGTATACGTTTGCCTATACCGGAGCCGCCCCGACACAAGCTTCATGAAGATGTAAGGGTATCCCTGCAAGAGGGTGTGAATATGTTCGTGGATGGAAGAGTCCCCTTGCAAGAAAATGTGAAAGAGTTCACAAATGGAAGAATCCCCTTGCAAGAAAATGTGAAGGAATCCATGAATGGTAGAGTCTCTTTGCAAGAAAATCTGAAGGAGTTTATGAATGGAAGAATCTCCACGGAAGGTGTAAAGGAATTTGTAGATGAGAGAAGTTCAGGCGGGAAATTGGACTCCATACCTGACTATCCCTCAAGTTTGGAAGACGCTTTCGGAGCGGTTCCCGCTAATGGTGAACCATCAACTAAGAAAAAAAGTGAGGCCGTCTATCCCAACTGGTTTGGAGTAGAAGACACTCCTGTCGTTCGTACAACCTTTTTGGAACGACCTGAAAACCGTGTAGTACAGGAAGAGTCTGAAGATGATTCACAATCTGACGTGATTCCTGATTTTATTTATTTGAAAGATTTGGGTTCAAGAAGGGAGGAACCAGTTGTAACGAGTAGGGTTAGTAGGAATCCAATGTTGATGTTTTTGAGGAGACGTATTCAGGATTTGTATGATTGGATGAGTGCTGGTGGTAAGGTGCGTGCGGACGATGATTGGTTGGATTTGTTGAGAGCGGTGAATCGTTCGATAACCGATGGGAATTTCACATCTGTGGTGGGTCATTTGAAGAAGATGTACAATGAAACCACCTCTGCAGCAGGATTGGATGATTTACCGGTTGATTCATTAATCTACGGCGGTGCAAACGGTTCCATGAACCCGGTTTCGTTTGGTTTATTGGCTGTGGATCTGTTCCTACTCCACAACGTACAACAGATAGCGTGGAACGAAGAATCAGGTTTGGGTGAGAAAATGATGAACGACCCCGATGTAGTAGCAATGAACGCGCTCTTCCTGCCTTCGGACCGTCTGCAGAGGTTACGTTCGGAAGGGTCGCGTCTCCTAACGCAAAACAACCCCTCGCAAAAACAGGGATTTGTCGATGAGCTATTAGAATTGCTAACGGGAGGACTTCGGGCGGTTTTGAATTTGAGTCGCGCCTATCGTAGTTCGATTACGGCGAGAGCAAGTAATTCCGCGTCACCTCTAGACTGTGTGTGGACACTGTACTGCCGTAATTTGGAGAAAACTGCGAGACTGCACGGGCCTTACGGATTTCTGGCGAAAATCAATAGGTGAGTACATTCTATTCAACTTTATACAAATATACAGTGCTTAATTTGTAAAATTTTCCGGTACCGAGGGGGTTTCCCTACAGAAAAAATGAAATTTCAACTCCTCAAAACTCTGTTTAGTGAGATACTTTAAATAAAAAATTAGAATAATTTAACTTAGTTGCGAGTACTCAGAGGTACCGCTGCGTAACGTCACAAAGTAAGCCCTGCAAAATAGCCTTCACTTATATAATTGCTGTACGTACAATGACTGAGACAATTGATTAGCATGAATTATTCACCAGTTATTCTAAATTGAAAAATTGATAACTTTATTTATTCAAAATTAACATACATACAAATACAGGCTTTGTCAGCCCAAAAACGGCTACGATTGAAAACACACAATGTTAATAAATTAGAAATTAGAAACTACCCTTCCGAACAACTAGTTTCTTTGTTATGTTATCGTAATTTTATTATTGTGTCACCAGCGGCGAAAAATAAGTAAATTAATGTCAAATTGTCGCAATTTATCATATAATTGATAGTCTATTAATAGTATGACTATGAAAAAAAATTAATTCTACTCGTCAAAATAATACTCATTTTCAAACTAAGCTATTGCTAATAATGCTATTAATATTCTATCCGAAATCTATCATCCTATTCTGTTCTGTATATTTCAATATGCAATTCTTATTTTTTGTTAGGGCTACTGTATTCATCAAACTTTCAATATGAATATCAAAGTTACCTTTTCAAACATTTTCATTTTGCATCAAAAATAAAAATATTATTGAAAATAGTACTTTGACATTCATTAATTAAAATTTTGATTTCAATATGCATATGAGTATTTATCATTCTATGCATGTTGATTTGATTTGATTTAATCTTCAATTGAAGACCTCTCGTATGAAAATCTTTCTCGTTAATCCGTAAACAAACTTAATATACCTACTTGGAAAAGGAGAACCGATATAATACTGTATCTTTGATTCACTTCTGAAAGTGAACTATAAACTTTTGAACAAGATTTCCTGTTAGGTCTTATGTCAACAACTGTAAAAAAATATTCCATTCTATCTCTAATCTATGTTCTAAGAATAACACTGGCGGCTCATTCCCATTAAACAGGTGAAGTGCTGTTCAGTGAAAGATACGAGCACTTCACCTGTTTCGTGGGTACGAGCCGCCAGTGTGTTCTATCATTCTATTCTGCAAGATCGCTAGAAAATTTTGAGTGACAAGCAAGAGTTCAACACTCGAGCAGGATTTATCGATATTTTCCATCTCTGATTCTCCTCTGACGATAATAGTAGCTGTCAAGTCAACATTTGAATCATGTTGCCTGATGTCAACAAAGTGTAACATTTGAAGTGACAGCAAAGAGTTGAACACGTGAGGAGTTTTATTTTGTCAAAAGCCTGCATCCGCCAAGACCCACTGACCCTGTTGACAAAAGATGTGTAGCAAAGTTATAGGAACGTGACAATGATGACTACCTCTCATACAGTCTGTACAAGCAAAGAAGACCTTTTGGCAAGATGAGAAAATTACATCAACTCGGTCGACATTGATTACAAAAATATTTATTTGGTCTCAAATTGAAGAGCAGTATGTTTTCTACAATTTGGTAACAAATTTATAATTTTTGAACAGAAATTGACCGAGCTGGAGTCATTTTCTCATCTTGCCAGAGGGTCTTCTTTGCTTGGACAGATTATACGAATGGTGCCAAATATTGAGGCAATTGTCGAACGACTGTTATTAATGAACTCTGTTGATACAGTCTGAGAGCTGTCTGCGGGAGTAAATTGAAAACGAGAGAACGACTTCAGCTATATACTGATTGGCTCTCGAAGACAGCTTCACACTGTCCTAACAGAGCTGAGCATTGGTAAGAGTCCTTCACCAACCGCCTTTATTGTTGGCACCAGCTGTAAATTGGACCGCAACGGTGGACAGCTGTTGTTCTTCATCTGTGACCTTGAAACAAATGTTCCGCCAAATGGGCAGCATGCTTCATGAAGTTGCTGTCTCATTCTTTACCGGTCGATCTTCTCTCTAGTACAAGCAAAGAAGACATTCTGGCAAGATGGGAAAATGACTCCAGCTCGGTCAATATTAGTTCAAAAATGATAAATTTGATCCCAAATTGTAGGAAACATTCTGATCTACAATTTGAGACCATAATTATAATTTTTAAACAAATATCGACTGAGCTGGAGTCATTTCCCCATCTTGCCAGAGTGTCTTCTTTGCTTGGACAGACTATAGCACGAGGACTGTGTCTAGACATTGACATTGACTGAATAATTCGCTGCAAGTCTATTGACAATGGCATTGATCGAATAACTAGCTTCAAGTCTCAAACATGAGACCCATCGAGATTAAGACATTCAGTTGAATTTGATCAAATCTGGAGTATGAGATCTATTCAATCATTGATTGAAATCAAGGAGGTTCAACCTCCTTGATTGAAATATACTGTACATCATGGATACTAGAACACATGTTGTAAAAACATTAATTTATTTGATAAAATACAATACAATATGGATAAAACACAGACATAACGCCTAAAACGTCTTATTTCCAAAATTTAATTGATATAATATTCTAAACTTAGATATATCCACCAAATTCCCTGCTTGATGAAAAGCAAGTTTATCTTGAAAAGCTCCTTGTTTACAGTACAGTACAAGTAGTTCAGTACAGTATTAGCTTCTACTATCAGTACAGTACATGAACTGTCTATTTTATAGTTCAGTACAGTATACAGTATACAGTAGTTCAGTACAGTACATTACAAGTAGTTCAGTACAGTATAGTACAAGTAGTTCAGTACAGTACAGTACAAGTAGTTCAGTACAGTAGATTACAAGTAGTTCAGTACAGTACAGTACAAGTAGTTCAGTACAGTACAGTACAAGTAGTTCAGTACAGTACAAGTAGTTCAGTACAGTATAGTACAAGTAGTTCAGTACAGTACAGTACAGTACAAGTTGTTAAGTACAGTACAGTACAGTACAATACAAGTATAGTACAGTAAAAAGCATTATACAAGTTCACAAACCATGATGAAGTCTTTTTAATGTTGTGAATGAATCAATTCTTATATTATAGGCCTACTTCAAGAACACTGAATTTCAATGATATAAACATTTGAACACTTTGAACAAGACGTTTTAGTGATTTTTATCACAATGACGAAGTTCATTTTCAATTCCATTGAGGTAAGGTAACTTAAAGAAATGAACAGGTTTACGTGTTCAAAAATTACTAAAATTTACAGCCCAAAACGAATGGAAGAGCACATAACCCGGTGACCAATCTCGTGAATTAGTCATAGACCATTCTTATGTTTTCAAAAAGCTTTTCGAGTGAGTTGGAAGAAATAGATAAGCAGAGTAATATTGGTGATAAACTTTTAAAAGTGTAAAAGTACACTACAAAAAAGCTGAAGAGCGTGATGAGATGTCTGAAACATTGGACACTGACGGCTCGTGCCCACAAAACAGGTGAAGTGCTGTACAGTAAAAAATACGAGAACTTCACCTGTTTCGTGGGCACGAGCCGCCAGTGACATTGGATACAATTTTCTAAATAGAGTAGGATACTGACTCTTTTATAATATTGGAAAAATAATTTAAAAAAGAACGAGTAAGAAAAACACATACATTAGGGCGTAACTAATTGAATTGGCACGGAAATGATTGGTAGTCCGTCCGTAAAAAGAAGACATTCTGGTAAGATGGGAAAATGACTACAGCTCGGTCAATATTGATTCAAAACTTATAAGTTTGGTTTCAAATTGTAGATCAGAATCGTTCCTACAGTTTGTGACCAAATAAAAATTTTTGAACCAATATTGATCGAGCTGGAGTCATTTTTCCATCTTGCCAGAATGTCTATTTGCTTGGACAGACTATACGAGATATAGTCTACCGTAACCATAGAGGATATTAGAACTAAATAATAATTTAAAACTAGAATCATATTCCATACTCTCCGACTTCAACTCAAGTTTGTCGATAACTTCTAACAATTATTGACAAATTACAACATTAACTCATAATCATTATTTTGCAGTTCATATGTAATATGTAATCATTATGCCTATAAGCATATGTATTGAGTCTTATCGCTTTCATACTTAGGACCAGCTCACCTTCATAATATTCAACTTGTTAGTATTTAATTATCAAAGGATTAATGATTAATAACTTGGTCGATGAAAGTTACTGTCAAAATTCAACGACGGCCCTAGTAGATTTGATGGTAGAGAGATATGAAAAAATCTTTGAACGTTCACCTTATCACTTTACAATAACTCTCTTATCTTGCCTTCAGTTTGACAACAATGCGAAGTGTGTTTCCATAAACGTAAATATGTTAGCTTTCAAAATATTGAATGAAATGACTGTTCAACACAGCCTTTCTCAGAGAAACTTTCTCGATGCAAGCTATTATTAGAGAAACATGGATGACTCATCAGGATCTTCTGAAATGTTTGATGAGGAGATTACCGTACTGATAGAGTTGACATTACTGATAGTGTCATGTTCAAGATCAAAGACCTGAGGATATAAATAAATACTATAGTGTATATTTACTATAATAGTATTTATTATTCATCTATCAATTCAATAAATATTAAAGATTTTGTCTTGTATTGTGGTTGCCTGAATACAAACGATAAAAGCAAACATTGTTTAGATTTTCAGGATAAATAAAATCAAATATTATTTATTCATTGAGTTGCAAGCAATTTTAATTTGCACTGAACAACATCGATAGCGTCAAATGGTGGTACAAACCTTACCAGTCTCCTGATATGATTGATTAATGTGATAACTTCTTGAGTGGCTATTTGGTAACGAAAACAATAATCAAATTAACTAGAAATTACTACATAGAATACTGAAAAGTTTCCAAATACATGTTTCGATTGTCACACCTTCATTAGTCTCTTGTAAACTGAAGAAGAATTCATGAGCATCAGCAGACGAATGCTATCGAGCAATGCGATTGGTCGTTGTGTGACCTATGGGAGTGAACGCCTGCTATTGGCTGGTGGGTGTGGCTTATTCTAGCCAATAGGAGGCGTTCATCTTGATAGGCCGAGTATAGTTCGCTGTTCGCTTCATAACTTGCTGTCTATAACTTTCAAATACCAGTAAAAGGAAATGGTGGCACAAACCTGACCATTCTCCTGATAGATTAATGAATTTGAGAATGTGATAACTTCTAGAGTTGCTATTTGGTAACGAAAACAATAATTAAACTATAAATAGTCGTGTAACTTAAATTTATTACATCAATAATTTTCACGATACCATAAATGTGGTGAAAATGATTGATGTATTAAATAAAAGCTACAACGTTCGAAATTGGAAAGGTGTGAAATGTGAGTAAATGTGTGAGTGTTTGTGGGGATTGATTATTCTACTTATTTTCCTGTACTCCATTTTCATTACAAAGAACAACTTTTTTGTATATCTAGCTCTTTCAAACAATTTTTGTAAATAACATTGGTTAACACTCCTACTTGTATGCGATAAGCATCATGCTTACAGCAAATAGTGTTATCATTCTGATTCATAAATTTGTATATGAATTGTGTATAGTTCTCAAACTGAACCGTTTCTGGAGAAAGTTAGCATATGAAAAGTATGCATACGAATATAGTGTATTACATTCATTGTATTCAATGTTTATCAATACACATTAAATACTACATTTGTTAGAATTGTTATTTCTTAAAAATGTGGTTCCAAAGTAATTAAGATTAAATAAAATTCGGAGAGTAAGAAGATTCATATCAAAGTAATATTAAGTTAGCACTCAATGCTCAATCAGTTAGCACTTACTTGCGTTTATTTATGATAAATGCAATATTGAGTTGCATTAATAATTGTGACGTAGACAGATTTTGAGCAACCCTTTGTCTCCAGGAATTAACTAATAAATATAGGGTGAGAATGAGAATTGTTACAATTACTGTAAGTGAATAATAATGTTACTGTTTACCACTGGCGGCTCTTACCCACGAAACAGGTGAAGTGCCAGTATCTTTTACTGGACAGCACTTAACTTATTCCGTGGACACGAGCCGCCAGTGCTGTGTACTTATTTAAATCTCAGAATAAGTTCTGGTTTACAGTCATGCTATTACAGCTTTTTCTTTTCACAGCTTCATATTGAAGTAACAAGTAACTTATTGGATAAATAATATTCTATTTCATTTTACTTGTCCTGAGTACCAAATAAATGTTTCCTTTCTACTCAAAATTTGCTTTTAGCCTCGCGTAAGCTAAGAAGACACTCTATCACATGCACTTTACATCGTAACGAAGTGTCTTCCCAGCTTGTACAAACTAAATTCAGATTCCTCTATCCACTGAGCAATAACCGTATCACTCGTGTTATTATCATTATCTGATAACAGCTTTCGATGCCGAATATAAACTCATTATATTCGATTTTGATCGTGTTACCTTACTTATACAATAATTCAAATTATCAATCTGAATAATAGGAGTCATTAGATTTTGTGTAGCATAATCTCCTACCTAAATCCCGAGAGAAAGCACATCAGTTTATTGGATTTCTGCACTGCTATATTCCAATGGCGGCTCGTACTCACGATACAGGTGAAGTGCACGTATCTTTCACTGTACAGCACTTCACCTGTTTCATGGGCACGAGCCGCCAGTGAATAGAGTCCATTCACTGAGCAACAATCGTCCTTGTGTTATTCTCATTATCTGGTGATAACAGCTTTAGTTTGCTTATATAATGTGGCTTTTGTAGATTTCTAATTTTCCATACACTGCACATTATCATCCAGGATTATGCTTCGATGATTATGGAGATAGTGATGATGTACTCTGTAATGCTTTCTTGGTATAGTCTATACAAGCAAAGAAGACATTCTGGCAAGATGGGAAAATGACTTCAACTCTGTCAATTTTGGTTCAAAAACTATACATTTGATCTTAAATTGTAGACAACATTCTGCTCTACAATTTGAGATCAAATTCATAAATTTGTAACTAATATTGACCGAGCTGGAGTAATTTTCTCATCTTGCCAGAATGTCTACTTTGCTTGTACAGACTACAGTAGTTATGTTATCGTTATCAGTTATCACCTCTGTAATGCTTTCCATCACACAAGCTGAGTTGACACGCAGTTACAATACACTTTACATGGTGACGCCGTGTCTTCTCAGTTAGAGAAAACTATAACTCAGTTATCTTATATAGTAAACAGTTAGAGAGAGCTCATCAAACTACTATTTCACATGTTACATGAGATGATTTCATTCATGTAGATTTTTTGATAAAAGTAGGTTTCTATCTCTACATTCGCAGGCACATGTCGGGCTCAATATGCACAAGAAACAAGTAGTTGCATGAAACAACGCAAATAAAGAATCAGCTAACCAGTGTGCGTTGTTCTATAAACTACGTGTTTCTATTGCATTTGACGCACATGTGCCGTGCGAATTTTGTAGTAATGAGAACCTACCTTAAGAATATCTGAGTTTGATAGTGATTTCATTAGGAAGGTGGTTGAAATTGTTATTATTATTTATTAAGAAGATTGAAATACAGTAGGATTGAAACACAGACAAAGTCCAAAACGTCTCTTCTTCCCAATTTTGGTTAAAATATTCAAAATAGAGGTTATGTCTACACTTAAAACTTAAATTATACGCAAATTTCAACTTCTGAAGGTAAAAAAAAACTATGAAACCGTATTTTAGAATTTGGAAGGTTGTTACATAAATAAAAAGAACCAAAATACGGATAATATTATTTAAAATATTAATTTTCACTTCAAATTTTGAAACCTAAAATAGATAGACTTTCATGAAACGAGCCCCCTGGACCCCCGACAGTATCTGCAGTGTAAATGAGTCAAACAGGGTCGCTTCGCTCGTCTGCAAATTCCGTTCAGAAGGCCAGGGTAAACCGGTAAAGGACAAAGAAAAAGTATTGTTGAATTCAGAAAAGAAACTCAGAGTATTAGTTATTGATGATTAGTTTCTTATTTGGTAGCCTATAAGAATGTAATATTCGCTAACTAGCTCCATTGCTTTTATTTTCTTGAACTTTTAATAATAGAGGTGGAACTTTTCTTTAGGAATTTTTTTTGAAGGTTTATATATAATCTAAGGTAATAATCTTATTGAAAAATTTTGATATTTTAGTGAGGATTCAAATATGATCTATTATATAATATATGATCCCTGAAAAAGGTTTATGTATTATTCCAATTTCTCCCTCATAGAATTAAGTATAGTATCTGGTAGAAAATAAACAATACAAAATAGTTAATCCTCAATATCTGTAGGAAACTCGTGAAAATATGTAGTTCAAAATGTTTAAGTACATAATTATTTGAACGGACCTACGTATTAGGCTATAGCACATGAATAGTATCACAAAAGTTACCTCTTGAGGAGGAAGTAAGCAAGGAAACTGAAAGAGTCTATAATGCTCGACTCTCATTGGCCAACTTCTGTTGGGGGGAGTGAGAGCTCTCGTCCAATCACAAAGCTTCATCGCATTCTCAGTAGTATCCAACATTTTCTCATCAAAAACAGCCATTTGCTTCTTACAGGCGTATCACAATTTCTTGAAATACCATGTCTTGAGAAACTGTTGAGAACATTGCTTCATCTAAAGCCGTGTATCGACAGTGCGAGACATGTACCGCGAATGCCTCAAGGTATAGTCTGTTGAAGCAAAAATGAACCTCTGGGAAGATGGCAAAATGACTCTAGCTCGGTCAATATTTGTTAAAAAATCTAAACAATCTGTTCTACAATATGAGACCACATTTATAATTCTTGAACCAATATTGTCCGAGCTAGAGTCATTTTCCCATCTTGTCAGAGGGTCTTTTTTGCTTCAACAGACTATACCTTGAGGCATTCGCGGCACATGCCTCGCACTGTCGATACGGGCCTTTTACAGACTCAGCTCGTCAATATTGGTTCAAAAATTATTGATTTGGTCTCAAATTGAAGATCGAAATGTTTCCTATGATTGAGACCATATCAATAATGTCTGAACCAATATTGACCGAGCTGGAGACTGGTGTAATACTCTTCTTTGCATGAACAGACAGTACCTTGAGGCATTCGCGGCACATGCCTCGCACTTTCGATACGCGGCTTAATACGTGTGTAATCTCCATATACAGTATCTTCTGTTTCTTCTTGAATGTAATAAAAAATAACAAGAAAAACCTACAGTATACATATAACCTTGCTCTTCAAAGGAAGTTTAACCGTGGGCACAGCTCAGTAAACACACCATTAATTGTTAATAGTTAGTACATAACTTAGTTGAAAAATTATA
The DNA here is from genome assembly GCA_017141385.1 of Sogatella furcifera. Lineage (NCBI taxonomy): Eukaryota > Metazoa > Arthropoda > Insecta > Hemiptera > Delphacidae > Sogatella > Sogatella furcifera. The sequence continues at coordinate 3,399,213 of CM029550.1, read as the reverse complement.
AAAATAAAAAATCATCAAAAGTTGTAAAATCAACAATACTTATCAACGTGAGACGTTATCGTAGATTCATTTCTTGCTTCTGTCTTTTTTAATTCATCATTCTTTCTTTTCCTTACATATTTCTTATCCTTTTTTGGAAGAAAATTGTTTCGTCTCTTCAGGAATCTTTCTTCTACTCTATTATTTGTTCAAGTGATAGTCACTAACGGCTCGTACCAACGAAACAGGTGAAGTGCCCGTATCTTTTACTGTAAAGCACTTCACCTGTTTCGTGGGCACGATGGGCACCAATGGTGATAGTATGATATTTTAAAACTTATTACAGTAGATGACTACATGCTACTTGTTCTATCAACTAACACGTGTTTCCAATTATAACTAAGAGTACAATAGTACATTATCTTCGTCATTTTTTGAGCATTTAAAAAACTCCCGTTTCATGATAACAGGGATTTCCTCATACACGCTTCCACTTTTCTGAGGTCCTGATATCAAAATTACAAGTTACAAGTTGGCATTTCATTATCTTAGTAGGTTGCGAAAATTTCCTCTAATTTTTACTCCCCCACTGCTGTATCGTGACTGTTCAATAATTGCTACAGTCTTTCCAAGCAAAGAAGACATTCGGGCAAGATGGGAAAATAACTCCAGCTTGGTCAATATTGATGCAAAAATTATAAATTTGGCCTCAAATTGTGGGAAACATTCTGTTCTACAATTTGAGATTGAATTTATAATTTTTGAACCAATATTGACCGAGTTGAAGTCATTTTTCCATGTTGTCGGAATGTCTTCTTTGCTTGGACAGACTATATATTCCATAGATTTGATGCGTGAAAAAGCCACGCTCCTACGCACAATGATGACTAGAAATGACTACAATTTTGACCGTGATAGTTTCTGGCGACGTAATTATACCGTTACAAACGATGGTTAGTTTGAGCAGAGTATTTTTTTCCGTTTTTTTCTATTTTCTTCGGTTCGTGCGGCGTTAGGTCAACAGCAGCTACATCTTTGTCATCCGCTTTTTCATTTTCCGCTGGAGGAAAACATTGTTCAGTCGCTAAATTACCGGATGAAGCCAAACTGAGAACAATCTAAAAACTCGTGATGAAAGCCATGCACAAAGTCAGATGAAACTGTTTTTGTGTACTTTGTGCGTGCTACTCGTTCCAGAATTCGAAAATCTTGGAGTCGGAATTTTTTTCGAGTATTTTGGGGTTGTAAAGCTATTGGAATCGTAGAAATCAATTAGATATAAGAAATAGGATAGAAGAAAATAGATAGTAGGATCGCAGAAATCAAGAATTTGGACATTTTTATCAAAATTGGAACAGAAGAAGTTTTGGGCTATAACGCCTGTTTCCTCGTTCCTTCAATTGTATTTTTCCAATGAAATAAATAAATGAGACAACTTTTAAACAGTTACTTGCAGTTTGCTACAGCAAAATGAACCGACTATTTCAATCACTTCTTCTTCTTCTTCTTCTTCTTCTTCTTCTTCTTCTTCTTCTTCCTCTTCTTCCTTCTTCTTCTTCTTCTTCTTCTTCTTCTTCTTTTTTCTTCTCCTCTCCTTCTTCTCCTCCTTCTTCTCCTCCTTCTTCCTCCTCCTGTTCTTGTTCTTCTTTTATTTTCTTCTCCTCTTTCTTCTTCTCTTCTCTTCTTCTCCTTCTCCTCCTTCTTCTTCTTCTCTTCTCCTCCTCCTCTCCTTCTTCTTCTTCTCCTTTCTTCTCCTCCTTCCTCCTCCTCCTTCTTCTCCTCCTTCTTCTTCCTCCTTCTCCTCCTTCTCTCCTCCTCCTCCTCCTCCTTCTTCTTCTTCTTCTTCTTCTTCTTCTTCTTCTTCTTTTCTTCCTTCTTCTTCTTCTTCTTGTTCTTCTTCTTCTTTTCTTCTTCTTCTTCTTCTTCTTCTTCTTCTTCTCCTCTTTCTTCTTCTTCTTCTCCTCCTTCTTCTTCTTCTTCTTTTTTCTTCTTCTTCTTCTTCTTCTTCTTCCTTCTTCTTCTTCTTCTTCTCCTCCTCTTCTTCTTCTTCTTCTTTTATTTTTCTTCTCCTCTTCTTCTTCTTCTTCTTCTCCTTCTCCTTCTTCTTCTTCTTCTTCTTTTTTTCTTCTCTTCTTCTTCTTCTTCTTCTGCCTTTACGGCGTATATAGTATAGCCTGGTCAAGCAAAGAAGACATTCTTTGGCAAGATGGAGAAATGGCTCAAGCTGGGTCAGTATTGGTTCAAAAATTATAAAGTTTGGTCTCACATTTTAGAAAATTGTTGAGATCAAATTTATAATTTTGAACCAATATTGACAAACTGCGGTCGTTTTTCCATATTGTCAGAATGTCTTCTTTGCTCAAACGGATTACTAGTCCTTACTATTAGTAGTAGATATAGTAATCCTTATATACTATTTATACTTAGTCTTATATAGTTGATACTTAAAACTCAAAGTAAGTAAATAATTACTGATAACTTATAGAAAAAGTACTTAGGAAATAGTATTAGTCAAGTACATCAGTGTATTGCTATTATTTCTGATAACTCCTCTCACAAAAAGCTTCATTAGACACAATCTCAAACATAAATTTGATAACTACTCTCACCAAAAGTCCTGTAAAACACAGTCTTAAACATAAATTTTATAACTTGATATCAATTTTATTAAAGAAGATTGAGTTTCTAAAGGTTAATTTGATATCATAAGAAGCTCTAACACACAGTCTCGAACATAAAGTTGATTACTCATCTCAAAGAAAGATCTATCAAACACAGTCTGAATAAACATACGTAAATCATTACGATTACATACAATAATGATTTAAACATACAGTAAAATCTTACTCATTAGAACTTTGATAATTTGAAAACCTCTATGAATTGTATGTTATGTCTTTCAAATTAAAAACTTTCTATTGTCTTTTACCTTTACTCTTGATATTTCAAACTTTCAATAATTCAAAGTAAAATGACTATTCCCTGAAATTTCAATTATTTGAACCTTGATATTTCTAAGACGTCTATGATTTGTATGTTTTATCTTTTACTTTTGACATTTTAAACTTTCAACAATTCAATTAAAGCTTCGACTTTGACATGAAGTTTTACTGTAATAAGGTCTTTAAAAATAACGTATGGAAACGTCCACAAAGACGCTTGTTACAGTCTGTCCAAGCAGAGAAGACCCTCTGGCAAGATGGGAGAATGACTCAAGCTCGGTCAATAATGGTTCAAAAATTATCAATTTGATCTCAAATTGTAGGAAGCTATTTGATCTACTTTTGAGATCATATTTATAATTCTTGAACGAATATTGACCAAGCTAGAGTCATTTTCCCATCTTCCCAGAAGGGTTTCTTTCCTTGGAAAGACTATACTTGCCTAGCTAACTGACTGACGTTCAAAACTACTTCAGTTACTTGAGTTAACATGTTTCACATTTGCTCCAGCATGTTTCTGATGTGCTTCTGAAGACTAAAAGCGAAAGGAAAGAAAGTGCACAACTTTCATTGCCAATCTAAAAAGATGAAAGTAACAGTATCAACCGCATATATGGTAATCGTAATATAATGTGTGCTGGCTGGCTACAATACAATGGACCCAGCGATAATTAACTTGACCGTTAATTGGATCCGTTAGTTGAGTGCAAGCGGTAAAGGGCGCACCACTGTTGCTTTCTGACTAATGTCAAAGAATATGTAGATATACTTTATATTCACTGCTAATGTAGGTGTTGAGGTGATTCAGAGATAGAGAGGAAGGAAGAGATTGAAAGTGTGAGAGAGAAAGAAATGTATTTGAAGAGAGTGAGAAAGAGGGAGAGATATAGAGTGAGAGAGAAACAATTTGAGAGAGAGAGAGTAAGAAAGAGTGAGAGAGAGGAAGAGTAAGAGTGTGAGAGAGAGTAACAGGAAAAGAGTTTGAGAGAGAAACAAAAAAAAGATCAAAAGTGTGTGAGAGAGAGGGAAAGGGAGTGAGTATGTGAAAAAGAAATTGAGTGAGAGAGAAAATTGATGAAAATGAGATGAAGAGGATGAGAATGAGAAAAAGGGGATGAGGAAAGATGAAGATGAAGAGTGAGGAAAGACGATGATAAAAAAAGGTGAATGAGAAAGAAAGAGCAGATGAGGAAGAGTGTGAGAGAAGGAGGGAGAGAACGTGTGTAAGAGAGGAGGTGACAGGTAGAGAGTGGATGAGAAAGAGAGTCAGAGTTTAGACATATAAATGTCCATTCTTGGAGAGAGATGTTCAAAGACATCTCTCCCATTAACACTCAACCATGGTAAAGAAAGAAAGAATGAAAGAAAGAATGAAAGAAAGAGAGAGAGAGAGAGAATGTGTGAGAGAGAGAGTGAGAGAGAGTGATAGGGGGAGAGAGAGAGAGAGAGATTAGATTAGATTACTTTATCCAAATAGATAACCAAATTTGTCTTAGATTCTTCATTGTTATATATATGAGTAAAACTAAATTATCTTATAAATTTCACAAAATAGAAACTTCTAGTAAAAATACGAAAAAACGGTGACGTAATAAATGAAAAACTTATACAAAATTTCGTTGTAGATTCTTCAAAATGAATAAGTAGTGTAAGTTATCTAATTGAAAAGGCGAATTTTAGACATATATATGTCCATTCTTGGGAAAGGATAATGAGGATATCCTTTCCATTAACACTTGGCCTTGGGTTGAAAAGTTATAACGAGCTATCAAGATCACTAAAGATAGTAAGAAAAATTATCATACAATTTAAAAACTAGATTTAAATGGATTAATACTTAATCGTATTCGAATTATATTATAAGAAGAATAACAATAAAAATGGTAATGGAAATAAGAAATGATATTATGGATTGACTTAAAGTGAAATAACTTAAAGTTGAATAAATTAAAGTAAAATTATTTACAAGTGAGAGAGAGAGAGAGAGAGATAAAATGATTATTTGCCTTTATTAAGAGAGAGAGAGAGAGAGAGTGAGAGAGAAAGAGTGTGTAAGAGATAAAAAGAGATTTTGAGAGAACTAACAGACCTTCTCCACTAAACACAGTGAATGCCCTTCCTTCATTAATTCCACTTCGCAACCGATAAATTCAGAATTTAGCGCTTTAATGCGCAAATTTCAAACGTTTTAGCCGTCCCTTGCTACAGTCTGTCCAAGCAAAGAAGACATTCTGGCAAGAAGGGAAAATTACTCCAGCTCGGTCAATGTTCATTCAAAAATTACAAATTTGGACTCAAATTGTAGGAAACATTCTAATCTACAATTCGAGACCAAATTTATGCTTTTTGAACCAATATTGACCGAGCTGGAGTCATTTTCCCATCTTGCCAGAATGTCATCCTTGCTTGGGCAGACTATAGCAGCCGAAGATAAATCGTGCGTTAATGCAGCTGCAATCGATGCTAGTACAGCTAATGTCAAAAATTAAGGCGGTTAGGGAATGACTTCATTAGTTCTCAGCTCTGTCAGGACAGTCAACGACCGGTCTGCGAGAATACTTCGGAAGGAGAGCAACACTACCTATACGAATTTGCTCTCGAAGACAGCTTCAGACTGTCCTGAATGAGCTGAGAATTGACAACAGTCATATGCCAACCGACTTAATTTTTGGGACCAAAACAATTAAACTAAAACAATTTCGGATAATGAATGTGCTTCTTTTCGTACAGCTGTTTAATTAAACAATTAATTAAACAAACAAATAAACAATTTAATTAAAGTTGACCGTTAAGGATGTTGAAAGTAGCTTGAATTTTAGTCGGCGAAATCTAAGTTGACGAAAACCCCCTCCACCAGAAAAATAGCTACGTTGTCATTTTGCGTGACATTGAAACTTCTCCTAACGCAAACACATTCAACTGAATGTTAAAAGTGACAGCGTATCTTCGGAAAAATCACGCGGTGTTGTGAAACTCACTATGTTTATGATAAACCAGCTGTTCGCAGCTCGAATATCCAAGTCGATTAGCTTCAATAATAGACCAGGGGCTGGAGGTAGTTGAGTATGCAAAATATGAGGACTTTCTCAACGGTTTCCTACTCAGAAAAGCATGCCGATTATGAATCCGGATGTTGCCAGGCGCTATTTTGGTGCAACAACCCCCCACAGCCCATTGTTGTTCACCCCCTTTTATCTATAGTAATCGTTCCGGAAAATTTAAATTCTAGGTACTAGAAGGTGAATGAAGACCGGTAAATGATCTCAACTCACTCTGGGCACTACAAGTAAAACTTATATGCAAATTTGACTGATCCTGAGTACCATTTTATACAGGGTGCCCGAAAAACTGCGGAAATTTGGTTCCTTTTTTAGTTCTTTGCAATTTACTTTGAAAGGAAACATTCTTAGGTGAAAAATAATCATACTATTGTTTAATAATTTATAATCATACTAAATGGACTGTGGGGGGTTGTTGCACCAAAATAGCGCCTGGCAACATCCGGATTCATAATCAGAATGTTTTTCTGAGTAGGAAACTGTTGAGAAAGTGCGGTCCTCACATTTTGCATACTCAACTACCTCCAGCCCCTGGTCTATAACTCCAATTTTTAACATACAAGGATTCATGCATATACCGCTCTCCTCACTTTGGAACTCTTGAGAGGCCAAATTACAATCTTCCGACTATTTTCGACATTTGGAAAAATAATTTCAATTGTTTTTGAACAACTTTCTCGCTTTTACCACCCACTTATCTTCTCAAACAAAAATGTTTCTAGATCATCGAAAATTTCATGTTTTCTGTTCGAGTAGACTCGACATTGACAAACATATTCATTAATTGAAACATAATTATTGGTTGGATATAGAAAATTCGAAAACCATTACAAAGCTTGAATTCTCCTTGTCATTTTGATATAAAAAACTTCATTTTTACTACAACCCATGATTGTGAGAGAAGTGATATACAAAAGAGAGTAATATTTTCGCGATTTTTAAATTTTTTCAAAAAAATCAAATTTCCTTTGAATCCTTCTTTTCAGGAACTTTCTTAATACTACTGGCATACCAAGGATAAAATTCTGCGTCAAGATATGGAGTTTAATCGCGAATTTGAAGATGTTCCAATTTCACACAATCTGGCAACGCAGCTATTTCCCGGGTGAAGAGAAAAACAGTCAACTTAGATTGCGCGGACTATAGGATGATTTTCTATCATAACTTGTTTTATAGTTTATATTAAAAATAAGATTTGTAATAATATTCACAAATTTGATGTTTTATAAGCAATACTCTACAAAGCCTAACAATCAAAGTTTAGCCATATTGAATTCCAAAATCCTCTTTAGTCAGATCAGTTAAATACTGTACTTTACGTCTTACTTTGTCAATCACCATTATTTTGAAGGGTTACAGTTGTGCCTATGAATTCAATTTTCACGTAGGCTGTAATGAATAAATTTGAATAAACTATATTGAAATTAACTTAAAAATTAGAAAATGACTTACTGACTTGAAGATCGATCAACAGACTAAAACTAACAACATTTGGCGAGAAAGCTAAATAGAGATGAAATCTATCATCATTGTAAATAAGGAATTTTCTGACTCGAGTTTTCAATTTTCCAGGCTAGGACTGAGACTGCTGATGGGAGAGTTTCCCGTGGAAAACGCGGTGGAAAATCTAGTGAAAGAGGCGACGCAGGGCTGGCAGGCAATACATTGCGACAAATTGTTTCCAAGGTAAGAGCGATTCGTCTTCACACTGTCATATATAAAGTAATATATACATATAGAGTAATATATAGTGTCATATATGGAGTAATTATAGAGTAGACGCCAAAGAAGCCTAGGTTTGCGAGTGTCTTCTATTCACGATAGCTCTCTCAGGACAGTGTAAAAGAGGTTTACGATGGTAAAACTGTTTTAAAAAATGTTTAAAACTTTATATATAGTTGTCACATTTTCATTTATTAATTATAGAGTAGACGCCAACGAAACCTAGGTTTGCGAGTGTCTTCTATCCACGATAGCTCTCTCAGGACAGTCTGAAAGAGGTCTACGATAGTGAAACTATTCAGTTGAGGTCGCTGTCGATGTGATTCGCTTTCGTAGATCTCTGGATATTTATTGGGATCAACACAGACAATTATTATGTTATCTAAATTTTGTGATAATCTTCCAAGTGGATGATTAATTATTATCAATTATCATTGACTCTGGATATATGTGTAAGTATATGAATGTACATAGTCAATGATACTATACAGGTATATACACTTCTGCATGAATTTGATCTGCTGTATTTAAAACTATACTATGTTTCTCAATACTGAAAACTGTGTTACCGATCCTTCACAGCTCTTTTGCTAACCTGGATTGTAATGACACCAAAAATTTAAAAGATAAGTCTCCTTATTCAATATAAAATGTTACTTCTAAACTAATGTTAAGATGTAAACGAATGTTTAGAACTAATGTTTCACATTTGCTCTATCTCTGCCATTCTATAGCATTTTACCAGTAGCACAATCTATGTCCCCAATCCTTTATTGAGTTATTGATAAGATATTTATAAATAGTATAGCATTTGAATCAAACAGTATAAAAATTATTGTTAAAAGAGAAGCATAAAACCTAGATTTACCTGCACCTGTAGCACATTTTACCAGGAATTATGTTAACAATCCTTTATTGAATTATTGATAAGATATTTATATAGTTTTGCCATTTAAAACAAACACAATATAAAAATTATTGTTAAAAGAGAAGCATGAAACCTAGATTTACCTTCACCAGTAACACATTTTACCAGGAACTATGTTAACAATCCTTTATTGAATTATTGATAAGATACCTGTATTTATATAGTTTTGCCATTTAAAACAAACACAATATAAAAATTATTGTTGAAAAAGGAGCATAAAACCTAGATTTACCTGCACCAGTAGCACATTTTACCAGGAACTATGTTAACAATCCTTTATCGAATTATTGATAAGATATTTATATAGTTTTGCCATTTGAAACAAACACAATATAAAAATTCTTGTTAAAAAAGAAGCATAAAACCTAGATTTACTTGCACCAGTAGCACATTTTACCAAGTAGCACATTTTACCAGGAATTATGTTAACAATCCTTTATTGAATTATTGATAAGATATTTATATAGTTTTGCCATTTGAAACAAACACAATATAAAAATTATTGTTGAAAGAGAAGCATAAAACCTAGATATACCTGCACCTATTTAGTAGGCTATATTTAAATAGTAGCCTAGCTTCTTCATCTGAATTGTAAGTCTACAAGTTCTATGATAGTGTACTTTAATAGACAAAACACAACTAATAAACTAATTATAGATTAATTTCAAATCGTAACATGAAAAACAGTTCGTTGTAGCCTATTGAAGTATTCGTGATAGAGATGTTTTTTATTAAATGTTTAAGGGGATTTGAAGAAATCTCTTCATCAAGGATTCAATTCTATCTATATTCTTACTGACGGGATTCTACGTGTATCTGAATTTGTTGCAAAATTTACAAATCATTGAGAAGAAGGCTATAGTTATCTCAAATTAGTGGAACCTCAAAATGAAGTCTTGTACTTTTTATCTCGTTCTCCAGTGCTTGTTTCCCAAAACATGAAGGAAGATATTGTTATAGAGCAGAAGATTTTCGGTTAAAAGAGACTTTTCACTAACAATAACCATGAACATGAAAAATAGTTCAATAAAGAGTGATGATGACAGCCTATATACAATCTTTCTAGACTGAATCTTCCCAATGAGAAAGTAATACAGATCTCTCCGTGGTTTCCAAAATGATTAGTTTTGAACATAATCAATGAACCATGAAAAGAGATAGTAGACTGTGGTTATTAGATCGACCTCTAAATAATAGAGATGTGATTCCAGGTTACTGGAATCCTGAAACCTGAAACCAATAATTCTAACTGTTTAGATCCGTTTGATATATTTGTAGCCTTGTTATTGTTCAGTAGCCTATTATTTAGTGCATATCATTTTCAAATTCTAAGAAAAGTTATTGTGTAAAAGATTTTTGTTTGTACAAAAGGAGAATAAATTTCATTTTTCATTTCATTTTCGAATAAGAGATGTTTCAATCAGATAGTTTCAAATAACTATAAATAATCAAAACATGTAATGCATTGAAAAAGGGTACTTTGATAATTATTTAACAAAAAAAAAACAGTTTCAAATGAGTTTGATGTTTTATAGATTAGTTTGATTTGGATTGATTTAGTCAACGTTAGTTTTGTATGACTGCCGATCTTGTAAACCATTAGTAAACAATACCTAAAATACCTCAAATTTCTGTGGAACATTTCAAGAAATACCTCAATTTCCCATCGAGGATGATTATTGAGGTTATTTTGCCGGTGGAACATCCTTTTAGGACTCCCCACCAAACGTGGCATACGATAATAATAATAACCTAAAATAGCAATCTTTCAATTGTTGCGATGTTTTCGTATTATTTTTTTCAGATTTTGAAGGCTGTTGTTGCCCGTATGGGTTCTAAATTTAAGTCAACGGGTAATGGGACGAGTGACAGTGATTTCAAAAAATCAATACCATGTTGGAATATCATACAAATACTCTTGAGCGGATTCTACGAATTAGTTAATTATGTCAAATGTTATCTTTTCATATTTTCTACCATTTTAATGAAATTTAGCTTAGTTATTTTACGAATTTAAAAGGTAAAAAAGCTTCTTGATACTTTTTGATACCCGATTTATTAGATGAAGGTTACGTGTTTATTCATCTTCTTCATCGTCAATTATAAATAACGTACCATCAATGTTACTTCCATCAAAATTAACAGTACGTCTATTTAACTTTCGAAATTGATAAATTCATAATTAAGCTGAAATCAGCCTCAAGTATAAAAAATAACGTACTGTTTATGTCGTTTATGAATATAATTAGTGAGTTTGTCCCACATCTCAAATTGATAAAGAAATTCCTGTAATCGGAAAGCAACTTCAATAAAAAAACTAGTTTATGAAAGAATTACGTGAATTTACATTAAATTGAGGTGAACCAGTAAAGAAAGCTGAAAATTCAGGTTAAAAATCAATTTTTTCTGGTGGGTTTACATCACTATTTACCCAATATTAGTGATCAAGTAATTGGCTCTATTATACACAGATCGTGGCAGTTGACTAATATATTTTCCCCTTTATTTTGGCATTCTCAAAGCCTCCATCCCCTAGGTCCGTATTCAGTCGTTTTTTTCGTGCTGCACAGTATAAGAGCAATCCTTAGCATATTATGCAGCATGCAATAAAGCACAAAAAAATCGACTAAAGAACTCGAGGTAGGCATGGCGAAGTTTCGGCCATGATTTACGGCTTGGCACGGTTTAGCGAAATTTCCTCCCCAACACAGTCGAGCCTTTCGATTTCCCCGATTTCTGGCAATTATCACGGCTTAGTCATCATCATCATCGTTTGCATACGAAATATAGTTTGTTAGATCAAAGAAGACATTCTGGCAAGATGGAAAAATACCTCCAGATCGGTCAGTATTGGTTAAAAAATTATATATTTGGGTTCAAACTGTAGAAAACAATCTTATCTATAATTTAAGACCAAATTTATAATTTTTGAATCAATATTGACCGAGCTTGAATCATTTTTCTATCTTGCTAAAAAGCCTTATTCGCTCGACCAAACTTTGGTCGCTCTTTTACAAGCGGCTAATTTTACAGGTCAACCGTTTAATGAATGCAGGTCATCGTCGCTAGTTTCTCAGCAAATAATCATAATAATAAGATTGCTGGTCATTCACAAAACACGGGAAAGCTTGCTGTAATTGCTCAAAACTTTGTGATGGAATCAGTCAGAAACACGAGAAAGCTGAAGTTTGAAGATCACTTTTACGAGAAAGTTATATCTGTTATCTTTCTGCTTTTCCTGAATCTCATATTTCAAGTATAATTTATTCATTTACTTGGTGAGAATACTACGTTAAGGAAGTCGAAGACTTACTTACTACGTATTTGGTTCTTTTACTGTTTTTGCACTAGATCCTAATACAAATACCATTGAACATTCATTGATAAAGTCGTAAATTAGATAAATATGATTCTGGAGAGGAACAACTTGGCCCGACCAGAAATGTTTCATTCGCGAATAGTGATGAACAATGTCCAAAACTGGTTATTTTCATTATCAACATTTAAATAGCCTACATGAATAAGTCATGCATTGAATAGCTCACAATTGAAAACATAAATAAGTTGTTTGCCACTTTACCGACATTAGTTTGAGAATTGTGTAACTTTAGCTCTTGATGGTAACTTTGGTCTTAATTAAAAGTGGTGTTAATTTCGAATGAATTAATTATTAAACTTGAGCTAAAGCTGACACTGAATTGTGGTATTAACTACAGTATATTAGATCAAGTCTTTCATGACTCGGGACAATCATACACATTACACATATTTGACTTTTAATATGTATACAACTTTCAACATAGAGTCAATGTCATTTTGAATGTTAATCACAGTACCCTTTTTTAACAGGGTACTGTGATCAACATTCAAAATAAAAAACAGTAAGAAAGTAGCCCTAAGATAAAGGAAACAGTCAATGTTATCATTAAAAAAGCCAAGTTATCCCAGTTTACTGGTTTTTATCTATAATAATAATAATAATAATAATAATTCATACATTCAATTCATCAAAGATATATGTGTCTATTTATTTCAGTGCAAAATAATAAAATTTCTATGGAAATGAGAAACAGGGAATTGCCAAAAATTTCTTGAATTCATAAATTAGTTGAATAAAAATATATTAAAAAATTTTCAGGTTAGGCTATGTAAAAATTTCATTTTCAGCCAAATGTTTCCACTGTAAGGAAGATATAATAATCCAGAAGTAATGAATAATCAATTTTGAATTTATAAAGGTTAATATGAAGCCAAATATCACAACAAATTTCAAAGTTTCATTAAAATAAATTATTATATTAAGCGAGCAATTTCTGTATGTATTAATATAGTGAACCACTGTACTGGTTGACAGTCTTCACTCAAATCAATAATCATTCCAATTTCAACTGGTCTAAAACCTACTCAAATTGACGAACTTGTCACTCAATCTGCGTCAGTTAACAGGCAAGTTGGCTCGGCGGAGCGGAGCGGCAGACAAACAACGCTTTCATAATAATTCGAGCAAAGTTTCGCCTTCCCGTTTGCAACTAACAACAACGGTCTTGCATTATAAATCCAGAACAAAGTGGAGAACGAAAAGCATCTGCCTACGATCTACTGCAGAGATGCCGACAATGCTCTCACAGTCCAAACTCAACTCGGGCTCTAGGCTATAGCCATAGGCTGACTATAGTCTGTACAAACAAAGAAGACCCTCTGGCAAGATGGGAAAATGACTCCAGCTTGGTCAATATTATATGTTCAATAATTATTATAAATGTGGTCTTAATAGTAGATAAAATTGTTTCCTACAATTTGAGATCAAATCAATATTTTTTTAACCAATATTGACCGAGCTTAGGCTGAGTATAGTCTGTACAAACAAAGAAGACCCTCTGGCAAGATGGGAAATGACTCCAGCTTGGTCAATATTATATGTTCAAAATTATTATAAATGTGGTCTTAATAGTAGATAAAATTGTTTTCTACAATTTGAGATCAAATCAATATTTTTTTAACCAATATTGACCGAGCTGGAGTCATTCTCCCATCTTACCAGAGGGTCTTCTTTGTTTGGACAGACTAGAGAAGAAGAAGAAGAAGAAGAAGAAGAAGAAGAAGAAGAAGAAGAAGAAGAAGAAGAAGAAGAAGAAGAAGAAGAAGAAGAAGAAGAAGAAGAAGAAGAAGAAGAAGAAGAAGAAGAAGAAGAAGAAGAAGAAGAAGAAGAAGAAGAAGAAGAAGAAGAAGAAGAAGAAGAAGAAGAAGAAGAAGAAGAAGAAGAAGAAGAAGAAGAAGAAGAAGAAGAAGAAGAAGAAGAAGAAGAAGAAGAAGAAGAAGAAGAAGAACAAGAATTTGTTCTTGTAGTAAGCGACCGTCATTAGGCTTACTAACGTGTGATGCGCCTAATGCTTTTCCCGGCGTTCGCTTTCCCGACAACTGGCCTGTGAGATTTCCTCTCTCGGTGTCTTCCTTTTTCGGAGTTTTCCTTTCTCGGAGTTATCATCTTTCTGAGCTATCTTTTCTCGGAGTTTTCCTCTCTCGGCGGTTTCCTATCTGGGAGTTTCGGAGTTTTCCTTGCCCAAAGTTTTCCTTTCTCGCAGTTCTACTATCTCGGATTTTTCCTCTTTCGGAGTTTTCCTCTCTCAGTGTTTTCCTTTCTCGGAGTTTTACTCTCTCGGATTTCTCCTCTCTCGGATCTTTCCTATCTTGACATATCTTACTCGAAGCAATGCTGGTTTTCAGATTTGTTGTAATAGAAACCTTACTATACATATTCATGCTGGACAGTTGATTCAAATAATATTCAATTTATGAATAAAATAACTCAGAAATTCACAGTGAACTACGGTTCAAATCAAATCAAATCACTTTTATTTTGACAATATAAAATTACAATTGCACTTCACAAAAGAATATAATTTCAAAAAAGATAATTAAAATTTATCAGATTTCCGATTTATACGAATACTGTATAACCTATATATATAGTCGTCCATATACATATAGCAAAGAAGACCCTCTGGCAAGATGGGAATATGACTCAAGCTCGGTCAATATTGGTTAAAAAATTATTGATTTGGTCTCAAATGTTAGATCAGAATGTTTCCTACAATTGAGACCAAATCAATAATTTTTTGAACCAATATTGACCGAGCTGGAGTCATTTTCCAATCTTGCCAGAGGGTCTTCTTTGCTTGAACAGACTATACTTACACTCATTTATTTTCATGCTGAATAGTTGATTCAGATAGAATAATTGTAATGTAACTGATAATCCAATCAGAACTTTTGAAATTTATTTTCTTCCATGTATTATCACTCTATGAAAGTAATTTGAAGATTGAACCGAAAATGAATATACACCATGCTTTGAAAGGATGCTTTGATGCTTTTAGACTTGATTTGATAGGTGAATACTGAGTATTGACTCGAATTATATAGCATTTGAAGAGAGTTGTTTAGCAATAGCGTAACAGAAATGAATAGTCATACCACGTATTGAATAAAACTGAGAACGATACTATACTAATAATGAACGAGCCATTTTTCAGCCAGCTATCGATTATTCAATTTTCAATATTGATCAATTTATTATTTATTTGTTTGCTTGAAAGACCATTTCACACAAGAAATGAAATTATGAATTCTTCACAGAAAACATATTTAATTGGGAATCACAATAAACCTTTTATTTCACTGAAAATAATTATATCCCACATGGAAGAATCATTAGATACTGCAGTAAATTAACTGCTGGATAATAATAATAATAATAATAATAATAATAATTGATTAGAATCTCCATATATTGCTATATTCTAATCAATTATTATTATTATATACTACATGTTTTGACAAAAATATTATAAACTGAATAATAAGCAAGTTGAAGATTGCAGCCATTTCCATTGCCCTCCCCAATTCTCTTGACAGTTCGAAATCGTTCCGAATTCAGCCAGCAGATGGCGGTAGCAATAGGGTACCTAGCTTCGACGTCCATTGGTCGCGCCTCCAAGCTCCGCCTACGCTCTGATTGACAAGTGACATCGGTTCGAAAAGTTTCGAAATTCGACCAGAAGATGGCAGCAGTTGTCGGGTGATGTTTCAATAATTTGACACGCCTCCATACCCCACCTGCTCTTTTCTGATTGGTTGACCGTGTTTCGTGAGTTCTGCTTTTAGAAAATGGCTACTAGCGAGAAAATGGTGGATGGTGAAACACACAATGCAAGAGAATGATTCACACAACTGATTTACTATTTACCACTGGCGGCTTGTACCCATGAAACAGGTGAAGTGTCCGTATATTCTACTGTACAGCACTTCACCTGTTTCGTGGGCACGAGCCGCCAGTGCTATAAACCTACTTTTGCCAATACAGTATAGTTTATAGATTTATTCAAGTTATCACAATTTTATCAAGTTGAAGGAACTACTTATTTATAGAATTTAATTCATTGCAATTTATATCGTGTCACTAAGGCCTAAATAGTTTTGTAGTTTATAGTTTATTCCTGAATGAAATCGAAATGGTATTACAATCGGTTACACCTCTGTTACCCTACCTACAGTCTTTTTTTACGTGTAACCTGGCTGGCTCAGGTCTGGTGCCAGAGTTTTCAGGTCGCTCCTGATCAATTTCAGGGCCTCTGACATGACTTAACGACTGTTTTTAGGCAGCTGGGACCGACGTCTTAACGTGTCCATCCGAAACACGGGAAAGTGGCCTGAGAAAAATTCCTGGTCTGACCTGGGTTTAAACCCGGGACCTTTGGGTTGCAACGCCAGCGCCTAACCCACTCAGCTACGCCACCCCCTACAGTAATGCGAGAGTATTAGTTTCATCTCACCCGATAAGACTCAATTTGTGAAATGCTTAAACTTTAATTGATTAGAAGTTATAAGAAACCATTGATAATATTTTGAAAGACAGAAATAAGAGTAATGATTTACAAGGAGATCTCGATATCTCAATGGAAAAGTCCTGAGAGAGAGAGTCCGCTCATTACCATTGCAAGTGAATTATTTATTGAACTGTCACTGTAAAGATTTATTATTCATGTGTGTCAGTGTGTGATATGTGATAAAAAGAGAAAATAATCAATGATTCTATAGAGACTGTATACTGATTAACGATACTATATCGAAAATAATGTATTTAATAATAGGGATTTACTGCTTTCCTGTGTTCAGTACCTGAGTTTCTCATTGGTACTTGATTTCTTCACAAGGATACTCACAAAGTCCATTAGTACATGAGAGTGAAAGCATTCTAATGTGCTTTCTGTGTTGCTACAATTTCTAAGCAGTGCAATAATATCAGTACTCGTCGTTTTTCAATTAAACGCTTTGGCTTTAGTCATTTTTCAATGTGACGGTGGAGCCATTTAATAGTAAAAGCCTTATAAAATGGTGAAAGTACTCATGGGACCTATAACATTCTATGTGGGGAGATGGATGTTATAAGCTTACAAGCCGAGACCTTTCACATCTCTGGTATAGTCTATCCAAGCGTAGAAGACATTCTGGCAAGATGGGAAAATGACTCAAGCCCGGTCAATATTGGTTAAAAATTTATGAATTTGTCTTAAATTGTAGAAAACATTCTGCTCTATAATTCGAAATCGAATTTGTAATATTTGAACGAATATTGATCGAGCTGGAGTAATTTTCTCATCTTGCCAGAATGTCTTCTTTGCTTGAACAGCCTACTACAGGCGGTGATTGAAATTAGAGTAGCTGAAGCCAAAAAATTAGTTGGCGAATGACTATCACCAATGCTTAGCTCTGTCAGGGCTGTCGCTGAGCGGTCTCCAATAGCATACATTTCTTAGCTATATAAATTTATTAGCATAGATAACTTGAAACTCACTGCAGAGCCCACTTGAGTGTGATTAATTCTCTATAGGTTTGATAAATCTCATCGAGATTAGCCTTAGGAAACGGTTTCACTTTTGAAGACAGCTTTCAGACTGCCCTAACAGAGCTGAGTATCAATCAATTTTATTCGTTAACCATTTTTGGCGCCTGTTATACTTTTTTCTTAACAATTTTTGTAAAGAAGTAAGTTGGAAGATTTTCCATAGATAACTTGAAATTCGTGATCAAACAAAGGGATTTTGAAAAACTTTAATGCTTCATTCATCAGAATAGCTGAAAGTTTATAGTTTTTAAATTCGTTCAGTCTCATTTGATTTGATTGAACTCTTGGAGATCCAGTGAAATCAACCACTCACTATTTACTATCAATCTATAGTCTGCCCGAACAGAGAAGACCCTCTGGCAAGATGAGAAAATGACTCTAGCTTAGTCAATATTTGTTCAAGAATTATACCTAAATTTGGTCTTGATAGTAGATAAAACTGTTTCCTACAATTTGAGACCTAATTGATAATTTTTGAACCAATATTGACCGAGCTTGAGTCATTCTCCCATCTTGCCAGAGGGTCTTCTTTGCTTGGATAGACTATAACTAGCATTGCCTCGCAATTGACGTTTCTTAAGTTCTTCACTTTTGCTGTCAAAATTTGTGAATAATTTAATTTTTAATGTGAACTCAACCTTTATTTCTATCAACTAAATTCCCATCAAAATTGGGATGAAGGAGCTTTTTGAACTTTATGTTTGAGTTTCTATCTCATTGTATATTGCAATCCAGTAGATAAATAATAATGATAATAATCTCATGAAGGTTTCATACAAGCTCTCACAATTTCACTGGCGACTCGTACCCACTAAATAGGTAAAGTGCTGTACAGTAAAAGATACGGGCACTTCACCTGTTCCGTGGGCACAAGCCGCCAGTGCGCAATTATGAATCTGACTTTCGTTTTCGAGATTCGAATTCTTCAATTACTTTAATGTAGGTTCAATCTTCAATCGAGTGATAATTCAATTAAAATCAGACTAAAGTTGGTGCTTCAATTGAATTAATACGTCATTTGAATGCATATTGGGAGACAAATGTTCTCTTAATTACTTTTGAAGTTCAAATGTCGTATTAGTATAAGTTTCTTCAGCTTCAATAGCTCACTGAATTCAAAATCACTGCTTCACTAAAAACCAATTTATCTCCTCTGGCTCATTAGCTTGGGATAGAATAGGCTCATTAGATATAATTGAGACTCTCTAAAAGTCTAAACACTGGTAGCTGCACATACAGGAAATGATTCTTCATTTGATTAATTATCCATATAATCGATAATTATATGATTGACATTGACAACGTTGTGTGTTGTATCAATACCATCTATAGTAACTTCACTGGAATGATAAATTATATTTTTGTTCACTGCAGAGTCCACTTGAGTGTGATTTCTCTTTAGGACGAAAATAAAATTATACTATATATCTCTCGGGTTATCTGTTCAAAAACATTGAATGATGAATGTTAATTACAGTACCCTTTTCAATTATTTTTATTCATAAATAACATGTTTCAACTATTAATAGTAATTTTCAAATGCTCAATTTGCAGAGGAAACATTGAATGATGGAGTTTAAAATATATTTTTTTATTCTTATTCGCTTCTTATGACATTTCATCAATAAGTATAAAATTTAAACGGTTAGAATCATGTAAATGAATAGGAGAGAAATAGAAAGATACAAGCGAGATGTCACATTATTATTTGTTAATTTTTGAAGCTTTCCTTATTACCACTCACTATAAATTGACGTCAAAATGTTAGTCAGTTTCATCTGTTCATTAGACGCTACAACAGCTGATGTTATCAATTCGAGTGGTAAGCCTAGATCATGTTTTTGAAATCAAAAGAGACAATATTTATATACTTCACATCAGCTGGGTAACCGCCCAACTTTTTGTCGACAGTTACATACAGTAGAACGCCAATTATCCGAACTAGTTGGGACCGGGATCAATTCGGATAATTGGACATGGAATTGTATTAAATAAAACCAATGTGTTGAACTTAATCACATTTGAAAAATACAGTGTAGAGATGTTAAATTGGAACTTTAAAATAATTCAAATAAAAGTACCTTTTTTAAATTATTTGTATTCTTCACAACATGATTCGGCGTTCTAGAGACATTTTCAAGTGTAAATAACAGTAAAACGTTTTTTACAGTGAAAAATAAAAATATTTTAATAAAGGATATTTTGATATGAATTATTTTAAAGTTTTAATAAATACAGTAGCCCTAAGAAAAATAATTATTAGATGTTAAATTAATATGGAAAGCAAAACAAATATTGTACTAAACTAAGTACAACACATCGCCTCGCCGCGCTATTATTACGTTGTAAACGCTGCTTTTTAATTTATTGCTACGGTTAAGACCGATTCGGATAATTGGCAATTCGGTTGAAACGCGTTCGAAAAATCGGCGCTCTACTGAATACAAAAGCTAAGGTTGAGTATAAGAGAGGACCTGTGAGTCCTTACTCAGTTTATTACATTTGTAACAAACGGATTTGTATCAAGTCGATAAATATAAAATAATTACAATTGATGATTATATGAATAATAGAAGTTGTGCAATTTGTTATGGCGAATAAGAGAGTCAGAAACATTCGCCAATAAGGATGTAGTCGAATATCGTATAGTTTGAAGTGCTAAGCTCAGCTGGGAAACAATTTTTCAGTTTTATGGTTGGAAAAGAGGGAAACGTCAAGTTATTGGAAAATTTGATGGATTGACGGGGGCAAAACCAGGTTGGGAGAACAGATTCGACGCTGTTGGAAAGCTTTTGAAAGTAAAATCGATAGGATTTTACCCGAAAGTATACCGATAAAGTTTCAGAAAATTTAGCTTACCTACTACTGGAGAATCTTAAGATATTTGCAAACTTCTGGTAAAAATCAGTGTGGTTTTTCTGAGAAAAGTGACACGATGAGCTCTTATGATCTACTAGCCGGCAGGCTCGCTTCGCTTGCCTTCTTCGCCTAGCAAGGAGGCTCCGCCCCCTGGACCCCCGACAGTTTTAGTGTCAAACTTCGCTTTGCTTGCCTGCAAAACCTGTCAGGTTTCAGTGTAAGCTGAGACAAACAGGCTCGCTTCGCTCGCCTGCAAATTCCGTTCAGAAGGGATTCGTAATTAATTGAACACATCATTTCTAGACCTATTCTGGACCTGTTTACCAAATTTCAACATTTTCTGCCCATTCGTTTTCGAAAAATCTAAGAAAAATTCCGAAAAATAGTAAAACAATAATATTGAGCGTAACCTTGGAAAGTATATCGGACATAGTTTGAAAATTGATTCAACATCTTCCAAATTAGTTCATATATAATCTCGGTGAACCATTGAAATCACATCGTCTTAGATTGATCGTATAAGGCGGATGATATGCAACCCGCAATACATCTATAGTTTTGAAAAACTGATTACTGGAGTAATCTTCAACGAATTTCAAAAAGATTTCAACGCATTTCTAAACCTTATCTGAACCTGCCCACCAAATATCAACATTTTCTACCAATTGGTTCTCGAAAAAATTTAGAAAACAACGAAAAACTATAGAAAAACTCGAATATTTGGTGTATCCTTATGAAGTTTGAAATATCCTTTCTTAGCGCGCCAACTGAACATGCCTACCAAATTTGAACGCATTCGGTACAGTGGATTTTTAGTTCTGGTGATGAATGAATCAGTCAGTCAGTTAGTGCCATTTCGCTTTTATAGATATAGATAGATGAGCTAACTATCTTGTTCGTGGTTAACGAGATGAGTATAATATTGGAGATGGATTAAACCAAAGTGTATAGAATAGTAGTACTACTATTCTATACACCTTGTGATTTGGTAAACAACTGTTTCATAATACTGTTTTATCGAGCGGTATTATATTGATAGCGGTATTTATATGATGCGGTAAGAAATGAATTGGAATTGGAGATTTTCCTATGAAGTCAATAATTGAAAATACACATAACTCAATTTTCAATTTAAAAAGACACGACAAAGATAATAGCCCACTCCATAATCCACTCGGGATTGTCGAAGTCCCGTTTTACCCACGACGATGTTTGGATGTAGGGCTTTTTCTTTATAAATTTCACTAGCTTGAATGAATCTGTAATTTCAGAGCTCGCTTTTCTTACGAATCTTTCTTATGATAAACTCAATGCCTTCATTAGCAAGACACTATCAGAAGCAGTATAATATAACAGACACTGTAAAGTAGACGAGAGTGAAAATGATAATTAGACATATAGAGACTGTCTGTATAATATATCTCTGTATGATTATACAGTCTTTATTATTAGACAGATCAAACATTATTTATATTATTTTTACAGGCCTCAAAAGAAGCTATTCCACTTGGAGTGCAGCTCATATTTACTGTCTGTATAAATATGACTTGTCTCTCTCTATTCGAGCAAAGCAGACATTCTCACATGATGTGAGAATAACTCCAGATTGGTCAATATTGTTCCAAGACTTATAAACTTCGTTTCAAATTGTAAAAAAATTTCTTCTCTACAATTCAAGACAAATTTTATAATTTTTGAACCAATATTGACCGAACTGGAGTCATTTTACCATCGTGCCAGAATGTCTTCTTTGCTCGACCAGACTATACCTCTTATACTGTATATGTATATTGTATTTTATACTGTATATTATATATTATCTTATACTTATAAAGCATATCTTATACTGTGCATATATTCTCTCATCTGTCTTTACTGTACAGACCCGCGTACTGTACTGTCGGCTACTGTATATCATAAAATCATAACCGAACAGTTGAAAAGTACGTCTCGCGACATTTTTGTAACACGCCCTTTGTCAGTTACAACGCAACGTAACGGTAACAGACCAATTTGAACTCGACTGTAGTTTATCAAGGGATTAGACTGTAACAAGAGCCACTCAAGGTGAAGCCATCTGAAAAATATAGGTTAGCCGGGCTTCAACAATATAGCTTTAAAAAAAATATATATATAATCGCTGGGCTTCGTAGCCATCTGAACAATACAGTAATAGCTGTAAAAATGTATATAATAACTGGGCTTTGTGAAGATATAGCTGTAAAAATATGTATAATAACTTGGTTTTATAGCTATCTGAACAATATAGCTGTAAAAATATATCTATAATAGTTGGGCTTCTTAAATGTCGTTACACGGCTATTAGTCGAAGCTAGCGGAAAATGTCTCCCGCTAAAAGCAGTACACTGTGAAAGATGTTCGACTAAAAGCAGTACTGTGACAGATGGGTCTCTCTTGCAATAAGGAAAAATGTGGCATTGAATTCGACGATCAGTTATAATTGTTGTAACGGTTGGGTGACACCTCGCTGTTCCCGAGTTTAGCTACTTCAGATTTGTCCCGATTTTGCTGCTTGTTATAGTCTGTCCAAGCGAAGAAGACATTCTGGCAAGATGGGAAAATAACTCCAGCTCGATCAATATTGGTTCAAAAATTGAAAATTTGGTCTCAAATTGTAGATCAGAATGTTTCCTACAGTTTGAGATCAAATTTTCAAATTTTGAACCAATATTGACCGAGCAGTAGTCATTTTCCCATCTTGCCAGAATGTCTTCTTTCGTTAGGAGGTTGGAATCAGATTCTGGAAAATCTAGGCTCTAGGGATAGCGTTGGAGACGTTGGCGGCTCGTACCCATGAAACAGGTGAAGTGCCCGTATCTTTTACTGTACAGCACTTCACCTATTTCGTGGGCGCGAGCCACCAGTGGTTGGAGATTGACCTTGATATAGTTGATGCCAAAATTTAAGGCGGTTGATGAATGATTGTTGTCAATGCTCAGCTCTGTTAGGATAGTCGGCGAGCGGTCTTCAAGAGCAGCTTCAGTAGATAGTTTTATTCTTGTACACAGCTTTCAGACTGTCCTGGCAGAGCTGAGCATTAATAAAAATAATTTTATTAATTTTTGACGTCTTCTATACTTCCCGTTCTTGTTCCTTGACATTTGAGCATGGCTGGTGTGATAATAGTTGATAGACTTGTTATATTGCCATACTGAACATTTTCAGTGTTTGATATACTGATGGGATACACTCCAGTTTCTCACAATTTATGCTATTGAATAATCACTTTTTACCAAAAAATGTTGAGGAGATTCACCATACGAAAATGAATGCTGTAGAAGTGTGAATGAACGAGTATTTTGTATTTAAGCTTTTATTATATTATATTATTGTTTATATAGAAGAAAACGACTCGTATTACAATGTAAATCTAGTAAATCACTCACTTTTGGCATAGTGAAGTGGGATGCATTTCACTCCCGAAGAAGAGCTTCATCAGCCTATTGTGCTTCTTTTTTTGTTAGGGTGATGCCCACATGGGCTCTTGGGCCTGTGCGTGGGTAATGGGAAGGATGATGATGAGAGATGAATGTACATACGTACTCCTTTAGGTGGGCTCCGAACCACCGAGAAGCGATTTTTGAGGCTCATAAATTGAATTCAGAGGAACCGGTCACCATTACAACAGTGGTATGGTAGAGGCACGTCGCTTATCTAATCTCACCGATTTAGACGCTCTCTACCACTGGGACAAACCATTATGTTAAAATACCACATCATCTCGTTACTGTGTCACATTTAGAAAAGTTGTTCAAGTTTTGGGGCATTCATTAGCTTGTTGAACTCAGCTATGTATACAATTATATTATTGAATAACTTTTATGAAAAGACACGATATTGTCAAACCAGATTTTCCAGAAAATCGAGATACCGGTTTCGATTGCTACAGAATTACTATCTCTGGTAAACGGAGTTAAAATTTTGCCTATATTCATTTAATATGGATAACTTCCACAATATCACATTCAAAACTACTCAACACGTAGGCTATTGAATAACTGAAGATGAAGATGAAGATGAAGATGAAGATGATGATGATGTTGATGATGATGATGATTGATGATGATGATGATGATGATGATGATGATGATGATGATGATGATGATGATGATGATGAATGATGATGATGATGATGATGATGATGATGATGATGATGATGATGATAATTCTTTCCAAAGGCAATAGTCGAAATCCAATACTGCACTTTCTTGAGAACCAGATTTCGGAAAACGCTTCCATTCTCCTAAAGCAATTTCACTAAAATTGGTCAGCGATCATTGCTCAATGAAAAATATTATCGGTAGTTCGCAGCTCTCACAATTCAAGGGAAATAGAACAACACAACTTTCACGCGGCGCCTACTCTGATAAAACATTATTTTCACCGGAAACTCAGCTAACCTTCATCCTGTGTTTACATTATTTTCCAACACTTTTCATAGTTTGGGAAGACACGCTGTAACAATGTAAAGTGTATTGGGACAGAGTGTCTTCTCAGCTAGCGCGAACTGAAACGTTGTGCTTTGTGTCTGAAAATGGAACGGTGTTGAACTAGGACCGGATCGGAGGAACAAGGTGCAATACGGTCACGAAACTAGAATTTTCTTTTATCCAAAAGAAATTATTGTTGGCTTTCGCGACAGAAGACTGCAAAACGGTGATGAAATTAAAATAAGTTACAATACCGGCGACCCGTTCCGATTCGTTTCGCTTCATTCTGAAGATTCGTGGGATTCACAATGCTCATGAATAGGAAGCACACCTATTAGATGATAAGAAAAACGCATGGAAACTACTGCAGGTGAAACTCACACAATTCGGAACTTATTCAGGTTTTGTCCTGAATCAGTTCACCAGAGTAGAGTTCGGAAATTATGGTAACCTACACAATGCAACTCACAATTCGGGTATTACTGTACACAATGAAGATCACAATTCGAAAACTACTGTACACAATACAATTCACAATTCGGGGAATATTGTACACAATGCAGAAGCCTACACAATTCACGAATTTTTCAAGTTTCGTGAATGTTACTCGTGTTAACAATTATCAGGGAAACTTACACGTTTTGTGAATAGTGTTCCGCGTGACAATTCATTTCACTTGACATGCATTCTGGTAGGCAATAATAATTTGTGAATTATTGTTCTGTGAAATTTTCGTTTTGTGAACGTTTGTCGTGCCAGTTCACCTGACTTGGCACATTTTGTTGAAATAGTTTTTCTCAATTAAAACAACAATGAAAGACTCATTACATCTTTATATCATGATGTTCAACAACGGTATATATGCCTACTGATGATTACTTCTATAGTGGAAATTTTTCAAAATGATAACGTGACTTTAGAAAATTAATATTTGTGAAAAAGATTGTTTCAATATTGTCCCATATCTTTCAACAGCTGTTCCCAACGAACTTGAATGGCAGTTGAATGACTGTCATTGATGCATTTGCATGTCAATATTGACCTGACAAGTCAATTTTGTGACTTAACAAGTAATGTGCGCTGCAAGTATACAGGACGCTGAAAAGTTAGGCGATTTCGTATGCTTCTTGTGCACTCCAATAGCTGATGTTGTCAGTCAGTAGCTAGACCTAGATGATGTTTTAGAAATCCAAAAAGAAATAGATACTTTACATCAGCTGTAAGTAGGTTAAATCACGTACAAGAGACAGACGTAACCGCCAAATTTCTTGGATTCAACTTTTGTTTCAAATTTCTTGGATTTGCTTCTCAGCTTATCCAGTTATAACACTTGAAGTCGTAGAATGTATTTTTGGCTCAATGTATTCAATCTTATTATTCGTTATTATTCGCATCAGTTTTTATTATTCGTATCTTAATTATTTAGCTTATCAGCTTAACCAGTCATGTTACTTGAAGTCATGTGACGTCATTTTCCCATATGCTCACTCTATCGAACAGTTTTATTTCGTATTTCTGATCAGATCTTCATTGTTAACAGTGAACTTATATATAAATTCAGGATTTTTTGAAGTGAAAAGTGTTTTTCAAAGTTGAAATTGCAATGTAAACATTCATTATCATCATCATCAAATAGTAAGAATATTGAATCCTATATATCTGTAATTTAGTAAGTTCCTTGTATATGTATTTCTTATTTGAACCAATCGTGTAATTAGATTTATGTTTGATTTTTAGAATCTTGGGCTTAAGATCGTGAATGCTGTACTCTACTTGGATAAAGTGAATAATCTAATCTAATATAATCATTCATTCACTATGTAGCCTAAACATCATCATCCACTTATCACCTTTGCTTAAAATACTTTATATAAGTCCCAATTGTAACAACAAATAAATATTCAATCTTATTGCATTGAAGAATCGATTGACTGCCTTGCCTCTAGGTTATTATTTGTTCCACAACAAGAAAATTTCCAAGGAGTCAAATGCAACAAGAGCCAGCTGAACAGGAAATTATTAGAGAAACCGTAATGCTAATTCAAGTGGCTTCCAGGGAATCATTACTTTTGTAGCCTATAGAACAGTTAGGCTTTTAGAAGAGTGTTCACCCGCCAGGAAACATTGTTAACTGGGGAAATGTTTTTATAGTTTGTCCAAACAAAGAAGACACTGTGGCAAGATGGGAAAATGACTCTAGCCCAGTCAATATGAGTTCACAAATTATAAAGTGGGTCCAAAGTTGTAGAAAACATTCTAATCTACAATTTGAGATTAAATTTATAATTTTTGAACCAATATTGACCAAGCTGGAGTCATTTTCCCATCCTGACAGAATGTCTTCTTTGCTTGGCAGACTATATATTCGCGTTGAATAGAATTGTCAAGTGTTCGAGTTGACTGCAACTGCTCTGTAAATCGGTTTATTCGACGTTCATTAAGTGCAAAGCCCTATTCACCGGCTGAAAGTGCAGCTGGATTTCTTGCGATTCATTATTCTTGCAATGACACGATATTGAAGCTGGGATAAAAGTTCAATGGTTCGCTTGCACTATAGAGAAATTATTCTTTAGAGTGTATACTCAGACTGTATGATTATATTCTGAGAAAATATTCCCAGGCTGTATACTCTCGTCATAATATGCAGTTTTTGAGGGCTGCACTCACCATTGAATCAGATCTAATTGATATTGATCAGATCAGGGCAGTTTGATTCTAGTACAATGTAAGGGAAAAGCACCAGTAGTGGCCACTTGAAATGTTCTTTCTCTATAATACGAGTTTGATGCTTTCAAATGGCTTCTAAACCTGCTAGAGGCTTAGCTAATACTATTTAGCAGCTAAATAGTCCGAGTAGAAGCTTGCAGAGCATCATTAGAGATTTTTGCGAGAAATTCATTGTCGCTGTTACACTCGAATACATGGTTTCAGTAAGACGTTCAGTTTTCTCTAAGACGTTTCAGTATGAAGGCATGTATACAAATTGTTCTATTATGACTAGGAAGTTTGTAAATTACGCTATTTCTGTTGTTAGAATTATTCTCTAGAATGTGTAGATGATATTCAGAAGGTTTGTAGCCAAATACAACTGATATTTTGGCATAAAAGCAGACTGGCCACTGCTAGAGCAAGAAACTGTGGAAAATCTAGTAGTGGCCACCTAGTGGATATTGTTGTAGAAGTTATAGATATTGATGTAATTTAAATCTATGCTCTTTTAAGACTGTTTTGAATAGGTTAAAGAGGCAAAATAACTTTTAACTTTACAACATCTATTTTCATGTTTAACCTAACTTTCATAGTGGCTTGTAACCAACAACAATGCATTACTATTTCAACTCATTTTAATAAAACATATTATCATTTCTGGCGTTATAATCATGTTCTGGAATGTGAAATTAACTTGCTCAAATGATTTCAACAATCAGCTTGAAAAATTGAATTTTTAATGAGCATAAAACATCATGTGGCCACTATAGACACCTGGCCACTACTGAAACATAGTGGCCACTTTAGAATCAAAATAGAGTTTCACGAAAAATTTAATTACTCATTTGTTAATCGACATATTCGCTATTTCAAGGAATATGTCAATCAAAAAGGATCTGGGCTACATTTTTATTGATTTTTGGATGAGATAACTGATAATATGGACCCACAATTCGGCATAAACTATGAAAAATTCCTTAAACATGGCCACTACTGGTGCTTTACCTTTACCAATTTAATACCTTTATTAGGCAGGGCACTCGCGTGGTGTTTCGGCGCCCTGTGCAAGATCTCTGCAGGCCCCCCTCACATTATGAGACGGATGCAATTCAACATATAATAATATATTCTAAGCCAAACATGATTCAAGCTGCCTTACATCTTCACAGTTTACTCATTTGTAATCGCAATGTTGCTTGTTGTGTAGCAAAAAAGGATTATCGGGACTTTCTTATTCTAATGTATTGTTTTGTATTTTTATGTACTCTCATGTACTCAGACATGTAATACGTGATAAGCAAAAGCGTAAGAGAAATGAATAAAAAATAAGTATAGGCTACCTGCTACATTAAGCAAAACTGTAACATTGTAGATTGTACCCACTGGCGGTTCGTGCCCACAAAAAAGGTGAAGTGCTGTACGGTAAAAGATACGGACACTTCACCTATTCCGTGGGTACGAGCCGCCAGTGATTGTACCGTAATTTATCATTTAGAGCAATTTAAAATGATGCTTGGATATTTCTGGTTAGGATAAGTTGGAAATGAAAATACGTGTACTGGGTACTGTATTAATTGAAGAAAATGTTTTTAGCGACTTATTGATTACTCAGTTATCAATAATTAATCGATTTATTTCTATTTATTTGCATGAAAGCACATAATAAGGGAGAACATTATAAATTCTTCACAGGAAAAATATCGGGAATCATCATAGATCTTTAGTTTCACTGAAAATATGTTTGTCCTAACAAAAATTGGGAACTTAATAACAAGCAAATTGAAGATTGTAGCCATTTTCACCGCCCTCCTCAACTTTATTGAGAAAACATTCGAAACAAGTTAGTGCTGAATTCAGCCAGCAGATGGCAGTAGCAATAGGGTGATTTGTTTCGACTTCTATTAGACACGCCTACAAGCTCCGCCTATGTTAGGCCATGATGACGTAATGGTCATCAGCCAATGAGAGGGCGTTGTGGGCGTTGACTTGTACTGGCTTGTGATTGGTCGACAGAGTGGAGGTAGCTGTTAGCCACCAATAGAATTGAATTTAAGAGGGGCGTTTCTCAGCTTACATTCAGTAGTGTGAGGTGGTCAGTCACCAATAGAATTAACTTTAAAGGTACGATTCCCAAGCGTCTAGTTGCCGCGCAGCTTGAGCTACCCGGCTCTAAATTCGCTGCTAGAGCTGTCCAGCTCTAGCTGCGTTGCACTAGTCATTACAACTCTATTCACATAACTATATAATATATTATAGATATCTATAGACTTCTATAATATATTATATTATAGAGTATACTCTGTTATTAGGGCTACTAATGTATACTGAATGAATAAATAGTAAAATTCATTTGGAAATGACTTAAAAAGTTTGAAAGTGTGTGTAGAGCCAGGCATTGGGAATCGTACCTTGAGAGGGGCGTTTCTCAGCTTACATTGATCGCGTTTTCTCAATTCATAATGATGAATGAGTTAATGTAGAGAGATGATACAGAGGAAATAATTACTTGTGATTTCAAGTTGTTGGTGGAAAAATTCTCTTTCAAATATTAGAAAAAATATTCAAATGGCCCAATTGAAATTTTTCTATTTGAAATTCCTGTTTTGCTTTGGTCACCGCGGCGCCCCCGATGATTGTTTATTCTGGTTGATGATTGATTATTAACCTCTGCCGTATAGTGGAGTGAATATGAAACTGGCAACCAGCTGTAGGGCTAAGCCCTTCAAGGGCTGTTGAGTCATTGACATAATTATCATTTGAGTAGGAAAATGCTTCCCAATAATTAAATGTCGAGATGCATTGATACAGTATGTCTGTGCATGATCAAGTATGAACCCAAGTGATAGTTTATCTCACTCATTTACTCTTCAATGGAATTATCATATCCATAACAAATGGAATTATGAATAACAATAAAAGTTTAATAGACTGTAATCAATAATTCATAATTCGATATTTTATCATTACTCGATAATTAACAACAAACATAAAAACAGAGCAATGACTGTAATCATCATCATAAACATAATTGCGATAATGTAGGCCTATTCGAGAGTCCTGTGAATGTAAATTTGAGCAAAGCTAAATAATTCACAAGAAAATCTGTTCATTGTGAAATGATTGAAATTCAGGAATCATAACCATGTAGAGGGGAGTCGATTAATTTCCACTGCACTGGTGGCTCGTGCCCACGAAACAGGTGAAGTGCTCGTATCTTTTACTGTACAGCACTTCACTTGTTTCGTGGGGATGAGCCGCCAGTAATTTATAATAGAGTTGAATCAGCAAGCAAAGCTGTTCAATTGAGCAATAATTGTAATTTCGTACTCGTAATCATGAAGTGGTAAGTCAGGAGTCTAAATGTCTGGTGCAATTACTCAACAATTCCAATGTGAAATTGATTATAATCAACAAGCAATTTTGTCCATCAACAAGGAATTGGTTTTCAAGCAAAGATTGAAATTTCGTAATCATCATATCATAATGCAGTCTGCTAAATTCTACGACAATTCAATGGTTGAAACAGTTTCACGATAGCCTATGTCAAATAGTTGTCAAATGATTGGAATCTTAATAATATCATTAATATGATCATCGTAATAATATTATTTTGTACAGGGGCATCTGATAAAAAACTGTCCCCAAACACAAAATGATTGATATTAATGGATTCATAACACTCAAATATCGATCATCGAGTTCTGACAGGTACAGTCTGCCCAAACGAAGAAGACATTCTGGTAAGATGGGGAAATGACTTCACCTCCGTCAATAGTCGTTCAAAAATAATGAATTCCGTTTCAAATTGTAGGAAACATCCAGATCTACGATTTGAGACCAATTCTACTATATTTGAATCAATATTGACCGAGTTGGAGTCATTTTCCCATCTTGCCAGAATGTCTTCTTTGCTGGGACACTGGTACATCCGTTTCTCTCTGTGAAATCTCATTAATTTTCTCCATCTCTCTATAGTCTGTCCAAGAAAAGAAGACATTCTGGCAAGATGGGAAAATGACTCCAGCTCGGTCAGTATTCGATCGAAAATTTGAAATTTGATCTCAAATTGTAGAAAACATTCTGATCTACAATTTGAGCCCTGATTAATAATTTTTGAATCAATATTGACTGAGCTGAAGTCATTTTCGCATCTTGCCAGAATGTCTTCTTTGCTTGGACAGACGATACTCTCTCAATCGGGAGCAATCAAGCAAAGGTCACGGTTATTTTGGAACGTTAAGCTCTATTTATAGTGCTGGCGCTACCTAAACAAAGTAATAGGACCGATTAGTGAGCTCAATCTACTCAATCGCTGATTTCTGATTGTGTTTGACACTGTTTTGCTGATTATGACCAAAACTAAGTTTAAAATCAAGGTATAAAAGGGAAATTTAATGCCAATCTGCTTATAATCTTTGAGAAATTCCGAAAATTTGAAGATTGTATAAATACAATAATAAATTTTTATTATGATTGAATACTGTATTTCGTTCTTACTTCAATCACTGATTTCTGATTGTGCTTGAAACTTTTTTTTGACAGTTCAAATTCAGGGAGAGAAAAGGAGAGTTGCTGTCAATTAGCTGGGTGGGGTGGCGTAGCTGAGTGGGTTGAGTGCTGGCTTTGCAACCCAAAGGTCCCTGGTTCAAACCCTGGTCAGACCAGAAATTTTTCTCAAGCCATTTCCCCGTGTTTCGGATGGACACGTTAAGCCATCGGTCCCGGCTGCCTAAAAACAGTCGTTAAGTCATGTCAGAGGCCCTGAAATTGATCAGGAGCGACCTGAAAACTCTGACACCAGACCTGAGCCAGCCAGGTTACACGAATATTATTATTATTAGCTATGAATCTCTGATAAATTTTGAAAATTTGAAGGTTCTTATACTTGTTCCTTAGGCCGGTATTACACGATAATATTTCTATTATCATATATGATCATATGGAAGGAGATGAAAATAGGATTTCGTATTTTCATCTCTTTCCATATGATCAACTATGATAATAGAAGTATTATCGTGTAATACCGGCCTTACTTAAGGGGGATCTTAAGCAACCTGATGAATAAAATAGAGAAAATTTTATAATAGAGGAGTTGTTTCTCTATCCAAATGAAAGTATCTTCCACATAAATATTTATAGATAGTATGTATAAGTATGCATACACAGCATGCTTGCTGTTAGAATCACCATTTTGTAACGAATCATTTTGTATGAACCGCTAAGGGGGGAGGAGCTTGTCTAGGCCAATGGCAGACGTTCACTGTGATTGGTTCAATAAACTAACAATGATGGTGCTCGACCTATAGCACTGGCGGCTCGTGCCCACAAAACAGGTGAAGTGCTGTACAGTAAAAGATACGGGCACTTCACCTGTTTCGTGGGTACGAGCCGCCAGTGACCTATAGTATAAATACTGCTGCTCTTCACTTCAAGTTCACCAGAGATTGATAATGGAGTAACAACTGGAACCGGTATTTCGATTTTTAACGATTCTGTGATATAACAATATTATTCACTGGCGATAATATACGAGTAAATCATATTTCCACTTGTCAAACCTAGTCTTGAATAAGCTTCAAGTACTTCAGAAACTCTGATAATTGAAGATTTATCGTATTTCGCTCTTAATCGGTTAGTTTTTTTTGTAAATGTATTGGGGAGATGGTAATTTTGGGAGTATTATTTCCATTTGAGGAGCTGATCAGAATAATAGCTGTTAATTCATTAATGAAATAAAAAAAATTATCTGAATTTGAGTAAACGTCGAACTGAATTCATGTGATAATCTGTTCCATCTTCCATTGAGATTTTGAGTTGTGGAGTGATTGATTATTTTAATTTTAAGGAGTAGGCTTTAATTATTCGACAGATATTCGTGATTAGTGAGGATATTGGTACTTGTTAGAGATCTCAACAAAAAATTGGTGGCAGGCGAATGATGAATTTAAAATAAACAACTGATTCTACGCTGAAAGATTAGATTGATAGTGTTGAAGAAAGAGACAGATAGTGAACAAAATAGTGTTATTCTGATCAGCTAACTTACCCGCCATAGTTTTGTTCTTGGGGGCTCTATCCTTGATTAGTTTTGTAGAATAATAATTATAGATCCAATTTGCTACGAATAAAAATAATGTCAATCTTGAATCACATTGGCTTCAAATGTAAACGACAGAAAAAACTGTGAACATGCACACGCATAGTATGCAAGTGATAACCTTTTTTATCAAGAGGAACCTGATTATCATCTGCCGGATATTCTTGAGGATATTGGGATGAGATGACTTGCGCGATATAGAGCTTGCAACCCTCCAATCGATAAGTTATTGCCTTTGCTGTGGCTTTGGTTGATGTAGGTAAGCCACAATTTCACAAAGTTGTTTGCTGCCTCCCTTCTGAGGTGAGCCACACACCCACGTATAATCTTTCCAGACAAAGAAGACATTCTTGCAAGATGGGAAAATGACTCTAGCTCGGCCATTATTGGTTCGAAAATTATAAATTTGGTGTCAAACTATAGAGAACATATTTATCTACAATTTAAGATTGAATTTATAATTTTTGAACCATTATTGACCGAGCTAGAGTAATTTTCCCATCTTGCCAGAATGTCTTCTTTGCCTAGACAGACTATATGTGACGGAGTCCATTCATCCACTTGTTAATCGAAATGAAATGTGGGAAACATCGTTAAACTCACGTCATTAAATTCATTCATTCACTTATATTATTGAATGGCAGAGTACATTCAACCACCCACTCGTTAACTGACGTAAGAATGAGGGTAACATCCAAGGATGACGTCATTGAACCGCTATCAAATTTATTTATTTACTTATTTATCGTATGGCAGAGTCCATCCGTTGTTGAATGACGTAGGGATGAGGGAAAAAACATTGTAGACTGACGTCATTAAACGGCTATCAAATTTATTTATTTTTGCATGTGCTATCGCTCATTATTGTCTGTTACATGATAAATAAACCGATCAAATTTGATATTAACTTTGCAGCATTGTAGGAAAGATATTCATGTGGAAAATTGTGAGGTAAAACATCAACATAAATCCGACAGTGTTGGCCGAGTGGTCCGGGGCGTTACAACCTTCAATCCACTAGCGCTACCCGGTCGTGGGTTCAAATCCCTCAAAGGCATGGTCGTTTAACAATCATCCTCGCTCTCCCCATTGAACACGCACAAGTAAAATTGAATACTTATGCGGTCATCATCCGTAACAAAATAGTATCTTTACTATTACATGTAGAGGTATAGATGGGGAAAAAATGAATAAATAAAACATGTGAATCAATATTCCATATAGTGTGAAATGTATATTTCTTTATACAGGGTGTTTCAGGAGGAATGTGCTATACTTTACAGGCTGATTCCTTACACCAAGTAGACAGAAAAGTTCCATGGGACTAACCCCCAAAAACGCTTTGTTACCGAGATAACAATGGCGGAAAATTGAGATTTTTCAAAATATATTAATTTTTCTAATCTTTTAGAGGCTTTTGTGAGGTTCTAAAATAATCAATTCCTATGTAAAATTAGCTGAGGAATGTAATGAAACCAGTCTGAAGTCTGTAACTTCAACGGTTATTGAGATAATTGTAAAAATATGCTAAAAATCGCCATTTTTTAACAATAAGGGTTATAACTGGATAAGGAATCATAAAATTGTATTTTTTATTAATGGAAGTTTAAGAGAGTCGGATTCTTAAGAAAACGTTAAATGGCGGCGATTGTGTAAATCTTACCCAAATCTTAGAAATGGCGATCAAAAATCGCAAAATCGCTACTAAACACAAATTCATCACTTGTGCTATGTTTTGTCAATTTTTCGCCATTGTTATCTCGGTAACAAAGCGTTTTTGGGGGTTGGCCCCATGGAACTTTTTTGTCTACTTGGTGTAAGGAATCAGCCTGAGAAGTATTGCACATTCCTCCTGAAACACCCTGTATAGGCTACATGAAAAGATCCTAAAGCTATCATAATTCGAAAACCTTCTTATGATAGTGACGAGTCTAGAAAGATGAAGGACTCAATCATTGATCCTTAACATTCACGTTTATTAAATGAAAGACTAGACATTTCCACAGAAACAACTTTTATTAAAATACTACGAAATTTTCACAACTACTTTTTAGATTTCTATAAGGATATCGAGATAGGTACAGGTTCGGTTGTCAATCTCTGGTAAACTGAACTGAAATTTCTGTGTAAACCAAACGTTTTACCTTGTAATACAGTTTATAGAGTACTGTACTAGACTGATAACTATACTGGCGGCTCGTGCCCACGAAACAGATGAAGTGCTGTACAGTAAAAGATACGTGCACTTCATATGTTTCGTGGGTACGAGACGCCAGTGGATTACTAACTCCATGAATAAATTTGTCCTCTAAACTAGCAGATTGAACACAGAGCTCCCGCAGTGAGTTAAACTTTACGATGGAACTTTACACTGTTAACCATGAAGGGGACTGCGATGTGAACGCCTTGATCATTAAACGCTTGCACTTCATTAGACACGGCTTTAAAATCATTGATTTCACTACAGTCCGTCCAAGCAAAGAAGACATTCTGGCAAGATGGGGGAATGAGTTCAGCTCGATCAATATTGGTTGAAAAATCATTAATTTGGTCTCAAATTATAGATCAGGATATTTCCTTCAATCTAAGATCATTATTCATAATTTTTGAACCAATATTGACCGAGCTGAAGTCATTTTCCCAACTTGCCAGAATGTCTTCTAGGTTTGACAGACTATACAAAGGAATGTCTCATTAAGAGAGTGAGCAGATTATCAGCTTCCTAACGCCGTTGAAAAGCGCTGGGTTTCGAGGGGTGGATTTCTTCATCTTTATATCCATATCCTTTATATATCCTTATATATTCCTCAAGTATGCAAGCAAACATAACGTGATAAATGAAGGGAACCATGAAGCTAATCGTGTGTGCAACATTAGATTCTGCGACTGTTCAAACTCGGTATGGGAGTTGAAGAAACTATTATTGAACAGATGTAACGGTAGTGAGACTTTATCACGTATAAGATAGAAATGTTAAGTATTTCTGTACGGAAGTTAAATCTATTCAAGTATAAGTATCAAGATTTGAGTGTTTGAAGCTGCAAATTCTGTGACTTTGAGAACATTCAAGGATCGATAAAATTTGACCATTTTGAACTAATGGTATAGCCTGTTAGGAGCTACTTGGTTCCATATTTGGAACCGACAAATATTTTCATATTTGGCTTCATATTCATGTTTTATTTTTTATACTTCTCACATTTACAAAATCATGTTTTATTTATATCCTTAACTTTGTTTATGTAATTATGAAGATTTTTTTCGTGAACTTATTATATTGATGGCAATAGAAATATACTGTGAAATACTGAAATATAATTGACACAAAAGATAGGTGCTTCTGTCCGATTTTATAAATAATGGAAGTATTCAATTGCAGGATATAGATAAGAAGAGAATTAAACATGAAATTTGAAGCGATAAAACCTGGAAAAATTTGAATAGATTCACTAGAGGAAAATTAAAATAAATAGAACATGTGAGTTTGAATACGAACGAAATTCAAGCTGAACAAAAAAATATAAAAAATGATAAAATAATAGAATGAAGGCAGATTCAATAATAGAGCAGAAAGGAGAATGGAAACAAACGACCAATCATTTGCAAGCAACGAAATGAGGCCACGCCTACGCTCTCCCTCCCAAACTTTGGTTACTCTCTTCTGATTGGCTTACGATATGAAGCGTGCAAGCAAGCAACAAAATGAAGCCACGCCTACGCCCTCCCTTCCAAACTTCGACTACTCTGTTCTGATTGGTCAATAGTACAGTGAATGTTGTTTTCGAATTCTGCCGCTAAGTAGACTGTAATAGTAGCAGCTGGTTAAAGATGAGCATTCAGTCCCAACTTTTCCATCTTGTTCTATCAGATTTATACAGAAGAATGTTAATTCTACAGAAAAATGCCAATAAAGTAGGGTATTCAATAGAATGAACTATCACCTCGACTGTTCTGAATGAATGGATTCAATTATTTATTTATCAATTTATTCATTAATTACATGTAAATGTGTCGAAGCAAACAGTTAAAAATCCTCATATTATCTACATAATACTAGTTACAAAGTTTCTGCTTTGAATGAATAAATTTATTTGTTCATTAATGAATTTAATTATCCATTCAATAATCCGATACAAATTTGTCGAGACAAACAATTACAAACAAAATATTACCTCCTTAATACACTGGCGGCTCGTGCCCACGAAATAAGTGGAAGTGCTGTTCAGTGAAAGATACGGGCACTTCACCTGTTTCGTGGGTACGAGCCGCCAGTGCCTTAATACTAGTCACGAAATTTCAATTAACAATAACATATAGAATTAGCTATAGATATAGTTTGAAGAAATGGAATACAAGCTGCCTAAATATAAACTACATTTACTTAAACTTTGGTTGATACTAGAAAGAGTAAAAATGTTACACATTCAATGAAATGCTATTTCAAATACTTTGCTGATGAATTGCACTGCTTAGTAATGCAAACAATGCTCATCAATATCATAATTATACTAGGTTGTGTAGCTGGCGTAAAAAAAAGGCGGTTGGCGAATGACTGTTATTCATTCTTAGCTCTGTCAGGACAGTCAGAAGTTTTCTTCAAGACCAGATCAGTATAGCTGGGGTCTGGGGTCTGATGTTCTCTGACATACAGCTCGCCGACTGTCTTGTCAGAGCTGAGAATGAACAAAAGTCAACCACCAACCGCCCACATTTTTGGTATCAGCTGTACAATGCGGAAAATCATTGGAATTATTGTACTGCTGGTGCTCTGATTAAGGTTGGAATTTACTGGATTTGTGTGCGGCCGATGTTTGATGCAGAAATACATTCTCGATCAACCAGTCATTACTCTGTTTCAAGCTGGATTTATTGACTGAATTGCATTCATCACTGCGTTCAAGCACACAGAAAATTTGAAATTCTGTTATTCTATTTTGACTTCTATAATTATAATTTTTAGTTTATCTATACTATTGATTGATATTTTTGCGTGAATTGTTTTCATGCTCGCGAGGGATAGGAAATCTGCAGACAGTGGGGGTTGCACATTTTCAGGGGGATGGTGAGTACAGTGAGTATAGTGAAGGGGTTGGTACCCCTTACCAACTAAATCAAAAAAACCTCCTTCATCAACAGAAAGGATCGAAGTTTTCAAATTCTCAGCCCCCATCTGGAAATGAATTTTCGTGATGAAAAGATCACTGTAAGGGACATGAAACACATTCTTATTAGAACACATTACTTCGTTTTTAAATCTGTCTTACTCCATTGAACAGTAGCCTACAGCATGATATCATAACTTTCTCTATTACTGTTTCCTCTATCTTAGGGCTGCTTTATTTCTGTTAATTGTTAAATGCATGAATAAAAACAATTGAAAAGGGTACTGTGATTAACATTTAAAACACTATCTCTATCACATACATTACTCACATTTATCTATTTCTATAATCTTACATATCACATGAAATACGCTTTGATTAGGACACATTTTATTCTTTTAAGCGGTATTTTACAGAATAATTGCCTAGAACTATTACAGAAACAACACGCATTTTTCTTCTTATCTTACTCACACATTATCCAGCTTTCTTCTTTTATCCATTTATTTTTTCACAAGTATAAACAGTAGATAGTTTTTCTCACATATGATCCCGTATTTCGTATGAAATACTCTACTGATGAATTCTACCTTTGAACAATACAGAAATACCTTCTCAATTAAACTTCGCGTCCTCTAATCCACGCTTGTATAGTCTGTCGAAGCAAAGAAGACATTCTGA
This sequence comes from Sogatella furcifera, assembly GCA_017141385.1. Lineage (NCBI taxonomy): Eukaryota > Metazoa > Arthropoda > Insecta > Hemiptera > Delphacidae > Sogatella > Sogatella furcifera. Next base: position 3,359,779 of record CM029550.1, on the reverse strand, counting down.
CATGATGGGAAAAAGACTCCAGCTCAGTCAATATTGGTTGAAAAATTATGAATTTGGTCTCAAATTGTAGAAAACATTCTGATCTACAATTTGAGATCAAATTGATATTCTTTAAACCAATATTGGCCGAGCTGGAGTCATTTCCTCATCTTGCCAGAATGTCTTCTCTGCTTGGACAGACTATATTCGCAAACCAATCGGTTTGCATTCGCACACAGAGAGGTGAATTGGAACGTTTTATTCGGCTGTCATCAGGCCTAGCAAAGTATTTGGGGATGATTTGTGTGCGGTAACCACACACAGTCGATGAATATTCGATGACATATCGCTGGCATCGATCATCCATCGAGAGTCGACCGTCAGTCGATCATCGAGAGTCGACCGCGAATCGATCATCGAATGTCGCCTGCTGCTGGATTTGGGCCGAGCAGATTAAATATGGCCGCAAAATTTTGAGGCCCGGCCGATTGCAGTTGTTGATTGATGTTTCTAATTTCCTTCTACGATAGCCGGATAGCAGTAGCGGCATCAGCGAAAGTAGCAGCAGAAGCAAAAGTAGCAACAACAGTATCAGTAGCAGTTACAGAAAAAGTAGCAGTAGCAGTGTCAGCCCTTGCCTGGAATTAGTCAGCGATTCAGCTTGGTTGTCATTTTTCTCTTGGATATTTTATTCATTATTACAATTGCGACTTGATAGCAAGTATTTTAAGCAAAGGTGATAGGCTAATGAATGAGTGATGTTGATGTTTACATGGTGATGATGAAACATTAAAATTTTCACTTTAAAAAATTCTGAATTTTGATATAAGTCCACTGTTCACAATAGTTATTGAATAAAAATGTTCAAAAACATTGTAAATTTTGAATCAACTGGAAAAATATTAGAGCAAAATAGAACCAAACTAACAAGAAGCCATTAGGCTGAGGCCGCACTGTCGGTGGGTAGAGCCTGGAGGGTGGACGGTAGTTGGTAAATCTATAGAACATACACACCATCCACAGTAATACATCTTATGAATGGTATGACGTCATTCTGTTTTTGAGGTTATGTTGTCCATATTTAAGAATTTCAAGATGGCGGCTGAACACATACCATTCATGGTGGATGGTGTGTATGTTCTATAGATTTACCAACTACCCTCCACCCTCCTGGCTCAACCCACCGGCAGTGCGGCCTCAGCCTTACAGCTGTAATATATAGAGAGTTTGAGAAGGAATGTGCAATACTGACTGACAGACTGATTCCTAACATCAAGTAGAGAAAAAAGTTTAAAAATCGCTATTTTTCGTCGATTTTTCACCAATGTTTTGTCTTTTCATCTTCTTTCAATTGCGATATCCGCGATTGTTTTACTTAGGCTATTTGAAAAATTATTAATTCCAGAAGACACTCAAGATGATACATTTATCAACCGATCCATAGGTCTTTTCAAAATTCACCTTATCAATCCCTCTTCATCATTATCCATTACCTACGGCTACGGACAAGCTAAAGTCCTTTATTAGCGCATTAAAGAGCATTATCCGCAATAAAAATGAAAAATAAAAATGGAAATGGCTAAATGGGGAGAATAGCATAATAATACAGTAGCAATATTATACTAATGTTGAGTCATATTTTGTCATAGCTAAAATAGAATTTCAATCTTCTAATCATGTTTCGTTTCAATTCCAATCACTCGTCGAATAGGCGAATTACAACAGAAAAAATATTATCTATTGAAATTTCTGGTATTCCCCTTGTTATTACATATTGTTGAAGTTACCCTATATTGTATGCATCATGCTACTGGACATCTATGATAAGAAAATAATCCCAGCAGTTTTACCAGGATACTGTATAACTTGCATAACGACATGATAACAGTCTCCTTCAGGATATAAAAAACCAGAACGTGCTTCAGATCATCTATCTAGCCATAAACCACGTATACAAGATACAACAATAAATTTGCTGCTCCTTAATAATGTTAATAACTCACTTCCGAGTTATCTGTGTTGACTGTGAAAAGATGACAAAGAGAAAGAGATGAGATTAGACGTAATAAGAGGGAGAGAATGAAAAGAGAGAGAGAGAGAGAGTGAGTGAGAGTGTGAGATACACTATGAGAGAGAAAGAAAGGGAGAGATTGAATCCCTTAGCATCATGTGAAATATGAGAGAGTGTGGTGAGAGAGAAAGAGTGAGTGAGGGTGAGAGAGAGAGAGAGAGAGAGAGGGAGAGAGAAAGAAAAAGGAAGAGAAAATAGAATAAAAGCGAAATGCTTTGGAGAAAATGTATTGGCAGCTCCCGAATAAATTGGCCTTTTACTAACATATTGTGGAAGCCTTGAATACATTGAATATATTATGTTGAATTTTACAGCTTGGCCATTCAATATATTATCATACAGAGAATTCCCATACAATACAGCAGAATATCTCACAATCTCAGCCAGTTCTGGTACATATAGATTATAGATTCTTTATTGTACTGCACTGCATTGCTTGGGAGTCCGATTCCACTAGAAGACAAAACTGCAATCATACGATTATAGAAATCATTACTATAATTCATTACAAATCATTATAAAAATCATTACAATCATTACTACAGAAACCTTGAAAGCAAACAATATTGATACTCACCGATTCCAGCACAATGCTCTTTATGTCGTGCCTTATTTATTCATACAGACATAAAAATCATAAGATGATTTGGAGACAGTAGAATCAGAGAATTATGACCAGAATATTGATACATCCTCAGAGAAAGTTGTATGAATAGAGCCAAGCTCTATCAGGGTATTTTTCGAAGTAATTGTAAGAGCATATGCATTATGTTCTACAATGTAAATTCCGATGTATGAATACGTACATTATTATGTATACTCACATAAAACGATATATAGTAGTTTCCGTTCTTGTAAATTCCCTACTATATAGGTAGAACTCCCTCATCTAGGATGTATACAATTCCATTTAAATTTAGAATTTTCATTGGAGATTGAACTCAAATCTATATTATATTATAGGTCTATTGAATGTTGTTATCCATCTTAATCATTGCAGTTTTCAATATTAGTATTGAACTCGGACATTACTCTATTTAAAAAAAATGAAAAATTACAATAAAACTATAACCATCGTTTTCCATCTATTGAAAATTAGGTTATATGCTGGCGAAGTGGAACACCCCTTGGGTCTCCCCACTACTGAAAGGAAAAAACCATACGCTAAATATTAATACTATTATGTAAATCCTTAGTGATAGAATTTTTGTACAATAAATCAACTAATACTGTATTTCAAAAAACCTCATATGCGTTGTATGCAATTTCCTTCAAGTTTGGAATTTCCATTGGAGATTGGAACTTAATTGCATGTTATTCATTATAATCGTAGCATTTTTCAATATTAGTATTGAACTCACTTATTGCTCTATTAAAAAAAATAATAATTATGACATAATCTACTATGCAAATTCTTTTCAATACAATTCACTTTCAGTAAATCCCCTACTAGTTGAAAAAACTCATGAAAGTTGTATACAATATTTTGAACGCAAGTTCAGTGCCATGAATTCACCGCTTATTGAAATTCCTCTGGGACATTTTCTGCCAATAATAATCAATTGAGGTCCACTGCATTGGCCCCAAAACGACACTCAGCCGACATTCACACTATACACTTGTCCAATTACAAATTCCACACAGTTACATGCATGTATGCACACAACGCCACACTCGTCCAATTAGGAATTCCACACTGTTGCATGTGTGCATTCATACAACGCGTTCGACATTTTCTAGCATTGTCCTCTGGGAGGTTTGCACTGATAATGTGAATTGAGCTGCGTGTCGAAATATGAAAACAATTAATTGCTAGAGGATAGAAAAGGGGTTGAAGAGAGGGAATAAAGTAGAGAGAGAAGGGGGATGAAAGGGAGAGTAGAAGAGATTAGATTAGATTAGATTACTTTATTCAAATAGATAACAAAATTCGGTTTAGATTCTACATTGTAATATAATATATGAGTAAGACAAAATTATTTTATAAATTTCACAAAATAGAAACTTCTAGTAAAAATACAATAAAACGGTGAAGTAATGAATGCAAAATTTATACAAAATTTTAATTCGAGGCTCTGCAAAATGAATAAGGAGTGTAAGTTATCTAAGTGAAAAGGCGAAGTTTAGACATATATATGTCCATTCTTGGGAAAGGATAATAAGGATATCCTTTCCATTAACACTTGGCCTTGAATTGAAAATTTATAACGAGCTGTTAATATTACTAAAGATAGAGAGGAAAATTTTTATGCAATTAAAAGACTAGATTTAGATAAATTTATACTTAATGGATATTTGAGCTATATCATAAGATGAGTAACAATAAAAGTGATAATGGTAAATAAATAATTGTAATTTAAATGGGTAGTAAATGATAATGTGATGAATAACAAGAACTAGGTTAATATTAAAATAATGTATAATTAATATTATAATAACGGTTTGGATGGTGAATATGTGATGATAGTGTGGAATGGAAGTTCAATTTATAATTAAAAGTATGAAGAGACAGTTATCATGGTGTGTGATGAGAATTGGATTTATTCAAGTATGCAATGAGTAATAATAAGGTGAATAATGGAATTTGTCATGTTGTTGCTCTAAGTCTGGACATATTCGATCATTTTGTCTACAAGATATTTCCTCAACTTCAAGATGAAGCTCGCTCGGCTATCAATAGACCTAATAGATTCATGGATAGCATTCCATTCACGACAGCCTGAGACTAGGAAGGATTTAGTATAGATTGTAGTTCGGTGAATTGGTATCCTTAAAGTATTTTCTCCAGTTCTCGTGCGTGATGCGTCTATTCTCCTACCCTCAGAAACAAATTTAAAATCGTTTTTAAATAATTAGGTTTACCATATTTTAAAATATCCCTAACAAGCTTGACAATTCGAAAAAGTCTCTGATCGGGTAACTTTGAAGTTGAGCTTAAAATATGTGCTTGGGTGATTCTTTCATGCCGTTGGAGAGAATAAACAAATCTTAAGCAATAATTTTGACAGCGCTGTAGCTTATCATTAAGTGTTACTATAGAGAGAGAGAGAGAGAGAGAGAGAGAGAGAGAGCGAGTGGGAGGGAGATATGTGAAAAAGTAGAGAATGATGTAACGAAGAGATTAGATCCATCTAGATTGATCACACTATTATTGTTGATAACTACTAGACTATATACTTGTATATCTATATACAATATAGATTTTTTACCCTGGATTAGATTCTAGACTTACAATAGATAAACAGTAGTCTAACTGATCACTCTATGAGTTTCACAAATTTTACTTTTACTTTAATTTTAATGTCATTTCTGAAGTAGAATTGACAATAAAAAAGAACATTAGAAAATAACATTAAACTATATGAAAAAGTGAAGCTTGAACGTGTACATTTTTTGAAAAATAATTAGGCTTTAAAATATTATTTGAGTGAAACCTTAAAAGTTTGATGTGGAAAGTGTAGGAATTATTTCCAATAACTGAAAATAAAACCGAAACTTCAGAACAATTTAAAAGAACAAAACAAAGAAAACGTTCAACAATAAAATGAGTCATCATTACTACTACAAATAGTCCAAATTACAAGGATTTCATTGATATTTTTGTGAGGAATGTTTTAATATATTATATTATACAAAACTTTTCATGATTGTGTCGTATTCTTTGCCGCAAAACAAACTGAAGTAGACTATTAAAAATAGAACCAACTCGGGAGAATAGATTAAGGGAGTTATCATGCTGTGCTGTTTAGTTGTATTAGAGTTTGTTCTCAATTACTTCCTTAACATTTGCTGAATTTTGAAATAAAGAGAGAGGAAGAAAAATAGTGTGAAAGAGAGAGAAAGAAATAGAGACAGAAATAGAGAAAGAAAGAAAGAAATAGAGAACGTTTTAGATTGTAATCCACAACACAAACAAAATAGTAAACCATTGAAGCCATGTGAGCTTTCAAGTAGTGAGCTTAGCAGCGTTCGCAAGTCTGCTGAGTAGAAGCATCCAGAAGGCTTAGCAACACACTTGAACTCTGTATAATTTTCACATTAATCACTTTTACAGAGATTTATTTCAGCCAAGAGTTTCCCAAGGCAAAAAATGGCGCTTCAACCTGTGCCCATGAACCGTTATGTACCAGGATCTACCTTCAGCAAGGTACTGTCAGGCCCATTTTAATTAAAAGTTATGTTTATACATGGATACATGTACAGTATTTGATAAATGTTTGATAAAAACATTCACCAAAACAATTTGCATTAGCTTAAACAATTCTCTTGCATTTTTAATATTGAACAAATGATTTTGTTACAATATTTGACTTTTGTGTGGTGTATGTTACAAACAAGTGTATCCTTCATTCATTCATTATTTATTGGAGAAAATACAGTCAACTTTTTGGATAAAAACACAGACCTTGTACCAAAAATATATCCAAAAGCTCTTCAACTCGTACATTCATTTGAGAAAATATACTTAGAGTATCTAGTTACTCCTTGTACGCTGAAGATGTGGCTCTGTGCCACGAAACGCGTCCGACAAGCATCAAAATCGTGAGTACTGTTGTAAAGTTATAAAAGTGAAAGTCATTAGTATCTACTAAGTTTTTAAGCTTACTATCATCAACAGTTCAAGTAGGATGAAGACAAAAGAAGAAATATACTTTGTTCATCATTATACGTTAAATAAGTATTGGCGTCATATAAACCCAAGGAGTATAGAATAGTATATTTATTTATTTCTACTATTCTATACACCTTGATCTAAACCTGTGAAATTCAATAACCTTCTTAAATATTACAGCTGATTAACAGCTGATTGTTCTCCACAGAGATTGATAGCCGCGATCAATGAAAATAACAATAAAACAAAATGAACTGTCGCCTAATAAAAACAGGATAGAAATGCTCCACTGGCGGCTCGTGCCCACAAAACAGGTGAAGTGCTGTACAGTAAAAGATACGGGTACTTCACCTGTTTCTTGGTTACGGTCCGCCAGTGAAATGCTCTCTTTTCAAGTTAAGTGTACCCATCAAAATACCATGAATTAAAACAGCTGATTCAATTGTTTTGTAGTGTTTAATAGATGTGATCAATCAGAACAGGAAATAAATACTCTCATTGAAAGTGTGCCCATCATCAAAGTCTGTCCAAGAAAAGAAAACCATCTGGAAAGATGAGAAAATTACTCGAGCTCGGTCAACATTGGTTCAAAAATAATAAATTTGGTTTAAAATTGTAGATCAGAATGTTTCCTGCGATTGAGACCAAATCAGTAATTTTTGAACGAATATTGACGGAGGTGAAGTAATTTTCTCATCTTGCCAGAGGGTCTTCTTTGCTTGGACAGACTATATAAATAATAGCGGCGAATCAAAACAGCTGATTTGATTTGTAGTGTTTAATCAATCAGAACAGGATAGAAATGTTCCAGTTAAAAGTGTGCTCGTCATAAATATCGCGAATTAAAAATCAGCCGATTCGTTTCGTTTCGTAGTGTCACTATCAATCAAAAGGAAAGTGAACGACAAAGTGAGACTGAAATGGGTCAGCAGCTGTCGTGGGAGTCAGTGGACTGTGTAGTGGGCGGTCGACGAGAAAGTGCAAGCAAGGTACAGTCTGTACAAGTGAAGAAGACATTTTGACAAGATGGGAAAATGACTACAGCTAGGTCAATTTCTATTTGATAGTAATAAATTTGGGTTCAAATTGTAGGAAATATTTTAAACTACAATTTGAGACCAAATATTTGATTTATGAACAATTATTGACCGAGCTGGAGTCATTTTCCCATCTTGCCGGAATGTCTTCTTTGCTTGGACAGATTTTACAAGTTCAAGGACGTTGCTTGGCACAGTTTGATGTTTGCGCAAGCTGAGAAGACACGCAGTTACAATACACTTCGCATTGTGGAAAGTGTCTTCTTAGTACTCACAGATTAGATGCCAGTCATCCAGACTTAAACGGAGATAATAGAAGAGTAGTAGAAGGGTATTTCTTTCTCGTTCTTTCCTTCTTCTTCCTCTTCTTCTTCTTCTTCTTCTTCTTCCTCTTCCTCTTCTTCTTCTTCTTCTTCTTCTTCTTCCTCTTCCTCTTCTTCTTCTTCTTCTTCTTCTTCTTCTTCTTCTTCTCCTCTTTCCTCCTCTTCTCCTCCTTCTTCTTCCTTCTTCTTCCTTCTTCTTCTTCTTCTTCTTCTTCTTCTTCTTCTTCTTCTTCTTCTTCTTCTTTTTCTTCTTCTTCTTCTTCCTTTTTCTTGTTCAGATTTCCTGGCTCTAGACTGTCAATGTCGCTCCGTCCAATGCCGCACAGCACTAATTCCATTGTGGTCGCTTCCCCTCCACCCCTCACCCGTCTACGGGCCGTGACCGACCCGTTCCGTTGCGTTTCGTGGCTGCACACACGTCACGCTCTTCTAACAAATTCAATCGCGTGCTACAGCCGACTGTCATTAAATTTGCTGACTAATTTAATTTCTCCAACCATCGATTAAATAGTTGACGACTAATCCGATTTCTCAAAGAAGGTACCACTTCAAGTAATAATTGAGGTGATAGAGAAACTAAGATAAGAATAGTGATTGAACATTAATTATCAAGCATAAACCTCATTTACACTGCGGATTTATGATACGCAGCAGCGATACGAAAGTCCAAAATTGATACGCAATCGTACAGGAAGGAAGCTCATTGACACAAAATATTAGCTATGTGGAGTTGAAAATTGAGGTTAGCTCATTTAACAATGCCGAAAAGCGGGGGAAATAATTATTTAATTAATACAGTATTTCAGACGAATGAATTCATAGCTGCGGTGGGTAGAGCCTGGAGGGTGGAGGGTAGATGGTAAATCTACAGAACATACACACCATCCACAGTAAAACATCGTATGAATGGTATGTATTCAGCCGCCATCTTGAAATTCTCAAATATGGACAACATAACCTCAAAAAACAGTATGACGTCATACCATTCATATGTATTACTGTGGATGATGTGTATGTTCTATAGATTTACCATCTACCCTCCACTCTCTAGGCTCTACCCACCGTCAGTGCGGCCTCAGCCTAACAGTTAAGCTCAAATAATAATGCCAAACAATTAAATTTGGCTCAAATACCTACAGTAAAATCAATACTTCCAGTAAAGTTAATCATACAATGAAGGTTTAGTGTAAAAGAGAACCTGTGAGTCCCAACTTCACCTCTTTAACAAGTCAATGAATGAATAAGATAGTAGTAGGTTCAGTATTAAAATCCACTGGCGGCTCGTGTAGGTGAAGTGCTGTACAGTAAAAGATACGGCACTTTACCTGTTTCGTGGGTACGAGCCGCCAGTTGATTTTAATAAAATCATTCCACACGTAAAGTGGGAAATCAGACAAAGCTGTCAACTCTCTATACTGTTGGAGAAAGAACTAACATCTCAAAAAGCCTTGTCTATTAATAGAGAAAGGACAACAATTTCAAATCTCAACAAGAAATCACCAAGACTTGTCAGTTAAAATAGAAAGGACACAAATGTTAACAAGTTCTCCTGATATTATTTCCGACAGCCAACTTAGCAAATTGACAACAACCTAGGAAAGTTTTACATGTTTCTATGCTCTATTTATGGTTTTATGTAATCACTCTTCTCAGGAAATAACCAACTATCATATTATATTCATAATAGTTATATCATAGTATATTCAACGATCATAGTAAATTCATTTCTGTATAATAGAGGTATACTATTCATATATCACATGTGTACTATGTACTGTGTAGTATGTAGTGGTTTGCCTACTGCACTACATGTAAAACGGATTTTCACTATATTGTAGTTGGAACTTTACAAATTTGTTGAGGATAGTTGCAACTCTGTGACAATAACAAACACAGTTCACAAGAATGTTCTAGAAGATTAGAGATTAAAATAATGACAGTAACTTTCCTCTCATGTTGAACATTTGAGGAGTTGTTAGACCACGACAATTTCAGGACTTTTAAATACTTTCGCTCTCATCTTAAGATGAATCTAAGATTATCCTTCCTTCTTGAGGTTTCTTCACACCACGGATTTTTAATACGCAGTAGTGATACCAGAGTCCAAAGTTGATACGCGATCGTACAGGGAGGAAGCTCATTGGCACAAAATATTTGAAAAGTGGAGTTGGATAATTTGACAATGACGATGATCGTGGAAAAATAACTATTGGCTCTCTAAAACTAATTCTTAAATTATCATTTGAATCAATTCATCTCAAAAATATCTAAACTGAGTTCAAAAATTCTCAAAATCTTTAATAATAGAGAAATAGAATCAGCATATTTCCAATATGGAGGCGATCCATGAACGTTGCAAATGTGTCGTATCAACGAGCTTCCTTCTTGTATCAATTTTGGACTTTGTATCACTACTGCGTATCAAAAATCCGCCGGGGACCGAGGGCTTTTGAATTATAGAAGCATGTATACTAGTACAGAAAAGATATAACTACTTGAAAAGATAGAAGTACTTGAAAAGATATAACTCCTGCATCTGCTTAACTTGTATAAGACATGAATAACAAACAATAATTTCGATATGGAAGTCACATCTATTCTAGTATTAACCATGGGTGGAACCACGTGATACCACAAATATTATAACTATAATCTGTCCAAGCAGATGAGAAGACCCTTTGGCAAGATGGGAAAATGACTCCAGCTTGGTCAATATTTGTTCAAGAATTATAAATGTGTTTTTATAGTAGATCAAATCGTTTCCTACGATTTGAGATCAAATTGATAATTTTCGAACGAATATTGACCGAGCTTGAGTCATTTTCCCATCTTGCCAGAGGGTCTTCTTTGCTTGGACAGACTATAGCTAGTATAGTTATGGTACAAACAGTTGAAACAAATGAAACAAATATAACAGCCTTCGGATATTATTCCAGTTCCAGTTATAAAAGATGCAACCGAAATTGGCGGTTGACCAATGTCTGTTATTAATGCTCAGCTCTGTCAGGACAGTTGGCGAGATGTCTTCGAGAGCAGATCCAACTGGAGCTAAACATTTCCACTATCGTAGACCGCTTCCAGACTGTTCTGAAAGATGTGAGTGTTAATAACAGATATCCGCTATCCGCCAGTTTGTTGTCTGCTCTATACAGAGCAGATATAACTACAGTACGGTAGATATAACTATATATAACTACAGTCCTCTCACATTGAAGTTCCAGTTATCGTTATTCCGAACTAGGTGCTGAAGAGTAATGATAGTGACCCGAAGACCTCTCTTCACTATTATAGTCTGTCCAAGCAAATGAGACATTCTGGCAAGATGGGAAAATGACTCCAGCTAGGTCAATATTGGTTCAAAAATGATAAACTTGGTCGCAAATCTTAGATCAGTATATTTCCTACAATTTGAGACCAAATTTATAATTTTTTAACCAATATCGATCGAGCTGGAGTCATTTTCCCCATCATGCCAGAATGTCTTCTTTGCTTGGACAGGCTATACCTTGCTCCTCAGTCCAACCCCCCCACTAAGCCGACTCAATGGGTGTCCAATCACCAACATTTTTGTCGTCCAGCTGTTCATTTGTTCCTTGTTTTGTACTTCTCTTCTGTTGCGGATTACTCTTTACCGCTGTACATTGTACTGAGTTTGTAATTATTTTCCATCTTTTCTGCCAATAAAATGCATTGTAACTCGAATATTATGTTTTTGAAAAACTAGTTATCTAGGGATTGACAATATTATGTTCTCACAAATCCACATTTTTTCAACTTTTCTAGTATTTGGAAGCTTAGTTATTGATAATTTCTTGCGTTAGTGATAATTATGACAAAAATCTTTGAGATTAATGTCATTGCACATAAATCCAATTCACAAGATTTCAAATAGAATCTCTGCTTCTTGAGCCACGTTTACACCGGAATGTTAATAACATTTTTCTGAAAAGTTATATAATAATACGTTATCCAAAAAAGTTATTAACAAATGTTTTTAACATTCCGGTGTGAACGTGGCATTATACGATCATCTGCACCGTGTCAGGTCATCTGCACCGTGTGCGATCCAACAACTGATGTTGTCAACAATCAGAATTGTAATTTAGCCAAGATGATATTTTTGAAATCAAAAGAGAAAATAAATGCTTCACATAAGTAGTTAGCAGCTTACATCACTTACAAGAGACAGACAAAACCGCCTAACTTTTTGGCGTCAGCCAAAGGTGACAACGAGACAGTTTTGAACCAATATTGACCACTAGGAGACAATGATCTCCAGGGTCTACAGTAATACAATGTTGCATACCCAATTATTATAGACTGCGACTATTATGCTGAACATACAACACATATATTATGCTAATATGTAATAACATAAACATTAAATACTAATACAAATATGCTAATACTCCACTGGCGTCTGTCGGCTCGTGCCCACGAAACAGGTGAAGTGCTGTACAGTTAAAGATACGGGCACTTCACCTGTTTCGTGGATACAAGCCGCCAGTGACTCGTACAGCCGCCAGACTCCATACTTGTAAGTTTGATACTCCGATCTCCATCAGTACTGACTAGAGTATTTAATATTCTATTAGTCAGTATCAAATACTCTAGTCAGTATTGATGAAAACCGGATCATCACACTCGCAAGTATGTCAGTCAAGTCTGTTTATAGAGAATAGAACAATAATTCTTATTCTGAACTCTCTGGTCAATTTATAAATTCCGCAAACTGTACAATAGATGAGTAGCCCAACATACATTGGATACAACCCAGTTTTGGTAGTCTGTCCAAGCAAAGAAGACATCCTGGAAAAATGGGAAAATAGCTCCAGCTAGGTCAATATTCGTTCGAAAACTATAAATTTAATCTCAAATTGTAGAAGACATTCTGATCTACGATTTGAGACAAAATTCATAAGTTTTGAACCAAGATTGATTCATTTTACCATCTTGCTAGAATGTCTTCTTTGCTTGGACAGACTAAAATCAAACAACCGGGTCTTCTCACATTGTTCTAGAAATTTGTCATGAGTATTTTTGTTAAACAGTAGGTGGAATAATAAAGTATCGGACACACTAGACTACCGTTTAGTAGTTTACTAAACATGAAAAGTGGGATATTAAGGTGTTTGTCACAGTAGCCCACTATTCAGTGTTCCGGTATAGGTGTAGCGGTCAATAGGTGGGCGTTCAGCTACTATTTAGTACGGTAGGTTTTTTAAAAGTTTATTCTGTTGTTTTTAAGTTGTTCTTTGTTCTAATAATTTGTCAGTTTGTTGACAAAAGGGTTGTTTAACTATTACAGTGTTGGACACAGTACCGTTCAACTCATCAATATCACTAACACAATATCATCAACACAATATCACAGCATACATTATTACAGTATACATTATACACAGTGTATAGTCTGTCCAAGCAAAGAAGAGCCTCTGGCAAGATGGGGAAATGATTCCAGCTCAGCCAATATTGGTTCAAAATTATTGATTTGGTCTCAATCGTAGGAAACATTCTGATCTACAATTCAAGATCAAATCAAAATTTTTTGAACCAGTATTGACCGAGCTGGAGTCATTTTCTCATCTTGGCGGAGGCTCTTCTTTGCTTGGGCAGACTATACATTGTCCAACCCACAGGTGCTTCAAGTATAGTCTGTCCAAGCAAAGAAGACATTCTGGCAAGATGGGGAAATGATTCCAGCTCGGCCAATATTGGTTCTAAACTTATGAATTTGGTCTCAAATTGTAGATTAGAATGTTTCCCACAATTTGAGACGAAATTCATAACTTTCAAGTGTATATTTATCAAGCTGTAGTCATTTTTCCATCTTGTAAGAATGTCTCCTTTGCTTGGACAGACTATAGTTCGTGAACTAATTTTGGTCAACGAGAGTTTCTTGATAATGGAAGGTGATTACTAAAACAAACACCGGATAATACTTATTGTAGTCTGCGTTCTTTCTAGCGTGAAGAATCGTTTCCACCTTCTTTTTCCTCTTTGGTTTCCTTCTTTCTTCTTAGTTTTTCATCTTTTTCATCGTAGGTTGATGACCCGTCGTCGTCGCCTTCTAACGGGTGTTGTCGTGTCTTACAGTCTGTCCAAGCCAAGAAGACATTCTGGCAAGATGGGAAAATGACTCCAGCTCGGTCAATAATGGTTCAAAAACGATAAATTTGGCCATAAATGGTAGAGCAGAATGTTTCCCACAATTTGAGACCAAATTTGTAGTTTTTGAACCAATATTGATCGATCAGGATCAGGAGCAATTTTTATATCTTGCCAGAATGTCTTCTTTGCTTGTACAGACTATAGTTGTGTTGTGTTGACGGACTTGCAGCACGAAGACAGATTCCTGTTTACTTTTTTCGCTATTGTTGTCGTGTGAAAACTACGATTGCGTCTTCATTTAGCGTGTTGTGTAGAGGCCATTAGAGTCCTTGAACAGTTTTACTCCAATAACGGAGGCATCGATGCGAATTGATTAGTTTTTCTTTAAAATTTAGAACTGGGAGGGTCATTGCAGTAGTATTTTTCATTTTGAAGTTTCATATCACTAAGTTTCATTTATTTATTCACTAGCCGGCAGGCTCGCTTCGCTCGCCTTCTCCGCCTAGCCAGGGGGCTCCGCCCCCTGGAACCCCTCCAGTATCGGCAGTGTGAGTCAAACAGTGTGAGCAAAACCTCTGCCAGTGTCAGATGAGACAAACAGGCTCATTTTATTGACCTAATCTAGACCTGTTTACCAAACTTCAACATTATATGCCAATTTGTTCTAGAAAAATTCCGAAAATTCCAAAAAACGCTAATATTAAGCGTAACCTTGGGAAGAATACCGGACATAGTTTGGAACTTGATTCAAAATCTTCCAAATTAGTTCATCTATAATCTCGCTGAACCATTGAATTTATAGTAAGGATTGATCGTATCAAGGCGGAAGATATGCAGCCCGCAATACATATACAATTTTGAAAACCGTAATCTTGAACGGATTTCAAAAATATTTTAACACAACATTTCTAGACCTCATCTGAACCTGCCCACCAAATATCAACATTTTCTACCAATTGGTTCTCGAAAAAACTGAGAAAACGCCGAAAAAGTATAGAAAAACTCAAATATTTTGCGTATCCCTGAAAATTTTTTAAAATCCGTTCTTAGCGCGAGTCTAAACGTCCAACTGAACATGCCTGCCATATTTGAACGCATTCGGTTCAGTGGATTTTTAGTTCTGGTGATGAATGAATGAATCAGTCAGTCAGTCAGTCAGTCAGTGCCATTTCGCTTGTATAGATCTTGTTCTACGAGAGTGAAATAGATAGTTCAGTTGCACACGGCTTGATTAATGATATTGCAGACCGATCACCAATTGTCCCAACAGAGCTGACCGTTAATAACAGACATTCATTAACCGCCACGTTATTTGGTATCTGCTACAGTCTGTTCAAGCAAAGAAGACAATCTGGCAAGATGGGAAAATGACTCCAGCTCGATCAATATTGGTTCAAAAATTATCAATTTGGTCTCAAATTGTAGAAAACATTCTGATCAACAATTTGAGACCAAATTAACAACTTTTGATCCAATATTGAACGAGCTGGAGTCGTTTTCCCATCTTGCCAGAATGTCTTCTTTTCTTGGACAGATTATATAACTGAAGCACATACAGAACAATGTCCTCGTCTGATTTGTTTGACAAGCGCTTGTACACACAAAAGCGAAATATGCAAAGTGAAGGAAATTGTTTGGGGAATGATGGCGATTATTGGGTGGTGGAGGGGGGTTGGAGGGGGTTGAGAAGTTTGGATGGGGGTTTAGGAATGAGGTTATGGCATGGGGGGGAGGGTTGTTAGCCCTGAATTGCACTATTATCGCAGGCTACCAAGTCTACATACATGGCGTAACTATGGGGTAAACCGCAACAGGCCAAATCATAAGCTCCCCTATATTCCCCGTGTAAGGTACAATCAAGACAGTAACATACCTATTTATAGCTTGATATACTATATACCCATTACAAAATGGGAAGATATATATATATTTACAGCTCAGAGTTTACAGTCTATCCAAGCAAAAAAGACATTCTGGCAAAATGAGAAAATGACTCCAGCTTGGTCAATATTGGTCTGAAACTATAAATTTGGTATACAATTGTAGAATACTTCTTTCTCTACAATTTGAGACCGAATTTTTTAATTTTTGAACCAATTTTGACCGAGCTGAAGTCAGTTTCCCATCTTGCCAGAATGTCTTCTTTGCTTGGACATACTACCAATGTATTTCAAGATGGTAATATACCACGGCGGCTCGTACGCACAAAACAGGTGAAGTGCCCGTATCTTTTAGTGTACAGCACTTCACCTGCTTCGTGGGCACGAGCCGCCAGTGTAATAGTATACCTATTCATAGTTAGTGCTAAGGTTCCTATTATGAGATGAAAGTGTATATCTATTTTATACCTCTAAATATACCTATGACAAGATGGAAATATACCTATTCATGGGCTGTTTGTTCTATAGGCTACTATGTGCACAATACGTGGAATTGCCTTAACCTGCGATCATTTAGGTGCCGGGAGAATAGATCATTCATTGTATAGCAGGACTTGATTAGCATGATTGTGGTCTGCAACATTCGCAGTTGAGTTGGGAATCGTTGAGAATCGTAGGCCTATATCTGATGCCAAAACGTTAGGCGATTTCGTCTGTTCCTTGTGAGTCCCAACAGCTGATGTTTTCATTCAAACAAGTCATATTGCTCATTTATCCCACTAATGCTTCATCATGCTTCATACTTATCATATTTATTCATACTTTATTTTTTTTCTATAGTATAGCTGGCGCCAAAAATTTATACAATTTCGTCTTCTATAGACTGTCCAAGCAAAGAAGACCCTCTGGCAAGATGGGAAAATGACTCCAGCTTGGTCAATATTTGTTCAAGAATATTATAAATGTGGTCTCAATAGTATATCAAACTGTTTCCTACAATTTGAGATCTAATTCAAAATTTTTGAACCAATATTTGAACGAGCTTGAGTCATTTTCCCATCTTGCCAGAGGGTCTTCTTTGCTTGGACAGACTACACAAGCAGAGGAGACCCTCTGGAAAGATGAGAAAATGACTCCAGCTCGATCAATATTGGTTCAAAAAATATTAATTTCAACTCAAATTGTAGGTCAGAATGTTTCCTACGATTGAGGACAAATCAATAATTTTCGAACCAATATTGATCGAGCTGGAGACATTTTCCCATCTTGCCAGAGGGTCTTCTCTTCTTGGACAGACTATACTTGTCCGCTCCAAGAGCTGATATTGACTGTTGTCATTTAGCTGTGCCTAGATGATGATTTTAAAATCAGAAGAGACACTAGATTCTTTACATCAGCTGTTAGAAGGTTAAATCACGTACAAGAGACATACTTATTGCTACTATTTATTCATTTTTAATTATTGTTGTGTTAGCTGTTTAAATCGCCATTTTGAAACGTTTGTATGAACCGATTATCGGGGAGGAGTTTGTCTAGGCCAATGGCAGACGTTCGCTGTGATTGGTTCAAGCGTCTACCAATAGCGTTGCATGACCAGCTGCTCTTCACTGTAAGTTTTAGTTTACCAGAGACTGATGATGTTGTAGCAAGTTGCGACTCGTGCCCACGAAACTATAATAGTGAAGTGCTATTAAAATAAGAAACTATTATAATGAAGTGCTGTACAGTAAAAGATACGGGCACTTTACCTGTTTCGTGGGAACGTGCCGCCAGTGGTAGCAAGCGAAAACGGTATCTCGATTACAAATTGATCAATAGTTTGACAATATTATTATCTTTTCATTCAATTAGCTAACCAGTTGAGAAACTAGAATAAAAATTCAATTAAATCACTGCCAATTATATAAATTCTATTCCAAAAGCTGTTCAGTCACAGTGAATAGTCTGTCCAAACAAAGAAGACATTCTGGCAAGATGGGAAAATGACTCCGCTTAGTCAATATTTGTTCAATAATTATAAAAATGGTCTCAATAGTAGATCTATTTTTCTCCTACAATTTGAGATCAAATTGATAATTTTTGTACCAATATTGACCAAGCTTGAGTAATTCTCCCCTCTTGCTCGAGGGTTTTCTTTGCTGGGACAGGCTATACTGAAGAAATAATAATGAATATGCGTTTCGCTATTATGGTCAATTTTGCGGAAGTATTTTTCATTTTCAATTGAAAAAATTTTCTTATAACAATTCATTTTTCTTATAATATTGACGCATTTACCTTACATTTATCCACTTTAATATCAATCATCCAAAAACTTAAGAATACATTTTTTTCTTACCAAGATTATCATCTCCATTGTTTACAGCATGTATTCTCTATAATGTAAATTATAGAGATTGTAATTATCTATTATAGTGTAAATTTAATATAAGTCAGCTATCGCAAAACATTTTCACGGCCATTTATACAGATTTTCTCGCTCGGAAGAACTGAATTGCTGACGTAAAAAGCGGAAAATACCGCTCGTCTCTTATAACATTGGCGTTGATTTTGATTTTAACCGTAAAACAAGGCCCATAATAATATAACTGTCAAGATCTTAGTAGACTGTCCAAGCAGAGAAGACATTCTGGCAAGATGGGAGAATTACTCAAGCTTGGTCAATATTGGTACAAAAATTATCAATTTGATCTCAAATTGTAGGAAAAGAATAGATCTACTACTAAGACTATTTTTATAATTATTGAACAAATAATTGGAAAATGACTCCAGCTCGGTTGATATTGGTTCACAAATTAAAAGTTTAAAATAATTGTAGGAGACATTTTGATCTACAATTCGAGAACAAATTTATAAATTTTTGAACCAATATCAACCGAGCTGGAGTCATTTTTCCATCTTGCCGGAATGTCTTCTTTGCTTGGACAGACTGTACAACACACGCTGGGTAATATAACAGAGTTTCTGTCTATTATAGTATTTTGTGATCTATTGGTAACCACTGGCGGCTCGTACCCACGAAACAGGTGAAGTGCCCGTATCTTTTACTGTACAGCACTTCATCTGTTTCGTGTTGGTAACAGGAAAAATGAAAACTAAACTGCTCTTATTTCACAGTTAGCTACATACATGAAATTATTACAGTCTAAGCTCACGTTTTACCTTGTAGGCTCTACCTTTAGGCTTGTAGGCTTTACATAGGGGGGACCTATAAAGGTATGTTGTGGGAGATATCTTCCTTGGAATAATGAGTTTTTTTGTCGTAAGACCTTAACTACTTAACAAGCTAAAGAAAACTCTGGAAATCATATCATTTCTTAATTTTTTTGAACTAGTGTGTAC
Organism: Sogatella furcifera; assembly: GCA_017141385.1. Classification (NCBI taxonomy): domain Eukaryota; kingdom Metazoa; phylum Arthropoda; class Insecta; order Hemiptera; family Delphacidae; genus Sogatella; species Sogatella furcifera. The sequence continues at coordinate 3,340,424 of CM029550.1, read as the reverse complement.
AGATAGTTTTAGATTTGTGCTGCTCTCAGAACTGCTTGAGTCATCGTTGGATGAACTGAAAATCTTGTTAAAGTTTAAAAGTGAACTGAAAATTAATGTTTTGTCTCTGAGACAAGTTAATATTATTACATTAATGGAAAAATTACGCATTAAATGCTTTTGTATTGCGCTCCATACTGAATGTTTTGAGATCAATTAATCCTAATAGATTAGGTCGACTCAAATCCTACCATCAAATTTTTTTCTTGGATATACTAGTAGTTTAAATCACTGATACTAGAATACTAGATTCTAGTATTAGTGGTTCCTCTCAATTTCATCTTTGGTGGACTCTGACTGCTCTTCATGAGTTTACTTATTATAGTCTGTCCAAGCAAAGGTGACATTCTGGCAAGATGGAAAAATGACTTCAGCTCGGTTAATATTGGTTCGAAAACTATAAATTTGATCTCAAATTGTAGATTAGAATGATTTCCATCTGAACCAATATTGAAAGAGCTGGAGTCATTTTTCCATCTTGCCAGAATGTCTACTTTGCTTGTGAAGATTATAGTTGAACCCTGTAACAACTTCCTCGCAAATGATCATCTGCAATCTAAAATGGAATATCAATGTTAAAAGCCATATCCCATTTCCCGTGGCCAAAAGCTAATCAAGTGAATAGCCTATAGTCTACTGGAATTTAGCCGGACAATCTGAATCAACCATGTTCCAATATATGGTCTGGCCAAGCAAAGTAGACCCTCTGGCAAGATGAAAAAATGACTCCAACCCGGTCAATATTGGTTAGGTCTCAAATTGTAGATAGAATGGTTTCCTACAATTTGATATCAAATTGATAATTTTTGAACCAATATTGACCGAGCTGGAGTCATTTTGTCATCTTGCCAAAGGGTCTTCTTTGCTTGGACAGACTGGGTTCATGTTGTTTTGATTAATTAATAGATTCCGGCTCGGCAATCCAATCTTGCTGAAATGTTATAATCCATAATATATGACGTATATATGCCACATATATATTGCTGCACTTCAATTACAAACGCAGAACAATTATAATAATAATAATTATTATTATTATTGTGTAAAGCCTCCAGCCGATGCTCGAATGGAGTTTATTAAATTTTATGGTGGAAAACCATTTTATTCCCAGTCGATAGGTTACTCATTGAGATGGAAAAATTGGCAATTTGCGGTTTGATAATGGACGGTAGTCGAGTTTTGATAGCCATGGGCAATATTATTTGATGCATTGAATGTGATAACGAATTTTTAACTAAGCTATGATAATGACGACTGTGATATACAGGCACTTATGTTGCCAATTGTATCCATGCAGAGAATAAAGGAATTCGAACTTTTATTAACGTAAATATTCTAAATAGAACAGCAGATTTTATAAATTTATTTTTAGAAGTAGAGAATCTTCTGCACTATGTGACTTATTTACCCTCATTATCTCACATATTTATCTCAAATATTCTTTCCAATAAAACAGAATTATTCTCCAAAAATCCTTTTGTTAGAAGTAATGTTTGAAAGCCAAAAACATCACATTCTACCACTGTAATAAATAACTTTGTTCAATGAGTTAATTGTCTGTCCAAGCAGAGAAGATCCTCTGACAAGATGGGAAAATGACTCCAGCTTGGCCAATATTTTTTCAAGAATAATAAATGTGGTCTCAATAGCAGATCGAATTCCTCTCTGAATTTGAGATCAAATTTATAATTTTTGAACCAATATTGACCGAGCTAGAGTCAATTCCCCATCTTGCTGGAGGGTCTTCTTCGCTTGGAGAGACTATACCTTAACGTCATCTCACTCAAGTAATAACTAAAAAATCGGATGTACCCGGTAGATAATTATTTTCAATTATGTTGAAGGCTTACATCCCTCCTACATTCTTCATTTAACATCAATAAAATATATGAAACATACAATTAAATATAAAGATTAAAGACAATAGTTTGTTTGTCATTGGCTCAACAGCCCATAAAGGGCCTAGGCCTGCCTGCTGGTTGCCAGTTTCAAATTCACTCCACTATTCAGCAGAGGTGAATAATCATCAACCATGATAGAGGTAACATGTGATTGGCACGTTGATCCTCTCAACCATAAGCTAGCTTCCGTAACCAAGTGACGGCGCATAACACCTCTGAATAACATTCAGTTAATCAGTGAGAGTGTAATGCAACAATTACTATTCCTCCAGAGACGGGAATCGACTGATCATCTTTACTAACGACAGCCAATCTCCCAAGGAGGTTTTAAAGACAATAGTCCTCCATTTAAAAAATTTCATAATTGAATGTTGTTTAGTTCCCTATATAAATTGTACACGAAGTGCATGCACGAAAATCCAGTCTGTTAAATCAAGATCGTAATGCAATAATGAACCCAATGTTGTTTTGTAATGAATAAAATAAAAACATCTTGACGATGTTTGCGTGTTGAATTAATTCTTATTAGCAGTGAATAACTTTGAAAAAGCAACAGATTGATTCAGCTGGCACCAAAAATTAAGACGGTTGGTGAATGACTGTTATCAATTTTCAGCTCTGTCAGGACAGTCGGCGAGCTGTCTGCGAGAGTACGTAGCCTCGAGAGAAGCCCCAGCTTTAATAATTCACTTTTGTAGACAGCTCCAGACTGTCCTGACAGAGGTGAGCATTGATAACAGTCATTCCCCAACCGCCATAATTTTTGGAGCCAGCTTTCGGAGTCAACGAACGCTCAACATGCAATAGTACTTTCTCCAACTGGTTTTAGAAATGAAACTGTTTTAAATCTCTGCTATATTTTATGATACAAAAACTCTTCCTGCTTTACCATGTCTAGAACCATATCCGATATGCCCTTTCAAAGCGATACTTTATTAATTTCCGTGCCAGACCAGAACTTCATTTGTCCAAATTAATATTACAGTATTGTATTTGGATATCGTAGCCGTTCCATTTCTTTGATTGTCGTGAGGAATATTCTTAATCTTATCAATCATAATCATACAATCTCACTTCCTATTTAGTACAATGGTCATTGCATTTGCAGAAGTCCTTTGTCTATTTGTATAGCAATGTATAGAGATTCTTATTATCATTATAATCATTCAAGATTTGGCTAATATTCTGCAGTTTGGCACATTCTATTTCAGAGTTTTCTCGAAAGAAAAGAATAAGTTCTATATTTTCGATGAATAGTTTATTTTAGGCTCAATACGGATTACTACTTTACAACTTCTTATCAACTTATATAATTCATAGCTTCTATAATTTTATTACATTTATAGTGTGTTTTTTCAGATTAAGATTACACTACACAGTAAGTGTTCTATTACTATTTAGTGATTATTAAGCTTTCTATGCAATAAATAAATTATCCTTGTAGTATAGTCTGACCAAGCAGAGAAGACCCTCTGGTAAGATGGGAAAATGACTCAAGCTCGGTCGATATTAGTTCAAAAGTTATCAATTCGATCTCAAATTGTGGGAAACAATTTGATCTACTACTAAGACCACATTTTTATAATTCTTAAACAAATATATATCAAGCTGGAGTTTTTACCCATCTTGCCAGAGGGTCTTCTCTGCTTGGACAGACTACAGACTATATTTAGTAATTATTAAGCGTTCTATGCAATAAATTCATTATCATAGTATCATTTGTCGACCTTTCCAATGTATTAAAGAAATTCTAAATTCCCATTTCCCATAACAACCCCAGCAGTTGCGGTTGAACCTCACCTTTTGATTTTTCTCTCGTACATGTTATTTTCCGTCTGTTGTCAGAAAGAGTTACGTCCATAATAATTCTCTCAAACGTACATTACGCGTCAGGTCAGGAAGATGGAAAAATGCCGTGAAAGAGAGAGAGAGATAATATTTAAGAAGAATTCTGTGGAAGGAGGAAAGAAAACTGAAAAAGGAAGCAGGAAAAGGGAGGAAAGTTCAAAAAGGAGAAGGAATGTAGAAGACAAATCAGTGAGAAAGAATACTGGTTGAAGCGCAGAAAGGAGACAGAATACTGAAGAAGACGACAAAGTGAGATAGAAAAGTATTTGAAGTGCAAAAAAGAGAAAAAAAACGCCGCCAAAGTGTATAAACGAAAGTGGAATCGGACAGATGAGTGACAGAACACGGAACCTAGTGAAGTAATCCTTCTTTTTCATTGCTCAGCAACGCGTACCTTTGTAATGTGTGGTATAGTCTGTTCAAGCAAAGAAGACATTCTGGCAAGATGGGAAAATTACTCTAGCTTGGTCGATATTGATTCAATAATGATGAATTTAGTCTCAAATTGTGGATCAGAATGTCTCCTACAATTTGAAACCAAATTTACAATTTTTGAACCAATATTGACCGAGCTAGAGTCATTTCCCCAACTTGCCATAATGTCTTCTTTGCTTAGACAGATTGTATGGTTACAAGGTACACAGCAGCAATCAACACAGAGATGTTGATTAATGGCTAGAGTCTGTCCAAGCAAAGAAGACATTCTGGCAAGATGGGGAAATGACTCCAGATTGGTCAATATTGGTTCAAAAATTACAAATTTGGTCTCAAATTGTAGAGCGGAATTTCTACTACAATTTGAGACCAAGTTTATAATGTTTGAACCAATATTGACCGAGCCAAAGTTATTTTCCCTTCTTGCCAGAATGTCATCTTTGTTTGGACAGACAATCATGCCGGGCACATCACTGCATCAGTAAACTTTTCTGAATTTCTCATTGAAAAAAAGCAACGAGTAGTAGTAGCCCAATCAAATTGTCATTGAATTGTGCCTCGACCAAACAAAAATCCTGTTAATTGATTTTATTGTCTTAATCGGTCCATTTGGGTGTTAGTAAGAGTAATCCATGGTTTTCCACCAAAATATCTGGAGGCATAACTTTTGGGAGCCTAAAAATCACGAAATAATCGGACTTTTTCAGTTTTTTCACAATATCTCAGAAACCGATTTTTCTATCGATATTTGTATTCAATACTTTTTAAAGAGCATAAAATTCCCTACAATTTTCATCCTCTAAACTTATTTTTATCTCTAATCGGAAGCGAGTTATAGTTCGTCAAAAATTGCTAATTTTTGTCAACTTTGCGAAAAATCGCTTAATGTAGGTATTTTCTCTTTTTACTTCTTTTTAAGCCGTCTATCGTATTATTTATCGTGATTAGGGTGTTATCAAGATGTTGATACAATCACTAATGATTTAGTGGAAAGGGAAAAGTGCATTCAACGGTAGTGATTGAATTTATAAGATTCGAGATTTAGCACCAATACAATGATCCCGTAAATTTGTAACGTAGATTCTATAGTTGAGTAAGGAAGTGTCGTTAAACCTTCCATTTTCATTAAGGTTTCAAGGGGTTAAATGGAGCTTGACAGCATATGGGTAGCATTCCTAAGCGACGGCTCGAGCAGCGCAGCTAGCTGCACGTCTATGGCTTCAAGATTATATAGTAGAATAATCATATAGGCTCATATACATAAATTAATTATGTATCTGTAGTTATAATACTAGATCTGAGACGGCTCGAACAAGGAACCAGGAACGGCTTAAGGAACAAAATCTAGAAGTATGATCCAATCCGAATATTTTTAGTACTTTTTGTATGATAAAATGTAATTTTAGGGATTTTGTGGATGGTCGTCTCAAGTCACATATATTCACATACACAAGGGGTCTCTTGTCTGATGGCATTGAAATAATTTTCTCACCAATTATCCACCAAGCTTCCAAGTTCATTGCCCTCGAACAGTTCATACCGGCATCGTCCTTTCAACCCTTACCATTCAAATTCGCTCCTTCTTTGTCTCACACTTTACGCTCTCACTCTCCTCCCCCACCATACCGGTAACTTTCTCCAATAACACATTTCTTCCACAAGTCATTCTAGATTCAACCCTGCTATCCTCAACACCTTCCTACGCTAAAACTCCTAGTTGCTGGCCTGCCCAATCGTTATTTATTATCACTCACTTTCAGTAGCTTAGTTTTAAATTGTAGTCAGATAATTGATTATATCATTTAATTTACATATAGCCAAAAAACGTTCTATTCAATTGTGTGTAGTCACCCATGCTTCTTCAGTTGTTTGCCATACTTGGCTAGTCGCATTGCGATTATCCAGCAGGAGCACGTGCGTTCAGTGTTACAGTCCAGACAGACCAGGCCGGGATTAGACTAGCCAATTCCGACTAGACTATTCCATTGTCCGGCGATCGCAGAGCGATACCGAACTCTGACGTAGCCTTATGTTGATTTTTTGCATTCAAAGTCGTGTATCCATGTTGAATTGAGCTACCATTCCAATCTCATACACTTTATTCCAATCCACAGCAACCTTCTCATCCTATGAAGACGTTTCCTCGTTTGAGGCATTTGTTCTATTCATTTTTTTCCAATGCTTTATCAATGTCTTCACTGTTGTCTCTGAAATCAGATAGAGTGATCCTTGCCTTTTTATGAGGTTCATCCTGTACTGTATGAGGTACAGTACATACCTCATACAAAGGAAAGGATCAATCACTCTGATTTCAGAGGCATCAGCTGTGAAGACATTGATCGAGCATTGGAAAACATGGATCAAACATATGCCTCCAACAAGAAACGTCTCCATCAGATGAGAAGGTTGCAGTGGATTAGTATTGGAATGAAGTGAAAAATAATGTAATGTTAGCTTGATTCAACTTACATGCGACTTTGAACACAAAGAATCAGCATGAGACTCCGTTCGAGTTCGGCATCGCACTGCTCTCGCCGGACAAAAGATGGATTCGAGTCTGCTCCCGGCCTGGTCTGTTTGGCCTGTCACACTAAACGCACGTGCTCCTGCTGGATAATCGCAATGCGACTACCCAACTATAGCAAACAACTGAAGAAGCATGGGTGACTACACACAACTAAACAAAACGTTTTTGGCTGTATGTAAATTGAATGATATAATCAATTATCCGACTACAATTTAAAACTAAACCACTGAAAGTGAGTGGTGATGAATAAAGATTTGGCATGCCAGCATCTAGGAGTTTTATTTAGCGTAGGAAGGTGTTGGGGATAGCTGGGATGAATCTAGACTAAAAAAATATTTATATATGGCTGTCTCGGTGGAGACCTACCCGTGGGTAGGACCACCACAGAGAAGCTAAATCTAAGCAGAGGTTGGATTTCTTTCTTCTCTGGGAAGCTTCTCTGTGGTGCCACTCGCCTTGGTTACATCTAGCTAGTGGCTACTAGCTAGAGTGACTGACTTGAGGAAGAAATGTGTTGGAATGAGCTGACCAAACTCCTACCCCCACCCTTAAAATTTCACTATTTTGTCCCGCGTGGTGGGAGGCGAAGGTTCATGTAACCTCACGGCCAATACTGGAGAATCGCGAAAGTTACCAAAATTGTAAGAGAGTGAGAGAGTAGAGTGAGACAAAGAAGGAAGGAATTTAAATGGTAAGGGATGAAAGTACGATGCAGGTTTGTTCTAGGGCAATGAACTTGTAAAGAGCTTGGACTATGCGACAAGAATGAATAGAAATAGGGGAGTTATAATGGTTACTGGCCTGCAATGAAACTATAGAAATACAAAATTCAATACACTAAAAAGTGTCTTGAGCGTAGGCTCTATTTGTGTCACTATACATCAAACCCTGTACATTCTGCACATACATTTGTAGTCTGATCGAGCAGAGAAGATATTCAATCAAGTTAGGATAATGACTCCAGCTCGGTCAATATTGATTCAAAAATTAAAAATGTTGTCTCAAATTGTATATTAGAATGTTCTCTACAATTTGAGACCAAATTTGCATTATAAGCCAAAGTTGACGGATCTGGAGTCATTTTCCCATCTTGCCAGAGTGTCTTCTGTGCTCGACCAGACGATCCAGAGTCAAAATATCAATTAATTAATTAATCAATCAGTTGCAAAATTATTGAACTGCATGGCATTCACGCTAAACCTGTATGGTCCCTTTGATTTGAACAACAATTGGCAAAAATTTAGCCGAACCACAGTTACTAGATGGTGACATTGCTCATAAATTATCTATTACTATAATTATAATATGAAATTTTAAAACTTTAAACATGTCTGGTATTTATTATGTATTCAGAGTGAACATTCAAACAATGTTTTAGTGAAATGTAGAACCTAAATAAATTGTAGCAAGTAGGAGAACTTTGATCAAGATTTGGATTGTTTACATAAGAAGAAAGAGAAATAGGTTTGGGAGATTTGAGGATTTCATGAAAATAACCTAATTTCAAATAGAGAAGTTGGACTAACAATTCAAATAATATACTATCACGAGTAGGCTACAATAGGAAAATCAAGAATATTTCTTCAAGTTTGAAAATATTCAATAATTATCAAGTATACATTGTAACAGTATGTTACAATATCAAGTAACATGTAATCAAGTAACAGTATGTTACAGATATAAGACTCTTCCTACGGGTAACAGTAAATGATAATGTGAAAATTTCAATCTGAACCACAAAAATAAAATGAAGTAATCTGAATTTGAATGATATCATTATATAAATCAAAATCAGACAATGAACCAGTACCGGATTTAAGGGTAGGCCAACTAGGCTGGCGCCTAGGGGCCCGCACCACAAAAATATTGAAAAGAAAAAATATTTTTAGAAAAATATTAATAGAATATATTTTTTAGAACTTGGTAACTTGCATTCGAGAAAACTAATATCAATAAATTAAATAGCCAAACAGTGTTATATAATCTGTATTTGTTGAATGTAATGTATCTGTTTAATCGGTTAAATAATAATACAAGTTGAACCTATTCAAATCCCTCTTGAACAAAATCACTGTCTTTGGTGATAGAAATGCGATTTGCAGTTCAAAGTTCACCTGCCTGGTTAAAGAATTGAATTCAGATGAATTTTTTATTTGTTTGAGCTTACATGCGGATTTAAGCTTACAATTATTTACAATCACTTATTATACAGTAAACCGTACTTAATGAATGAGAAATTAATACAGTAACTTTACAAATATGAAACTAATAATAAGGCTTGAAACTCTTCAAAAAATATAGTTTCAGAGTATTTTTCTGGAAAAATTTTCCTCCTAGCCCCTAGCGGGAGAAAAACTTCTTTAGTTCACCATCATTGATAGCTATTCTTGCTTATGACCGTGACAGGGAGTATGAAATTGTAGATATATTGCTAAGCTGTTCTGATAGTGAATAATGTATTATTGTAATAAGATATATGCTGTGGCAGTTCGCACTACCACACTACCATACAAAAATTGGCAGTTTTGCAATTATTTATTTAATGAAAATTGAATTCAACTTTGAATAAATAAAATGAAAACTCAATAAAACTTCAGCTTGAAAATTGAAACAAGTTCTATCGGGATCAATTATTTTGCTAAGTAAGCAAGTGAAGATTTGTTATAGAGTTGGATTCTAAATAAATGATCAGCTGATTGTGTCATTCACTGTCTGATTTTTATTAACAGATGAAACCTGTTTCACAGTGTTGTTTCTTGATGGATGGAAAACTTTTTTTTTGTTTCTTTTTTTGATAAATCTGTCATCAAAATGTCAGGCGGTTTGTAGTAGCTGATATGAAGTATCTATTGTTTCTTTCAAAATCATCCAAATAGCTAAATTACAACTCTATCTGACAACATCAGCTGTTGAAGCGCATAAGGAGCAGATAAAATCACCTAACTTTTTTTACGTCAATTGAAAAATATTCACGTTTAAATTAATTTCATGTTAACGAAAAAAATAATTTCAATTATTTATGGTAATAAATAAATTTTGTTTGTTGTAGAAGAGGACATATAGCTTCAGTTGACTCCACGAGACTAGACGGTTGTTGAATGACTGTTATTAATGCCCACCTCTGTCAGGACAGTCTGAAGCTGTCTTCGAGAGCGAATTAGTATAGCTGGAGACGCTCTTATCCGTTGTTCTCTCACAGACAGCTCGCCGACTGTCCTGACAGAGCTGAGAATTGTGAACAGTCACTTGCCAACCGCCTAGATTCATGGCGTCAGTTGTAAAGTTCACGCACGTTGAAAAGAGACCTCGTTACAATGTGAAGTGTATTGTGACGGCGTGTCTTCTCAGCTTGCGCCAACTGCACTGTGTGTGATTTTTGAAATTCCTCCCATATCTACAAACAGTGTATGAACGTGATTTATGAAGCGGGAGTCTTTGGAGTACATCTATGATTTCAACAGTGTAAATATTGAAAGAGTTTTTGAACTTTTTGACAAAATTGTTAAGAATCTTTAATGAACTGTTGTTGTTGATGAACGATCGTTGTATCACTGTTTATGATAAGAGAAATGAGTGAGTTAGAAATCATTAATTTATCTATATCTAATCATATCCATTGCTGATGTATTTTACAAAAACAGAGAGAATAGGAATAATAAATTAGTATAGCTGACGCAAAAAAGTTAGGTAGTTTCATCTGTCTCTTGTACGTGATGTAAACTTCTGACAGCTGTTGAAAAGCATCTTATTTCTCCTTTTATTACAAAGAAGATATAGCTAAATGACAACTCTCATTAACATCAGCTGTTGAAGTGCACAAAGGGCAGAATAAACCACCTAACGTTTTGGCGTCGGCTATGCAAGTACTGTAATTATAAAATCTAGCTTATACAAACGAATAAATAATTATAATAAGTATTCAAATAAATTCGTATAATCTCTACAAATATTTGTGATGTTGAAATAATTTCTTTCATGCAAAATGCCAGCGCTGATGGAAGAATAAAATGAAGACCGTTGTAAAAATTCCTTTCTGATTGTTTTAACGCTCAAATCTGGTGAAATTAATTCAACGTCGAGCACTGGCGTCTCACCACGAAACAGGTGAAGTGCCCATATCTTTTACTGTACAGCACTTCACCTGTTTCGTGGGCACAAGCCGCCAGTGCCGGCTAGTGAAATTGATAATTCTTCCAACAAGTAATACGTCCAGATTGTCTCTATTTGGGCTAATCAAATCAGAAAACACTTGAAAAGTGTCTCAAAACCTATTTGAGATTCGTTAGAGATGTCTCTTACTTGTAGAGAACTGAACTCCATCCTCTGGGAATGCTTATAACACGTGATGTCCCACAGGACTTGAACGGTGTCTCGTATCTTGCCTACTAATAACCCGTCTAACGAACCGACGCATCTTCCCAAATTAGTCACGCCTCGACGTCTCTCAAGGCGTTGCATGATTCTGAACAGATGCATCAAATAGGTCTATCAGCCAGCCCTTTACCAGAGCAAAGCTGCTACGAACACAAAAATGAGTACAGAATATATGAGATCTATGTTTATCATTATTAGCGTATGGCTTATTAGTTGGGAGCTCCCAGTAAGATTGAACCCAGCTCAATCCTAGTTTAAAATAGTTTAATCCCAGTATGAACCCAGTTCAAACCCAGTTTTGACCTGATTTAACCATGGTCTAATCTGGAAGATGCCCTTAAACTCACTTTCTCATCTTCAGTGGTCGATCTCGTCTGCCTTCAATCTTACATCAATGCACAGCGCACAAGATTACTGTTCATGTGGGCATCACCCTTGCAAAGCAAATTTTTCATTGTTGTTAAATGGAGTGGAATGTTTGAAGTTTATTTGGATAATTTAGTATATGATATTTTTTCATATATTATAGTATGATACGTACTAGGCTATATGAGATCTGTGAAAAACCACACATTTCTATACAAATGATTATAATATTGCGTTTATTCTTCCTCTTTTATTCCCTATTCGACACTGACAACCATACAAACTGATTAATAGTCTTTCGAGATGTAAGCTTAATTTTCAATCATCAAAAATTTAATTTAGGACAATGGTTTATCAACTCATTTGTGAAAAACCACACATTTCTATACAAATGATTATAATATTGCGTATTGCGATTATAATATTGCATTACATAATACAGTAGAAGTTCGATTATCCAAGCTAAACGGGACCGGGACAGCTCGGATAACGAGAAACTCGGTTAACACGAAGGTAAAGGAAAGAGATTTGAATTAATAAGAGATTTCATTGAATCTCAATAATACATTTTTATTAATACAGTAAAAGTAATTTGTGATGATATAAAATGATATACATTATTCACAATAACTTCCGTGATTGTAATTTGTTTACAATTTTAGTTCTTAATCGGAAAAACAGTCCAAATCTTGTTGGAAAATTTTTGCTATGCTCTTAAAAATTGGCTCGGTTAACTCGGCGGCTCGGATAATCGGAACTCGGATAACCGGACTTCTACTGTATTGGAAACTTCTTGTGGTAAGGTTTTTGTTGTTTTACAAAGATTATAATTTTGAATCCACATCACACTCCTTGATTTTTCTCATCTACCAAAATCAGTGAGCACCTAGAATCTGAATATTTCTAAGGACAAATTCAAATCAGCCCGATGCTCATAAATATGGAGAAGAGAAATTTGCGAATGCGAAAAGAAAATATGATTGATGATGAAGAAACGAATCGAAACGTAATGAAATTCAAATGTATTCCAGACTATTTGAAACTGATCAATAAAGTGTAGAGATAGCGGCATCAACCAACCAGACTCCAGCTAAGTTGGCGGATGGCGAATGTACGTTATTGGTGATATGTTCTGTCAGGACAGTCTGAAAATGTTCTTTAAAAGCGAAACACCTCATCTGAGATCCCTCTCCACTTTATAAGCCCTCACAGACCGTTTGCCGACTGTCCTGACAGAGCTGAGCATAATTAACAGTCATTCGTCATGCGTCAACTTTCCTGGCTTCTGCTTCATACTTCATGAGAATGTCGTTAGGCTGAATGTCATCATAAACAGTATATCTCGTTCCGCGACATTCGTCTATTTCATCAATCACTCTTCTATTCTGATTGATATTTGAGATAATCATTATCATCTATTAAATTTCATTTTGAGATCATTTACTGATACCGTAAATTAAGGATTGAAAATAAAATAAGCTATCTATGATGATTTCTATTAAACTAGCTATTTATTTATTATACTAATTATTATACCAACTATATAATTATACTAATGAATTATTTATGATATCACCGGCGGCTCTCTCCCACGAAATAGGTGAAGTGCCCATATCTTTTACTGTACAGTACTTCACCTGTTCGTGGGCACGAGCCGCCAGTGACTCATATTTTTACGAGGCGAGATTAGATTAGATTATATTAGATTAGATTACTTTATTCAAATAGATAACAAAGTACATCTTAGATCTTACATAACAATATAAATGAGTAGAACAAATAATCCTATAAATTTCACAAAATAGAAACTTTTAGTAAAAAAATACGAAAACCGGTGATGTAATGAATGCAAAATTTATACAAATCTAAAATCAAGGTTCTGCAAAATGGATAAAAAGTGTAAGTTATCTAGATGAAAAGGCGAAGTTAAAACATATATATGTCCATTCTTGGGAAAGGATATCAAAGATATCCTTTCCATTAACACTTGGCCAAGATGGGAGAAAAGAAAATAATAATCACTCTAAACGTCTCAACCACTGGCGGATCGTGCCCACGTAACAGGTGAAGTGCTGTACAATAACAGATATGGGCACTTCACTTGTTTCGTGGGTACGAGCCGCCAGTGAGACTCTCAACACACATAAGTCTTTATTATACGTCATCTTAAGTCGTAATATAACTGAACTCAATTATTTAATGTAATGCGACTCGAAACACATCATATTCCTTCCATCTTATAAGTGTCAAGCCTAGTAGGAAGTTACATCAAATAGAGAGTAGATAATCTTGATAACAGATAAGAGTAGGTGTGATGCTAACATGGGCTCCTAGGGCTTGTGCGCGTTAGTAATGAGAGGGACAATGATGAGAGATGATAACAACTTTTTAGTCAGTCGGGACCGACGGCTTATCGTCTCCTCCGAAAGACTGGAAATGGTTTTCCTGCTTTCCTAATCTCCTTCCACTTTCTTTCTCTTAGGTAGAAAGTGATCCGCATTCAGGGTATCTCCAAAAGTGGTCTTACTCGGATTTCGCAGTTGAGTTGTTTTCGGCCATGACCATGACTGAAACAATGTGACCGACCGAGTTCAGTGGGTCAATAATCACAGGAAAGGTCAGGAGCGTAGGTGTATAGTCTGGTCGAGTAAGGAAGACACTCTGACAATATGAGAAAATTACTCCATCTTGGTCAATATTACTTCAAGAATGATAAATTTGGTCTCAAATTGTAGAACACATTCTGCTCTACAATTTAAGACCAAATCGATAGTTTTTGAACCAATATCGACCGAGCTGGAGTAATTTTCACATCTTGCCAGAATGTCTTCTTTGCTTTGACAGACTACAGGTGTACCGAGTGCTATTTAAGGTCACTGAATTCGCATCTCTGCCAGAGGTGTGAAGCGGGTCAAAATCGTGATACATCACTGCCATATAGTACGTGAACCCGCTCAATCTCTAGCAACAAAACTGAACTTGAGTGCTTTCTCAAACTATGACGCCATCCTAAACCATAGGGTACTGAAGTTTACTTGAGGTTAGTATTATAGTCAGGGTTATTGTTAGTATTATTAGATTCTATTTACAATGAGTTTTTTGTTGTTCAAAAGTCAGTTTGTTCAAAAGCACAGCAGAGTTCTAGTTCGTTCCTTCTCTACAAGCAGATCAAACTACTGTGCTGTGGTTCAATTTTTCCAAGTTCCTTTTTGTATAAATTATTGTAAACAAAGTTATCGCTCTCATGAATTTGTTAAGATACTTTCAATGAGTTGTCGTTCTTTTGGAAATCAGATCGTACAAAAGCACACTAAATTTATTTATTTATTCATCATGCAAGTAATACTTATAAGGGTACAAGTATTTAGATCGTTCTAACATTCTTTCCATTCATGGCAAATCCAAGACTGAATTTATAAAGTCACTAATGCAGTAATGTTAATGTGAGACTGAATTTGATACAGAATTTTAAGGCAAAATGAATGGTGAAAGCCACTCATTGATAACTTGAACCGTTTTGAAGCTATTAACTGATTTGTGGTAAAAATCTCTGACCAAAATTTGAAATAACTTCTAAACGGGTTGATATATCGGAGTGCGGTTTTCCGGTATTCGTTTTCTTTTCGAAAACTGTATCGAAATCATATAATTAAATACGGCGGATCCAAGATGGTGGACCAAATTTTTAACATCTTGAAAAAGTGTTATTAGTCAAGGTCCAGGTCTCAAATTGATATTTCAGGCCGTTCAAATGATAACTTGGTGTGATGGAATATAAAACTCACTCTGTATGTTGGTTAAATGAAACAAAACGGGACAAAGTTACAAGTTCAATGAATGACTTTTTTTTACATTTATTGTTACAATTGCGACTTGATAGCAAGTATTTTAAGCAAAGGTGATAAGTGGATGATGATGAATACATAATGAATGAACGATGATAGATGATGAATGTTTACATTACAATTTCAACTTTGAAAAACACTTTTCACTTAAAAAAATCCTGAATTATGATACAAACATGACAAAGATACATATCTATGAAAGGATATACTACATGATATAAAATATCACCGAAGATAGGAATGTCACCCGATGTTTGCCGAACGCATCCGAACTGTGACGAATGCATTTGCAACGTGCCTCATTTGTTTGTTTATTCGAGGCGAGAAAAATGATGATTTGAATCGAATTGCACACAAAGCGAAATCGAGATGTGACTCTCGATAAAAGTAAACAGTCTTCGATTTGTTTCGCTACGGCTGGAAACTGCAATAAATTCAAGTCCTCTTTCTCACCTACTACAGAATAGAACTGTTATACTCTTGTCGAGCAAAGAAGACATTCTGGCAAGATGGGAAAATGACTCTTACTCGGTCAATATTGTTTAAAAATTTAAAACTTGATCTCAAATTGTAGATCTGAATGTTTTCTACAATTTAAGAACAAATTTATCACCTATGAACCAATATTGACCAAGCTGGACTAATTTTCCCATCTTGCTAAAATGTCTCCTTTGCTCGACAAAACTTCATCAGCCATTATCGATTTCCAATACAGTACTGTATTCTCCCGTTAACATTTTCCGATACAGTAATTTATTGTGAGTCTCTGAATGGAATATGACCTAGTTGTTGCATGTACAGTATAAGGCTCTTTAGAGGTGGGATGTACCAAGGTGGCAACCTGTTGCAAATAATAGCGCCAAATTTGAAATTCATTTTTAGACATTCCAACATTTCTGATGATAGAAATGATTTACATTATTTGTTTAACATCATTGATTTATTATTTCAATCAATAATAGGGCACTATCGGTTAATTAACATTTATGCCCGGTTTTTCCAAGCACACTCAAATTTGAGGGACCCTCAAGTTTACTACACTTTACTACATTTTTATACTTATCATGGAAAATATCAGTTGTTTATCAAAATTTGAGGGTCCCTCAACTTTGAGTGTGCTTGGAAAAACCGGGCATTAGACTGTATCCGCTAGAGAGATTAGATGAGATTTCTTTATTCATGTAGATAAAATAGAACATTCCAGCTCAGTTTATAGATTTTAATTAGATAATATAATTACTCTATGCAGGAATAAATATGAAGTAACTACCACTTATTTTTCTATAAATTTCAGGAGCTGTAAACCTAATAATTAAACAACAAAAAGGGGTACACATGAAAACGAAAATTATAGACATTTTATTAAAAATGTATAATTGGCAATCTTCTCTATTACGATTTAATTATCTAAATGAATAGGAAAAGTTTGGACAAGAAGAGAAATAAAAAAGAGAGAAAGAGTGTCCCTTAGAGGGAGAGAGTGAACGAGAAGTGGAGAGAGAGACATATTTATAGGAACAGAGACCTATAATGATTAAACCCAAATTCAATTAGCTTGTAATCAAATTAACCCATTCACCTCAGCTCCTTCACCAGAACATTGTTACCCACCTTAGCCTATAATTGAAAGTTTCCATCAATATTACTAATGCTTTTGACAATAATTGTTCGCTACAATCGTGCTTTATTGAATAGACTTCAAACGACTATATTACAGTAGTTGGAGAACGTTAATATTTATATCCAGTACTCGGTAAATTCTATTAGAATTATGGTTTCAGACTCAGACTAATTGCTATAGAATATCTGTTCCAATCAAGATTATCATTCTAGTTTGTGTGCTTTGAAAAGTTGATATCGATTTTTTTATATATTTTTTTACTTATAATGTTATAATCCAATTACGTTTCTTATCCATTTATTTTATTCAACTACATGTTACAAAATAACATCAATCAATCAATTGTACATCAACTGTACCGGTACATTGATCAGTCGATGTTTTGACGAAAATTGGAGACTTAATCACAAGATTATGAAGTTTGCAAGTTCAAGATTACAGCCATTTTCACTGCCTTCCTCAACTCTCTTGCCAATAACATTCGATATAGCCTAATTCCGAATTCAGCCAGAAGATGGCAGTAGCAATAGGGTGACTTGGTTGTGAAGTTGGTTTCTTCAACTTCCATTGGACACGACTCCAAGCTCCGCCTTCGCTCTGATTATTGTCAAGCGAAATAGGTTCGAAAAGTTCCCAAACTCGACCAGTAGATGGCAGCAGTTGTCGGATGATAGTTAAGATTTGACATGGACACGCCTTCATGCCCCACCTGCTCTTTTCTGATTGGTTGACAGTGTTTCGTGAGTTCTGCCTTGGAAAATGGCTGCTAGCGAGAAAATGGTGGATGTTATATATTCACACAACATGAAGCTGATTCACTATTCACTATCTTACGCTTATAGTCTATGTATTTATTGAAATTAGTACAATTTAATCAAGTTGTTACTTGTAGGATTTATTTACTTAAAGACTTATTTACTTTACTAAAGGATTTATTTACTTTACTTCCAGTGTTATTACTTTTATCGTCTCACTAAGACCAGTACTAACTTAGACAAACTTGAATAGTTTAATGCTGTATGAAAATAATGAAATAAAAATATGATTTCGCAATGTTAATCCTATGTTATATTTATTTATTCTCTCTTTTCTCATTTCAAACGATGAATAGGGTGATGTAGAGCTTAAACTATTTATGATTTCTATTTTTAATACTGGCGAAAAGTTGTTTGAAAAACTACGAAAATCCGGTTGAAATATTGGGAAAAAGTTTCAATTGAATTCTAATTAAATAATAATGAATCGAAAATTGGTACAGTCTGTCCAAACAAAGAGTACATTCTGGCAAGATGGAAAATTGACTCCAGCTCGGTCAATATTTGTTCAAAAACTATAAATTTGGTCTCAAATTATAGGGAACATTTTGCTCTACAATTTGATAGAAAATTTATAATTCTCGAACCAATATTGACCGAGCTGGAGTAATATTCCCATCTTCTGCCAGAATGTCTTGTTCGCTTGGAGAGACGATACCAATAATACATATAATACATATAATACATATAATACATATAATACATATAATACATATAATACATATAATACATATAATACATATAATACATATAATACATATAATACATATAATACATATAATACATATAATACATATACATTATAGTATATTTATCACAAAATGATTACGACCTTAGTAGCCTTGATAATTGACGTAGCCTTGATAGGTGAATGAATTATGTTTTCAATTAATTCCTGTTTAAGATCTAATGTGGTCATCCATCACTGATCACTATAATTTCACTCACCACATGTATTCTTGCCATTTACTTGATAATAAAAGTCATTACTGGACAATCGTATGTTTTATTTCTATGTGATCTCTTTTTCACATGTGATTGTGATTTTTATCAATAATTTTCATTTTAAAACTCACCTATTAATTCCATTCAAATATTTTCAAATTCATTTCACAAAAAAACTAATTTTCAATTTCTATTAATAATTTTTCAATTTTATCATTTTCAGGTGCGGCGGAGATGAAGCCAAAGATATTGTTCTCGAGACAGTGATGAGGGGATCAGCGATCAACCAGTGAGAGTTAGAAGAAGTCAATCCATAGACAGTTAACGTTGGTTAAATATTGTTAACGACAGTTAGCAAAAAGTCTGATCACACAGACCAAACTCCACAGTGCCGCGAGCTTTATCATGTACCAAATCTCTAATTGCTCTGAGCTATTAATATTAGGCCTATAGCTCAAAATAATAGCTTGAGCTAATCATTTTGAATGAAATAATAATTTAGAGACTACTGAGTTTTTGTGGAGATGAGAACTGGGACATTATACTGTCAGTTTAGTGAATAGTTTGAAAGAATTTGACTGAAGCTGTAACTTTATTTACTATCAGTTTATTAAACGATTTGAAAATGTTTGACTGTAACTGGAACATTACTCTCGATTTATTGAAAAACTTGATTTACTAAGAATACAATACTGTAATTGTTGAAAGATTTTGACTGAAATTGGTACATAATTTTCGATTTTCTTTTGAAAAACTTGATTTCTTCAAAATAGAATTGTTGGGAGATTTTGACTGAATTTGACAGAATTTGATTTTGACAGATTTTGGTTCATAAATCTTGATTTATTGAATAACTGAATTTACTTAAACTATAATTACTGGTCAATTTTGACTTAAACTGGTACGTTACTTCCGATTTATTGAATAACTTCCATTACGTGAAACGTTATTATCTTCAAAACTATTTCGTTATAATTGTTGGAAATAATGTCCATCCGGAAAGTCATCAAAATACACTTAAATAAAAGACCTTTCACTTCCGGTTAGTAACTGTCGAGAGGAAACTCGAATGGAACAAAAAATCTATTTCTATACTTAATGAATATAGTACTATTCAACTGGGTTACGACAAAATTGACGAACTTTAAGGAACCAAAGAATCTATTTCTATGTATGATAGATAAAATTATATAAAGGCACAATTGCATTTGGATATGACTAAATCAAAGAACTGTATGGCACAAAGTATCTTTCACTGTCTGAAAAGTGCATATTTGAAATTCGAACTTTTTGGTAATTGCAATTTGAGTTACAGACTAATCATTGAAGGTGCGCTCAAATTAGCTTCAATGATTCCTCTATTAAGTTTGAGTCATATGAGATATTATTTTCTCACAAAAGTATATATTTAATTTATGTACTCAATATACCTCTTGAGATATTGGAAGTATATTGAAACTACAGTATACATGCATTTCATGTATGAGGATAAATTCAAGTTTTTAACTCAAAAATTCTTTTCAATGTACTAGATATCTCACTGATCACATTGATGGTAATTAGTTTCGATCATAATTGGTATTTTTCCAATAAAGGTCTTGGTTTTCCCAATAATCAATGAAATATTAGCATTTGATCCCAAAATGCAACCTAATACTAGATTTCAATCCTGATATGTATGCCAGTACAAACGAATATTGATAAATTTGCTATAAATTTTTATTTCCTTTCAATATGAAAGTGTTTTGTATGGCAAATGCAAAATTTGAATTAAATTCACCATTGTTGAATGAATATTATGAAAATTTCGAATAAACTTATTTGATCTTAATATTATTATCAAATTTTCAACTAAGAAATCATGCATCATAAACTTGACATGATAGGGATTGAGAAGCATTCGAAGAATTAATATGTGGAGAAAAATGGTAAAATAGTAAAACGTTGAATAGAATCGCATCTTATAGGCTATTATGTATCACAAAAGTCAGCTATATATTATTAAAGAGACTCTTCAATGGATTGTTATACATGAATGGAAAAATTCATTATCCTGCGAAACCAATGTAATCAGAGCAGCCATTGTTTTTAATTGAAAATGGAAGATTTATAAAATTATATAATCATATATATTTACAAATATGATATTCACTGCCTTTTTATAAAAATGAACCATTCCAAGAAATAGTTCACTTTTATAACAATAAACCATTCTCAGAAATGGTTCTCACAAGTCATTATTTGTTATTATTTTAAGTTATTTATTGTTAGATATTTAAGGATTAAAAATAGTTATATTTCTTGTTGGAAGAAATCCCTCCCATATTGCCTTATCCATGTGGGTAACATAGTTTTAAGAGTCACTGATTATCAATAATAATCACTATTTGAGATTAAATATTTGTAAAAAATCTCTTGTTTCTGTATTTTTCACTCCAGTCTCCAGTGCATCGATATACCTGTAATAACAATGTTAATATACTTATATTTTTCATTAATAATAATAATAATAATAATAATAATAATAATAATAATAATAATAATAATAATAATAATAATAATAATAATAATAATAATAATAATAATAATAATAATAATAATAATTTATAAATATATTTCTCATTATCTCCATTTCCAATGCTGATTATGATATATTATGAATAGTAGGTTAAACGGGTGGAAATATTGACTGACAATGACGAAGACCAATCGAGATGGAATTCTATGGCAAATAGAATTAGTGTATATTAATACTGTATTATAATTCTATCAGAGTCTTAGTCGATTTCTGTTCCGTACAATCTAATCTCTTGCTATCGCATTGTAGAGTCTGTCCAAGCAAAGAAGAGCCTCTGGCAAGATGAGAAAATGACTCCAGCACGATCAATATTGATTAAAAAATTATGAATTTGGTCTTCAATCGTAGAACAGAACGTTTCCTACAATTTGAAACCAAATTAATTACTTTTGAACCAATATTGACCGAGCTGGAGTCATTTTCCCATCTTGTCAGAATGTCTTCTTTGCTTGGACAGACTATAGATTACATTGACTTTAGCTGTGCTGGTTGCCTATAGCAAGGCGTAATCTTTTCTTCTAAAAAGAGTCCAGTTTATCTCAACGTGAGAAGGAGCAGGTCCTTCTCTAACTTATTTCTTTATCAAATACTTATTAGTGAGCATTTGTGTGAACATTAATTATAAATTCAAGCCTAATAAAGAAATATATCTAATATTTTCTATATTAAAATAGATTATTCATGGTATTGCTGATGCCAAAACGTTAGGTGGTTTTGTCTGCTTCTTTCGAGCTCCAACAGCTGAAGTTGTCAAGTAGAGATGCCATTCAGCTATGACTAGATGATGTTTTCGGAATCAGAAGAGACAATAGATGCTTGAAATCAGCTGCTAGTAGGTGAAATAGACGAAAAATCACGTAAAAGAGACTGACGAAACCGCCTAAACTTTTGGAGTCAACTAAACAGTGATATGACACAATAAAATAGATTAAAAAATGTCTTGAATTATTTTCTATATACGAGTATTTAACCGAGATCTTCTTCTTCTACCAGAACACAATAATCTATGCTTATAGTCTCTCTTGTATTAGAAGGCCAAGAATAATTATATAATTTCAAATCATTTGAACATAGCGGACGCGGAAAATTACCATTTAGTTCTAAACTTATTCCAGCATTCAGAGAACTCAATTGGGAATACAGTACCCTAGAATTGAATAGTCAATTGCATGAGATTGACTTTCAATGCAGACCAAATTGAATCGGAATAAATTTTCTCAACTCATCAGTGATAGAATTTCAATGCCTCTTAGTTCCACTGTACTAATTTCACTAATCTCTCATGACAGACTGGTGAATGTGATTTTTAAGGTAGATTCAACTCCTGAACAGTTCTATAACTCAATTATAATCGAATCCAGTATGATAATTTATTCATCGTATGTGCCCTATACAAGTACGTTATATTATAACTATTTATTTATCCATTTGACAAAATGCAATAAACCTGTTGTATTAGAACACAGACAATGAAGACCAAAACTTTTTCCAAATTTCTTTAAAAATTTGAAACTCAGTATAGGAAATTCACTTCTAGATTCACTATCAATACTCACGAATTTTCACACTCGAAAATTAAAACCAGGATTTCGAATTTTAAAGGTTAATGTAGGAGTTAGAATAGTACCAAAATTATATGGAAAGATTTGAAAATATCAAATTACACTCATATTGTATCACCTGTATACGCGGTAAGACAAATATATTGTATTACTACAATACACGGTGAGCCGGAGACATTGTATCGGAATCTCAAATTCATGTGGAGCTAGAGATATTATATAATTCGGAATTTCAAGTTCATGTTGAGAAAGAGATATTGTATCACTTGGAATTTTCAAATCAAATCAAAATTTCGTTCATTCTACATTCAAGATACATGGGAAATAAATATTTCTATTACTATAGTCTGACCAAGCAAAGAAGAGCCTCTTGCATGATGTGAAAATGACTCCAGCTTGGTCAATATTGATTTAAAAATATCAATTTGATCTCAAATTGTAGGGAACGATTTGATCTACTATTGACCACATTTATAATTCTTCAAAAAATATTGACCAAGCTGGAGTCATTTTTCCATCTTGCCAGAGGCTCTTCTTGCTTGGTCGGACTATAATAATGCAATCTAATTATACAGAAATAGACTGAATTTTTATTTATTATTGATGCAATATTATAAATGCAGTATTAAGAACAAATTTTCATTTACTAACGATGCGATCTTATAAATTCAGCACTAGACTAAATTTTTATTGATAATTATGTAATAGCAGTATAATTTACACTTTTGTCAGAGATGTTGTGGAACTTATTCATAATTTAGGTAAGAGAAAACAAATTTTGTCAGATCAACAAAGTTTATTTGAAATACCATACTCAAGTTTCTGATGATGATGCCCTGATCATTGAAACTTAAATAAACTTTGTGGATCTGACAACATTGAATGTTGTCAACAAATTTTGTTTTCTCTTACCTAAATAATAGGAGTAAGCCTCGAATGCACAAACTGCTACCAAGTAGAAAACCCCCAATAACAATACTGTACACTGTGCGTAATCTCGTAGTCTATCGCAAATTAGTGTTGGGTTAGAGACATTTTATCACTTGAAATCTCAAGCACACTTCTGCTGCCCTATTGTAAACGCGCAGTGAGACAGTGATGGGGAATTCCAGACGGAAAAGACAGAGATATTGTAAATTCGAGGCGGGGAAAATTCAGAGCAAACATAAACATTTGTAGGAGCGCTGAGTACAAACACATTTGGTGGCGAAACGACAATCTGTTCGGCATCTTGGGTTTTCCCGCGTGCGGTTTGGATGATAATGAAAATTGCTGCAGAATATTCGACCCCGTTGAAGGTTTGGTCTGTGCAAGCGAAGAAGACATTCTGGCAAGATAGGAAAATGACTTCAGCTCGGTAAATATTTGTTCAAAAATTAAAAATTTAGTTTCAAATTGTAGAAAAATTTCTGACCTATGAATTGAGACTAAATTTATAATTTTTGATGAAATATTGACCGAGCTGGAGTAATTTCCCCATCTTGCCAGAGTGTCTTCTCTGCTTGGACAGACTATAGGTAAGAAAAGCGCTGCATACTATTCAAAGCACGTTCACGGCATATTTCGGAAGCTGCTAGAACATAACTTTCGAACGCCTCTCATGTCAAAAACTTCTTTCCACAATATCATCTCCCTGTACTCACTCTTTTCTCTCAATCTCTCTTTCTCTCTCACACACACTTTTCTTTTATCTCTTCTCTTTCTCTCTCACTCTCACTTGGATTCTCTCACACTCCCTCTTCAGCAGCCATACTCCATTTTCGTCCACCTCTACCCTCCTTTCACAATCTCTCTTTCTTATCTCTATTCTCTCATTCTCCTTCTTTATCACCTCTTTTTCTTCTCCTTCTTCTTCTTCTTTTCCATCATTATCATCATCAACTCTTCTTTCCCTTTTATTCTTCTTTCTCTATTTTCTCGTTCTTCTGATTTCTCTTAGTGTCCTTCTTCCTTCTCCTCTCTTCTTCTCCTTCCTCTTCCT
This sequence comes from Sogatella furcifera, assembly GCA_017141385.1. Taxonomy (NCBI): domain Eukaryota; kingdom Metazoa; phylum Arthropoda; class Insecta; order Hemiptera; family Delphacidae; genus Sogatella; species Sogatella furcifera. The sequence goes on along the minus strand of CM029550.1, from coordinate 3,315,587 downwards.
TCTCCTCCTCCTTCTCCTCCTTCTCCTCCTTCTCCTCGTTTTTTTCTCCTCCTCATCCTTCTTCATCTTCATCTTGCAAAACCTTCTTTTCACAATAGCATCCCCTTCTAGACCTACTCTCTCTTATCTCTCCTTACTCTCCATACAGACTCTCTCTACCTCTCTGTACCCTCCTTATTCTCTCTCATAACCTCCTCTTTTCTCCTATCTCCCTCCCTCTCATAACTCTCACAGTTTTGCAACTTCAAGTCACAAGCCTCACAGTCACAGCCTCACATCATCCCTCGCTCAGTTTTTTCTCACAATCCATGAACTGAGTTATTGTTATTATTATTCGCTCTCGAGAGTAAACACAAACAAGTTCTCACAAAATAGCGTGTCACTCCCCAAAATATTTGTGAGGCCTTTTTAACCGGCGTGATTTTGATACGCAGTAGCGATACAATAGTCCAGATTTGATACGCAATCAAGCAGAAAGGAAGTTCCTTGACACTATTAACTATTTACGACCACTTGAGACAAAATAAACAAACTTTTTGCGTTTGTGTGCGTGTATGAAAAATCGCGAGCCTCTTTTAAAAATATTTGTGATGCCTCTTCACTAGGCTGATTACTAATACGCAATCATCTATAATTCATTTACAAGCAAATTGGAGATTTCAGTCATTTTCACTACCCTACCCAACTTTCTTGAATAACATTCGAAATAGTTCCTAATTCAGCCAACAGATGGCAGTAGCAATAGAGTGACTTGCTTCGACTTCCATTGGACACGCCTCCAAGCTACGCACACGATCAAAATGACCGAAAACATCGCTTAGAAAAGTTTCCAAATTCAACCAGTAGATGGAAGCAGTTGACGGGTGATGTTTCAGATTTGACTTGGACACGCCTTCATGCCCCGCCTGCTCTTTTCTCATTGGTTGACAGTGTTTCGTGAGTTCTGTCTTAGAGAATGGCTGCTAGCAAGAAAATGATTGATGGTGTATCATACACAAAAAATTACGCTGGTTTACTATTGACGATCTTGTGCTGATATGTATCAGCATCTATGTATTCAGGCTGGTAAGATTCTATCAAGTTAGTATTTGAAGAATTTATTTATAGAATTTGAACTCAGTTTCACTTTTATCGTGTAACTTAGGCCAGTACTAGACTTCAATAGTTTTATGCTGTGTGAAATGAGATGAAAATATGATTTCGCACTCCCATCTTATACTCATCAATTCTATTTTTTATACGATGAATATAATGACATAGAACTCAAACTATTCATGATCTAATACCGACCTCTTGCCAGAAAGAATTTTGGAAAACTACAATTCGGTGGAAATATTGGAATTATAGGATTATTATATGGAGGAGTTTTTGATTGGTCGACAGAATGTAAGGTGGTTGTCAGCCAAGCATAGAATGAAATTTAAGAGGGGCGTTTCTTGGCTTGCTTCATATATTGATCGTGATTTTCAATTATTGATAAATTATTCATTATGATGAATGAATTTATGTAGAGGAAATATTTTTTTGTGGATTCAAGTTGTTGGTAAAATAAGTTTTTCTTATCAAATAGTGGAAAAAAATATTCTAATAGCCCGATTTTATTTTTTAAATTCCCGTTTTGCATCAGCGTCCGCGGTGCCCCCTTGGCCGTGGCGCCCTGTGCGGTCGCAAACCCCACGCGAGGGCCCTGGACTAACCAATTATACCTACGCTACTACGGTATATGGGTCTACTACCTACATGGACCTACTATATCTATGCTACTATGTATTCTATTATCCGTAGGAGCACCCATTAAAAAATTCCCCCCTTGCCAAGATTTATTTCATCCAATTTCATATCTAAATTGAGTTGCGGCTAACATTTGACCCCAGCATAAAGTCTGCCCAAGCAAAGAAGACATTCTGGCAAGATGGGAAAATCACTCCAGCTTGGTCAATATTGGTTCAAAAATGATTAATTTGGCCTCAAATTATAGATCAGAATCTTCTCTACAATTTGAGACCAAATTAATAATTTTTTGAAGGAATATTAAACGACCTGGAGTCATTTCCCCATCTTGCCAGAATGTCTTTTTTGCTACTAACTACAACAAAACGTGGAAAATCGTCGTCAGAGAGCACTGTTGTGAGTTATGAGCCCCCCGTTAGAAACCCTTTACAACCCCCTGAATAACCCCCCTAAACAACCCCTCACCCACCCCACTACACGGAAGCGGAAATGTGAACGTGGTGAATTAGGGGTTGGATTGGGGGGGGGGGACAAATTAGTTGCATGTGATAACCATGCATGAGCAATGAATAATAGCCAGGGACACCCCAAACCAACCTACCCCCCTCCCATCACCCCCCAACAATTTTTCTCGTGTTGTCTTAATTGATAAAGTACTATATATGACCAGAACAGACTCGACCCATGCCGCAGTATCTTACAGTAATTGTGAAAAAGAACAGAACCCAAAATTTACAGGGGAGAAAAGTGATTTATATTGTAATTGAAAAGTTTAAATTATTGTTCAACGAAATTGGCTTTGGTCAGAGAATAGGGTACAGTTGAAGCTACGCGCTCTAACCATGAAAAATGTGGGAAAGCTCTCTTGTACGTGATTTAACCTACTAACAGCCGATGTAGAGCATCTATTATCCTTCGACAATAAACATCACCTAGGAATGGCTAAATTACATCAACTATTATTGACAATATCAGCTGTTGGAGAGCACAAGGGGTAGACAAACCCGACTAGCTTTCATCAAGAAGATAACTTCCTTGACTCTCATTGACAATATCAGCTGTTGGAGCGCACTAGTAACAGTCGAACCCACCTAAAAAATTTGAATTAGCTATACTCGCGAGATCTGATAAGATGAGTTCAAATATCAGTCGTGGATTGAGAACATTGAACATATTGATTTAGGATATTTAAAATGACTTTCCGTAGATCACTACTATGCTACCTGCAAACTATGAGTTTTGATAGTTTATTAATTATTTATTTATTCATTAACGAGATTGAAACACAGACAAAGTCCAAAACGTCTCTTTTCCCCAATTTTGGTTAAAATATTCAAAATAGAGGTTATGTCCACACTTAAAACTTAAATTATTATAACACACTATAAACTTAATAGTTTATGTATCAACAAATCAATTAATCAAATAAATGTGATAATTGAGTGCATAGAGAGTGTATAATACATTAAAACTTTAAAATAATTAAAATCAAAGTATTTTTTAAAATATTTTTTATTCAATTATGATTGAAATGAAGGGTGCTCTGATTTTAATTATTTTAAAGTTTCAATAAATACAGTAATCCTAAGAAAAAGTAAGTATTAGTGTATAATCTACTATGAATGTAGAGAGTGATTATACATGGTTGAAATGTTTAAACCTACTTCTGCTGTGTAATAGATTAAGAAGAATAAAGAAATCTAATTTCCTCCTAATAGAACACCTTCATTTTATTAGAGATCTACAGTTATACACTCTTGGGAAAATCTAACTTTTAGCACCTTAGTGAGAGTCTCTGTGCCATGTGATTTTAAATTCACAAAGGAACGAATTCCTACAACGAGAGAAAACTGAACTTTATGCGTTCAGGAGTTTATGGTATAAAACCATACAGAATATTAATTCGAGTGCAGTAAGTGCTCAATGCACGTTCTTAATTTAAAAGCTGTCGCCTGATGATGAAAATATGAAATAGGCACTGCTATGCGTAGTTTACGTGCCACCTGCTTTTCACAACTCATATTAATAAATTTCTGCTTACTCAACTCGAAACAGAATGAGTAGAATCTTAAAATCTTAAAGTAGAATCTCAATCTTAAAGTCTCAATTGAAAAATAATCAAATCTAATGATTCAAATGAGATTGATTCGATCTAAACCACTCTGATCAGTCGAATTTCTACAATTTTTCCTGATCAATCAAACAAAGAATCAAGTTTTCCTATCAAGTAAACTCGATAGAATCAGACACTATAGTAGGAAGTTTCTAGTAATCTTTTTTGATGAATGGTTCATATCATGACCCTCTTTCATTCAACTGTATAAGTTTAGATAGTTAGAGGATTTTCTATGAATGGCTGCATCTTCTATAGTAAAGATTTCAACGCAAAATGTCCTCTAAAGTTCCTGGTCTCAGAATGCATCAAACCACGTATTTTGCCTGGTTTTTCGCCGGGTGACACCTTGTATAGCAAGCCCCAAAAATGACTGCTATGTCAGGACATTAATGACCAACACTCAGCTCTGTCAGGACAGTCTTAGAAGGTATTTCCAGTCAAGTTTGACGTCAGCGCAACTACTTCACTCTCGTAGACCACTCACTGACTGTCTTGATAGAGCTAATCATCAATAAAAGACATTCGTTAGCTGCCTGTTTTGTTGGACTCTACTATGACAGGGCATCATTGCATTTTGCCTATACCGTTTACTTCAGGCGCTAATACTATACCGTAATGATTCTTCTACACCTTTTCCAGAGGTAGTTGAGAGAGTATCAATTTAATTTCAGAACATGCCAATTGTAGTTCAGAATAGTGAATTGTATTTCAGAAAAGATTATATTTAGATCAGAACAGTCAATTTTATTTCAGAAGATATCAAATGAAGTACAGAATAGTAAATTGTATTTCAGAAAGTCATTTGTAGTTGAGAAAATTTCATATGGAAATGTGAATAGTATATTACATAATGAGTGTGGAAACACTATTCTGAACTACATTCGGCACTTTCTCAACTACTTCTGGAAAAGGTGTAGATAATGAAGTATTTAGAATTGTTTTTATAGCTAATTTTTCATCATAATAGCTTGGTTGTTATTTATTGAAGTTTTTCAGTTTGCCGATAGATCATAATAGCTGGTTCATTTAAATAAATTTGTCGTCTAATTTCACAATGAATCAATAATCGAGATACTGCAGATGATTTTGGAACACTTATTGATTTGTAAATAATAATAACAATTATCTAATTATAGATGGAGACTTTCAAACATAGTCAGTTTCACGAAAAGCCATTTGAACTGAACTGCCTCAAATGATATAATCTGAATGCGAACAGAACCAGTGAACAAATCCGTCTGCAATTGAATGACGTCACTAAATGGTGATTAAATTAAATTGGATGTCTGTGCAATTGGCAGTAACAGTTTAGAAGTAACAGTAATCCTGCACCGGAATCTTTGAAACTGAATTACGCTATAGTACACATTCTAGTGAATATTATTCTGAATGTTTCTCCACAGAATATTGAATTAACTAGACTATTTGACCCCTGTATATTTTTTGTATTCACGAGAGCTAAGCATTTGAAAGTTGGTGGAATGGTACTTGAGAGATTAGCCATTTAAGCCACGAACGAAAAAAGTTTGTCCTCCACTGCAATGCTGCAAAGTTTGCAGGATTGCCTACTCCTGAAGTTACGGCGCTAGCTTTATCCCATATCATTCGAGTGCTCCATGTATTTTCTGTTCTAGCGGAGAAGAAATTCTGGCAAGATGGGAGAATGTCTTCAGCTTGGTTAATATTGGTTCAAAACTCATAGATTCGGTCTCAAATTGTGGGAAACATTGTAATCTACAATTTAAAACCAAATTTATAATTTTCGATCCAATATTGACCGAGCTGGAGTCATTTGCCCATCTTGTCAGAATGTCTTCTTTGCTTGGACGGACTATAGAAGTGAGGTTCATGGTTATTTTTGAATAGGAGCATAATTATGTAAATTTTGACTAAAATTTTCCATACCGATACTAGATTCTACTGTAGAGCTGACATCAAAAAGTTAGGCGGTTTCGTCTCCTCCTTGTGCGCTTGCACAGCTGATGTTGTCAATATTCAGCTATGCTATGTTGTTACAATGTTAGTTACAGCTGATTTTCTTAATGCTATGCTATAAGCTATAATACTTCAAGCTATGATAAATGTAATGGTATTTAGCAATGTTATGACATTTATCATAGCTTCCTAGAATATGATAAAGGGGGTATGACAATGTACACAAACTGAGCCTAGTCTATGCCATGTCTTAGGCTATGTCTAGATAATGTTTTTAAATCAGATGGGGCGATAGATGCTTTAGATTAGCTTTTAGTAGATTGAATTACCTACAACAGACAGACGAGACCACATGTATGAACTATAATCTAAATCTAATCTAAATCTAATCTAAATCTAATCTAAATCTAATCTAAATCTAATCTAAATCTAATCTAAATCTAATCTAAATCTAATCTAAATCTAATCTAAATCTAATCTAAATCTAATCTAAATCTAATCTAAATCTAATCTAAATCTAATCTAAATCTAATCTAAATGGATCTAAATCTAATAATCTAATCTAAATCAATCTCTATCTAATCTAATCTAAATCTAATCTAAATCTAATCTAAATCTAATCTAAATCTAATCTAAATCTAATCTAAATCTAATCTAAATCTAATCTAAATCTAATCTAACTCATATCTAAATCTAATCAAATTAATCTAATCTAATTAAATTTCTAAGATAAAGTTATTTGTGCTGTGCAATGTATTCGACTCTACAAATGATTATTATTAAAAATTTCTGGAAAGAAAAATAAATTTCAGTTGTGCTATTGCAAACAAGATGGGGTTTCTATTTCAAATTGAATTTTCGTAAACTGCTGTCATATTTCTTTTAATTAAAATTTCCCTCAAATAATGCTCTTCGTAAATGGATTAATTTAGATTGAAAACTAATACAGAATAAATGAATCAGAAGACCAATGATCAAATTATGAATCTTCTCATATTCATATTCTGATGATAAAGCATCTTTGATGCTTTTTCTCTCGCTTTCTTTATGAAGAATTAAGATTTCAAAGATATTAATGATGAAATGGAAATAAATGATAAGACAAGATGTTTTCAAACCACTGATTTATTAGAAAATCAAGATACCGGTTTCGGTTGTTACACCATTATCAATTTCTGTTTAACTATTTTTGGTAAACGTTTGATAAATATTTCTTTCAGTTTACCAGAGATTGATAATGGTGTAACAACCGAAACCGGTATCTCGATTTTCTAATAAATCAGTGGTTTAACAACATCTTGTCTTTTCATTTATTATGGATAACTACCACAATATCAATTTCACAACTACTCAATGGGACGAAATGGAAAGTTGGAACTATCAATTAAAAAAAAAATTACGACATTCATGCAATTGATATTGCTTTTCGCAAAGTCGCATCGTTTTTTTACTTCAGTCAAAGATAATCTGCTGAATGGAGATAATTTATTGTTTTGACAAGAAAATAACAGAGAGAGAAGAGAACAAATATTCACTTTTATTTGACAATATCGTTATTTTTACTGTTTTGAAGGGACTTGACAATATCGCCATCAAATACAGTATACAAATTTATATCAATTGTCTTTGCTTCAACTCATTTCGAAAAATAAATTGAAAATTTATTACATCTAATTTCCGAAATCACCTTTCAGTTGCTCTCATATGTCAACTTTTCATTATTTCAAAAACAGATTGCAAGTTTATAATACACTCGTGTTATTTAGATGAGTATTGTATAGTCTGTCAAAGCAAAGAAGACCCTCTGGCAAGATGAGAAAATGAATCCAACTTGGTCAATATTTGTTCAAGAATCACAAATGAGGTCAAAATTGTAGATAATATTGTTTCCTACAATTTGAGATCAAGTTGGTAATTTTTGAAACAATATTGACCGAGCTTGAGTCATTCTCGCATCCTGCCAGAGGGTCTTGTTTGCTTGGACAGACTATACCTGGTTCACAAGAAAGGATCTGTGTGAGCTCAGGTATGACAGTGTGTGTATCTCATATGAAAACTCGTATGAATATTAGCGTTTCGATGGTACGGTAGCGGAAATGATAACATGTTGATTATTAAAATGACACTGGCTTCTGTTGTCATGAACCCTTTGCTTTCTCAAATAAACAGAGATATTTTTCGAAATGAACAGAAGCTTGAAGAGAACTGCTTTGATAAGGCAAAGGAATGAGTAGAAAAAATATGACAAGAGAGGCGTGTTTACTGTTTACTGGTGCCAAAAATATTGGCGGTTGGCGAATGACTCCCACTAATGCTCAGATCTCTCAGGACAGTCTGAAGCTGTCTTCAATATCAAATTAGTAAACCTGGGGATGATCTAGTTCCGATGTCCACACGTAGACAGCTCACCGACTGTCCTGACAGAGCTGAGAATTGATAACAGTCATTCCCTGGACGCCTAAATTTTTGGAATCAACTATAGCGAAAAGGGTCTTTGTCTCGAGTTGAAAGTGAGTAGTCGCAGTGTCACGTGACCTGTTCACGTTTGGTCGATTTTTCGTGCGTGTGGAGCATGCGATCAAGCATAATATGCAGCATACAAGTTCTAAGTAATCGGGAAATACTCGGAAACATAATATGCAGCACACAAAAACGTAAGTCATGTGGCACAGTAGGGCTGCTCAGATTGTGTTAACTCTTCGTATATTATGTGGGCGTTAAAAGCATGCGATCAACCATGATATGCAGCAGAAAAGTCTCAAGAATACTGAAAATACAGTGGATTAAATCAATAAATAAATTATATCTCCGGTTACACAATTGAATTTGTTTATAGTATATTATATACTATATTGTATAGTATATTGATATCATACAATCAGGTAGATATACATATTGTTGGTCTTCTATTCATCACATCATATTGTTCCTACTGTTTATTACTTCTTCAATCTTTCTTGATATAAATGGCCAACGAAAGTTGATATTCATGGTTCAGCTATAGTAATAAAAAACAATGAAATTAATGGAAGTGAGCATATGATTTAATAATCGTCAACTTTATCTTCCAACTCACTATGAATGCACCCTCACTCGTCGCCAGTACACAACCTAATAAGGTTTTGCTAGTAACACCGAGTAATAACAGCAGAGAAATAACAAATAATAGCAGAGAAATAAATTGGAGGATTAACAGCATTATTTATGTTGTATTTTATTATTCGTAAGTGGATTAAATTATGAATAGTTTTGTGATTCAAATTTTAGTGAAGCAATAAACTTACAATTTCATTTGAAGCAGTATGAAAGAACGCTGCATAGTCATGTGACACAACAGGAGTCTATGTACGCTGGTCGTTTTTGAGTGCCTTTTCAAGCGTTGTAAGCATGCTTACAAAACCATACACAACAGGAGCTGCTCAGTGTCTGTCCACACTTGTCGATTTTGAGTGTCTTTTCAAGCAGTGCAGGCATGCTCTATACGCTCACAAAATCATACATATCAGACATGCTTCATAGGCAAACAATACCATACATATCAAGCATGCTTCTTACGCTTCATGCTTCAAACCATGCGTATCAAGCATGCTTTCAACGCTTGAAAAAGCACTCAAAATCGACCGAGCCACTCCAGATACGCAACGGTGCGCCACTTTGGTGGGGGGTATGTTTTGGTGTTGTTGGGGAGGGGGGATTATTTGAAATGAGGAGGGGTGGTGGTGAGGGTAAGAGCCTAGCCAGCAGCTCACCCTCACTCGGTCAGTGTTATGCCGGTTCCCGCGCAGTCCGCACACTCTTGGCGGGAAAGCAAGCTTGGCGGGAAAACGAGCTTGGCGCGCGCGCGCACTGCAACTTTGCGCGGTAAAACGCGGTGCTGCTGCTGTGGTATCGCACTTCCGTTTCATTCTAACGTTGACGTTATTTCTTCGTCATAACAATTGAATTCGCTCTATAATGACTCGAAACTTCTTTCTACATCAATTGAAATCGTTGTAATGTTGACATTTTCTCTACATAATAAATATATCATGAAATTCGCTCTGTTACTTACTCGAACAGTTTTTCTTGATTAATTAAAATCGTTCTTATGTTGACATTTTCTCTATAAAATAACTTTAACATCGAATTCGCTATTTATTAGATATTGAAAATGTCTTTCTAGATAAAAACGTTGAAATTTTCTGTTCGTAATAAGAGATATACTCTTGAATTTGCTCTCTACTGGACACTCGAAACGCCTCTCTACACGAAGACGTTGACATTTTATTTACGCAATAAAAGATATAAACTTACAATTGAATTTGCTCTCCATTAGATTCTCGAAACGCCTTTCTACATAAAAACGTTAACATTTACTGTACGTAATGAAAAATATACATTTGAATCCCCTCTCTTATTAGATGCTCGTAACGTCTTTTTACATAAACAAATTGGCTTTTCCACACGTTATAAATATACCATTGAATTTGCCTCCTATAAGGTACTTGTTACTCATTTTTACATCGATAAGAATACTTGTAAGTTCGTTCTACATTAAAACATTAGAGTGAAAGAATTCACTTCCACAAAGAGAATACTCTCTAAATATACTGGAAATAATCAAAATCTTATCTTCATGAATGAAATTCTCTCCAATGATGAAGACAAAGAATAGCCTACTCTAAAAGTTTCTCGAATGTCATAAATTCCGTTCAAATATTCAAATATTAGTGAATCTACTCTACAATTCTCTCGAAATCCTGTAGTTTGAATACTGTTGAGGATCAAATCCTATTCTCAAATTATCTTGAATGATGAGGACATTAAATGAACTCTAATTTCCCTCTTGAAAATTCATTCCTTAATCGAATCACAATGCTGGAATAATGTGATAAGTATCACATAATACAAAGATTACACATATATAGTGTAGTAGAATTTCCGGCCATTGAATATACCAGAGATCATCTAGGTATTCATATATAATAATCTCGTTAATGTGATGTGATGTATTGGCACATTTCTACGTGGTGTAGTGTGATTTATCCAGTCATTGGATAATACAAGGGATGATCAAGCTCTCCAAATAATCCCTATAATCCAGTACTCCATAATCAATCTCATTTACGCCGTCATATTCAATATACATACAGTGCTTATAATCGAATACTTGAAATAACCTATTATATTGTTAAATCCAGTGAAATTGGGATATAGTTGGAACTTAAATGTGTTCTACATTGAATCAACTCTCAATTTTATTGTAGTGTTGTGTGAGTTTCAAAGAGTTTGTGAAGATGGATTCTGATATTCATCTCTGTTCCACTTATTGATAACCTCTGTGATTGGATTAGCTCTTCAGCGGATTTTCTGAAAATTTCATGGTAAGTTTGTGAGAAATGTTATATTATACATGTATTATTTTTGAATTCTGATAAGAAGTGGTGTGGAAGTCACTAGTCTGTTGAATAAACTAGCCAGTTTTGATAAAATTCAGTGACTTTTGCGCCACTCTGTATAGATGTAGCCTTTATTTCCAGGGCTACAATCAATGTATGTTAACAAAAAAACAAAAAAAAAGGCACATACTAAAAGGGTAATGTGATTTTTATTTCTATCTATCAATCTAGAATATGTTCAATTATAACATCTTCTGAGGTATTCAGAAGTATTACCCTTATAACAGTATAAAATAACTTTTTCAAAGTATCTTCACTCATATAAATTATCAACTTTTGACTATTTGGTTTGATATACGATCTTATGTGTTGTTGAATGGCTTGAAGCAAGTGACGGGATCTTAAAGATCTAAAAGATTAATATTATAATATCCATTTATGTGCCAATATCCATTGATAATTCACTCACCTGTTTCGTTGCCCTCAAAGATCTTATAATCTTATCTCGAATAATCTTCACAAGAATTCATGATAGGCTACATTATGCCCAACTTTCAAGTTTCACGAGTTCGACGATATATCTGTCTGTATGAAGGGTTCTAGTTTGGAGGTCCTCAATTCCTGAATAAGCCTAGTTCACCAAAGATGGAAACTGTGTATCAACCGAGACCGGTATCTCGATTTAAAATAAATCCGTGGTTTTTTACAATATCTACTCTTCCTATTCAAACTACCACAATATCACTTCAAAACTACAAAAAAAGGGTTTAAATTAATTTACTACTCTCATCACTGAGATAAACCAGATTACTGTTATCATAAGTTTGATTAGCAGCAAATTCATTCATTTATTCAAGAAAATACAATAATAAGTTGAAAAAACATTTATAAAACAATTAAATGGTCCGACTTCATCGATGCACGTGCAAAAAGTGAAGCAATTTCACTTATATGAATGAGTATAATATATAGAAGTTTTTTCAATAATCCGAATAATGAAAGCCAATCACAAAATATTGATTCCCATCCATCAAGAGGACACTATAGAAGCGAGTTTGAATACAAATTCAATGGGTTATATTGTCCTATTGACATAATATATGATCTCATAGTCCTGTCAATGGGTCACATTGTCCTATTGACATAGATTATATCGTTGTACCATAATCTCACATTTGTAGTATGTCCGAGCATAGAAGACATTCTGGTAAGATGGGAAAATGACTCATGCTCGGTCAATATTGGTTCTAAAATTTTTAATTTGATCTCAAATTGTAGAAAACATTCTGCAGTATAATTTGAGACCAAATTTATGATTTTTGAACCAATATTGACCGAGCTGGAGTAATCTTCCCATCTTGCCAGTATGACTTCTCTGCTTGGACAGACTGTATGAATGGATCATGCTTGAAGCATGATTTTATCAGGTAATTTGTCAGTTTAGAGCACATTACATTCAGCATTGGGGAGACATTGTGCTGAATGTAGGCTAATATTGATTCAACGATAAAACATCAGGGCACTTTTGAGGATTCAATTGTAGTTCTGGACATGCTATTCATTCCCGAAAGGTAGGTAACGCGTTGATAAGGAAACTCTTTTGCCTACTTGATGATAAACTAACGTGGCTGTGATTGGATCTGACATCGAAATAAATAAATAAATAGATAACTTCAATAAAACATTATTGACATGTTAATTTATTGTGTAACAACATAAAACTCTCATTTTAACCACAGATAGATTCTAAACAGTATAAGTATTTGAATGTTTTCTTTTTCAAAATCTGTTTAAAAAATTGGATCTTCAGGGCCGGTTTCTCCAAATACGTTTAACTGAAATTTTAGTTTAAACTATCAGCTGTCAGTGTATGGTCACTTTTCTTAACTTGTGTTTCAATTGAGCCAGCTGATGGTTTAATCCAGAATTCAGATTAACTTTTTTGGAGAAACCGGCCCTCAGTTGCACTTACTTATATCTCAACTCTATTTCACATTTTTTCTCAGATTTTTCAAGAAAGATTCTCTTCGCATGAAAGAACTCTATTTAAATAAACTGTGATACTCATATTCTATATTAAGCTGCAATAAAATATTTATAGTGGAATACATAGTGTTGTAATGAAATTAATGATAATAATAGGCCTAATTATGCAAATGAATTGATTCATTTTCTACCTCTATTATTGATACAACGCATGTTAGTTTGGAGATCAAAATTATGAAGATGTTATTTGAAACATGAAAAGTCGAAACATGTTATGTTAAAATGAAAATTATTCCGAAAAACGGCATTGAAATATAAATTTATTGAAAACTTTGATTATTTGCCCTAATAAATAGGAAATAGGCCTATATAAAGAGAATATTTCCCTTGTATCATAAAATGTTTATTTGGACTATTTTAAACATGCATTCTTCCTTCCTAGGTAATTATTTTTGCTAGGGAGGTCAAATTTTAGTGCAATTCGCTCTTATCTAGCTTCAACGTTACCTGTAGGAGAGGTAACTCATGAACGTAATATTATGTTACCTTCATTAAGTTAACTTAATCTTAATGAACTCATTCAGTGATAATCCTAGGGAGACTAGTGACAAAAATTAAGACGGTTTTGTATTATTCTTATAAATTCCAATCATTGGCTAGTAATTGGATAAGCTGACTGGAGTTTATTCATAACTGATATGGTTCAATAGTTACGGAGCATATATTTGCACAGGGCCCTCGCGTGGTTTTTTGACGCCCTGTGCGAGATTTTAGCAGGCGCGACCCCCCATTACTAGACGAATGCAATTCAACATATTATACGAGTGGCAAAAAAGAATTATAGTGACTTACTGTATCTCAACGTATTGTTTCGTATTTTCATGAATTGGGCACGTGATAAGCAAAAGCCTACAGGAATTGATAAAAAATAACTAAAGGATCTACATTGAGCAAAACTGTTACATTGTACCGTACTTCATCATTAAAATATTGAATTTTTAGTTATTGATTAATTTATTTTATTAGTTTGCTTGAAAGCTCATAAGGAAGGTACTAATAAATTTTTCACAGAAAAATATCGGGAATCATCATAATATTCAATTTTACTGGAAATAAAGATGTTTTAACAAAAAATCGGTAACTCAATAACAAGCAAATTGTAGATTTCAGCCATTTTCACTGCTCTACTCAACTTTCTTGAATAACATTCGAAATAGTTCCGAATTCAGCCAGCAGATGGCAGTAGCAATAGGGTGACTTGCTTCAACTTCCATTGCACACGCCTCCAAGCTCCGCCTACGATCAAAATGGCCGAAAACTTTGGTTAGGAAAGTTTCCAAATTCAATGAGTAGATGGCAGCAGTTGACGGGTGATGTATCAGATTTGACTTGGACACGCCTTCATGCCCTGCCTGCTCTTTTCTCATTGGTTGACAGTGTTTCGTGAGTTCCGTGTTTGAAAATGGCAAGAAAATGATTGATGGTAGGCTATCATACACAAAAAATTAGACTGATTTATTATTGACGATCTTGAGCTATACTAATATAATATTGGTTTATGTATTCAGGCTGGTAAGATTCTATCAAGTTAGTATTTGAAGAATTTATTTATAGCAATTGGACTCAGTTTCACTCTTATCATGTAACTTAGGTCAGTACTAGACTTCAATAGTTTAATGCTGTATGAAATGAGATGAAAAATCTGATTTCGCACTCCCATCTTATAGGCCACTCATTAATTCTATTTTTATACGATGAATATATATGAAATAAAACTCAAACTATTCATGATCTAATACCGTTCTCTTTCCAGAATAAAGTTTGACAATATAAACTATAACATAACATAACATTACATAACATATAAATGTAAACTATAACAATTAGGTAAAAATATAAGTATTATAGGATTATCAAATGGAGGAGTTTAAATCGGAAACTGGCTTGTGATTGGTTGACTGAATGTAAGGTGGTTGTCAGCCAATCATAGAATAATTAAATTTGGAGCAAGCATTGTATGAAGCATTGCTTGTTACATTGATCGTGGTTTTACAATTGATCAATTTATTACGATGAATGAATTTCTTGTGGATTCAAGTTGTAGGTAAGAATAAGTTTTTTGTCAAAATAAAAATTATTCTAATCGCCCTCATGAAATTTTCAAAATTCCCGTTTTTCCCCGGCCACCGCGGCGCCCCCTTGGCCGTGGCGCCCTGTGCGGTCGCACACTCCTCACACCCCACGCGAGGGCCCTGATTCTACCTTTCTGGGTAACTATTTTTGCTGGGCAGTGGAGGACTTCAAATTTGAGCGCATTCGCTCTTATCTTTATTCAACGTTACCTATATAGGAGAGTAAATAAACTCATAATCCAAGGTGATAATCCAAGGGAGACTAGTGACATAAATTAAGGCGGTTTCGTATGATCCTTGTAAATTCCAATCATTGGCTAGTAATTGGATCGGCTGACTGGAGTTTATTCATAACTGGTCTGGTTCAGTTCAGCATATCTTTGGCGGCTCGGAACCACGAGTCAGGTGAAGTGCCCGTATCTTTTACTGTACAGCACTTCACCTATTTCGTGGGGCACGAGCCGCCAGTGGAGCATATATTTGCAGACATCATCTGTTGAAACGCACAAGTAACAGATGAAACTGAATTAACGCCTTAATTTCTGGCATAAACAGAAATACTGATATGAAGGCTATTAGTATTAACAAATTATACACTGGGCATGCGTACATTGAGGATATAATTCACTATCTATCCCACTGTAACAAGGGTGTCAATTCCAAAAGCGAAAATAATTTAAAATTCCCTCTTCTACTTTCAAGATGAAAAGTTCTTGTGTTGAATAATCCACCATCGAGTCCTCTCTCAAACATTCTTGCAGCGTATGTTACAAACCAACAAAGCTGGCGATTGGAAAATGTCACTTACTAAATCTCAGCTCTGTCAGGGTAGTCTGAAAGCGGTCTTCGATGGCGAAACAGCTTGGCAGAGGGAATTCTCGTTTTGATATGCTCTTGAAGATCGCTCGCCGACTGTCCTGACAGAGCTGAGCATCCATGGAAGTCACTCGTCAACCGCCAGTTTCGTTGGAGTCTGCTATAGGAGTGAGAAAGAACGTTTCGGTGGAACTTCTACAGTCTGTCCAAGCAGAGAAGACATTCTGGGGAAATTACTCCAGCTCGGCGAATATTAGTTCAAAAATTATGAACTGGGTCTCAAATTGTAGAGAACATTCTGATCTACAATCTCAGACCTAATTTTGAAACAAATATTGACCGAGCTGGAGTCATTTCCCCATCTTGCTAGATTGTCTTCTTTGCTTGGACAGACTATATCATTCCTATTCGATGCAGTTCCTCATCTGTTCTTCTCTCGTTGAATTCTCAATGGAATCAAGTGGAGATGTGGGCTACTTAACTAGATTGAATGAAGGAAATGAAACCGACGTTTCCATTTTAATAAATTTGTTATTCTTTTCACATTCTGACAGCGCTAACTTGGTATCTTTCGCGCAAGATGAGAAGATACTCCGATACAATTCACTTTACATAGTAACGGCGTGTCTTCTCAGCTTGTGCGAGCTATATATTTGTGTAAATTCCCATTGAATAAATTTCGTATCCTTATAACTAACAGGTTTTTTAAAAAGGATGCACCTCAAAGTTTGGGGAAGAATATTTTTGGCATAGGGAATATTTTATCTTCAAAATTTGACCTTTTTATAATATAGATGTATCTTCTGAAAAAGTACCAATTGCAAACATTTATTTGTTCCTTTCAATCAATTGTTATCAAGTTGTATTGCATGAAGCACATTTAAAATGGCCAGTTTTATATCACATTTTCAACTCCAAAACCCAGTTTGAAAACCTTCAAAGACTTTTGAAATTTTCCGATTTTTAACAAAATATCAAGATTTTCAATCCCTTTGGGGCACCTTTCAATTTAAATTTAGAGTGTTGAGATATTTTTGGTGATCAATTAAGACCTTACACTAAACTAAAATTCATATTTCATCACAATTCTGAAAAGTAAAATTTTCAACAAAATTTTTGAAAAAAGTTCAATTTTTGCTAAATTCTTCAAACTTCGATGCCTTTGGGGCACCTGAAGATGTTAATTCTATGAACCCAAATTTTGAGGGTCTCATTTACTCCCAATTTGGCAACTACTCCCGGGTATTCCATCACAATTATCAAAAATTTTCATTTTTCACTCCACCCTATTGGTCATTTAATAAGACACAACGAATATTTGAATGTATGATAGTTGGAAGGTATGATAGTAATTATTTACTAGGAAGGCAGCTTTCTTTCTTTTCCTATATCCAGAGCTGTATTCTCCAGTTAGATGTGGCTCAGGATCCCTAGATCCTTGGTTATATGTTTCAAATATTGTATCCGGAGTTCTTTGTCCAACTATCATACCTTCCAATATTCTTAACGTTAATTCGTTGTGTCTTATTAAATGACCAAGCCAAAAGTACAATCTGTCTTTTAGAATTATCAGAAGAGATCGTTACTCTTTAATCCTTTGAAATACTTCCTCACTTCCAATACTTCCTTTGAAGTATAACAAACGCTTAGCTTCATTGTACTCTTGATTAACGTTAAGATTAACATTAAATGAGATGTTAACATTGTATTAACATTAGCTTAGAGAGATTAACATCACATTAGATGTTAAAATTACATCGAACGTATGTACCAGTACTGTCCAGGGCCCTCGCGTGGGGTGTGCGGAGTGTGCGACCGCACAGGGCGCCACGGCGGCTGGTACAAAACGGGAATTCAAGAAAATTCAAATGGGCTATTAGAATATTTTTTTCACTATTTGATGAGAAACTTATTTTACCAACAGCTTGAATCCATAAGAAATTATTTCCTCCGTATAAACTCATTTATCAAAATTAATTGATCAATTGAAAAACCACGATATAGGAAACGGCCCTCATAAATTTAATTCTATTGTTGGCTGACAACCACCTTACACTCTGTCGACCAATCATATGCCGGTTTCCGATAACAACTTCTTCATATTTTTATCGAATTGTTGTACTTTTTCAAATTTTTCTGGCAAGAGGTCGGTATTAGATCATGAATAGTTTGAGTTCTATCACATCATATTTATCGTATAAAAAATAGAATTAATAAGTTTAAGATGGGAGTGCGAAATCATATTTTCATCTCATTTCATACAGCATTAAACTATTGAAGTCTAGTACTGGCCTAAATTACACAATAAAAGTAAAGCTGAGCCCAAATTCTATAAATTAATTTCCCCAAATAATTTCTGTGTATGATACACCATCCATTAGGCCTACTTCCTTGCTCACAGCCATTTTCTTAGACAGAACTCATGAAACACTGTCAACCAATAAGAAAAGAGCAGACGGGGCATGAAGGCGTGTTCACTGTTCAAGTCAAATCTGAAACATCACCCGTCAACTTCTGCCATCTACTGGTTGAATTTTAAAACTTTTCTAACCGATGTTTTCGGCCTTTTTGATCGTGAGCGGAGTTTGGAGGCGAATATTACCTCACATAGACTCACATTGGTCCGTGAGTGAGGTAAGAATTCTCATCCAACAGATATAGATTAGCTAGCGATTTTCAATTTTAGTGACTTTTTATCCTTTTTACTACTTCTTCCATACTCAACAGCAATGAATTAGCTGAGTAAGCGAAAAACTGATCGAGCCTCCTTCTCTGTGGCCTTTCAACTCTCCTCTGTATATTTCGTATTTCATAATAATAATTCCTGATGGAATATCTTCTTCTCTACCTCTCTGTAGTCGTAAACCTTCCCGGAAACAGAAATGTTTTATGTTCTGTCATAAAGTCGAATGTTCGCGAACATAAATTGCCTGCTTCTTCCTGTACAAGCCTATAGTGAGTTCATTGGTATGTTAAAAAATTTGCCATTAGTGTAATATACAACATTAATACCCGAAATTGATATTATAGTGAATATGATAATAACACTTGATATCTTATGTAATGATGATAACATGTAAAATGACTAATATTTTATATGATATTAGGAATATAACCGTGTAATACCCAAGGTTAGTATAATATGAACCTTGTGTAATTCCGACCTCCCTTGTGAACTGTATATTTTTTGTTACCATAACTATATAAATAACAATTGTTTATGTGGCCTCAAAGTTACACATGAAGTAAATTGATGAATAAATGGAACAAAGTCTAGTAGTTCATAAAATTTAGGATGTCCTGAACGATCTAGATTTTTAGATTTACATCAAATTTTACTGAGCACGATTTTACTCAGTTCAAATAGATGAGATTCTCGTTCTGGCATAGCAAGTACGAGATAATTTATTTTATATAAATATAGGCATACATTATGATAATTATTATAATGATCGAATAGTTCTACTATATGACTATGAGTGCATATATTCATGTATATAGTACCTGTATGTGCACAGTTGTCTGTTTGTTTGCATGATACAGTTTTATACATCCAGTGAATTGGAAATCTTCCTCTTTTTTCATTTGACCACGCAGAATACTATATCTATTTCAAATTAAAAATAAATCAGAACATGTGAAACATGACATGAATTTTAATACACTTGTCATGCAAAATTATTATAGGGTTGCTCTATAACCCCGGTTTCTTCATAACCAAGGTTATTACAAAGAAGGTTGTTCCATATCTGCCTGATATTGTTCAAAATTAAAAACGGGTTGGTGAGACCAGAGAGAATAGAATAGGAATATTTCATTCCATTCTCACTGGGAAGACTAGAATATGACGTAGTTCATATATTCATAAAAATATCATAATCATAACTAATTATTGACCTGAACTATACAATTTTCTGGCCTTATCCACCAATTTCTAGTTCCCTCACCTCGAAAAAAACGAAAAAACCTAGACTATTTTTGTCACTGGCGGCTCGTGCCCACGAAACAGATGAAGTGCCCGTATCTTTTACTGTACAGCACTTCACCTGTTTCGCGGGCACGAGCCGCCAGTGTACATTTATTACAAATAGTATTTGTAATAACCTTGCTTGTCATGCACGGTCAATTGTTGCGTTCAGTCATTCAAATTAGTTTTTAATTAATCTCAACTATACCATATACAGGATACAGGCCTGAAATGTTCTCTTTTACGAAAAATATTGTGTTTAAATATAATAAAGAAATTCTAAAAAAGGTAATGTGATTTCAATTTTCTACTGACATACGACCTGTATGTAAATTAAATATTCCATTCCACACAATGCAACAACTCCAGGTAAATCTAATTCTCACCAACTGTAAATGAAATTGCATTTTTTGCAATTAATTGATGCAGAAAATTGATAGCGTCATTGGAGCTCGATACTCAGTAAAGCAATCAAATGTAAAACGAACTTGAACTTTTCAGCTCGACGGCGCGGCTATTTGATATTCGAAACTCTGAAATGTGAAACATAGATATTGGAAACGCAGATATAGTCTGTCCAAGCAAAGAAGACATTCTGGCAAGATGGAAAAACGACTCTAGCTCAGTCAGTATTTGTTAAAAAATTATCAATTTGGTCTTAAAATGTGAGAAACATTCTGCTCTAAAATTTGAAACCAAATTTATAGTGTTTAAAGCAATATTTATCGAGCTGCAGTCATGTTCCCATCTTGCCAGAACGTCTTCTTTGCTTGGATAGACTGTACTTGAAACATAGATATTCCGAGCACCGACTCTTGAAACATAGATATATTCAAATCGTTCGCGTCAGTTTGGCCAAACCGAGGTTCATAGAAGATTAATGAAAAAACGATTTGACACGTCAGCAAGTCGAGCGGCGATACTAGCGCCGCCTGCCGCTCTAGTTTCTTTCCAATGAGATTAATGCGAAATCTCGGGCTCCAACTCCAAGTATCTAAGCGAAGAAGGCATTCTGGCAAGATGGGAAAATGACTACAGCTCGGTTAATATTGATTTAAAAATCTTAAATTTGGTCTCAACTTGTAGAAAACATTCTTCTCTACAATTTGAGACCAAATTTATAATTTTTGAGCGAATATTAAACGAGCTGAAGTCATTCTCCCATCTTGCCAGAATGTCTTCTTTGCTTGCACAGAATATAGCTGCTAACTTCAATTTGTCAGTGTTGGCAGAAAGCTGATTTTACATTGAACAAACTGAAGTTCTTCCATCTGTCAGTTCTCGCTACGAATTCAAATCGACGATTTCCCGCCAGTGTTGTGATGATGATGAGGATTATGATGATGATGATGATGATGCTGATGACGATGTTGGTGATGGAGATTTGGATGATGAAGATTTTTACGAATTCCGGAGCAACTGATAAATCGTTTTCATTCGCCCGACAAAAGTTTATATTGCACAAGTTGGATTGGATTATACTTTCCCCTTTTCTGAAGAAATAAAGAGATTTGTTGTAATATCTTCTCCAATGATATTCACAGTTGTTACATCAATTTTTCATGGAGAATATCCTCATCATTGCTACAATTATACCAAACTTATCTTTTCTTAAATTTAATCGATAATAAGTTGGAAATGGAAGAAGTTTTGCAGTAGCAGCAGATGTCTGCAGACTCTTTCTGTAGCTTTTTTTGGATGTTCGTATAACAGAAACTCTTGTGCACTCCAACAGCTGATGCTGCCAATTAGAGTTTTCATTTACCTATGCCTAGATGGTGTTTTTAAAATCAAAAGAGACAATAGATGCTTCACTCTTGCTGTTTGTAGGTTAAATGGCTGTAATATAAATTCAAGAACATTTAACTGACGCCAATAAGTTAGACTGTTTCGTCTGCTCCTTGTCCTCCTCTCCAAGGCTGAGGCTGCACTGCCGGTGGGTAGAGCGTGGAGGGTGGAGGGTAGTTGGTAAATCTGTAGAACATACACACCATCCACAGTAATACATTGTATGAATGGTATATGTTCAGCCGCCATCTTGAAATTTTCAAATATGGACAATATAACCTCAAAAAACAGTATGACGTCATACCATTCAAACCATGTATTACTGTGGATGGTGTGTATTTTCTATAGATTTACCAACTACCCTCCACCCTCCACGCTCTACCCACCGCCAGTGCGGCCTCAGCCTAACAGCTGATTTTGTCAATTGGAGTTATCATTCAGCTCAGATTACGCTCTATGCCTGGATGATGCTTTTGAAATAAAAAGATACCATTAATAGATGTTATAAATTATAGCTTTAAGTAAGTTACTTTACATTATAAGAAACAGACAAAGCTACCTAACTTTTTGGACAGCTATACCATCTATGATGGAGAGAGGAAGATAAAAGATAGAATTGAATGAAAAGAAAAGATATTGAAAAATCACAGATTTATTGAAGATCGAATTACCGGTTTCGGTTTCTACACCATTATCAATCTTTGATAAACTATTTTTGGTAAACTTTTGATAAATATTTCTTCTCATTCAATATGGATAACTAACTTGATATCACCTTCACAACTACTAGAAAAAGAATATGATGGAAAAATAAATCGTGAAAGCTACTTAAGAAATGAACAATGAATCGTAAAAAACTTGAATCGTGAACAAACACGATGAAATCGTGAAAGAAATCTCTTTTTAGAATTATCGAGATTTATTTACGGTTCAAATACAGTACTACCGTATAACAGACGGTAATATCGTTAATAGACGTAATCTATCGTGTAATAGACAAATCTATCGTTACTCTGTTCACCAAGAGATAAAAGAAATTAAAATCTGTTATTGGAACCTTGTTTCGATTTCATTTCTTTACAACTTTCAGGAAAATTGAGACCCAATCCCTCATGAATATCATGTTGAGAAAAAGGTAATAGTAATAGTACCCTAATGAGAGTGCTAACTTTAATAATACGCGGTTTAAACACGCTCTATAGGTAGAATGAGACATTCTGCATTGTGTTAGTTACCCAAATGGAACTTTTACATGTAGCAAGGGAAAACTTAGGGCTCATTGTTTTGTCTTAAAGTGCAAAGTAGCATGTTGTGTAACGAGAGGAAATGCATTCAAGTAGTGAAATCAACAACTCACTGAATAAATTTGTTGATTTAGTCTTTCCAAGCAAAGAAGAAATTGTGGCAAAATTGGAGAGTAGCTCCCGCTCGGTCAATATCGATCCAAAAAATATAAATTTGTTTTCAAATTTCAGATCAGAATATTTCCCACAATTTAGGACGAACTTCATAATTATAGAACCAATTTTGACTGAGCTGTAGTCATGTTCTCATTTTTCCAGAATGTCTTCTTTGCTTGGACAGACTGTAGAACATGAATAAGGTTGTCACGCAGATCCTTGAAGAGATTCACGAACGTTCTCAATATTGTTCATTACAATTCAGTTTGATGATAAAATCTTTATAATAATGATGATAAAAATTGAAAAATTAGTGATTAACTATTAATAATAATAGACGTAATGGTATGCAGCACTGGCGGCTCGTAGCCTACGCACGAAACAGGTGAAGTGCCCGTATCTTTTACTGTACAGCACTTCACAGAGATTAGTTTCTCTCTGCATACCACTTTCTCTTGCCCACGAAATAGGTGAAATGCTGTACAGTAGAAGATACGGGCACTTCACCTGTTTCATGGGCACGAGCCGTCAGTGGTATGCAGAGAGAAACTAATCCACAAAAATAGGATTTTCATACATTTCAGATGATAAAAATCATATTTATGTTGTGAAGAATAGAACCAACCAACCCTTGGGTGAATGTCCAGATAATCAGAATATCTGATCGGAGAGTAAACTGGGAGGTATTATTGAAGTTTCAACTTTGGTACTGGATATCTAAGAAGTTGTTGATTGTGGGTTGGTCCCTTTCTGCCTAAACGCCGTATTGTTGATAAATAATTACTTCTGTAGTTTTGACCTGAACCAACCATGTGAGTAGTAAATTTATTCATCTCTGATTGATACAATGCATGCAATCTAAGTTTGAAATCACGTATTTTCTGACTATAAGCTACACTTTGAGTAATAAATCCCAAAGCAATGGCGAAATTAACTAGGTTTGGTGAATTACAACTGCTTGACCAGTTTTTCACGCTTCCTTACGTCTCTGAATTGGATTTTCATGTAGGCTCTAATTCGAATCTAGATATGGTCTGTTCAAGCAAAGAAGACATTCTGGTAGGATGGGAAAAGGTCTCCAGCCCGGTCAATATTGGTTCGAAAATTAAAAATATGGTCTCAAATTATAGATTAGTATGTTTCCTAAAATTTGAAACAAATTCATGATTTTTGAACCAATTTTGACCGAGCGGGAGCCATTTTTCCATGTTGCCAGAATGTCTTCTTTGCTTGGACAGACTATAACTCTAGAACCCTTTTAAAGTAAATTGTGTGTCGGTTTCAAAACAGAATGAGAAAAGCCAGTTGGTTTTGATGAGCAAGGGGTCTACTTATTCTGCTTTTCAAATGGCTGATTAACAGATTCCTTAATGTTATTTGGTTTAAATAGAGTTCAGGGATGGAACCATGGATAACTGGAAAATTTCATGGATACGATATTAGAACATGAAGAAATCTAACCTAGTTCAAATATTATTCATCTTTATTCAGTAATTTTACATCAGAGTAAATCACGCTTAAAAGCTCAAAACTTTTCTTCTTGAATTTATACAAAAAAAGTAAGAGTAGGTTATGTCATAGAGTATTTGTAAAACACAAATTTTCACACCAAAAGCAAATTTTGACAAATATTATCAAGATACTTGATATAGATTCAAGATAAATGTCGCAGAAGTTTTATGATTAAGTTTGTACTTTTGTTTATTGAGAAATAAAATTATTTATTTATTATTTATAAAGATATACATTCTGGATGAAGTGTTCTCGATATAGATATACAAGATAAGTTGATGGATGCCTCATTTCTAGAGGTATATGGTCGAGAAGAAGATATGAATAAGTATATGGAAAATAGATATATAGAGTCAAGAAGAAGATATAAATAAATATAGATACTTATAGAGAGGTTAAAGTCGTATAATGGGCATCTGCTCAGATCAACTGTGAAATTTCCACTTCTTGGTTGTCCATTTCAGGGTTGCGTGCTCTATCATTATTTTGCCGTTTCAAGGGTAGACTGTCCAAGCGAAGAAGATATTCTGTCAAGATGGGGGAATCATTCCAGCTCGGTCAATATTGGTTTAATAATTACAAATTTGGTCTCAAATATTAGATCAGAATTTTTTATACAATGTGAGACCAAATTAATAATTTTTGGACCAATATTGACTGAGGTGGCGTCTTTTTTTCTCATCTCTCCAGAAAGCCTTCTTTGCTTGTACAGACTATAATAGAGATGTCAGTAGATGTTATAGAAAAAGCATCTCGGATCGATCCCAAATATAGTCTGTCCAAGCAAAGAAGACCCTCCGGCAAGATAGGAAAATGACTACAGCTTGGTCAATATTTGTTCAAGAATTATAAATTTGGTAGATCAAATTGTTTCCTACAATTTGAGATCTAATTGATAATTTTTGAACCAATATTGACCGAGCTTGAGTCATTATCCCTATCTTCCCAGAGGGTCTTCTTTGCTTGGACAGACTAGATCTAGAACTCAATCACTGTGTGGTGTGCTTTCTTAACGTAAACGCCAAAAAATCTGGCGGCTCTCGATTGTCTCTTAATACAGCTCAGATCTGTCAGGACAGTCGACGAGCGGTCGGCGAGAGCAAACGTATTCGAGAGCTGCCTTAGCTGAACTGGTTCAGGTATCGTGGATCGCTTTCAGACAGTCCTGACAGAGCTGAGTATCGATAGAGTTATTGATTAACCACCACTCATTTTGGCGTCTGTAGGGGCAAAGATGAGTGGGTCAGATTCTTTAGAAGTGATGAATTGGATAAACAATGGATGGTGTGTAGGGGTGGGGGTGTGTTAGATGCAGTTGTATAGTCTGTCCAAGCAAAGAAGACATTCTTTCAAGATGAGAAAATAACTCCAGCTCGATCAATATCGATTAAAAAATAATGAATTTGGTCTCAGATTGTAGATTAGAATTTTTTATACAATTTGATACCAAGTTTGTAATTGTTGAATCAATATCGACCGAGCTGGAGTCATTTTCTCATCTTACCAGAACATCTTCTTTGCTTGGACAGACTGTTCAAGGAGCAGTAGGAGCCTCTTCAAGAAAGACGGCTGAATGTCTTTTCGAAATTGATCCTGGACCAGCTGTTTGTTCGCGCTGTCACTTTCACTCACTCTTTTACTCTTTCTTTTTTCTCATTATTATTTTTCTTATTCTCATTCTTGTCTCTGCTCTCTCTTCTTCTTTCTATCTATGCAACTCTCTTACTCTTTTGCTACCCTCTCTTACTCTATTCATGGCCCTCGCGTGGTTTTTTGGCGCCCCGTGCGAGATTTGGATGGCAGGCGCCTCCCCCCCATTACCAGAAGAATGAAACCCAACATATCATAATATATTCAAAGCCAAACATAATTCTAGTTGACTTACATGTTCACATTTCTCTCATAAGCAATCCCAATGTTGCATGTGGTGTGGCAAAAAGGATTATAGGAACTTACTAATTTCAATGTAGCCTATCCGAACGTATTGTTTCGTATTTTTATGTATTGGATACGTGATAAGCAAGAGCTCGAAGATTATTGAGCAAAACTGTCACATTGTACCGTACCTACTTTATCATTAAAATATTGAATTTTTAATTATACATTAATTTATTTTATAAGTTTGCTTGAAAGCACGTAAGGAAGGGAATAATAAATTTTTCACAGGAAAATATTGGGAATCATCATAAATATTTCATTTCACTGAGAATAAAGATGTTTTATAACAACAAGCAAATCAAAGATTTAAGTCATTTTCACTGCTCTACCCAACTTTCTTGAGTAACATTTTGAATAGGTCCGAATTCAGCCAGCAGATGGCAGTAGCAATAGGGTGACTTGCTTCACCCCCATTGGACACGCTTCCAAGCTCCGCCCACGATCAAAATGGCCGAAAAAATCGGTTAGGAAAGTTTCCAAATTCAAGCAGTAGATGGCAGCAGTTGACGGGTGATGTATCAATTTGACTTGGACACGCCTTCATGCCCCGCCTGCTCTTTTCTTATTGGTTGACAGTGTTTCGTGAGTTCCGTGTTTGAAAATGGCTGCTAGCAAGGAAATGATTGATGGTAGGCTATCATACACAAAACATTAGACTGATTTATTATTGACGATCTTGAGCTATACTAATATAATATTTATTTATGTATTCAGGCTGGTAAGATTCTATCAAGTTAGTATTTGAAGAATTTATTTATAGAATTCGGACCCAGTTTTACTTTTATTGTGTAATATTTAGGCCAGTACTAGACTTCAATAGTTTTTGCTGTATGAAATGAGATGAAAATATGATTTCGCACTCCCATCTTATACTAATTAATTCTATTTTTATACGATGAATATAATGAAATAGAACTCAAACTATTCATGATCTAATACCGATCTCTTGCCAGAAAAAAGTTTGAAAAACTACAACAATTCGTTCAAAATATTAGGGAGAAGTTCTTATCGGAATCTGGCTTGTGATTGGTCGACAGAGTGTAAGGTAGTTGTCAGCCAACTAGAGAATTAAATTCAAGAGGGGCGTTTCTTGTCTCGCTTGTTCCTTCATACATTGATCGTGGTTTATCAATTGATCAATTCATTATGGTGAATGAGTTTATTCAGAGGAAATAATTTCTTGTGGATTCAAGTTGTTGGTAAAATAAGTCTTTCATCAAATTATGAGAAATTCATTCTAATAGCCCAATTGAAATGTTTAAAATTCCCGTTTTGCATCAGCCGGTAGTTCTTGGCCCTTCATGGGCTGTCAAGCCATCGACAGAGATATTACCGACCTAATCATGATAATTATGCAATTAATAAAATGTGTTGATAGATTATTGATGTGGTGGAATTTTTCCATAATGAAAGTACTAAGATGTTTTCTAAAATCCAATTTATTTCTAATACAAATAAAAATTAGAAAATTCTCTAATATGAGACCACTAAGATGTTGTCTCAAATCCACTTACATATTGGAACAAAGTGGATTCGGGACAACATCTTACTTCTTTCATTATGCTAATTGCTAATGGCCATCTCTTGAAGAAGGGCGTATGATTTCAATCAATTTTAAGTTAGCTTTTATCTTTATCAATTTGTAAAGAATATTATATTTATCATATACT
This sequence comes from Sogatella furcifera, assembly GCA_017141385.1. NCBI lineage: Eukaryota > Metazoa > Arthropoda > Insecta > Hemiptera > Delphacidae > Sogatella > Sogatella furcifera. Next base: position 3,287,218 of record CM029550.1, on the reverse strand, counting down.
CAGAACCCCTGATATCCACATTATTGCTTTGAGACAAATTTCAGGAGTAGCCTAATTCATTCTGCAAGAGTTTTAGGCCTGAGAAAGAATCAGCCTCATTTTGTCAAAACAAACATTTACAATAAACGAATTTATTACATAATTATTATGAATTCATCATAAACTTCGCTTCTGACCTCTGTCAGTGTAAGCTGAGACAAACAGGCTCGCTTCGCTCGCCTGCAAATTCCGTTCAAAAGGGATTCAAAACTTATTGAACACAGCATTTCTAGACCTAATCTGGACCTGTTCACCAAATTTCGACAATTTCTACCAATTTATTCTCGAAAAATCCAAGAAAAACTCTGAAAATTCCGAAAAATATTAAAACGCTGATATTGACGCGTAACCTTGGGAACTATATCGGACATAGTTTGAAACTTGATTCAATATCTTCCAAATTAGTTCATCTATAATCTCGCTGAATCATTGAATTTACATTAAGGATTGGTCGTATCAAGGCGGAAGATATGCAACCCGCAAAACATCTACAATTTAGAAAAACCTGATTACTGGCGTAATCTTTAACGGAATTCAAAAATATCTTAACACAACATTCCTAGACCTTATCTGAACCTACCTTCCAAATATCAACATTTTCTACCGATTGGTTCTCGAAAAAAATGAGAAAACGTCGAAAAACTATAGAAAAACTTAAATATTTGGCGTATCCTTGAAAAGTTCCTAGAATCCGTTCTTAGCGCGCATCTAAACGTCCAACTGAATATGCCTGCCAAATTTGAACTCATTCGGTTCAGTGGATTTTTAGTTCTGGTGATGAATCAGTCAGTCAGTCAGTCAGTCAGTCAGTGCCTTTTCGCTTTTATAGATTTAGATTTACAGAGAACATTATGACCGTTTGATGAAACATCCGGCTCAATTCAAATTTCATGAGATTTAAAAACAAATTGAAATAAAACGTTCAACGTTATTACTAAATTAAACTTTTCACTCATTATCTCATAGAGCTCCGACCTTTAAATAAATTGTTCTTTCACATTTAATTGGTCCGAGAACCAAACTTAGTTTGATTAACATTCACTCCTACTCCAACAATTCAGTATTACTCGTATACTGTCAATGTGCAAAAGTGAATGGAATGCAATACTGTATGTTCAACTTGGCACATTGGTATTTAGCTTATCTGGCTCCAACACATGTTTGGGGGATTAATCCCTTCCTAATCGGAGTCTAGCTACAGTGATCAAATAGTTTCTGTATTTGATCTTGCAAACATCAATATGTGTAAATGTATGGAAGAAATATTAGATATTGCAGTTAACCAACTGCTGGATAATTATAAATAATTATATAAATGCTGGATAATTGGCCAATGATAAATTCGAATCTCAAATTATTGCTATATAAATAGACAAAGGACTTCAGCAACTGCAAATATTGACAAATGTACTAAACAGCAGGCGAGATCTATTGAATAAAACTGATAAAAAAACTCTGCAAAAAAGGCTTACATTATAATTGAATGAAGCTGTTCAGAGAGCTGCCTGGTAGGCAAGAGGTTAAGCCACTAGGCCGGTAATCGAGGGGTACCGGGTTCGATTCTCAGTCCGGGCAGAGTTTTTTGATCAGTTTCATTCAATGGATCTCGCCTGCTGTTTAGTACATTGGTCAATATTTTGCAGTTGCAGAAGTCCTTTGTCAATTTATATAGCAATAATTTGAGATTCGAACTAATTATTATTATGTGTATATGTATTTGTCCAGGAAATTGGAATTACTTCAGGGGTAGGCTTATTGCATGCAAGTTTGATCTGAATTATGTTCAGGTTATAACAAGCGCTAGGAATTGAAGCGGTTGATGAATAAATTTCATTTATTCTCAGCTCTGTCAGGATAGTCTGAAACATGTCTGGAAAATGAAATGGCGGATCACAGGAAAACTAAGGAGAATTCGGTGTTCTGCCTAAGACATTTTCTGTTTGTTTCAGCTCGAAGAAACATTAGTATTTATTTATTTATTTATTTAGCTCGAAGAACACCGTGATGGTACTCGAATCAATTTTTTTCGGAACGCTCTTTATAGTCAATGTAACACTTCAAAGCTATAGGTCTAAAAGAAAATATAGTTATATAGTAGAAATATACCTATATCTATATAAGCGAAATGGCACTGACTGACTCACTGACTGATTCATTCATCACCAGAACTAAAAATCCACTGAACCGAATGCGTTCAAATTTGGCAGGCATGTTCAGTTGGACGTTTAGACGCGCGCTAAGAACGGATTTTAGAAAATTCCCAAGGATACGCAAAATATTAAAGTTTTTCAGCGTTTTCTCAATTTTTTCGAGAACCAATCGGTAGAAAATGTTAATATTTGGTAGGCAGGTTCAAATAAGGTCTAGAGATGTTGTGTTAAAATATTTTTGAATTCATAATGAAAGAACTAAGAAGTTGTCCAAAATAAAGTGGATTTGGAAAACTTCTTAGTTCTTTCATTATGGAAAAATTCCACTACATCAATATTCAAACAACAAATTTTATTTTTGAATTCCGTTCAATATTACGCCACTTATCAGTATTTTTTAAATTGTAGATGTATTGCGGGTTGCATATCTTTCGCCTTCATACGACCAATTCTTACTGTAAATTCAATGGTTCAGCGAGATTATATATGAAATAATTTGGAAGATATTGAATCACGTTTCAAACTATGACTGATATACTTCCCAAGGTTACGCTCAATATTAGCGTTTTACTATTTTTCGGAGCTTTTCTTGGATTTTTCGAGAATAAATAGGTAGAAAATGTTGACATTTGATAAACAGGTCCAGATTAGGTCTAGAAATGCTATGTTCAATGAATTTTGAATCCCTTCTGAGCCAAATTTGCAGGCGAGCGAAGCGAGCCTGTTTCTCTCAGCTCACATTGACAGAGGTTATGCAGGCGAGCGAAGCGAGCCTGTTTGACTCACTGACACTGTTGATACTGTCGGGGGTCCAGGGGGCGGAGCCCCCTGGCTGGGCGGAGAAGGCGAGCGAAGCGAGCCTGCCGGCTAGTACTATATACACGGGCTGGCAATCATGTGATCAAGCCGTGAATGTGTGTATATAATATTTTTTGTATTAATTATGTGGAGGATAATAAAAGCATTGTGCTATCTATCTACTGTATCTATACTATGTATAGAGCTTTACTGAAGTGTATATATATAGTAAAGCTTCTCAGCTGAGCAGCTCTAATTATCAACTGGGCTCAAACAAGAAACAAGCCATTTTCCATTAATGTTGTTTGCAAAGTAGAGATCGCTTCCAATCAACTGAAATAGCTTCATTTTTACCCTTCCCATTCCATATCTTGGATTAGTCAAACAATGCTCCACCTCTAGTGCGCGCAAACTCAGAAGATCCTCCATTACAATAGACTTTACGTTGTGACTACGTGTCTTCAAACTATACCTGCTGCATTGATTGCCTGAAAGTCAGTCTGACTGGTATTTGTTCACAGTGTGTTCTTGCAATGATTGAGAATGTTGCTAGCGTTCTTTGTCCAAGCAAAGAAGAAGATTCTGGGAAGATCAAAAAATGACACCAGCTTAGTCAATATTGGTTCAAAAATTATGAATTTGTTCTCAAATTTTAGGAGAAATTTTCATCTACAATTTGAAACCAAATTTATTATTTTTAAACCATTATTGACCGAGCTGGAGTGATTTTCCCTTCTTGCCAGAATGTCTTCTTCGCTTGGACAGACTGTAACAGCGACGGTAGCCTGTCTAAATCAACACAGAAATACACGTGTATTTCCCGGACCCTGAGAAGACCCGCCGTTACAATTTGAATACTAGTTAAACTGCGTGTCTTCTCGACTTGCCCAAACCATACTAGGATATTCCATTTCATTGTAAACAGTTGTTGGGAGTAAAATCATTCAAAATGTTGATCTTGAAATGCTCTACTAGCTCATGTAAGACATTTTCCTACTGACATTATTATTGAAAAAATAATAAAAACACGTATAAACTTTTTTTGGAGACCATTTCCCCCAAAATAGTGGTTTTCATAAATACAAGGATATCTTTTCACTGCTCTAGTTCAAAAACTATACAAGGGAGAAAGGTCTACTTGGTCTCAAATTGTAGAGGACAAAATTATCCACAGAGGGATTTTGATTCAAACAATTTGAAAAGATCTGAGCGAATAATATGTCAAAAGATCTGAGCGAACAAAAACTGAATAAGTTGAGTAAGTTTTTCCGTCCGACGCTTCGTTTTGACGTTATTTTACGAAAACCTAACAATTCCAATATCGCGGCCAAAAAAACAACTTTCCGACACGAGTTGAGAGTGAGATTTTTACACGTTCAATAGGAAGATATCAGCTAGCATTTCCACCATAAAACTTCTTTGTTGCAATTAGTTCCACCTCCAACCTTAGAATGACTCGAATATCTCTTAAAGCTGCTGAAAAAATAAAAAATTCAGTACTGAAAGTGAAAATTCAGTAAAAAATGTGAAAACAAAAATGGCCGCTGTGTGATAAGTAATTGAGGAATTCCGGGCATTTTGATAATAGTATTTAGATATGTTTCTTCCCCAGGAACATTACCGTAGAGCGTAGAGTATTGGTATAGGGAGTTCAAAAATAACGTTACCTATATAATTTGAAAAGATAGGTATGGATTGAAAATCATATGATTTGTACATATTATCCTACTTATTTGTATAATAAGTTCGTTAATAATTATTGATAAATAATCTTTCCAAAAACAAACTGAGAACAGAACTTGTTAATTTAGACGTGAAACAAAGCACTAAAAACATAAAACAATAACAGTGAAACAAAACACTAAAAACAAAAGACAATATCATTGTGTACTTCATCAATATTTGACACTCTCTATCTGAACTTGTTCTATGAGACTTTCTAAAGGTGACAATTCCGGGCGTAATAGTAGGGAGAAGGCTGAAAATAGAAAACTACTCCAAAAACACACTTTTCCTCGCTATACTGAGAAATACAGTACGCGCAAGCTGGGGAAGACACGTCGTCACCACCTAAAGTGTATCGTGACAAAGTGTCTTTTCAGCTTCGGCGAGCTATAGGTGTCTTTCGGGGAACTGAGAGGGTTGCTGGGTATTTTTTATGAAAGAGAAAGTCACAGAAGTTCATATCAGGAGATGTACAACAGCTTCTATTTCAATGTATGTCCAAGCAAAGAAGACATTCTGGCAAGATGGAAAAATGAGTTCAAATCGATTAAGATTGGTTTACAAATCACAAATCTCGTCTCAAATTGTAGATTGGAAGGTTTCCTACATTTTGAGACCAGATTTATAATATTTTAACCAATATTGACCGAGATGGAGTCATTTCCCCATCTTGACGGAATATCTTCTTTTCCTGGACAGACTATAGAACAGCTTGTATTGTGTAGCAAAGAGTGAGACTCGAGAAATAAAACAGAACGATATTTTTTCGCCAAGTACAATACAGTATAGCTTGTGCCAAAAGTTAAGGCGATTTGAGAATGACTATTATTAATGCTCTGCTCTGCCAGGACAGTCTGAAGCTGTCTTTGAGAGCGAATTAATATAGCTGGGACTGCTCTCGTTCCGATTTACTCTGGCAGACAGGTCACCGACTGTCCCGAGGGAGCTTAGAACTGGTTACAGTCTTTCGTCAACTGACTTTATTTCTGGAACAAGCTGTCTTATCTAGCGTTATTGCAAGGATGTAGAACTGTATAGTCTGTTCAAGCAAAGAAGACATTCTGGCAAGATGGGAAAATGACTCCAGCTCAGTCATTGGCTCAGTAAATATTAATTCAGTCTTTAATTTTAGAGCAGGATATTTTCTACAATTTGAGAACAAATTTTTAATTCTTGAACCAATTTTTTTCCATCTTGCTAGATGTCTTCTTTGCTTGGACAGACTATAGGCCTACTCCATCATACACACTTTTCTTCCCCCTAGCTTTCTCTCACAAACTTTCAACCTGGCCATCCACTCACTCTCTCTCTCTCATTCTCTCTTTCTCTTTCGCTCTCACTCTCTCTTTCTCTCTCTCCTCTTCTTCTTCTTCTTCTTCTTCTTCTTCTTCTTCTTCTTCTTTCTCTAAAATCATTCTTTTAAATTTTTTCTCTCCAACCTTTTCTTGTTCTATTGTCTTTTTTTTTCTTTTTGCTTCCTGCTCTGGATAGAAAAATTAAATCATAATTGATTCAGAGTCTTTTTCGTACACATGCATTTAAGCCAATGTGAAGAACATTTTCTTCAAAACATTTGTATAAATTTCTGTAAAGTTTAAAAGAGGAAATAAATTTATTTGATTTGATTTGAAATTCCTCATAGTTCCGTATCATTCCCACAAACTTTCGTATCATTTACGAAAATTTTAATATCTTTCTTTCATATTTCAGTATCATTTTCTCGATGTTTTGTCGTAGTTCCTTATCGTTCCGTATCATTTTCACAAACTTACGTATTATCAACCAAAATTTTGGTATCATACTTCCATATTTCAGTATCTTCTTCTCGATGCTTCGTCGCAATTCCACATCGTTCCGTATCATTTTCACAAACTTGCGTATCATTAACAAAAATTTCTGTATCTTTCTGTCATATTTCAGTATCATTTTCTCGATGCTTCGACGCAATTCCACATCGTTCCGTATCATTTTCAATCATTTACCAAATTGTATCATCTTTCATATTTCAGTATCATTTTCTCGATGTTTGTCGCAATTCCACATCGTTCCGTATCATTTCAATTTGCGTATCATTAACCAAAATTACGGTATCATCCATTCATATTTCAGTATCAGTATCTTTTTCAGGATGTTTTGTCGCAATTCCTGAATGTTCCGTTTCATTTCCCGAATTTGCGTATCACTTACCAAAATTTCAGAATCATTATTTCATATTTCAGTATCTTTTTCTGGATGTTTTGTCGCAATTCATCATCGTTCCGTATCATTTCCCAAACTTGCATATTATTTACCAAAATTTCGGTTTGATTCTTTCATGTTGGATGCTTGGATCTCGATGCTTCGTTGCAATTCCACATTGTTCCGCATCATTTTCACAAACTTGCGTATCACTAACCAAAATTTCGTCATCATCTGAGCCTGTACTATTTCTTCCTAAATTTGGTTATGTTAGAACAATTTTCATTTCGACTACTGGCAGCAGTGAATGGCAGCCATGTTGTCAAAGGATCTTCTGTTCTTAGCCCAACTATACGATATTGCTTGCAACATATAAATATTAATATGTATAATATAATACATGTATGATAAATATTATTGATGATGTTCTCTTGATACTTGACAAGCTGTACACTTTCACTTTGGATTAGTTTTAAAAATACAGAAGAAATACATGTTTACAAACCAAAAATAAATGGTACATGTTGGCAACAACATGTTCGAAGCAGGGGTGCCTATCCCCCCAACGTCTATGACACCAATCCCCCGAATGAACCAAAGATCCCCCCTTATTTTTGGGTCTTCCTGTTAAACAAGTGAGAGTGAAATGTGAGACTATCAAATAACAAGTAAGCAGAATGTTGGGGCTGTACGCCTCACCGACTAGTCCAGGCGCAAACCCAGAAAAAAATTTCGAGAGGGATATAAAATCAGGGTCGAACCCAGGAAAACACTTTTTCCCAGAGGGGGGGGGCGTTGTTGCTTGCATGGAATATCTATAATGTATTTGCCTTATCTCAACAAACATATTCATTTTTTTGCCATGTAGAAAAATTCATTCACCAATGAATTATTGTTGAAATGAACAAGAGCTAATTGTGTTGGAAACAAGAGGTTTTGTACCTGATTGTCTGAATCTTTATTAAATAAGTATATTGATTGGATTTCTTGAATAGATGGAATGAAATTGTTGAAGTTATATCGAATGACATAGAAAATCCTATCCAGGGCCCTCGCGTGGTTTTTTGGAGCCCTGTGCGAGATTTTAAAGGCGCCCCCTCCCCATTACCTGACGAATGCAATTCCTCATATAATAATATATCCAAACATGATTCAAGCTGCCTTGCATGTTCACAGTTTGAGAAAACTATCGCAATACAACTGTTTACAACTGTTAGCAATCGCAGTGTTGCATGTGGTGTGGCAAAAAGGATTGTAGGGACTTGCTTATTTTAATCCATCCCAATAACGTATTGTATTGTATTTTCATGTATTGAATACGTGATAAGCAAAAGCCTACAGAAATTAATAGAAAATAGATACATTGAGCAAAACTGTAACATTTTACCATACTTTATCATTAAAATATTGAATTTTTAATTATTTATTAATTTATTTTTAAAATTAGCTTGATAGCATATCAGGAAGGGAATAATAAAATTTTCACAGATAGATATTGGGTATCATCATAGTTCATTTCACTTAAAATAAAGATGTTTCAACAAAAAATCAGAAACCCAATAACAAGCAAATTGAGGATTCTCAGCCATATTCACTGCTCTATCTTTCTTGAATAAAATTCGAAATAGTTCTGAATTCAGCCAGCAGATGGCAGTAGCAATAGGGTGACTTGCTTTGTCTTCCATTAGACACGCCTCCAAGCTCCGCCTACGATCAAAATGGCCGAAAACATCGGTTAGAAAAGTTTTGAAATTCAAACAGTAGATGGCAGCAGTTGATGGGTGATGTTTCAGATTTGACTTGGACACGCCTTCATGCTCCGCCTGCTCTTTTCTTATTGGTTGACAGTGTTTCGTGAGTTCTGTATTAGAAAATAGCTGCTTGCAAAAAAAGATGGACGGTGTATCATACACGAAAAATTACGTTGATTTACTGTTGACGATCTTGTGCTAATACAGTATAATATTCATTTATGTATTCAGGCTGGTAAGATTCTATCAAGTAAGTATTTGAAGAATACACGCGAGGGCCCTAATACTATCACAAAATGAAATATACAAATTGCAGAGATTTATTTTGATACAGTTTATTGTATGACCAGAGTCAACAGTAAAAACTTTGTGAATTAATAGTAGGGCTAAATCATTCAAATGATTCCAACCAGCAGTAGCATTTCTCATGTAAGATTTTACTCTCTGAAGGGTACAAAAGAAGCGCTTAAATTTAGAGGAAGTTGCTGTTGTAACAGAAATCGTTGCACCAAAATATTCAAATTTTCATGAACCATTTTGTAAGGAAAATTATGCTTGTTGCATCCATTCAAGCAAGAACTGAAATATTTGTGCTTAGTTTCAGATTTAATCAATTTCCTTCTCCAGATTTCCCCCGTGAGGGGGAATTTTTCTCAGAAACGTACCCTAAAATTACATTTTTAGAAGTGTTCAATCTTATTGGTAAAAAATTTGGCAACTCCAACAAAGTGCATTCTATCTAGTGTAAGAGGAGCCCCAATTTCGGTGGGGGGGGGGGATATATTCCCTCAATCCCCCACCTGGGTTTGCTCCTGTCAACTTTAGGAGTGCTGAATACGAAATATTGTAGCTTCAAGCACGTACCTTAATGTCTCAACTGGAACTGTTATTCTTTACAATTATTAAAGAGAATCGGTCCTCCAGGTTAAAATAAATCCTTCCCCCCAAAAATTTGTATGACGCGACTGGCGTCATGTCCCCCCTTGTAGGCACCCCTGATTCGAAGTGTTTTCAAATTATTTTACATCTATCATCCATCAATTATTATTTCCTATAGATAATATTTCATCAATATATTCACTATTATCTGAAAATGATTCAATATATTGTGAGGAGATTGAGTCTCAATCAAGTTTTCAAACAGCAGAAATGCAGTACATATATTTACTTTTATCTGGAAATGATACCTATATATTGTGAGGAGATTGAGTTTCAACTAAGTTTTCAAAAATTGCAGTGCAAGTGAAAAATTTGGAAGGATGCGTTTTTGTTGTTCATTCAGGGAAAGAATGAGTATAGTCTGTTCAAGCAAAGAAGACCCTCTGGCAAGATGAGAAAATGACTCCAGCTCGGTCAATATTGGTTGAAAAGTTATTGATCTGGCCTCTAATTGTAGATTAAAATGTTTCCTTCAGTTTGAGAACAAATTTCTAATTTTTGAACCAATATTGACCGAGCTGGAGTCATTTCCTCATTTTGTCAGAGGGTCTTCTATGCTTGGACAGACTATAGTTATAAGCGGTTTAAACAGGAAGAGCGGTTTTTTAGAAAAAATACGAAAATTCATTGTGAGGCATGGGAAAGAATAGACCTCAGATTAGAATTCATCCATGGCCGACTACTGTGAGGACTATCTGACGCTCACATCACGTCAATTGCTTGCGTTTTCCGCGCAGTAGAAATAGAATAAAGGTAATAGAAGCGGTGTTATCACACAGGGGATTTCCCGAAAACCTTTCTCTACCTTCCTGTTGGAATGGAAGCTTTTCCCATAAATTCTATGAATGGCTCTTACCTGTTGGAGTAGTTTTTCAATTCCCTCAAATTTCAAGATTGGAGTCTGGTTATCATTTGCAAGGATGGTTATTTTCCCCAAAACAAATGACATTGCTCATCCAGTATGGGTTGTTCTGGAAAATGGGAAGGATTTTTGCAAACTCTAGACTACAAATTATCCGGACATTCGGTGAAGGAAAATTAGGTAGATAAAAATAGGCGTATGTAATATTATGCTGTAGTAGAAAAATACACCTTCATATAGTCTGTCCAAGCAAAGAAGACCCTCTGGCAAGATGGGAGAATGACTAAATCACAGTCAATACTGGTTAAAAAATTATCAATTTGACCTCAAATTGTAGGAATCAATTTGATCTACTATTAAGACAACATTTATAATTATTGAACAAATATTGACCAAGCTGGAGTCATTTCCCCATCTTGCCAGAGGCTCTTCTTTGCTTGGCCAGCAAAGCTTATAGCTTATAGGGTTCAATATGCCTTCTAATAGGGGTTCAATATGCCTTTATATTATTCATATTGGGTTTGATGCTGAAGATGAAGATGTCACTCAAGTTTATATTCAATATATTTTATATATATATATTCTTTCTAAATATTTTTTGGTGTTATTCTGATATTTAAATGAATGACATTGAAAATTCCAAATCATAGTTTTTAATTTTTCAGTGTGAAAATTTGTGAATAGTGATAGTGATCAAGAATCAAGTGAACATAACCTATATTTTTTAAACTTATTCATCTAAATTTGGGAAAAGAACGTTTTGGGGCTGAATTGCCTGTGTTTTACCCTTTATTGTAATATCTTGAATAAATAAATAAATAAATGAATAAATAAATAAATAAATAAATAAGTAAATAAATAAATAAATAAATAAATAAATAAATAAATAAATAAATAAATAAATAAATAAATAAATAAATAAATAAATAAATAAATAAATAAATAAATAAATAAATAAATAAATAAATAAATAAATAAATGAATAAATAAATAAATAAATAAATAAATAAATAAATAAATAGATAAATAAATAAATGAATAAATAAATATATTAATAAATAAATAATCAGCAGTAGTAATGAAACAAACTGCAATGAATTGAAGTGAGCATGATTTAGTGAATGACGTCTTCATCTTTATATTCAACCCACTCTGAATGCAAGGTTATTATAGACATTTCTATTTTGTAATATCCTTGGTCTGAATGTAGTTATAACTATAACTATTATAACTATATGAAATTCCATAATTATATAAGAACTATATTATCCTTATAACTGTAAGGATCTATAATAGATTCTAATAACTGTATAATCATGAATATAATTATAAAATTTAACCCTTATAACTATGAATGCACCCAACCAATTTCCAATAATGCTTACTTGACAAGTCTATTTCGATAATCTTTCAATCAAGTGAAAGCTAAGATTGAATGAATGATGAATTGATTATGGTGCTCGCACTGGCGGCTCGTGCCCACGAAACAGGTGAAGTGCTGTACAGTAAAAGATACAGGCACTTCACCTGTTTCGTGGGTACGAGCCGCCAGTGGGAGCTCGTGATTGCTCAGTTACTTTCTTAGTCCTAATCCGTCGTGCTATAGTCTGGTCGAGCGAAGAAGACATCCAGGCAAGATGGAAAAATGACTCCAGCTTGGTCAATATTGGTCCAAAAATTCTAAATTCGATCTCAAATTCTAGGAAACATTTTAATCTACAATTTGAGACCAAATATATAATTTTTGAACCAATATTGACTGAACTGGAGTAAGTTTTCCATCTTGCCCGAGTGTCTTCTTTGCTCGACCAGACTATACTGAAACAGCACGCAATCTTCCGTGAGTATTGCAGTTACACTGTAAAAGATGTAACTTGCGAATTGGAATGGATTGTATTCCCTACGGTATAACGGCTATACTGGAAAGGAAGTTACATCGATAAAGCGATCATTGAAAGAGGCTGAGTTGATTGAGTGAGATACAAGGTTTTCTCTCCACAACTATTAAAAAGATTGAAATTAATCTTCTTAAGGCTCACTGTAAGGTATTCGTTGTGGTATTATAAGGGGGGTAGAGTGAAATTATAAAAAATATAGGTGATTGAGATGTTAAGTCACAAACACTATGGACTGATTTCGGATGGGTGACCAGATTGTCACCAAGGCGAGTGGAACCTACCCTTATAAAAAAGTCACATGCATATTTTAGCGGAACTATTATACCTTGAATCTAATATGTATATAATTCTGCCACAAAGCTTTTTATTCTTATTCAATTAATTTTTTATTGGGAGAAGATGGATGAACAACAACAAATGAATATAATTTAATGTGATTTTTATTATATATTTTCCTATTCAAGTCTTGAATAATCAAGTATTGAAAAATATGATATACCTACTAACTGAAATAATAATTTGGGTGACAGATTGGAGTACGTGAGAACGCACCGGTCTGATAACCAGAGGTTCCGAGTTCGATTCTTGACCGGGGAAAAGATTTTGACCACAGAACAATCACACAGATACGATCTCCACGTCTTTTCTGAGGAGACAATAAGCCGTCGGTCTCGAATGCCATCAAGTAGTCGATATCTCTCATCATCATCCTCTCATGAACCATAGACCTGGGAGCTCATGTAGGCATCACCCTTAGGAAAAACCAGAAAAGATAACATGAGGGATTTGGAATAATTTTATTTTCATCCTGAAGAGGAATCACAGTGAGGTGGACTCGGTAGTAAACAAGAGCACTGACGTCTCGTATCCACGAAACAGGTGAAGTGCTCGTATCTTCTACTGTACAGCACTTCACCTGTGTCACATAGATACATAGATACGTCCACCCCGTTATTCGGAGGAGACGATCCCGTCATCATCATCATCATCATCATCCTCTCATAACTCATCTAATTACAGGCATCACCCTTATGAAAAACTCAATTCTTTGACAGGGAATCAAAAGTTTTCAACCAAAAGCTACATATAGCCTATCCATAGTAAAAATGAATAAATTAGTTCTGTACTCAATTCAAGAAGGACTAGGACGAATTCATGTAGAAGTTCTTGAAGAAGTTGAGTAATTCATGAGAATGAATGAAAATAAAGAGTAGGTGATCAAAAAGTTTCATGGAAAAAACCTATTACAGTTAATGACTGTAACAAACATTATTCTACTGTCCGCATGAATTTTTAGGGACAATTCAACATCCCATCCTTAAATTCTATCTCGTAAAAATCATGATTGTTGTTGTTGCTACTGTTGTTGTTGATGTTGTTGTTGTTGTTGTTGTTGTTGTTTGTTGTCAATATTAATACAATTTGTTGATAGAACTTCAATCTTTCCAATTTTCCTGAAGAAATTCATCACCTATTGCTGAGCACCTTCGACAAATATGGACAGAAACTGGGCCGCAGTCATAAAACCATAAATATTTATGATTCGATGTCCGTAGTCCATAGGCACCTATGTTGATAATGAACTTCACTATTGCTCGCTAATGTACTCTACAACAACACTAGGAATGCTTACATTTGCACACATGAATATATGTAGTTAGCGCACGCGGAGAAGATACGCCGCCATCGTACAAAACCAATTTGACAGCGTCTCTTCTCAACTATACACGTACAGGAATGCTACACGTCCTCCGACGAGGCTCAATGCCAACGTAAATCATTCTACCGCCCCCCCCCCCATCAGATCTCCTAACGTCCTCACCCTTTACAATAGTCTGTCCAAGCAAAGAAGACATTCTGGCAAGATGGGGAAATGAATTAAGCTCGATCAATGTTGGTTCAAAGGTTACAAATTTGGTCACAAATTGTAGCAAAAATTTTTATCTACAATTTGGGACCAAATTAGTGATTTCTGAACCAATATTGACTGATCTGGAGTAATTATCCCATCTTGCCATAGTGTCTTCTCTACTTTGACGGACCATACCATCGTCCTCTTCCTTTATATCCCCCTGCATTATGTCCCCTTCTATTATAACCCCTTCCTTTATACACCCTGGATCACAACAGACGCCTCAACAAAACCCCGACGCTTATTCATGGATGTTCTTCATAGAGTGGCAACTTGTATCCAAGTCTATGACCTGTCAAAGTTTATGATTTGTTGCCTATTATAATGCACTAAGTGGTGATGACTGCGGGAAATTGGTGCTTAGTTTTACAACAGGGATTTACTGTCTTCAGCACGGAAAGAGCGCGCTTTATTATTATTGTTTCCAAGAATAATTTTTTTACACTTTCCATTATTTATTTAGAGATACAAACACACGATCATAATAATTATATGATAGGGAAAGAGAAAACAGGCACAGGCCCTTCACTACCTCGATCCCGATTCTAAAGAAAAATTCAGTTCAGGAAAGGTAATGTTCATTGAAATCTTCTTAGCTCAGATATTTTTTATGTAAAAAAACTATTAGAGAATTTTGAATCCAGATGGTTGACTCAATAAATATGAGAAAATATCAATTGGTAATATCCTAAAAAGCCATGCTATAGTAACTATAGTCTGTCCAAGCGAAGGAGGCATTCTTGCAAGATGGGAAAATTAATCCAGCTCGGTCAATATTGGTTCAAATATTATTAATCCGGACTAAAATTGTAGAGCAGAATCATTTCTACACTTTGAGACCAAATTTATAATTTTCGAACCACTATTGACGTAGCTGGAGTAATTTCCCCATCTTGCCAGAATTTCTTCTTTGCTTGAACAGTCTATAGTAATTAGTGCATGCTTCATTCGGCTATTATCAATTGATAACAGAAAGTGATCACTAAATTTTCCACCTATCAGCAAACAATGGAACTAACAGAGTAATCCATTTTGTAACTTGCTTGCTTGCGATTGGCTGGAGGCGTGGCTTAGTGGGCGACCAATCGTAGGAAAATTGGAGGGGGACAGTCAGTGCTCTTCTCCGATTGGTTGTCGTTTCAAGGTGGGTTCTCATTCAGTGCTAGACTAGTGAGAAAAATGGTTCCTAAAAGTCGCTCCACAAATTCGTTACAGGATATTACAAATATAAATAAAATTTACTGCCCCTTTCCGGCTTCCCCATTGTTCTACAATTATTACAATAAGAATTCGAATTGTCTTGTATTAAATCACATTAGAAAAATATTCATGCATTGATGTGATAAACGCTCGTTGGTCTCAGCCTGTTGCAAGTTGAAATTTCTCTCTATTTATCCAGTTCTTATCGAACTTGAAGTTATTTTTCCTTTGTTTTCAATGAGGATGATGCCACAGATAAGCTCTTGACTCGTTCAATGGTGATATAAGAACATTAGAATGTTAATAAGAGAGTAGATATCCATTCTATGTTACTTGGCTTGTGCGAGTGTAATATGAATAATGGTGAATTGGAAAATTGACATTGACTTCAATTATTTGAACTTGACCTTGAACTTCGATTAATGGAATGAATTAGAACGATGTGGAATCATAGGAAATATTATGTGAGTATGAGAATCAATATGTTGAACTTCAATATCTCTATATATTATAAAAGCGAAATGGCACTGATTCATTCATTCATTCATCAGCAGAACAAAAAAAAAACACTGAACCGAATGCGTTCAAATTTGGCAGGCATGTTCAGTTGGACGTTTAGACGTGCGCTAAGAAAGGATTTTTGAAACTTCATAAGGATACGCCAAATATTTGAGTTTTTCTATAGTTTTTCAGCTTTTTCTTATTTTTAAAAGAACCAATAGGTAGAAAATGTTGATATTTGGTTGGCAGGTTCAGGTAAGGTCTAGAGATGATGTGTTAAATATTTTCGAAATCCGTTCAAGAGTACTCCAGTAATCACTTTTCACAAAATTGTAAATGTATTGCGGGTTGCATATCTTCCGCCTTGATACGACCAATCCTTACTGTGAATTTAATGGTTCAGCGTGATTATAGATGAACTAATTTAGAAGAAATTGAATGAAGTTTCAAACTATGTCCGATATACTTCCCAAGGTTACGCTCGATATAACCGTTTTACTATTTTTCGGAATCTTTGGAGTTTTTCTGAGATTTTTCGAGAACAAATTGGCAGAAAATGTTGAAATTTGGTAAACAGCTCCAGATTAGGTCTATAAATGCTGTGTTCATTAAATTCCGAATAATTTATGAACGGCGAGCGAAGCGAGCCTGTTTGTCTAAGCTTACACTGAAAGAGGTTTTGCAGGCGTGCGACGTGAGCCTGTTTGACTCACACTGCCTATACTGTCGGGGGCCCAGGGGGCGGAGCCCCCTGGCTAGGTGGAGAAGGCGAGCGAAGCGAGCCTGCCGGCTAGTACTCGTATATAGCCTTACTATATCTACATAAAAGTTTGGCGAAATTTGAACAAGACCTTAGTTTCATTGATAATTCAATCCTTTGAATATCATTATTAATTGAATTGAATCATAATTATCCATCAGTTTTTAAATCTGAATAATTCATGGAAATGATTTTGGGAATAGAGAATGAACTTATTCAGAGTTCTCCACACGCACAATTTGTGCCAATTTTTAACTTTTGTCACCAAATCAATGTCCGCTCTATTTATTCGTCCAGAACAGATTTTTAAATGTGTGGAGATTGACTTCGGCGTCGCGGCACTCAAAGCGAAAATTATGTGCGTGAAAAGCTGAATGCTGTTTTTTTCTACACTGGAGTGGAAATCACTTCATCATTCGTTAACGCTTTTTATTATTTTGGCGTCCCGAGATGTAATTTTATTATTTTGGGAGAAGAAGTGAGTGAGGAGGGGGAAGTGGATGAAGAGAAAGAGAAAGAGGAAAAAAAGAGGGAGAGAAAGAGGAAGAGGAAGAGAAAGAGAAAGAGGAGAAGAAAAGGAAGAGGGATAGGAGAAAAAGTAAGGGAAAGGGGAAGAGGAAGTTAAAGAGGGAGAGAAAGAGGAAGAGAAAGAGGAAGAGGGAGAAAAGGGGATGAGAAATGGGAAGAGAGAAAGGAGAAGGAAGAGAGAGAAAGAGGAGATTATAGGAAGAGGAAGAGGAAGAGGAAGAGGAATAGGAAGAGGAAGAGGAAGAGGAAGAGGAAGAGGAAGAGGAAGAGAGGAAGAGGAAGAGGAAGAGGAAGGGAGGAAGAGGAAGAGGAAGAGGAAGAGGAAGAGGAAGAGGAAGAGAGAGAGAAGAGAAAGAGGAAGATGGAAGGAGGAGAAGTAAGGAAAGGGAAGAGGAAGAGAGAAGAGAAAGAGGAAGAGAAGAGGGAAGAGAAGGAGAAAGGATGAGAAAGGAAGAGAAAGGAATGAGGAGAAGGAAGAGGAAGAGAAGAGAGGGAAGAGGAAGAGGAAGAGGAAGAGAAAGGAAGAGGAAGAGGAAGAGGAAGAGGAAGAGGAAGAGGAAGAGGAAGAGGAAGAGGAAGAGAAGGAAGAGGAAGAGGAAGAAGAGGAAGAGGAAGAGGAAGAGAAGAGAAGAGGAAGAGGAAGAGGAAGAGGAAGAGGAAGAGGAAGAAGAAGAGGAAGAGGAAGAGGAAGAGGAAGAGGAAGAGGAAGAGGAAGAGGAGAAAGAGAAAGGAAAGGAAGAGAGAAAGAGAAGAAAGAGGAGAGAAAAGAGGAAGAAGAAGAGAAAGAGAGAAAGAGGAAGAGAAAGAGGAAGAGGAAGAGGAAGAGGAAGAGGAAGAGGAGAGAAGAGAAGAGGAAGAGGAAGAGGAAGAGGAAGAGGAAGAGGAAGAGGAAGAGGAAGAGAAGAGGAAGAGGAAGAGGAAGAGGAAGAGGAAGAAGAGAAGAGGAAGAGGAAGAGGAAGAGGAAGAGGAAGAGGAAGAGGAAGAGGAAGAGGAAGAGGAAGAGGAAGAGGAAGAGAAGAGGAAGAGGAAAGAGGAGAGGAAGAGGAAAGAAGAAAGAGAAGAGAAGAGGAAGAGAAGAGGAAGAGGAAGAGGAAGAGGAAGAGAAGAGGAAGAGGAAGAGAAAGAGGAGGAGAAAGGAGGAGAAAGAGGAAAATGAGAGAAAGAGAATAGAGAGAAACAGAGAAAGAGAGGAAGAGAAAGAGAAGAAGAAAGGAAGAGAAAGAGGAAGAGAAAGGAAGAAAGAAGAGAAGAGAGAAAGAAAGGAATAGAAAAGAGGAGAAAGAGGAAAGAAAGAGAGAGAAAGAAAGAGGAAGAGGAAGAGAAAGAGGAAGAGAAAGAGGAAGAAAGTGAAGAGGAAGAATAAGGAAGATAAACAGAAGGAAGAGGAGGAGAAAGAGAAGGAGAAAGAGGAGGAGAGAAGAGGAGAGAAAGAGGAGAAAGAGAAAGAGGAAGAGGAAGAGAGAAACGTACCAAGGGAATGAGTTGGCTACACGCAGAGGACCCAGCCAAAGCCCATTCCATTATAAATTTCAATTAAGCTGTGATTTCAAAGAATAGCGTTGCATAATTCCCCCCACACCCTTTGCTCTCGTAAAAAAGCACGAATGTGTGCGACCTTTCGGCAGACACCTACGAGTTTCGAGTAGCTTACGTTTTGAAAGAAGCACGCAATTTCCTCTGCGACATTCGCTGCTTGTGTTTCAAAGATTTCGGGGGAAAATCTCAAACTTTGGGTAGAAGCGAGGATTCGGGAATATCGGAGGAGATGACGCGGTAATAGTTTGAATCCAAATTTGAGAATTAAAGCTGACGCTAAAATGTTGGGCGATTACCTCTGCGCCTTGTGCGCTACAACAGCTGATGTTGTCGAAAAGAGTTGGGATTCAGCCATGCCTAGATGATGTTGTTGAAATCAAAAAAGAGACAGTAGATTGTACGCATATATTTACCTAAAGAAGTCTTTTAATTAACTGTTACTTTTAATAATAAATTTAATTATTTAATTTTATTTTTTTTAATTAATAACTTTTCATTAACTGTAGGGCTGAGGCCGCACTGCTGTTGGGTAGAGCCTGGAGGGTGGAGGGTTGATGGTAAATCTATAGAACATACACACCATCCACAGTAATACATCGAATGAATGGTATGACGTCATACTGTTTTTTGAGGTTATGTTGTCCATATTTAAAAATTTCAAGATGGCGGTTGATCACATACCATTCATACGATGTATTACTGTGGATGGTGTGTGTGTGTATGTTCTATAGATTTACCATCTACCCCCCACCCTCCAGGCTCTACCCACCGGCAGTGCGGCCTCAGCTGTACAGTTAAAAAAAAGTGCGGCCTCAGCTTAGCTGACTCCAAAAAGTTAGGCGGTTTCAACTGCTCCTTTTGGCATTAGCATATACATTGTTTGAAAAAATTGGTAAAATAACTAGTATTAAAGCTTCAATAACTGATATAACTCTATCGCTCTTGGTAGACCATCTCTTATTTCTAATAACTTGCTTTGAGTACAGGGTTTGATCAAAAACAATATCAATTAAATCAGGCAGCCTGGGAATAGTCCTGAAAGCAACTTGATCGTTTGAATAAAGCAAAAACGAAACGAGGCTTGAGTAAATAGTAATCTAACTTTTTAACTACCCGCCTTTGTTGCGCTGGAAAACATCGCTTTGCAGACCCTATTTGAACCCACTGGCGGCTCGTGCCCACGAAACAGGTGAAGTGCTGTACAGTAAAAGATACGAACACTTCACCTGTTTTGTGGGCGAAAGCCGCCAGCTCCTATTTCTCATTTTGCAGTGTTGCTGGCTCAAAAGTGGAGTATTATCCGACTTGTTTAAACACTCTTGTAACTTTATATTGGCTTTTGCAGGGCGTACTAAACGATTCACTTCTAGTTCGGACACGATTTAATTAGATTCTTTTATTATCATCCAGTACAATACATGATAGATAAATCTATAGATATGGATCATCGCCTATAGATTGGATCCATGACTCTAATGCCCGGGTTTTGAGGGTCTCAAATTTGAGGGTCCCTCAAGTTTACATTTCCTATACTTAGGCCGGTTTCTTCAAAAAAGTTAATCTGAATTTTGGATTAAACCATCAGCTGGCTCAATTGAAACACAAGTTAATAAAAGTGACCATACACTGACAGCTGGGCCCAATTTCACAAAGCAACAAGTCTTGTTATTAACCATGGTTACTGACAAGTACTTGTGATAACAAGTTGTTAATTACAGGCGTTTCCCGAACGGAATGAGCTACAAGTTTACAATTCTACAATTTGACAAGTGTTCCCACCCATCAGTGCCATCTGTTTTGGTTTTTGATACTTTCTATAGTTTGCACTGATATAGTTTTGGTTGAAATTTGAATTATTTGTGGTAAAGATAGATTGATAAAATTGATTTTGAAAATAAATCAATCATTAGAAATCCAAATCGCTCAACCCTCATGTTATTTGGAATGAAAAAATAATAAATTAAGACATTTTCAATCCATTTATTAGATCTATTACTTGAATGAAAAAATATTATAGTGAGCTTGGAGTGGTCTCCCCTCATCTCACATGTTATAAACATAGCCTATATATTCTACTGGTACTGACGATTTTTCTAATTTATTAAATTAGATTTCTAGACTCATATTTGGCACAATAAAATGTACGAAGAAACAATATAAAATAGTTCTAATCATTGAAAATGATATTGAAGCCTTGAAAAGCATCTTTATTAACACTTGTAACTTACTTACTTAGGTCTATTCATAGGTAGAAATTTCATGGTTAATTACAAGTTTTTTTGACAAGACTTGTTCGTTACCATGCCAACGTTCGTGAAACACTTTTCATAACCGGCGGAACGCTTGTAAAATTGTTAAAATTCACTTGTTATCACAAGTCTACAATTGTACGTTCGTAAAACGCCTGTAATCAGCTAGATTAGTAAATTTGTTATAAATCATGGTTAGTGACAAGACTTGTTACGTTGTGAAATAGGGCCCAGATAGTTTAAACCAAAATTTCAGTTAAACGTATTTGGAGAAACCGGCCCTTAGCATCGAAAATGTCAGCTGTTCATCAAAATTTGAGGGCCCCTCAACTTTCAGTGTGCTTGGAAAAACCCGGCACAAAGACCACATTACACCACTGGCGGCTCGTGCTCACGTATATTTTACACTACAGCACTTTACCTGTTTCGTGGGCACGAGCTGCTAGTTTAAAGTTTACACAGCAGATTTCTGATACGCAGTAGAGATACAAAAGTTCGAAATTGATACGCAATCGTTTAGGAAGGAAGCTCATTGATACAAAATATTATTTTGCGCAATGTTGGGTTGCTGAGTGATATTAGCTTATTCAAAAAGAAAAATCAGGGGGAAATGATAATATTGGCTCTCTGAAAACTAGTTTTTTCATTTTTATCAATTCAACTCAGAAGATACCCAAACCAGGTTTAATTGTCCAAAAAATGTTCAATCATTGAGAAATAGAATTATATTATTTTCAATATGGCGGTGATCCATGAGCATTGCAAATGTTTTGTATCAACGAGCTTCCTTCCTGTATAAATTTTCGACTCTGTATCACCATTGAGTACAAGTAATAAACAAATACATCCCACTTAATGAAAAAACTAAGTTATATATTTACTAAATTTTATATTCACTAAGTAATATATTTAAATATAACTGATATTTCATAACTAAATTCAAATGTAAAATGTATTTATTGTATTTTTCTGAAGGAAATAAATTTATTTATTTATTATAAGTAATATATTCATACTCAAGGCTTTTACGTATCAGAAACATTGAAAGAGGGCTTAAACGTTGGATGTTGATCATTAGAAGGGCGGGGTATCCTACCGTATTAATTTACCATATAATATTATGTATAAGTAGTAAATTTCAAATAATTATATGGTCTGGTATCATATTAATTATAATAATTGATTGTATTATATCTCTCACATAATATCTCAAAGTCAGCGAAGATCAGATTGCCACCCTACCAATAATTATTTCCAATACATATCTTGAATCAAGAAGTCATCATACATCGTTTTCAGGAACACTGACTCCCGCCACTGGCGGCTCGTGCCCACGAAACAGGTGAAGTGCTGTACAGTAAAAGATACAGGCACTTCACCTGTTTCGTGGGTACGAGCCGCCAGTGACTCCCAACTTACTGAGAAATGGTGTGGAAGGAATAGAAATGATGGAGAAACAGACAGCTTGGGTAGATAAAACGGAAATAGGAAATAAAATGTGTGGAAAGTTGGAAACGCGAGAAAAAGTAGGCATCTTTCTGAAGCTTGGTTCAACCGTCTTGGGCCGAGAAATATAGCTTCCGTTCCTATATATACACTATATACGTATATAAATTCAGTACATGAAACATCATATATACACTGCAGATACATCTATACTCCCCATCTGAAGCTTAAAAGGAAGAGAAAGAGAGTCACAGTTTATGTGGGAGATAATAAAGCCCTAAAATATTAACAAGCTGAGATGACTCATTTCATATTCTCAACTTTCTTAGTTAATACAACTTTCGGCAAGCTAGGAACTGGAATGAACTTCATTCAAGATGGAATAATGAATTCAGGACTGTGCAACCACTGAGAAGTTTTCGAGTTACTTATGTACGAGCTAAATAAGAAGTCGGAATGATTTTCGTAAGAAGTCTAGCTAGAAGGTTTTGTCATTGATGATTGATGCAACAGTGAAGAACGATGTTTGTTCAGTGATATTTTATAATTTCCATGCTAAATTATAAAAAAATAACTTTATTGGAAAAAAGTTATAAACTTAAAGGAGACATGACTAACCTCTACCGGCCGGTCCACCCAGAGCCCTCTGTACCTGCGTTAGCATAAACTTAAAGGAGACAGTTTGGCAATGCTCAATTATTTCCATAGAATGGTTAATACGCTATTGTGATTGCTTCCGACTTGAGGTACACCTGGCTCTAAATCCGCTATTGCACTGCTCCATTCACATGAGTATATTATAAATTTTTACTCTGTTATAAGGGCTACTAATGAATACTCAATCAATAAAAATAGTGAAATTCACTTGAAAATGACTTAAAAAGGGTGAATTTCACAATTTATTGATTTGTTTTACATCTGAAGCCCTAATAACAGAGTAAACATTTATAATATACTTATGTGAATGGGGTAGTGATGGCTAAAGCCATCTATAATATAGTTATAGTATTTGTATAGATTTGTGATGACTAGAGCAGAGAAGCGAATTAAGAGCTTGGGAAACGTACCTTAATTCAAATTTGTCTTGGATAATCTCTTATTTTCCTCATTTAATGTCAATTATTGTTTTTTCCACACAATATTATTATGTTTCTCCTGGTTTGTTGAATGTATTTCAAGAGTGGGAAGACAAGATATTGCCAAACCACAGATTTCATCAAAAATTGAGATACCAGTTTAAGTTGCTACACCTAATCCCTCTCTCAATCTTTGAATTTATCAATTCCTTGTAAACTTAGCTATCAGAATGGTGTAGCAACCGGAACCGGTATCACGATTTTTAATAAATATGTGCTTTGATGTCCTATCTTTCCATCTGATATGGATAACTACCACAATATCACCTTGACAATTACTCAACAAGTATTTTGAGCGAATATTTATTAGAAACGCCCGTGTGCTCTTAGACTGTAATCAATTATTATGGAATTCCAATCAAGCTGAACTTGTTCACTCCTGTTACAGCCTGTCCAAGCAAAGAAGACATTCTGGCAAGATGAAAAATTGACTCTGTAGGTTCATCAATATTGTTTCAAAAATGATTAATTTAGTCTCAAATTGTAGGAAACATTCTGATCTATAATTTGAGACCAAATTCACAATTTTCGAAACAATATTGACGAAGCTGGAGTCATTTTCCCATCTTGCCAGAATGTCTTCTTTGCTTGGACAAATTATAACGAAATTCTCCGAAACGCTTAAACTGGTCGCGAACATTGCAAGTTGATATAAGTTCTAGAACTATGATATTCAATCTAGAGCCATGAGGAGGTTGTTGAAACAGATGCTACCAACTTAACGGCCAGCACGTTGATAGCCGATGGCTTGATGTAATTGCCGAAGTTGGCAACAATGCAAAACTTGCAAGATGCCACTCTCAGAGCCAGCTGTAACATGGATTGTCATTGGTTGAATGGATCTATCCAACTTTCGAGAATATACAATTTCAAATATACAGAATTCATGGGAATATTATTAGCGCAAAGTTAGAATCAGCATAATAATATTAATCATTCATCTATTTACATACACAACATATAACATGAATATTACTATAAATATAAATTATATCAATGACAACAAAATAGCAATATATAATGCATTGATTGTATGTCTAGGAACACTGAAGAAGAAGGCTAAACAGTAAGTTGTGATAAAAGAAGGGTGGAAAGAAACATATTTCACATATTCAAAATAAAACAATTTACAAGATAACAATGTACCAAACATTGAATAAAAATAAACAAAAAATATTGTCATTTGATAAAAATTGTTATCTGAGAAATTTCTGTCACTGCTAACATGGAATAAACTTGACATTGTGTGTTAGGAGTGAGCTGTATTCATAAATGAATTGGATCAAAAGTTCTTCCAACTATTAGGCTGAGGCCGCACTGCCGGTAAGTTGAGCCTGGAGGGTAGAGGTTAGTTGGTAAATCTATAGAACATACACACCATCCACAGTAATACATCGTATGAATGGTATGACGTCATACTGTTTTTTGAGGTTATGTTGTCCATATTTAAGAATTTCAAGATGGCGGCTGAAGACATACCATTGATACGATGTATTACTGTGGATGGTGTGTATGTTCTATAGATTTACCAACTACCCTCCACCCTCCAGGCTCTACCCACCGGCAGTGCGGCCTCAGCCTTATGGTTCTTGAGCTGTATTGATAAATGGAGCTGTATACTTTTCGATAAATGGATACTATTGAGCTGTATTACTAAATGGATTGGATCAAAAGTTCTTCCAACTATGGTTATTCATAGGAAGGTTTTATTCCTGGGAGATTTTAGGAAGACCATGTGCTGATTGAAAGCCAAGATGTCCGATTTCGGATATAGGCTATCAAAGGCTATTCTATCATACAGTTTATTCAAAATAAAGAGTTATTTTAATGAGTTATTGACAATTTCAATACTAATTTGCTAGAAAATTCAATACTAGATTATTATTTGAATTTGGAATGGCTCAATAAATATGATGAATAAGTTTTATAGATAAGTTAGGATAGAATAATAAAATAGTTTTTTTGTATTCTGATTTTTCAATATGAATATCCCATATTTATTTATTTATTTCATTGAAAAAATAGAATTGAAGGAACGGCAAAACACGCCTTAGTCTAACACTTCTGTTCCAATTTTGATAAAAATGTCCAAATTCAGGTTATGTCCCTTTATATTGTTAAGTTATCGTTCATATTGTTCTAAAAAATAAGTTATAACACTGCTCTATGCATGTTTCATACAGTAATCTTATGCTTGATTTTAATTAATTTTTACAGAATAGTGACCAAGAAAGTTCAGAGACGTCATGTGATAGTAACTTCAACGAAGGAGAGTAAAGGGATCAACAATTCCCTTCAAAGAGGTATGAAATCAAAGTTCTTTGCAATTCCATGTTTCTAGATTTATATAAGTGGTAAACTTTAGAATAGATATAAGATTTATAATCAGTAATTAGCACCGGTGGCTCGTGCCCACGAAACAGTTGAAGTACTGTACAGTAAAAGGTACGGGCACTTCACCTGTTTCGTGGGTACGAGCCGCCAGTGGTAATTAGAACATCTATATTAGTGATAAGATAAAATTGATTGAAATTATATAGTACTCTCGTTGTACTCTTGTAGTATCATGTTGTAATCTTGTATATGAATACCGAAAGTTGTAACAAAAACTTTACCATTATTTTGAGATTTTCCATCAACATGAATCTCTGAGAATTTAGTATGACCTAATGGCAGCAAAGTCCTGTGTGAAAAAAATAGTATGAAAAAGACGTATGTAAAAAAATGACCGCTATTGGCCTAGACAAGTTTCTCCATTTTGTAGGAGAATCCGCCCATTGTGGGAGGGGCTTGTCTCAGCCAATAGCAGGCGTTCATTTTTCACTTCGCTAATCGTAATTCTCTCTATTCGTTCTATTGTTGATATCATCAATTATGTGCTTGTTATATCAGAGGATATTGGTAAACATGATACTGGTATTTCGTTATTGATGAATTTATGTAGCCTTCCTATTCGACCATTACTATGACAATAATTATATTCAAACTGTTTTAATATTGTGGGTTATTATGCGGCATTCTTATTACTTTATTCCTTGCATTCATAAGTCATAACTTGCTTATTGTCTCTTAAATTATGAGCAAGAACATCATTCACGAGAATCAAAGCGCGCTTTGAAATCCCGCTGGCGGATGGTTTTCAATAGGTTTGTTTTTAAATTTATAGATTTAATAAATTTTGTAGTTTTGTGATATTTTTGTTCAGAAATTATGTTAAATAGAATCATTTGATCAACAGAATACCATCATACTATTTTAAATATTTTAATCAAAATTTGGGAAGAGATTTGGACTTTGATGTCTGTGTTTTAACCCTTTATTGTGATTTGTGGAATAAATAAATTAATGAAAAAATTCAGAACGATTTCAGAATGAAGCATGAGGATTATAATAATTGTATCATAAATCTTATTTGATATTTTAAAACATTTCATTGAACTGAATGATAGTTTCTAGGATACAAGGCCCTATTCAATGATAGGATTGTCGATTTCTAAATATAATCATAAATTTCTAATAACTACATGTTCCAAAACTCGTTTGAAAATACAGTTTTCATCAATACAGTTTGAAAATGAGCGAGTCGAGCCAAATATTCTTGAAAATTTATGGCTCTAGAACAGTTTTTTATCAAATGAGAAGAACTGATTAGACTATTAAAATTGGTATAGTCTGTCCAAGCAAAGAAGACCCTCTGGCAAGATGGGAGAATGATTCAAACTCGGTCAATATTGGTTCAAAAGTTATGGATTTGATCTGAAATTGTAGGAAACATTTCGATCTACTATTAAGACCACATTTATAACTCTTGAACAAAATATTGACCAAGCTGGAGTCATTCTCCCATCTCGCCAGAGGGTCTTCTTTGCTTGGACAGACTATAATGAACTTGCAACGGCGTGAAGAAGCTGAGAAATTATGAGCTATTGGCGATACTGCATCTAATTAAAATCGGTTCTGGCAATTTTTCATTTGGGAGAGTGCTTCTTCTCTCAGTAATATCCTGCGTGGAGCTGAATTGTATTTTCTTCCCAAAGAAATTCAAGAGCCAAGTCGAAAAGTTTCTTTAATTTAAAGTTGCACTTGACTACTTCTGTTGCTGAATTCGGTAGGTGAGTCGTAGTGGACAAAGAAGAAAGAAATAAAAATGAAGAAAGGAAGGAGAGAGAGAGAGTGAGTGAGAGAGAAAGTAAGAAGAGGAGAGTGGAAAAGAATGGGAGGAGGAAGAGAGAGATAGAGTGAGAGAGAGAGAGAGTGAGAGAGAAGGAACCAAAAGGAGGAAAAGCTGGTTTCACTGTTTTGTCTTCGGTAATGAGAAATGCAATCAGAGCCAAATATGGAAGGACAAATATTTTGCAATTTTCAAAGTCTATAATGACGGTTGAACAGTTGACTTCTGTTCCAAACGATAATAAACCTATAATAATAATAATAATAAAAGCGAAATGGCACTCACTCACTCATCAGCAGAACTAAAAATCTACTGAACCGAATACGTTGAAATTTGGCAGACATGTTCAGTTGGGCCTCTAGATGCGTAGGCTATTAAGAACGGATTATTGAAACTTCATAAGGATACGTCAAATATTTGAGTTTTGTTCGGTTGGACCTCTCGACATCAATCGCAGTGCGAACTAAGAACAGATTTTTGAAATTTCTCAAATATTCGCCTAATATAGGCTACAAGTTTTTCTTATGTTTCTTGGCTTTTTCCGAGAACTGATTGGCAGAAAATGTTGAAATTTTGTAGACAGGTTCAGATAAGGTTATGGAATTGTTGTGTTAAAAATGTTTGAAATTCTTCTGAGAATACGCGAGTACTTAGGTTTCCCAATGTTCTCTAAGCACTTTTGCGGATTTCACAGGAAAGAGTGGACTGAATACATTCAAATCACGTATAATACTCAGTTTTAGGTTGAGCTGAGGTAAGAGAATAACTAATTCTAGAATACTCAAATCATCCATATTACCCTGTTCCTTATATGACCCTGTTAAGTGATATGATTAACAAAGCAAAGCTGTTTGAATGGAATTTGCGCTTTGGCGAGCGAAGCGAGCCTGTTTGTCTTATACACACTGCTTTACTGCCGGTGGTCAATTCAAAACATCATTTGGGAAGATAATATCGAGAAAGATAAATGATCAATTTTAAATTTAGATGATGATCAACCAGGATAGAGGTAACGTGTGGCTAGCACATTGATCCTCTCAACTATAGCCAGTCTCCGTAACCAATTGCCGGCGCAGAACAAGGTGTATAGAAGAGTAGAGGTGGGGCGGAGTGAAGCAGCTGGATGTGAAAGTTATAATTTTGACTGCACGGAGTTCCTCTAGTCAAAAATTTAGCATTGATTTCCCTATCCTAGCCAAAAAAGTGTGCACTTTTTCTCAATTTACGAATTATAGAATTGTTTAATAGGTAAATTTCTTATATGAGCTTGTGGAGAATTTCAAGACTTACATTTTGAGTGATTTAAATCTATAATTTACTCAAATTTAACATGAGAAAAAGTCTGTTAACGTGTCTCGGGAATACTCTCCAGCTGGGCTAAAGCAAGTTATGAATAGCAATGCTATCGAATGCAATGATATTATAAATGTATCTTATAATAGCATTGCTACTCTTAATTGCATCAGCCCTGCTGCAGAGCATTCCCAAGACACATTAACGGACATTTTCTCATGTTAAATTTGAGTAAAATATAGATTTAAATCACTCAAAATGTAGGCCTTGAAATTCTCTACAAGATCATATAAGAAATTTACCTTTTAAACAATTCTGTAATTTGTAAATTGAGAAAAAGTGCGCAATTTTTTGTCTAGGATAGGGAAATCAATGCTAAATTTTTGACTAGAGGAACTCCGTGACGTCAAAATTATAACATTCACAGCCAGTTGCTTCACTCCGCCTCACCTCTACTATTCTATACACCTTGGGCGCAGACCACCTCTGAATAACATACAGTTAATCAGTTAGAGTGTAATGCAACAATTACCATACCTCCAGAGACGGGAAACTACTGACTATCTTTACAAAAGACAAGACAATCTCCCAAAGGAGGAGACCCATCAAAAGTTTTGCTATCAGAATTAGGCTATTATGATTGTTCTGGTTCGATTGTTTTACTAATCATAGTCCGTATCCCTTGTTGAACTCTGACATAGCAGCTTAGCAACGACAAGAAGAAGATTAGAGTGCTCTTCGTATAGTCTGTACAAGCGAAGAAGACATTCTGGCGAGTTGGAAAAATGAGTCCAGCTCGGTCAATATCAGTTCAAAAATTATAAATTTCGTCTCAATTTTTAGATCAGAATGTTTTCCACAATTTGAGGTCACATTCATAATTTTTGAATGAATATTGACCTAGCTGGAGTCATTTTACCATCTTGCTAGAATGTCTTCTTTGCTTGGACAGACTATGACAGTGGATAAGCCATTGTCAAAGTTTGTGTTGATGCTGACTCTGAATCCAATTCCAGTTCAGAAGTCGTAGCTGTTTCAACTGTCAACTCCTCAACAAAGTTTGTGACTGTTTCGCGCTGCCTTAACAAAGCTGACAAATAATAAACAAATTTGATCTCACTTGGAACTTGTAATTCACTGTAATAACTTCCATAGTTTCCTGGAGAGTTTCGACAATTTTAAACCTGTTGTGTAGTCCTCACATGTTGAAATATTTATCGAGATTATTGAAGTTGCAGATCATGTAGTTGATCGTAGATTATTGAAATACTAAAAGTTAATTTTAATAATTGAAAAATAAATGAAAATCAAACATTCTCAATGTGGATTAATAATTATTTTATCCACATTGATAATGGCCTAATGTGCCGAAACATGTCTGTGTTTCAATAATTTTTAAGTTTTTCAAAAGGGTGTTTGATTTTCATTTATTTTTCAATTATTCTAACTGTTGATTATGGGTGATCAGAATGTTAGTTGTTCTTCCAGCCCTGCTTCGTCCTTTTGCCCATTTACTCACATATCTAGCTGTCAATGATTTATGTAATAAATTGCTTAAATTTTGTGATCTAATCATTTTCAATGATTTTAAAGTTTTTTAAAAGGGTGTTTGATTTTCATTTATTTTTCACTTATTTTAAATAGCCCTAAGTTTTAAAGTTCAGTTTTTAATTTTAATAATATTATTTATTGGTTGAGTAGAGTTTGCAGAGTCAATTGAGTCGATCTCGTCTGTTTCTTGTAAGTTCCCACAGCTGATATTGTTCGCAAATAGTCTGGAAAACTCTACTGGACCAGCTGACTAGAGAATAGAGCTACAAAAGTCAACTGATCCGGTAGAGTTTTTGCAGACAAAATCAGCTGTTAGAACGTACAAGGAGCAGACGAAATCGACTTAATTTTTGAGACAAACTCTATTAGGCTCCATAAACAATCAATTGAAGAAATGAATTACTATGATGTAGTAAAATAATTGTAACTCAAATTATATAGTTTCACCACATGCAATCAATATCGTCATAATATTTGTATCATTGACTGCGTATCGTAAACCTTCTTGAGAAATAAATCAGTATTATCTTTATATATTTACCCTTTACCCTTTTATATATTTATGTTAAAGGGGGCTATGTTATTATCCGTGCTAGTTCATCATAGAAATTCTAACGATGTTTACTTGAAGGAATGCACATCAAGGGTTGTAATCTTCTTTTAAAAAATTTCATTGTTGTAGAGAAATACAGATTATTCATTGTTTATTATGGAGTAGAGAATGATGATTGTAATAGAGGGATCAGGTTGTCTTATAAAATAGATGAGTTTTAAATAGGGGAATTCAAAATGAAAATACCTTTTTCCCACTATGAATTCACTATATATTTCAAATCTTTTAGTCAGAAGGTTTGACGCTGAATTATTTAACACAATAATTGAATATCATTTTCGCATTATTTGCAAACAATTTTAGTAGATAGGTTTTCAAAATTTGAAAATAATATCTACTCAAATTGCAAACTAAAAATTTTAGAACAATAATGTTTTCACAATATTTACTCAAATTTCTAATGAATGCGGAAATAGATAAACATAATCTTCGAAATAATTAATTATTCTAATGAGAAAAATGAGCTGTCACGAAGAAAAAATATTCAAAATTATTCCTGAACTCTTAATAATTGCTGCTACACTCATTAACAACAGTTCATTCCAACTGTGGATTAAAGAACGAATGCTGCTAGGAGATGGAAAAGGATTGTATTCAATTACACTGCGCTAATAATAAATTCCAAAAGAGATTTCTTTCAGCTAAGAATGGAACCCTAAAGTCTTTTACAATTTCTTTGTGAGGGTTCGTAATTGCTTTTGGAGTATGCGAGTTTGCGTGCGTGTGTGTTGTGAGAACAAGATGGAAATAGGGAAAAGATAAAGAGTAAGAGTGAGGAGGAGAGGATAAGTGGATAAGAGGGAGAGAGTGAGGTAGAGAGGTGTGTAAGAAAGAGAGAATGTTGTATAGTAAGGAGATTTTTCTCTATAAAAAACCTTACTACCGTCAGTACTTACTCGTTTTTCCCAACACGGTTGTAATTTATTGCCTATTTCCAGTTGAAATTCTTGTTTAAAAGTTTACTCCTCTCTGGGTTACTTCTCACATATGGTGGAATTCAGATGAATCAGTCTCTTACCCTCCAAACCAGTAAATTCATCAATTTGAGTGAAGATATTTGTGGGCTGGGTTACTGGCTGCACATCATAGTAAATTGAAGGGTCTTACCCTTTCAAATCACTAAAATCATCTATTGGTGGCGTGGGGAGGAGGAGGAGGAGGAGGAGGAGGAGGAGGAGGAGATAGAGCTGTCCAAGCGAAGAAGACATTCTGACAATATGGGAAAATAACTACAGCTCGGTCAATATTGTTTTGAAAATTATAAATCTAGTCTAAAATTGAAGATCAGAATGATATCTACAATTTGAAATTGATGTTAGAATCTTTGAACCAATATTGACCGACCTGGAGTTATGATCCCATCTTTTCAGAATGTCTTCTTTGCTTGGACAGACTATCAGTGGGCTATGACTCTCGTGAAGTGATTCAATTTAGACACACCTATAATTCAGGAAAGATCCTATGGCAAGATGAATCGAGGTTGGAATTCGAGTTGAGTACTAAACGCATCAAACTCTTGACCCGAGATGTATAGGTATATTTCTTCATTTATTGACATATATTTTCGAATGTTCACATCAACAGAATTGGTAAGTTACTTGAGCTGTTGGTTTGTATGACATTAATCAAATGCATAAATTATTCTGAGGTACTGAATCCAATACTCTTTTTTTCTCAAGCTATTCCACTCCTTTTCTTTCAATATGGAAAATTATGCTTCTGCAATTTTTTGCCTTTTTCGTTGCCGTTTATTTCTCTCACCTTATTTTTTAGCATTTTTATAGCATTTATAACTATTTTTAATTTTCTTCTTGATTTCATCTTTGTAATCAATGAGCGTCAACTTTGAAACTCTGCTCGTTGTAATCTGTTATCGTAAACTTGTGCTATAGTGGTTCGCGATTGCCGTTTTGAAGATAATACCTCGAATGTTATCGGGATCAAAAGATGAGGTTTTTAAAAATATATGATCGATGCAAGACTCAGATGTTTAACTTTCTGTAGTTGTCTTATTGATTATTTATTTATTGTTGCAATTGCGACTTGATAGCAAGTATTTTAAGCAAAGGTGATAAGTGGATGATAGGATTTAAAGCCGTTGATGGGCATAATATTTATGTACCACTCACTGGCGGCTCGTGCCCACGAAACAGGTGAAGTGCCCGTATCTTTTACTATAAAGCACTTCACATTTTTCGTGGGCACGAGCCGCCAGTGTCATGTACTCATTCGATACGCTATTGTTTTCATTTATGTTCATATTCATAGGTCACCCGCTAAAAAAAACATTTTCACATTTTTCCAATTGTTTAAAGCAATTATTCATCCCATCTGAAAATAAATCGATGTTACCGCTGGCGATCTGTATATCACAATCACTGTTAGGCTGAGGCCGCACTGCCGGTGGGTAGAGCCTGGAGGGTGAAGGGTAGATGGTAAATCTACAGAACATACACACCATCCACAGTAATACATCGTATGAATGGTATGTGTTCAGCCGCCATCTTGAAATTCTTAAATATGGACAACATAACCTCAAAAAACAGAATGACGTCATACCATTCTTACGATGTATTACTGTGAATGGTGTGTATGTTCTATAAATTTACCAACTACCTTCCACCCCCCAGGCTCTACCCACCGGCAGTGCGTCCTCAGCCTTAGTTCTATGTTCAATTTAGGGTCTTTGAGTATGATTATGATTGAGTTCGATTCAGCTACAGTATAAAAAATAAATTGACTGTGTTGACGAAAAAGGTGTCTTTCGTAGTACTCTCAGATGTTTCATTATTGATCTGATAACTATAGTCTGTCCAAGCAAAGAAGACCCTCTGGCAAGATTAGAAAATGACTCCAGATTGGTCAATATTTGTTCAAGAATTATCAATGTGGTCTTAATAGTAGATCTATTTTTTCCTACAAATTGATA
Source organism: Sogatella furcifera (assembly GCA_017141385.1). Classification (NCBI taxonomy): domain Eukaryota; kingdom Metazoa; phylum Arthropoda; class Insecta; order Hemiptera; family Delphacidae; genus Sogatella; species Sogatella furcifera. The sequence goes on along the minus strand of CM029550.1, from coordinate 3,253,052 downwards.
ATTTTTGAACCAATATTGACCGAGCTGGAGTCATTTTCTCATCTTGCCAGAGGGTCTTCTTTGCTTGGACAGGCTTTACTTGATTGATGCTCAATACAATAAACTACCATCCCCTTTCGCTGACTTCACTTTTGTTTCAATTCAAGAAGATCTAAATAATTTAGATCTAAAGATTTTGATCAGTTAACGACATTAATTTTTTATTAGATTTGTGAACATTCTAAGAATAGATTACACATGTTATTAGAAACATGGATATGTATATCTCTATATATAAGAGCGAAATGGCACTGATTCATTCATTCATTCATTCATCACCAGAACTAAAAATCCACTAAACCGAATGCGTTCAAATTTGGCAGGCATGTGCAGTTGGACGTTTAGGCGCACGCTAAGAACGGATTTTAAAAAATTCTTAAGGACACGCCAAATATTTTAGTTTTTCTAGAGTTTTTCGGCGTTTTCTCAATTTTTTCGAGAACCAATAAGTAGAAAATGTTGATATTTGGTGGGCAGGTTCAGATAAGGTCTAGAAATGTTGTGTTGAAATATTTTTGCAATCCGTTCAAGACTACGCCATTAATCAGGTTTTCAAAATTGTAGATGTTTTGGGGGTTGCTTATATTCCGCCTTGATACGACCAATCCTAACTGTAAATTCAATGGTTCAGCGAGATTATAGACGAACTAATTTAGAAGATATTGAATCAAGTTCCAAACTATGTCCAATATACTTCCCAAGGTTACGCTCGATATAAGCGTTTTACTATTTTTCGGAATTTTTGGAGTTTTTCTTAGATTTTTCGAGAACAAATTGGCAGAAAATGTTGAAATTTGATAAACAGGTCCAGATTAGGTCTAGAAATGCTGTGTTCAATAAATTTCGAATCCCTTCTGAACGGAATTTGCAGGCGAGCGAAGCGAGCCTTTTTGTCTCAGGTTACACTGACAGAGCTTTTGCAGGCGAGCGAAGCGAGCCTGTTTGACTCTAAATACACTGTCAATACTGTCAGGGGTACAGGGAGCGGAGCTCCCTGGCTAGGTGGAGAAGGCGAGCGAAGCGAGCCTGCCGGCTAGTGGTAAATAGAATAATGGAAAAAACGGACAAATTAATTCTTTGTGAATTAGAGGTAGAAGATTATTGATTTGGCTGGTTTTAAAACTTTTCATACACTTTAATACTGATAGACTACAAGACTTTTTTATTCATTATTTGTTGTTACAATTGCGACTTATATAAAGTATTTTAAGCAAAGGTGATAAGTGGATGATGATGTTTAGGCTACATAGTGAATGAATGATGATGGTTGCTGAATGTTTACAATACAATTTTAACTTTGAAAAACACTTTTCACTTTACAAAATCCTGAATTCTGTTTGAGTTCACTGTGAATCAGAAACACTAAATAAAAATGTTCAAAAACTTTGAGATTTTTGAATGAACTGCATATTTAGTGGTTCGATTAAATACAAGCATGATAGAGCTGGAGGGAAATGATCCTTTGAAAAACAGCTTAATTGAAGTAGCTTCATTCAAATATCCACTGACCTACCCTAATCTAGTGAAATACTTACAGCTGATAATATCTAGGACAACATCAAGTGAATATTCGTCATTCTATAAAAAGTGGAATCTGAATTGTTACATCTATTTTCTTGATTCGATGACACGATTCCTGTTATGCTTTTCCACCAGATATGCGCATCAATTCATGCAAGCAAAGATGGTATCTTGCAACATGTAATTCATGCAAAGTCATGCAAGGTTGTACTCTTCAACATGCAATTCATGCAAGGTGTGATCCTCCAAACATGCAATTCATGCAATCATCTTGCAACATACAATTCATGATGCAATAAATGCAAGGTGTGATGATGCATACTTTGCAATTCATGCAATTCATAACAAGGTTGATCATGCCTTGTAACATGCAATTCATGCAAGGTGTGATCCTCCAAACATGCAATTCATGCATTCATCTTGCAACATACAATTCATGCAAGGTGGTAATCTTTTACCATACAACACATGCTATGTTGTTATCTTCCCTGGTAATGCTCCACATGTTCACTAACCTCTCATTGGCTATAGCCGAGGAAAGCGATTCCATGAATTATTGAGAATCTGCAGCGAATGGGAATCATAGGGTAGCAAGCTGATATAAAATTTCAAATAATGAAAGAGAGCTTTTACGAGGTGATGTATGTTGCAGCAGGAACGTGCCCTGCCTTGCGCTCCTGGTAAACATGCTTTAAGAGCTTCGAGCATGCTTTAAGAGCTTCAAGCATGCTTTCAGGCATGCTTTAAGTGCTTTGAGCATGCTTTTAAGAGCTCTCATAGAATGTAACACTTGACCCACAGCCACCCCACATATATTTCTCATATGTAAGTCCTCAACAAGTTTGATGGAGGACAATGCGTGCGGCATATTCTGTCGAAGCGAAGAAGACATTCTGGCAAGATGGGAAAGTGACTCCAGCTCTATCAATATTGGTTTAATAATTATACATTTAATCTCAAATTGTAGATTTAAATATTTCCTACAATTTAATTTCAAATTCATAATATTTGACCCAATATTGACCGAGCTGGATTCATTTTCCCATCTTGCCAGAATGTCTTCTTCCGTGGAGAAACTATACATGTGTGGAGTTATTTGAGAGGGTGGCAGTGTAATTAGATGATAAATAATGCTGTAAAGATAGGGGTTTGAAGCGAGAAGAATTACCCTGGCATGAGTAATTGTAACTTTCGAAAAGTGAGGATGTTATTCACCGTATTTGTATTAATGTCTTAGCATATAAAACTTTTATCTCTTCAGTGGTCTGGTTCCTGGGGAGAACTTAAAGGGAACTGTCCAAGCACTGGCGGCTCGTGCCCACGATATATGTGAAGTGCTGTACAGTAGAAGATACGGGCACTTCACCTGCTTCATGGGTACGAGCCGCCAGTGTGTCCAAGTCCTCTGTGATCTATATTTCCATATTTAATTTGATTTTTACTGTACTGTGATCAAAATTTCAACACAGAATTTCATCAAGTAAATTCGGAAGAAGTAACTTTTGGATTTTGTCTATGTCTCAATCCTATTGTATTTTGATCTCTTGAATATGATCTATGGATTTAGCTACCATAATAGGAAAAAATTATTTAACGCGTATTTCTTTGTAATTTATACGCCATTAGTAAATTGCATGTACGGCGTTCTATCAAATTTGGATGATACACCACCATGCGGCACCATTCTGTAGTGTTTCAACGACCCAGATTTGAATATCCCGCATCGGTTATCCAAAGCTCATCCAACGGATCATTTTATCCTCTGCTCACTCCCACTCACTTTTCTCACTCACTCCAATGGAAAATTTGATATTTTGTTTCTCTCTAAACCCTTCTCGCTCACTCCAATGAATACAGGGTGTTTCAGGAGGAATGTGCAATACTTCTCAGGCTGATTCCTTACACCAAGAAGACGAAAAAGTTCCATGGGACCAACCCCCAAAAACGCTTTGTTACCGAGATAACAATGGCGGAAAATTGAGATTTTTCAAAAAGGATTTACTTTCTTAATTTATTAGAGACTATAGTGAGGTTCTAAAATAATCAATTCCTATGTAAAATTAGCTGAGGAATTCAATGGAACCAGTTCCAAGTTTGTAACTTCAACGGTTATTGAGATAATTGGAAAAATATGCTAGAAAACGCCATTTTTTAACAATGAGGGTTATAACTGGATAAGGAATCATAAAATTGTATTTTTTATTAATGGAAGTTGAAGAGAGTCGGATTCTAAAGAAGAAGTTAAATGACAGCGATTGTGTAAATCTTACCCAAATCTCAGAAATAGCGATCAAAAATCGCAAAATTTGACAAAATATAGCACAAGTGATAAATTTGTATTTAGTAGCGATTTTGCGATTTTTGATCACTATTTCTGAGATGTTGGTAAGATTTACACAATCGCTGCAACTTAACTTTTTCTTTAGAATCCGACTCTCTTCAACTTCCATTAATAAAATATACAAATTTATGATTCCTTATCCAGTTATAACCCTTATTGTTGAAAAATGTCGTTTTTTAAGCATATTTTTTCAATTATTTCAATAACCGTTGAAGTTACAGACTTCAGACTGGTTTCATTGAATTCCTCAGCAAATTCTACATGGGAATTGATTATTTTAGAACCTCAGTAAAGCCTCTAAAAATTTAGAAAAATCAATATTTTTTGAAAAATCTCAATTTTCCGCCATTGTTATCTCGGTAACAAAGCGTTTTTGGGGGTTGGTTTAATGGAAAAATTTGGTCTACTTGGTGTAAGGAATCAGCCTGAGAAGTATTGCACATTTCTCCTGAAACACCCTGTATATACTACTTTATTTGATACTTTTGTTTCTCTCTAAACCCTTCTCGCTCACTCCAATGAATATAATTCGATATTCTTCTCTTTTACTATCAACTCTTGAATCATTTGGAATTCTTCTCCCTACCTGTCTCGCTCACTCACTGGATAATTTGATAGTTCCGTCTTTTTCTAAGCTCATCTTCCACTATACCAGTATAGCATGACTCTGGGGTTTGAGAAGACGCGACATTATATTCGCAAGCAATCCAATTCAAGCCACGTACGTGCATGTTTTAGATGTAAATTTTCGAGCAGCATATCACCGTTACACCCTCACAACGCACGAATGTCGCAGCAAACGTCATAACAGCGAATCTTCCCCTCACTCACTCTCTCTCTCATCCTCCTCTCGAACCCTCTCACACTCGCTCTTTCTCATTCTCCTGCTCTCTTACTCACTCTCTCTTACTCTTCTCTCTTCCTCTCACTGTCTCTCTATGCATTTTCCGAACACAACCTCTTTCCCTCTTTTTTCTCCTCTGTCTCAAACACACTCACACACACACACACACATACACACACTTTTCTCTTATTTTTCTTCTTATTATTCTTCTTCTTCTCTTCTTCTTCTTCTTCTTCTTCTTCTTCTTCTTCTCTTCTTCTTCTTCTTCTTCTTCTTCTTCTTCTTCTTCTTCTTCTTCTTCTTCTTCTTCTTCTTCTTCTTCTTCTTCTTCTTCTTCTTCTTCTTCTTCTTCTTCTTCTTCTTCTTCTTCTTCTTCTTCTTCTTCTTCTTCTTCTTCTTCTTCTTCTTCTTCTTCTTCTTCTTCTTCTTCTTCTTCTTCTTCTTCTTCTTCTTCTTCTTCTTCTTCTTCTTCTTCTTCTTCTTCTTCTTCTTCTTCTTCTTCTTCTTCTTCTTCTTCTTCTTCTTCTTCTTCTTCTTCTTCTTCTTCTTCTTCTTCTTCTTCTTCTTCTTCTTCTTCTTCTTCTTCTTCTTCTTCCCTTCAAAGTAGTAGAGAGCGTCTAATCGGTGAGATACACTGTTGTACTGGTGACCGGTTTCTCTGAATTCAATTTATGAGCCTCAAAAATCGCTTCTCGGTGGTACGGAACCCACCTAAAGCAGTAGGTCCATTCATCTCTCATCATCATCCTTCCCATTACCCACGCCAGCCTAAGAGCCCATGTGGGCATCACCCTAAAAAAAAAAATGAAGACAGCTATAATTCTATTCTCTTGTATTCTCTCCATCTCTTTCTCTCTGTTCCACCCACTCACTCTCACACACACACACACACACGCTCTCTCTCTCTGTTCGCTCTCTGTTAGCGAAATGAAGTAGAGTCGCTTATAAACTGTGCTCCAACTGGTATCGCATCGAACACACTCTCTCAGCAACCAGAGCTCGACACAACGAAATTTATTACTCATTCAAACTTTAACATTATCAGTATCGGATTTTACACCTCACCAGGTATAGTCTGTCCAAGCTAAGAAGAGCCTCTGGCAAGATGAGAAAATTACTCCAGCTCGGTTAATATTGGTTCAAAAATTATTGATTTGGTCTCAAATTGTAGATCAGAATGTTTTCTACAATTTGAGACTAAATTTATAGTTTTTGAACCAATATTGACCGAGCTGGAGTAATTTTCTCATCTTGCCAGAGACTCTTCTCTGCTTGGACAGACTATACTGTTGACTCTATCTTCAGTTATCACTGCTTTCCGGCGTTCAGATCTTGAGGGGTCTGATTATAGATAAAAAAAAATCAAAAAACCTTTTCTAAAACTTTAAATCAAATAAACTTTTTTAATCTTGTTTAGTTATTTCAGTATTATTCTGGTCACATTGAAAATGGGCTTGCTCGAAACATGTCTGTGAAAAAAATAATACTTACAAAGTTTTAAAAAAGGTATTTGATTTTTCCATTTTATATAATCAATTATTTTAAATAGCCCTAAGTTCAATTCAAGGTCTGATTTTTCTATAATGCTTTGCATTTCCATAACGTAATAACGAAACGATACCCCCCCCTGTTCACGATCACTTGAGGCGAAATAAACAAACTTTTTGAGTATGTGTGAGTTTAAATCGCACCCCCCAGAACAAGAGTATCGTACCTAAAAAAAGCCGTTCTGTGGGAGAATGAGTTTGAAGTAGACTTACCTTAGTATTTTTTTATTAACAATAGATGTTATATGAGGTTTCGAGTTAAGATACGTTTACACAGTATAGAGTTGAATATTGGGAATCCGATAGTGCATTTAACTCAAAAATCTATTTATTTTTTCAGTTACGATACTCTTGTTCTGGGGGTGCGAAATATAGGTTTTACTTCATGAGAAACGGTCCGACGGTCGGCCGCGGTCGAACAGCTGTAGCCAATCACAGCTCAAGGACAAGACAAGATCTGTTAGTAGGTTACATAACGTACAAGAGACAGACGAAACCGCTCAACGTTTTGGCGTCAACCAAAGTAGAACGGACCTATATTTGGCCGCAGTCGAACAGCTGTAGCTAATCACAGCTCTAGACAAGAGCCTTTAGTCTTGAATGAGACTAGACAAGTCGGAATGTAACCAATCATAATTTGAGATCTATTTGTTTTCCATAGATGCCCAAATAAGTATTAAATTCTACTTGTGCGTGGTTAATGGAAAGATCGAGGGTGATTCATGAGATGGTTAAACGACCATGCCTCTAGTGGGATTTGAACCCACGACCGGGTAGCGCCAGCGGACTGAAGGTTGTGACGCCCCAGTCCACTCGGCCAACCCGGCTGGCAAATGATTGGCTACAGCTGTTCGTTTGCGGCCGTAAACGGTCCAGCACGGTCAATATTTGTTCAAAAACTATAAACTTAATCTCAAGTTTTAGAAAACATTCTGATCTACAATTTATTTTGGGTTGGTTTAGAGAACGGTTTTGGATCAAGTTTTAGAAAACATTTTGATCTACAATTTATTTTGGGTTCGGTGAATATTGGTTCGAAAATTATATTGTAATTTAATTGTAGAGCAAATTGTTTTTTACAATTTGAGACCAAATTTATAATTTTTCAACCAATTGACTAAGCTGGAGTCATTCTTCCATCTTGCCAGAATATCTTCTTTGCTTGAACTATTCCTATGCTAATAAAGCATGGCCCACTAACCTCCACCTTGTATCTCCATAGACTAAATAAAGTCTACTACGCTTACGCTATAATGTAACTTCAGTAACAAATATTTTCATGAGTATTATGATAGAGTCATAGCAAGTAGACTACTTTCTTCTAAATTCCCCCATTTTGTAGATGTACTCAACACTAATTCTAAACGCACACAACTGAAAATTGTTTGTTTTGGATATCTCTCGACTCCTTGAAGAGACCTATAAGAGCTGATAAAGAGCTATGAGAGCTATGAGAGCTATGAGAGCTAATATAGCTCACTCTGATAATGTTACTCACTCTTTTGTAGTAGTTTCAGCTTAGTGAGTACTCTCTCACCCTCTTTCACTCTCTCTCTCTCTCTCTCCCTCTAACCCTTCACTGTTTCCCTCATTTTGTTCCATACTCTAATAATAATATTATCTAGAAACTAGAGGAGCCCTTCTCTATGTTCCACGTTGTTGCTGTTTACTATAGTCTGTCCAAGCAAAGAAGATATTCTGACAAGATGGGAAAATGACCCCACCTCGGTCAATAGTGCTTCAGAAATTATAAATTTATTCTCAAATTGTAGGAAACATTTCGATCTACAATTTTAGACCAAATTGACAATTTTCCAACCAATATTAACCGAGCTGGAGTAATTTTCCCATCTTTCCAGAATCACTTCTTTGCTTGGACAGACTACCATCTCTCATTTGCAAATAAATTACTTTCATGGTGAGCCAGAGAACTTGTTCACGAAATTATCAACTACTTGATGTAACTTTGTACTTGATGTAACGTGTATAAGGGAGCTTATGTATTTCGTAGCGAGAGAAATTATTCCCGGACTTATCATCTACTTGATGTAACTTAGTATTTTGTGTAACTTGTATGAGATGAGGGATACAATTTAGTTCCAGTCGGGAGTGACATCAAGTGGAACGAAGTTGTTCTAGGACTTTAAGATAGGGTAGTTCAAGTTGTAGGGTGTATACAATGTAGTTGAAGTCGGAAGTTACATGAAGTCCAGAAAGGCCTGTTAGAGAAGCGTTTCTTGCGGCTTGGATCTTTGCCAGATCTGGGCCGCCTTTTAAGAAGCTCAAATGATATTGGACCCCTTTAACTGCCAGAGAACTTGTCTGTTGAATATTATATTATCATATATTAATAGTATATAATATTAATATTATATTGACTCAAATGAAGTCTGTCAATTAATTGCTCCGTTCCTTCTTGGTTAGCCTACTGAACGTTTCTTAACGAGTCTACTTAACAAGTCTTGAGCTGTAACACTTGTTACACAGTTTAATAATTTATAAATCCCTTTGCAGAAAATGTTTCTTGGATGTCTGCTTTTTATCCCCGCCCTTTCTTGAATTATTGTATTGTATTAAAGGTAGCCTATAGTCTGAGCAGTGAAACTTAAGTAGGCCTATGCTATTTCAAATAAACGTTGTGGATCTGTTAATCTTCCTTTCCACTGACCTAAACCAAAGAAGACCCTCTGGTAAGATAGGAAAATGACTAAGGACTAAGCTCATCGGTCAATTTTGAAATTTATTTTTTTCAAAAATTATCAATTTGATCTCAAATTGTAGAAAACAATATGATCTACTATTAAGACCACATTTATAATTCTTGAACAGATATTGACCAAGCTCGAGTCATTTTCCCATCTTGCCAGAGGGTCTTCTCTGCTTTAACAGACTAGAGTATCAATAATAATCATCCATTAATTCATTAATCATGTGGAGCACAAGATGCAATACAAACACGAAGTTGAATGGAACAACGCAAATCATAAATCAACTGACCAGTGTGCGTTTCCCTATAATTTCGTGTTTCTATTAAATTGACGAAATTTTGATTTAAATTCTTATTTTAATTATACAGGGTGTTTCAGGAGGAATGTGCAATACTTCTCAGGCTGATTCCTTACACCAAGTAGACAAAAAAGTTCCATGAGATCAACCCCCAAAAACGCTTTGACAAAGCATAGCACAAGTGATGAATTTGTGTTTAGTAGCGATTTTGCGATTTTTTAATCGCTATTTCTGAGATTTGGGTAAGATTTACACAATCGCCGCCATTCAACTTTTTCTTTAGAATCCGACTCTTTTCAACTTCAATTAATAAAAAATACAATTTTATGATCCCTTATCCAGTTATAACCCTTATTGTTGAAAAAATGGCGTTTTCTAGCATATTTTTCCAATTATCTCAATAACCGTTGAAGTTACAAACTTGGAACTGGTTTCATTGAATTCCTCAGCTAATTTTACATAGGAATTGCTTATTTTAGAACCTCACTGAAGTCTCTAAAAAATCAGAAAAAATAATATTTTTTGAGAAATCTCAATTTTCCGCCATTGTTATCTCGATAACAAAGCGTTTTTGGGGGTTGGTCCCATGGAACTTTTGTCTACTTGGTGTAAGGAATCAGCCTGAGAAGTATTGCACATTCCTCCTGGAACACCCTGTATAAATGAAATTTTCATCTTGTGCCTGACATGTGTTCATGTTAGTACTAATTAAAACCTATATTAATATAAATAGAACAGCACTTGAAACACAAGTTCATGTAATGTGTTTGTCAAGCTCCGTTGCTCCTAGTGGAGTTCATAAGCAGCATTTCGTAAAAAGACAAGGTAATTTCAAGCTATTGAGCCGAGTTTATGAAAATTAGTAAAAATTAGACAAATTATGAGTGAAGGAGTCTCTATACTACGCAATGAATAGAATCACAAACGCTTCCTATTGGAGGAGAAAGCAACAAGTGGGCTGGTACTGCTGGCTCTGTTGCTCGACTCCTATTGGCCAGCTACTTCAGTAGAGTGGGGAATAGGAGTGGGAGGCTTCCACCAATCACAGAGCTTCATCGCAGTCCCAATAAGCTCACTAATTTTGTTTCAAAAAGCAGACATTTTCTCGGCTAGATCTCAACGAATATTGTCTCTATGAAGTCTCATGAAGCGTTTCACAATTTCGTGAGAGAGTATGGAAACAGAGAATGTTGAAAAAATAATAAATTAATATTATTTCTATGAGAAAAATCGAGAATAGTAAAAAACTTCAAGATAATATCTCTATCCATTGCACTATAGACCATCGTCTACTACGGTCTATGATGGTCCAAGGCTAGATAACAATACCCTATTCACGATCACTTGAGAACAAATTTTTTGCTTGTGTGTGCGGGTAAAGGGAGGTATTACTTCATAAGACGGTCGGCCGCAGTCAAACAGCTGTAGTCAATCACAGTTCTTGGCTTTTCCTCAGGCTCAAACAGAAATAGCTACCTTTACATGCAAAAAGTTTCTTTATTTCGTCTCAAGTGATCGTGAATAGGGTATAGATGACTCAGCCGTAGGTGACCAAATCAAAATGAGCTCTTATATTCAGGAGAATTGATGTGACTGGATTAATGAAGTAAATTTTACTCCTTTATTGATGTTGAAAACTCAAAAATAGACAAGAAGCCTGTTTTAGTTAGATCATAGATTTCTCGAGGATACTAGGATCCTCATTGATTGGATTGTGAAGAGTCCTTATAATCTTGTAGTTTGGGTTGAGAAAAATCAGAAATGTACCCTGGACTTATAGGTTAATTCCACAGTACTATTATTCATATTGATTTTGTATGTGTTTGTCGTTCCCCTCTTTTATAGGAATTCTCATTCTTATTTTTTTATTTTTAGAAATCACAAACTCAGACTACACTTCTGAAGTGGAATGGAATAAAGATATTCTCCATCAGGCTTCTTCTCACTTAGCCTACAATATTTATACTTTTAAGGATACCTTCAAATAATGTTCAAAATATCACAAAGATCATGCGGTTCCAGTTTCCTTCACAGTTACCGACAAGAAGATAATAAATCCTTCATTGATGCTGGCTAGATCAGACTTAGCAAGTCTACAAGACTAAGGACAGGGGTTCTGTAAATCAATGCTTAAATGTTTGGGAAGTAGCGATTCAGAAGACCAACCCTTTGTCTGTTCAAGCAGAGAAGACATCCTGGCAAGATGGGAAAATGACTCCAGCTCGATCAATATTGGTCCAATAATTATCAATTTGGTCTCAAAATATAGAAAACATTCTGCTTCACAATTTGACACCAAATTTAAAATTGTTGAACCAATATTGACCGAGCTGGAGTCATTTACTCATCTTGCAAGAATGTCTTCTTTGCTTGGACAGACCCTATCAACCCTTACTACAACATTCCCATCCCTTGTGTTTTGTGACAACGTTCAGGCATACTACCCTAGAGCTACAAGCTCTAGGGGATATCGACAGGCAGCTCTCCTGGAAATGCATGTAAAAGAGAAGGATGTAGGTGGTCGGATTCTGAAATGTTTAGTTCAAACTCGAGCGAAATACTTTAACTTGAATCGGTGCTCATTTCAATTCATCTCATTAATTCATTGAAACATAAATAATCAAATTGGAATCATTGTAAATGATTTGAAAGATGAAAATAGGCTCACCATTTATGACCTCACTATTCCACTATCATAACCTCATTCGTACAACATGAAATGTAAATTTATTAGTTCATACGATCAACTTTTACCAAAAACTTTGAAGATGAATATAGTTAGAGCATAGCCAGTTTTATTTATATTCATCAAATCATTTATTTAATTTGATCAAGTTTGAATATCTTTGATTATATCTTTGAGTAAGTGCACAAATAGAAACTGGTATGGTCAGTTCAAGCCTTCAAGCTCAGCCAGCTTCATTGAAACCAATTCCGTAACTAGTACATATTAATATAGTCTGTCCAAGCAAAGAAGACATTCTGGCAAGATGGGAAATCGACTCCAGCTTGGTCAATATTGGTTTCAAAAATTAAAAATTTGATTTGAAATTATTAAAAACATTCTGGTTCACAATTCAAGACCAAAATTATAATTTTTGAATCAATATTGACTGAGCTGTAGTCATTTTCCCATCTTGCCAGAATGTCTTCTTTGCTTGAACTGACTATACAAATTTGAAGACGTTTCCGTTTTAATGCTGAACCATCGCTTCCAAGGAGTAGGTCAAGGTCATCAGAAGCGTTTGTTTGTGTGTGAAACCAGTGATGAGAATTGATAAGGACGAAGCTCTTCTACAAAAGCAACATAAATAGAAAATTACCATGAAAATGTCCTCACCTCAAACCACGTTCAGGGTTTGACAAAACGGAACTCGCTACGCCATTCACGTCGGCAATTTATTGCAACGCTCTTAATGCTACCCCCTCTCTTACGACCCCTCTTTTTCCACCAACCTTCTCTTAAACCCCTCCTACGACCCCCTTGTTCATTCCTCCTCCCCCCCCACAAAATAGCCTGTAGCCATCAATGGTATATAGGTTTGTGCAGCAGAGAAGACATTCTAACAAGATGGAAAAATTACTTCAGCTCGATCAATATTGGTTCAAAAATTATTAATCTGGTCTCAAATTGTAGAGCAGAATGTTTTCTACCAATTGACACAAAATTAATAAGTTTTGAACCAATATTGAGCGAGCTGGAGTAATTTTCCCATCTTGTCAGAATGTCTTCTTTGCTCGACCAGACTATTCTCACCTCTCTTATAAGACCTCTCTCATCAACCCCCGCCCCCTTCTTTTACGACCCCTCACTCTCTTTCACGACCCTCTTCTCCAAGATACCTTACCCCATACCTCCCCCTTCAAATTCCCCCTCCCCTTAAATAGCCTCAAGACATCATTGGTACTCAAATCAGCTGCTGCTCGGTGAAGTCAACTCCACCGAAATCGGCGGTTGGCGAATGACACTTTATAATACTCAGCTCTGTTAGGACAGTCTGATAGCGGTCTCAGAGAGCGAACCTTTCAAGCTGAGGCCCTACTTGAGTCGATGAGCTCTCATGGACCGCTCGCTGATTGTCCCGAGAGAGCTGATTATCAATGAAAGTCATAAGTCAACCGCCAATTTTGTCGGAGTTTGCTGTAACTTAGCAACTAGGGTCGGTTGTTGGTGTTGGTATAGTATCTTTAAGCAAAGAAGACATTCCGGCAATATGGGAGAATGACTCCAGCTCGATCAAAATAAGTTCAAAAATTTCGAAATTTGTCTCCAATTGTACATCAGAATAATTACTACAATTTATCATTCTCAAATCAATATTGACAGAGCTGGAGTCATGTTTCCATCTCACCCGAATGTCTTCTTAGTTTGAACAGACTATATGACTGCGGCAGTGTTTTCATATTCATATCAGACGGCCTCTCTCACAACACTATACTTCATTATTTGATGTAACTTTCAACTCTAGTAACATGTGTAAGATAGGGATACAGTGTATTTCAAGTCGCAAGTTACATAGAATAGTGTGTAACACTCCTGAGATAGCACTGTCGTCCGCAACCTCGAACTGAAATTTGAATTGAATAACAGAAACTAACTGAATAATTCATTGACAGGCGTATTTTGATGGGTAGGCCTAGTTGAGAAATATTGAATATCAACTAAAATTGAATACCTTCTTAATAGTAAAAATACGAATTTATAAACTTTGTATGAATTAGAAATTTTATGAAGCGAGCTCACATAGTCAAGTAGCGAAATTTTATACAAAAAAAAAATGAGACAATGATAATTGAACAAATTGAAATATAAACTTTTTATTGGGATACGGGGTAATAATAGGCCTATATGAAAATACGAGTATATTGATAACGAATTCTATTTCTAGCAAAGTGATCGTTTCATATATAGAGGTAAGTTTCTTGTGTACAGGCCTTTGCCGTATATTGTAAGCTTTTAGAGGATAATCTCTCTCCTGGTACTTCATAATGAGAGTGCCGAATGATTATGAATTCAATACCTTCCTGTAAGTGAACAGGTCAAAGGTGAGCAGGCCTTCATTAAATTTTACAAAGTAAAACTCCTTTGATCCTTTGATTTTCGATTCCTTCGATCATTGTACTTTTTGAAGACCTTTGACACCTTCAAGCCTACTTAATCAAGATTGAAAAAGTCTCCCAATTCGTTCACGATTTAAAAAATGAGAGGAAGATGAAATAGAAATTGAATGGATTTAGTGATTTAATCTCCAAGCCTATGTTTTTGATGTAGTCAACAGTTTGATGTAGTTTGAACGATTGTTGATGTAGTCATAATTTGGCGGAAGTTCAAAATTTCAAAATATAGTACTTGAAATATCACTTTTAGCATAGCTTCCTTTAATAGAAGGCCGTGGCCTTAAATCTGACAACGCTGTAACACCACTGCAGCGTAGGTCTACCTTTTATGATTCTGATTCACTTTTCTCCAATAAAAATGCTTGTCAACGTATTTTAATGAAGATTGTATTACAATTTGAATAGATATCCATAGATATAAGAAACAGAAATAATTTTTATTGGAATAGATATAATACAAATCAAAGTATATTTGAATGTGCATCACGTTTATCAATATAAAATATTGTGTTTTATTTAGATTTTGATCAATGAATCATTCTTCTGTTTTGAATAATTGTTCAGAGCAATATTAGCCATTGTTAGAATTATTTTGAATGCAAAAGTATACTATTTTAGCAGTGATTACACTCTCATTGTTCATCCCATTATACATTCAAACCGATACTATCTAACTTTATCGTTAATAAGTACACAGAACAGCTTTTCGACATTAAGTAGTCAGGAATACATCTTTGTATTCTTCAGTTGAAACATTGGTTGCTGTTCCGTCCCCTTACTTATTGGACCGAAGTCCATCATCATGAACATTTGAGAGTGGGCCAGCGCTTCTTCTCATAAATTAGGCTTATCTATCTCTACCATTACATCCAATTTCCATATTTGTCCTGATATTCGCTCCACAAAACTCAATACATCCTTGTTAGAATGTTTTTAACACACATTCAATTTTTCTTAAGGAATCAACTCCTTTCTTGGGATTGCACGTAGCCACTGGTTTTGCTGCTCAACATCAAATGACATTGTGAGAATTTGAATAAATTAATTTCTTTTTCCAAGATTATTGCTGTCAATGCCGGGAATGGGGCAGAAATACGACATCTCATTGAATTATATTCGAAAGTTTCTCAAAATAAAGATTATTATCTAATAAAACTGAAATCAAAATCGAAAAAACAAAATTAACGCACCAGCTTTGCAATCGATTCAATGCTTTCAGCAGGTCTGATTACTACTTATACTACAAAATCTGTACCTCCAGTGCGACGTTGCCATATTATTAGGGCAGGGTCTTCTACTGTATTAAAGGAAGCTATGCTTTTAGTCAATCACAATCCTGTATGACTATCGTTACAATATTATAAATTATTCAAGTCAAATGTCACTGATATTATTCAATTTTATTATAATATTTAAATCCAAAAATATTTGTGATAAACCTACGAGACTTCAAACTCTCCGTAGTAATTTTTTGTCTTTTCCATAATTATACATGGTGAAAACATCTTGATTAATTTACATTACAGAGGTAATATGGAAGGAAACAGTGAAGTTCGTACAAAAATAAACTTTGTATAACAAACATAAAACCTTCTTCATACATATACCTCACCCTATATCCTATTATATTAAGCGAGTAATTTCTGTATGTATGTATGTATGTTTGTATGTATGTTTGTATGTATGTTTGTATGTATGTGTATGTGGAACCACAGAAATTTGAAATGTAATATAACCAAGATGGAAAAATAAGATTGCACCAGGTCTCATGTCTGGAAAACTCTCTGGCAGGATTAATAATAAAATATTCTATTCAGATTCAGGCCTATGTTTTTTACAATAACTTATTTACGTAATTCAACGGTTCGGTCGGTACCAGATATTAATAATATTATCTTGAAAACTCTGACATTAACCCAATTCTTCCAGAGAATCAATGCCAATAGAACTGCTGTCAGAAGACTATTATTTGTAGTGAGTGGTGGGAGTGGGTAGACAGGGGGGGGGGGCTCAGGAATGGCGCATGACTGGCAATTAATCAAACAGTAATTCAAGCGGGGAATGAAGCTGGTTCATTAGTTTTGATAAAGAGCGCGCTAGCGGTCCAGCCAGCTATAAAGTTAGCTGATATCAGATAACGTGTAAATAACACTCCCGACAAGCTGTCACGGTGTGCAATCTTTTGGTCGACTTTTGGTGCGTACTAGGCTTGCTGCTAATGCTAAACCATATGAAACATGCTTGAGACGCATTAAAAATCGACCAAGAAATATGGTCATCGACAATTCTTATTCTTGGTCGATTTTCTGTGAGTTTCAAACGTTCCTCCAAATCTAAAACATTTATAAAATACGTTTGAGACGCACAGAAAATCGATCAAGAAACTGCCAACTGCAATCCTCATTTTTGGTCGATTTTCTAAGCGTTTCAAGCGTGCCTCCAATGTTAAAACATTCATGCAGTATGATTGAGATGCACAAAAAATCGCCAATTTCCAACTGCAATATAATTATGCAATCTTTGTATTTGGTCGATTTTCTGTGCGTTTCAATCGTTTCTTCAATGCTAAAACATTTATGCAGTATGCTTTGGAAGCATAGAAAATCGACTTATAAATCGACAACCGCAATTCCTAATTTAAAACGATTTTAGGTGCTTTTCAAGCATGAAGCATGATATGCAGCATTCAAAGTTCACCAACTATGCACAATTCACTGGCGGCTCGTGCCCACGAAACAGGTGAAGTGCCCGTATCTTTTACTGTACAGCACTTCACCTTGTTCGTGGGCACGAGCCGCCATGTGGCACAATTCAATCTCTGCGTTGTGACCTACTTGATATAAAATCGTGATAAGAACAAAGTATTGACAGGAACCATAAATTATGACTGAGGACAGTTTTAAAGTATAAAACTGCTACCACTATCTATGCAATTTATCAAAGTATAGTTCAAGACAGTATTTGTGGTAGATGAATAAATTGAAGGTTCATCGAAGTCAGGATCCACTATGTGCTTTATAATAATTTCGAATTTATACATTAGCTTATTTTAGAATTTTGTTATAGGAAATCCACAATGTGATTTATGACGGCAGGGTTGACAGTTCTGTAATCAGAATAATATTGAAAATATTATTATTATTTTGTAACGTATTTTTGCCGAGTCAGTCTGTTATGCTAAGATGATTTGTACCAATTTTGGAATTCACGACAAGATTTATGAAAAGTTAATTATTGGAAATGTCTGAGATCATATAAATATTAGGATTTATTATTACTATGTTCTAAATTTCCTACCACTACAGTCTACTAGTATTAAAATATTGTGAAGCTGTACAAAATAATTTCACAAAAACTAACTATCCAAAAACATAATAATTAATTTCTGAAAATCATCCCGTAACAAGTTGAAAACTTTCGAATAAAAGGTTTTCAAGTTTGGTGAAGTGGTGTAAAATGAAACGGAAATCTCTCCACAAAGAAACATTCAAGACTTACCACGATACGTCAGACTCGTAATCTTTTCAAGCAAAAAAGACATTCTGGTAAGATGGGAAAATTACTCCAGCTCAGTCAATATCGACTCAAAAACCATTAATTTAGACTCAAATTCTTCGAATCATTCTTGTCCACAATTTGAGACCAAATTTATTATTTTTTAGTCAATATTGACTGAGCTGGAGAAGTTTTACTATATTGCCAGAATGTCTTCTTTGTTTGGACAGACTGTAGGAGATCCCGATTCAATCGATTCGCATTTATTCGAATTACATCGCTCTCAGAAAGACAGCTGTGCCTCGGTTTTTTATAGTTCGCGCAGGCTGAGAAGACACCTCGTCGCAATACACTTTACACTGTGAAGGTGTGTCTTCTCAGCTTGCACGAACCATATTCATAGCGGTTGCGGCATAAAACCGATCGTTCTCTTGTTCGAACGAATAATCCACATCGTATAGTCTGTCCAAGCGAAGAAGACATTCTGGCAAGATGGAAAAATGACTCCAGCCCGGTCAATATTTGTTAAAAAATTGTAAATTTGGTAAACATTCTGATCTACAATTTGAGACCAAATTTACAATCTTTGAACCGATAATGACCGAGTTGTAGTCATTTCCACATCCCACCAGAATGTCTTCATTGCTTGGACAGACTATAGTATAATATCGTAAAGTTTCAAGATTCTGTTCAGAATTATCATGAGAAGAAAGTGAACCATTTATCCCACCATCTGCCCCTTGGATAACATCTGCATAATGATGTATTGTGAATATACAATCTGAATAGAATATTTGATTGAATCCTCCCTGGTATATTGCACCCAATCTTTTCCTGCAGTTGTAGGGAAGTTTATTGCAGAATTTGAAGATTTGATAGTATTGTACTTGTTAGAAAGCTGTTCACATTTTCTTATCGTTCCTGGATATCGCTCAGTTATTTATAATTGTGAGTTATATAGTTTTACTCATAGTTATTTATTATAGGGTATGAGTTGTATGGAGAATCTTACCCAATTCATGACCTGTTATTTAGTGTAATGAGAAAGAATCGTGATTCAAGATTTTTGGAATTCGAATCGACTATTATTATGAATTGATTAGATCCGATTGCAGACATTTTATAACATGAATAAGAGTATTTCAAACAAAGTGTATTATTTGTCAGCAGAGACTATAACGAATACCAAAATTCATACTAATAATGCTTTTAGACTAGAGCGCAAGATGGAGGATCAAGATAACATCACTTCTTATAATAGGAAATTTTTTAAAAATTTAATTAATTCACTAATCTTCATCCTAATATAAAGTAATCTCTCATACTTGATTTCAACGTTTCTGACTCACTTAAAACTATTTTAAGAAATCATTGGATACTATATATACCATTGTCATATTCTTCATTTATGAAAAATAAATTAAAATCAAACACCCTTTTAAAAAACTTATTCGTTTTTATACATATGATAATATTGAACTTTGGAAACAAAAATATGAAATTGGATGTAAAAGAAGAATTTCAAATATACAAGGGAAATAAGTTGAATGGTAACAAAATAATAAATTAAGATAATTTTAATAATAATCCAATTTTCGAAAAAATTCTAAAAACCTAGATTTTGGTGTAAATAGGAGTTGAATCTCAGTTCTAATCGGGCAGCCGATGCAGGCACATCGTTTCTTATCGTTCTGTCGAGTTAAAGTTTCGTAACACGTTTTTGCCGGCCTCCTGGTGTTCAAACAGCCTACTTTTAACCTTTAATATTCAATAAAATACTATAATTTTAATTTAACGGTTATATTTGAGTTAAACTTCAAGTTAATAAAATAGTTTTGTGAAAATTCAACATGAGTGAAGAGTGTTCTTGTTGCAAAAAACAATTCAATATTAGTGATTCTAAAAAAAGTATCTCGTGTCCGGCCTGTCAAGCAAAATATCATTCTTCCTGCATAATCATAAAAAATAAAAAGTGGAACTGTGTGAAGTGTTCAAATGAGACATCGTATTCATCTGTTACATCTATCAACCCCAAGGACGAGGAGAACGTTATCCTTAAAGCAATAGAAGAGTTTAGGAAGGAAAACCAAGCTTCATGGGTGAAAAACA
The DNA here is from genome assembly GCA_017141385.1 of Sogatella furcifera. Lineage (NCBI taxonomy): Eukaryota > Metazoa > Arthropoda > Insecta > Hemiptera > Delphacidae > Sogatella > Sogatella furcifera. The sequence continues at coordinate 3,233,032 of CM029550.1, read as the reverse complement.
ACAAAAGATGGGACAATAACGACGCCAAAATTGCAAAAGTTCAAGCTGATATCGAAGGTACTAAGCAGGAAATTAAGGAAATTAAAGATAGTGTAGAGAAAGTGACGACGAAATGTGAAACAGCCTGTGCATCAGTCGAGGAATTGCGCCGCAAATATGAACATGTTAAAGGTGAGCTCGAATCTTCTAATAAACAACTATATGATCTTCAACAACATATTAGAAAAAACAATTTAATAGTGTCAGGTATACCAGTAACATTCAAAGAGGACATGTTTGTTGTGATTCAGGCGATAGCAAGCGCATTAAAAGTGAACTTTCATTATTCGGAAATAAACGCAGCCCATAGGCTTCAGAGTAGAAAAGGAGACAACAGACCTCCTTCTATTGTCATTTCATTCACGTCTCGGTTCTCTAAATATAATTGGTTGTCAGCCAGAAGAATGAAAGGCTCACTATCAGCCAGAGACCTCAATAGTTCCTTCTCAGATACCCCGGTCTACATAAACGAGCACTTGACGGCTATAACTAGAGAAATATTCAATGCATCGAGGAAAATGGTGAAAGATAAAATATTGTCTTCCGTGTGGACACATGATGGCGTGGTGATGGCGAGGAGCGATGCAAACCAGCATCCGTTCAGGATCCATGATCTGGACCAAGTGGCCGCCCTGCGAGAGAGAGCGTCAGCCGCCGCCCTGACGCCCACTTCATGCGAGGACGCCACCCCTACGCCGCCACCCAGACAAGATGAGGCCAACTCTACGCCCAAATAGAACATTTATCTAAAGTCACGGTGGTACAATTATTTTTTTTGTGATTCAAATTTCGGACTGTGAGTACCTTCAAGTTTTATTTAACTAAAAAAAAAAAACATTTTTATTCAATAATATTTTTCAATAAATTAATATGCATAATAATTAAACACAATATCATCCCTATTCAGCAAATGAAATAACAACAAGAAAATAAAACTTGTGAATAAGTAAATAGTTACTTAGTAAAAAGTTTACCCAAAGTAAAAGATTAATAACCAGCAACCATGTATTATAAAGTTAGAATCTGTAGATAATAAGTAAATAGACAACCGCATTGCAAAGTATTGAATTACTCAATGCAATTTTAATGAAAATTAATATTATTAATAAATTATTGATGCCGTCAATACTATTCAAAAAAAATCTACTCAGGGATGCAACTCCTTTCTTTTTTTCTATAATTCCAAGTGTTAATGTTAAATTAATACCCATTAAATCATGATTTTTTTTTCATCATTTATCAAAGCTGAATCCATTGTGCTTTTGATATTTTGAACCTGTAAAATTACGACTATTTCTGAATTAGTAGCAGGCCTTATTATCAAAGTAGCCTATATATTATGATTCAGAGTGGCAAATTTCTATGTTTTTCTATTAGGCTATAATCCTATAATGTTTAAGACACTTATTATATCATGCAATAATTTATTCAATCATTACCCATCAAGCATTCAACTCGTTCCAAAAATCAGTATTATTAACCTATATAATATGCAATCGCCTGATAAGTATAGCCTAAGTTTAGAAAAAAGCTTATTACAAAATGAGAAAGATACTATATTAACTATATTAGATAGATGCATGATTGTTATAACTATATACATACCAATTATATATTTGTACATTGATAATTTCTTTTTCAATAACAAGCTATCAACAATCGAAAAGATTGAGGCTCGTTGTGAATATAGAGCTGTCCTATATTCCTTTATCTTGGAAGTAACGGTATTTTATTCGAAATTAGGTACTATGATTAAATAGAATATTCATCACTAGAAAATTATCTTCTATTCTTGAATTATTTATCTAATTCAATCTGTCATTTATATAAGTTAACATAGCATTGACAATCGTCATGCATTTGCACAAAACATTGAGAAATAAGAAAGATTGTTATAATAATTATATACATACTAATTCATAACATACATTATATTCTATACATTCATTTATATACATATATCATTGAGCAAGCTAACAATGGAATTATCAAACAGTCTCTTCAACAATCAATATTCACTTTTGCAATATATTACTTGGGACGTACAGAGGAAAATTCTATTCAATTTCACTTGGTCTTTTAATTTCTTTTTTACTTTAACTGTAAATAAATTTCCGTTAAATAAATACGTTATTCATTTTTTTATATACTAGAGTCCAGTAAAATCTTAACAGCTCATATACAGCCTATATTTATATTTTATTTCTTTCTTTTTTATATACGGTACTTATGTTTCTCTAACTCTAACAAATAGAGATTAGATTATATTTAATAAAATGTATTCCAAATTTTTCATAAAATATAATAGGAAAATTCCTATTGAATCTCCATTTGTTTAATTAAAGTAATGCAGGGGGAGCTACATTCAAATTGAATAATTTGATATAAAATCTAGTTGATTGAAAATATATAGGCTGGAAATATATTATTAAAATATATGATTGAAGATATATAGCCTACCTACATCTATAGTCATTAAACATGGGCTTATATCTCTCATCTTACAATGTATTCTTTTACTAGAGTACCTATATTTTATACCAGGGGTTTTGATTCATTGGAATATATTTTTGTTATCTTAATTATCTCTTTTTTCTCTTTTGTTGTACATGTTAATGAACGCAATACGGTGAATGAATACCAGGCGGCCGGGTTAATTTTGATGTAAATAGAAATGATTGGAAACGACTTCGATGAATTAGATCTTCCATATACAACATGCACAGAGTGCAAAGACATTAATGATTTTAATTATGTATTTAGAAACGAGGAGGGCTGTGATAACCATGCGGAGTCTTGGGTTTTCTGTAATCCATCAAAATATTCGTAGCTATGGGAGAAATATTGATGAATTTCTAACTGTCCTGCATGGCCTGAAGCATAGATTTAATTGTATCATATTAACAGAAGCATGGCTTAAAGATGAAAGCTGCTTAATCACAATACCAGGATATAATTTATTCAGAACATATAATAGCTTGAATCAGAGTGATGGGCTGGTTATATACATGGATAACGAATTATCAGTCTCTTGCAGTGAGCATTTGATTGGCGGTTTGGCCACCTGCTTAACTATGAAATTTGACTGGGCGGGAACAGCATGCGAGCTTCTGGCTGTCTACCGCAGTCCCAACTCTAACCTTTCTGCCTTTATTGATGCTCTGGATGTTTATTGTAATGAAGAATCAAATGGTTCTATTCGCCTATTAGCTGGCGATATAAACTGTAATATACTGAACGTTGCTCCCAACTCACCTGAGGAACGCTACCTGGATGTTCTGAATGGAGCTGGTTATATGACATGTATAGATAAGGTCACACGCCTTGCTAGTGGCACATGTATTGACCACTATTTTATCAAACTTCAGAGACACTTTAAAGCATCATCCGTTATTTTAGAATCCTCAATTACAGATCACTTCGCTATATGTTTAAATATATTATCTACCATCTCACCCATACCTTCCAACTTTGATAAATCCGTTACAAAGACACACTGGAAAGAAGTCACAAAATCTCTGATTAGTCAAAACTGGGACAGCGTCAATGAACAACTTGATGTTGATATAGCAGCTGACCGATTCACCGACATTCTAAAAACATTATTGAATCCAAGTCATCGACAATAAAGATCCCCTGCGAAAAAACTCAGATAAAGCCATGGATCAGCATGGGACTAGTTAATTCAATTCGGCATCGTGACAAACTCAGAAAAAAACTAAACAGACAACCCTTCAATCAAATTTTAAAGAACGAGTTCAAACAATATAGAAATACACTTCACTCTGCAATAAAACAAGCAAAATACACATATTATAAAAACAAAATTGAAGAATCCTCTCACAATCCTAGAAAACTTTGGGCTGTCATTAATGAAATTTCAGGACGTCCAGCTAATAAACAGCCTTTTCCCATTGGAGCATTCTCCCAACCAGAGGAGATAACTAATTCACAACAAATTGAAGAGGTTAGTAATCAATTCAATCAATATTTTTTTCGGCAGTAGGTGAAAACTTGGCAGGTTCCATTATAGCACGGGGTGCGCTGAAATGAATGACCGAGATTACGCTGCAGATACTGTTTTTGAGATGCAACCAGTCACTAGACAGGAACTTGCTGACGTGATCAAAAGTCTAAAAGGCCGATCCGCCCCTGGCTACGATGGGATCCCAACTAAGGTTTTCAAAGATAACTTAGATGCATTGATATTACCTATTCACCACATAGTCAATCTTAGCATTCAGACGGCTGCTTCCCAAGTGCTTTCAAAACCGCCAAGGTGATCCCTATACATAAATCAGGGCCAAAAAATATTTTCTCTAATTATAGACCAATGTTGCTGGTAACAATGTCTAAAATTCTTGAAAAATATGTAAAAATTCAATTATCTAAGTACCTTACCAATAATATGATCTCTGAAAACCAATATGGCTTTCAAGAATCCAGGAATACTAATGATGCTCTCTTTGATTTGACACGGTTCATTTCTGATAACATTAAAACAAAAAATAAAGTCTTAATAACCTTTTAGATTTAGCAAAGGCCTTTGATTCTGTAGATAGAGGCAAGCTCATCAGCAAACTTGATATGATAGGGATAAAAAACAATGCATTGCTGTGGTTCAAAAGTTACCTCAACAATCGACAGCAGTATGTTTCAATTGATGGTAAATCAAGTGGAACAGAAACTGTAGAGTTCGGAGTGGTCCAGGGAAGCACTCTTGGGCCATTACTCTTTCTTATTTATATAAATAATCTTTCAAAATTACCAATAAATGGAAGCTTGTTTCTTTTTGCTGATGACACAGCGTTGGTGTCAACAGGAAGCACTTGGGAGGAGACCTGTCGTGGTGCATCAGCAGACCTGGCAAAAATCAAAAACTGGTTTGACCACAACTGCTTGACTGTTAATGTGTCCAAATCTAAATACATGACAATAGTTACTAGAAACCAGGCTGATCCTGACCCATTCATACTTAGAATGCACTCTTGTGGAAATGCACGGTCTCAGGACTGTGACTGTGGCATCCTTGAGCGCGTTGGTGACTACAAATATTTTGGTGTAATAATAGATAACAAGTTGAGTTGGGGGCAACACGTTCGGTGCATCAAAAGTAGGCTCAGGAGATTATTATTTGCATTTTCTGAACTCAGCCAAGTCATGACCGTTGATCAGTGCAGGTCAGTATACTTTGCCTATGCTCAGTCACTGATCCAGTATGGTATCCTGGCTTGGGTGGTGTTTCGTCCTCGGTGCTTGAACCGCTAGCAGTCACACAGAGATCAGTAATTAAAAAAATATTGAAAAAGGTAACAGATATCCTACCAGTTTGCTTTTACAGAATTTCCTGTTTTAAATATAAGACAACTTTTTATCAAATCATTACTACTTCACATAAAAAAATACAAATCAAAGATTATAGGTGAAATAAATGTAAATTTCCGGTATCAGACTCGTCACAGGACCAATTATAATTATGAAATTCCGCAACTCATCCATGGGTCAGAGCAGACAAATTCATTCTACCTGGCTCACATCTTATATCGAAACATTCCAAATGAGGTCAGAGAGGCTGAGGTATACAGTCTAGCTGTGTACAGAAGGGGTGTGGACAGGTGGCTATACCACATTGGTCGGGAGGCAGCCGAAGCCTTGCTCTGCTCACGCTATAACCGTTAACAGCTCATGGAAAAGCCAAAACTTTAAATAATAATATTTTTCTCTATTTCTCCACATTTTGTTATAGTGCGGTCTCTCAGCCTTCCTCGTTCACTTTAATGATTTTCTTCTTTTCTATAATTAGCTCATTTGCTATAAATTATAAGTCTTTGTGTTCTGTTAGAGTAATTTCTTTTTTATTTTTATTTGATTTACTATTTTTTGTTACTATTTTATTTTGCAATATATATAATTTGTGATTCTATTCGTCTGTCCATTGAACTCTCCCCCACACGCAGACGAATAGTCTTTGTGGGGGAATTCCGTGTGCTTATGTAATGGAATCTATAATTATGTTTGATTTGTAAATTTTTGAAGGAATAAAGATTATTTTGATTTGATTTGATTTGATTTGAAACACACGCTTTCAATTGCAATCATATGATATTATTTAGAGTTATATTTTTAATTTTTAATCTTGTTTACTTATTTCATTATTATTTTATCCACATTGATAATGGCCTAATGTGCCGAAACATGTCTGTGTTTTAAAATTTTCAAGTTTTTTAAAAAGGTGTTTGATTTTCATTAATTTTTCAATTATTTTAAATAGCCCTGTTTTAAAGTTCAGTATTCATCTATGATATTGCGAGTATGAGCGAGAAAGCCACATTATGGGGACATTAACAGCCTAATAAATCCACATACATGTAATGAACATTAATATGAACATGTATCACTAATTCCTTGCATTAGTACATCATGTTTCCTGCCTAGTATATCAACAGATTAAGGTTAAGTGTAAGTGAGGACCTATGAGTCCTAACTTCCCCTTGTAGAAAGACAATGAATAAATAATAAACAGTACATCACTAGAACATTCAATAGAAACGTTAATCAGCTCTTGACCTAGTAGAGTTCGCTTATTCTAAGAAGAGACTCCATCACAATGTAAAGTAATCCCGACGAGGTGTCTTCTCATCTTGATCGAACTATGAACTGATCAAATTTGAACTGGTCAAACAACCAAATCTCCCGGGAGCTGAAATGTTCAGAAGTATAGTCTGTCCAAGCAAAGAAGACCCTCTGGCAAGATTAGAAAATGACTCCGGCTCGGTCAATATTGGTTTAAAAATTGTTGATTTGGTCTTAATTGTAGGAAACATTATAATCTACAATTTAAGACCAAACCAATATTTTTTAAACCAATATTGACCGAGCTGGAGTCATTTTCTCATCTTGCCAGAGTGTCATCTTTGCTTGGACAGACTATACCCTGTTGACACAGATTTTCCATCTCATTCTAAAAGCATTTCCCATTAACCCATTTGTAGGCTTTTCATCCCATTCTGGAGAACATTTTCCACGTCTAGACGATATGTTAATGGTAACAGAATTTCAATTAATGTAGGCCTACATTACAGCTGATACAGCTGATTACAGCTGATACAGCTGACCCTAAAATGTTTGGTGGTTTCATCTCCTCCTATTGCTGATGTTGTCATACTGGCGACTCGTGCCCACAAAATAAGTGAAGTGCTGTACTGTAAAAGATTCGGGCACTTCACCTGTTTCAAGGGTACAAGCCGCCAGTGAATTTTGTCATTCCTAAGTTATGTTTTTGAAATCAGAAGGGACAATAGATGGTTTGTACCAGCTGTTAGTAGGTCACATCAAGTAGCCTACAAGAGACAGACGAAACTGCCTCACTTTTTTGCGTTGGCTATACTGAATAATTCTATTCTAATAATAATATCTATATATCTAATAATATCTAATAATAATAACTATCTATTGTCTACTGTCTACTCACAATTTCCTCAACATTACGTTGTTGAGATTTAACTTATTTGCGTGGTGGAAAGTGTGGAATTTTATTTTAATGTTAAAAAAACTCTTCTTACTTTTCTTAGTGGATTTTATCTTATAAGGATACAACCTTCTCTTAGCTACACAAACACGAGAGTACTGTTGATTTTTGCCTATCATAGTTCCTATTACTCAATCATCCACATCATATGTTTTAACATTAAGTTACATAAATAACATATGCTATGCATTACCACCATAACAACAAATTGAATTATTATATTCCTCAACACCCTCCCTCAATTTTCAATTTTTATCAGGCTTACATCATCGAAATCAATCATTAGCAAACAGTAACAAAAACAAGTATTATCAAACATTATTATATTACGGTACACATTACATTATTTCAGAACACATTTTACACATAAAATAGTAGTTTATGCAACGGTTGCATAATGGGAGCCTTTATAGCATGAGGTGAGATGTAAGTTAGAGCCACGAGCAAAGCAAGTGCTCTAAATATCTCACGAATGTTATAAAGGCCTAATACAACCGTTGCATACACTATTTCATCTACGACCACCAGTGTAGTTATCAGTATCAGACCAGTATCAAGCTATAGACCACCAGTATCAATCTATCTGTAAGTGTATGCTATTATAAAAATCAACATACCGTCGTTTATTTAACTTCTTTTGTCTTCATCCTACTTGAACTGTTTTGATAATCAACTTATTACTTGTTAAATATGTTAAAAATAACATATCAGTCAGAACCAAAAAATGCATTCAACAAGCAACAAAATCATGAGTGTTGTTGTAAAAGTAAAGTTATTAACATATTCACTAACAAAGTTATAAGTATATTCAACTATTTAAACTTTGGACTATTTAAATTAGTTGAACACTTTTTACTTTTTATCACCTGATTTCAAAACGAAACAAGGAATTTATCATAAAGTGGAATTTGGACTGTTTCGTAAAGTTCCTCCTGTATTGAAAATAGAATATTTCGTACCTAGGGCCGAAAATGTGCATTTACCGGCTCGAAATCGGTTTTCAAGTCCGAGGCCGTAGGCCGAGGACTAGAAAAGATTGAGAGACGGAATATTACATTTTCGACCCATGGTGACGAACTTTATTTTTTGGCACACAACATCAATGCGAAGAAAACAAAATGAAAAATTAGTTAATCAGTTCCAAGAACAGCTAGACCAGTAACCTTATTATGCTATCTTCGCCTATGCTGAATTTGGAGTAGGTGCCATTTGCTTTCTATTGGAACTTTGCGTCAAAAGTTTATTGATTTAGTGACTGAATAATACTTTATAACTATCAGTGTATTCGATTTTCTTAGTTCAGAAACGTTTAAGCCCAAGTTAATTTTTGTACGATCATCCTAAATTGTACAATATCAATTCAAAGTTGTTGATTTTCGACAGATACTGGCTAGCAGAGAAGCTTAGTCTAGTTGCATTATCACCTGCTAGATGGCGCTGGCTAACCTGCTAGAAGAAGTAACACAGAGTCTGACAACAATAATATTGTTCAAACATGGATTTCACGTTCATCATTATTCAAAAATTAATCAATACAAACATTTTTAATCTTATCAAAGTTGAAGTATTAGTTATTGAAGCAGTTTTCCTTTATTAATCAACTACTGATTAATGTGAAAACTTTCAACGTTCAGTTCTCTTGACAAGGGATCTTACCAATCAAAATAACAGATGAGAGACTACCTTTACATCGAAATACCAATAAGTCGACATTGACTCCCAAAACAGCTGACATTTAATGCAATCAAACCGGGATGCTACCTATTGATCGACTAACCCTTAAATCGACAACGACCTTCAGTCAGCTGACATTCAAGGTTATTTTACCGCCCTAGGGCCGAAAAACGCATTTTCCCGGCGAGTTGCTGGCGACCTCGCCTGAAAACGAGCGTTTTCAGTCTCCGTATAAAGCATGTAAAACAGTCCATTTCATACCAGTGTGCCGAAAACGAACATTACAACACGGTTCTAAGATTCCGTTTTGAAATGGTAGTCATTTCGATTTCAATTGTAAAACTGAAATAGTAATTTTTCAATACGCCCGTAGATAAACAAGTATTATCAAACATTATTACATTACGGTACACATTACATTATTTCAGAACACATTTTACACATAAAAATAATCAAACAACACAAGTCAAATAATTTTAAAACGCATTTCACATTACAAAAGACAACACATTATAAGTTAACTTCTGAAATAGAAAATCTTAAAAAATTCAATATTACTATTATTATCATCATCATCTTTCATATATGCTATACCTCTATCAATAGATCCTTTCAGATATCTCAAATTTGTTTTACATTCAGATCATCATTTCTTGTAAAGTTTTTCAGGTGTCTACTTTCAAATTTTTTCTCTAATGCAATGTCTGGTCTGGTTTTACTTGATACATAAAGCGAACGGCCTACTGCTTCCCTCATTGCAAAATTATTGACTTTGACCTAATTGAATTAATATTGAGCGAGCTGAAGTCATTATCCCATCTTGCCAGAATGTCTTCTTTGCTTGGACCTGAGCTCTGAACCAAGACAAGGACAGCGACAGCAATAATACCATCTCAAGCCACTGGCGGTTCATTCCCACGAAACAGGTGAAGTGCTGTACAGTAAAAGATACGGGCACTTCACCTATTTCGTGGGTACGAGCCGCCAGTGCCTCAAGCCGCATTCACTCCCGAACTTGGACAAGTAGAGCACTGCTATGCTGATGCAGTAATTAATGGAGCTGGTATTGAATTTGTGGCATTGAATTAATGGAATGTAAAGTTGCTCGCACGTATTGGTTGCTGATCCACCAAGCACAATGTGCACGTGTCAACTGGTGATTGATTGCAGTCTCTATCTTGCGCTAGCGGAGGAGGTAATGACCTGTGAAACACCCTTCTTTCACGGATCGAATGACTCGAGACGTGAAAATATAAATTTAATCTATTAGCTCAGACTTGGTTGCTTTTCATAAGCGTCGGCAGTTCAACGTGATGCGATAATGAATGAATGTGTAGATCTCACACTGGCGGCTCGCCCACGAAACAGGTGAAGTGCTGTACATTAAAAGATACGGGAACTTCACCTGTTTCGTGGGTACGAGCCGCCAGTGAGATCTCATCTAGTTTACTGAGTTTAACATCTTCTGATTGTGAAGATTGGCTAGATATGAATATTTAAATGTTATGAATGAATGTGTAGAGTATAAAGTCCATCAGTTGTGAATTGTAACGAACTCAATTATGAGTTCAATGTGTGGCTCACAGTAGCCTAATTTTTCAAAACTTTTAACGCACCAAGAGTGCGAGAATTGGCCGAATATGTATGATAAAAATATTACATTGATGCCGGGTTTTTCCAAGCGCACTTAAAGATCGACCCTCAAATTTCGATGATCAGCTGACATTTTCTATGATAAGTATAGGAAATTTAGTAAAGTATAGGGTCCCTCACAAGAATTTGGGTCCCTCAAATTCACAAATGAGGGTCCTTCACAATAATTGAGGGTCCCTCAAATTTGAGTGTGCTTGGAAAAACCGGGCATAAGTCTACCATAGAATAGGTTTCTAGATAAATAGACCAGTATGTTGACGGTGATACGATCATAGAAAAATATTTACAAAAGAAAAAGATGAAATGAGGTACATAAGGTCCAAATTTGATCAGAAAGAAAGCTCCCGCACTCGTCCTGAACTTTCTGTTGATGAGTTTGTATCGGATTCTTGTAATTTTGTAAATTTTGCAAGATTTTTGTAATTTTTTCCGTACTTGAATTATTTCCGCATGAATTTGAATCTCTTGAATAAATTCATCAATCAATATTGATGTTAATCAAGCTGTTAATTATACACTTTATTTCAACCATTAATTCAGCTCATGCATGCATACCAGCAGGGTTGACCATCCCCCCTGATGGCGCAAAATCCATTAATAGTCCTTTAAGATAAGATAAGATAAAAATTTATTCAACATAGCTCATCATACAAAAAACAATAAACAGTTGAACATCGTCATTACAATAAATTTAAAAGTGAATTATTTCAAGTAATATCACATCACTGAAATATACAGAGATAATAATTACTACAACTAAAGGAGCCTAAATGTATTACGTATAACAAAAATCGTTCAAACTATATTAAGCCTTTGCAGAAAGAAATCTGTACAAACTCTTCTTAAATTCGCTCATCGACTTGGACCTCAGCTCGCTAGATAGTTTATTGTATCTTAGCACCAATGTAAGAAGGAATTTTTTCATATAGTTGCAACCTAAGCTGTCTCAAAGTTGAATTGTTTTTACTTCTTGTATTATGATTGTGTATTTCTGCATATGTGACCTGCTTCGAAATATTTTTGTGAATAAAAAGTAACAATTTGTATATGTAAATCGAGGGTAAGAGGAGAATATTTAAAGAAACAAATGCCTCTCTACAAGATTTACTATACTTAAGACCAGCCAGATAACGAATAGCTCTTTTTTGCCTATTTGAAAATTCTTTGAAAATGAAGATCAGCGGTGCTTCCCCACAACTCTATACCATAAACGACATGAGAGTAGAATAAGGCAAAATATACCATTTTAGATACAGTTAATGGCACTAATTTCACAATATTTCTAATAACAAAGATATCTATACTAAGCCTATTAACTAGTTCATCAACATGTTCATCCCACATAAACTTAGAGTCTAAGTGCAGCCCAAGCAATTTAACAGAATTTGTGTTGCTTACACATTCGTCACCAATATATAAAACGGTTCAACAGTATTGTGTCTCAAACTAAAATTTATCAGTATACTTTTCTTAGAATTTACTGCCAGGGAGAGCATGTTGAGAGCATACTCAACAATCTCATCACAAATCAGATTGCAATCAATTTCTAAGTCCTTCAAGTTAAATTCCTTTAGTAAAATCCCTCATCTTAAGAGATGACGTCTGTTTGAACCGACTACTCTAGAATTGTTTGTAGAAATCACGAACCGTAAAGCTTGATAACTTGCTCCTCGAAGTATTTCTGTAATAATTATTACTCTTTTAATTCACCAGTCGTTTTGACGAAGCTACAACCATTGATGGTACAACAGCTGTTGTACTAAAACAGCAATACAAATCTTGATAAATATATCTGTAAGTTTCCTTATTCAATGCTATCGATAAAACTACCTTACTAATCTACTGATCAGAAATAATTAATTGCATTCAACCACATTTTTCATTTATTTTTCAACTCTAATGGATTTGATGAATGGATCAAATGAGTTTATATCTAGTCCGAGTATGATTATTGTAAATATTTTTTATTTTGCTGTATTGAGATTGAGTAATTTAAATGGGTCAGCAAAGATTAAACCGATAGCAGACACGAATAAAACAACTTGACATAGACTGTGTGATAATCAAGTGCTTATATCATGCTATATTGATTTCTTTGAATATTTCACACGCATGGGGATGTACAAGCATTCTTATCATGTTTTTTGTCGTGATAAACAAAGGTGATAACATCACGCAACCCTCTCAAAGGTTTTTATTCTTCAGTAAACTCTGAAACACGCAATAACGTCTATTCATTGTTTATTATCAACAATTCTCATCCAGAAATCCGATACTCGATCAATTTTGCGAGTTTTTATCAAAGTTTGAGTACAAAAAATTAACAATAACACTAAGAAAACTATTGAATTTTGGACTGCTTCTACTTAGGTGTATTGTATTTTGTATCGAGCCTCATGTTTCGAATTTTGTCCCTATAATAACATGTTGATTATGATCTTGAATAATGAGCACACATTATTATAAAGATGAATTTCAAAACAAGAGGCCAATGCCGGGTTTTTCCAAGCACACTCAAAGTTGAGGGACCCTCAAATTTTGATGAACAGCTGACATTCTCTATGATAAGTATAGGAAATGTAGTAAAGTGTAGTAAACTTGAGGGTCCCTCAAATTTGAGTGTGCTTGGAAAAACCGGGCACTAATCTTTGGCCTAATACATGATACAATACACCCAAGGTTATTAGAGACAATATTTTCTAATAACCTTGCAATACACCTTTATGGAAGCAGCCATACTAAATAAAAATAATATTGAAATAGCGATGAAAAAAATGGAAAACTTCTATTGAACAGGAATGATCTCACAATTTGTTATGAATCTCCATTTATTGCTATATGAATAGACAAAGGACTTCTGCAACTACAAATATTCACCAATGAACTAATGTAGGCTATACTGTACAGTGTACATAGCAGTACACTATGTTCCACTTTTCGAGTACCGTAGTTATGAAGGTGATACTGTGGCTTGTCTGTTCATTCAAAATGAATGTTTGATAAGAGCTAAATCAATTGGAAGTTGAAGCTCTTTCTCTTGTCTAACATCTGCACGGTAATTTCACGCTATATTATTGATTAGCCTATAATATGCATATTATTGAGCTCGCATGAAGTTCAATAGTGACTTATTTTTCCTCAATTATTAAGATCGCAAGTTCACTTATAGCTCAATCATCAAGTCACCGACCGTTGCGGAGAAAAGCTTTCCCAGTGACTTTTCTCCATTAGTAATTCCTGAAGAACAGCTTTCCCCAACACTTTTCCAAGGAACTGTCACTGATAAATAATATGAGGGAGAAAGAAGCAGTCGTGACAACCTTCTTATATGTCATCCAATCTTTTTTCCCACTCTTTTGAAAGAAGTTATGCTGAGAGGAAGTTTTTCAATCGAGGTTTTGAACTAGTAGGGGGGGGGGGGATGTTGGAAACTTGAGCGCTGTGCAACCGCCCCTTATCACTCCCCCCACCTCACCAACCCCTTCCTTTACCCCCCCCCCAACACAAATTGAGATCTGTCAATAGAAACTTGGAACAACGCATGAGTGCCAGTGACATTAACAAATGTGAGGCCCACGTGGTGATTTACTGTCATTTTGCAAACAGTAATCAATAATTCTATTTCCGATTTGCGTGGCGAGATGGGTCTCGAACAATGAATGGTTCGTTGGAATGAACAAGATTATCATTTGTGTGTTGGTATTGAATGTTTTATAAGGCTTGTTTGAGAGACACGATTAGTTGCACGAGAATGAAAGCAAATAGCTAGCTATTGTATTTATAATTAGTTTGTTTGTCAATGGCTCAACAGCCCATGAAGGTCCTAGGCCTACCAGCTGGTTGCCAGTTTCATATTTACTCCAATTACATTTATGATAAGTTAAGTTAAGTTGATGTTTACTCTAAACATGATAAATAGACTAAATAAATGACTTAAAATGACATGAGAACTCACAGTTTACTCCAAGCCAGCAGATGCGCATGACCTATTCTGTGTGGTCTTTTCATTGTTACAGTTACTGTAATTAACATTAATCAGGAGGCTGTCACCTGAATACAATTCTTATTTCAAAACTAGGCCTTGTTTCGAAGAAGTTACAAGCTTGTCTTTCTGAAAGATTATGAGAACTAATGGAACCCTCGATTCACAAGTTTCAAATTTTAAATGTAGGTCAATTTAAAGTAAAGTTACGTCATTCAATTACGTACCTTAGTGAGAAAGAATATTTACTCTATAAAGTAGAAATTCTTGAATAATTCTACTGGTGAAATAGAAGAATAGAAGTTGAATAAAATAGGAGTCGATTTTTCTCAAATCATTGAGAATAATATAATCAACTTTTTCATTTATGACGTCGATTCTTGCTAACTTGCAAATCGAGTGTTTTATTAGCTCTTTTATTTATTCAGAAAATAAGCTTGGAGCCTCTTGTGAAACACAGCCCTGTTGGTTGAATCAAAAAAGTAGAAACAGACACGGCTTAACAATATTCAGTCTGGGAAAATGGAATAATTCCATTAGTTCATTTGGAAATTCATTTCGGTACTTTTAGAAATTCATACCCTTGAACAATAAACATTCACTTGTGATTCCTGAAGATGTCGAATGTTTTTCCTATTTAATGGGAGAATTCGATGAAGAGAACTCCATGGTCGAATCACTTGGAGAACAACAATTCATACCGAAAAAACCCGATTCCTGGATACGCAC
The DNA here is from genome assembly GCA_017141385.1 of Sogatella furcifera. Classification (NCBI taxonomy): domain Eukaryota; kingdom Metazoa; phylum Arthropoda; class Insecta; order Hemiptera; family Delphacidae; genus Sogatella; species Sogatella furcifera. The sequence continues at coordinate 3,217,427 of CM029550.1, read as the reverse complement.
TCATGAAAAGCACTCATTTACAAGCCCGAATTCCATGAATTTTCGAAGAATGTTTTGTTCACTGGATTCGAGAAAAACTCTTTTCTGCACAATACTGAATTGCCTCACTTTTTTGGATTGCTTCGATTCCAGGATTCTGAAAAATTGCAGAGCTTCATTTGTTTCCAGATTGATTCAAAGGAAAATATTTCCTCTACAATATACTGAATTGCCTCATTTTTCGGATTTCTTCGGTTCGAAGAGAAAATTGCTCGAAAATAAAATGCGAGTGTTCTCATATTTTTCTGAATCCATTCATGGAAACTTCAATGTATATCGAGAAACAGAATTCTCGTATTCAAATAACCCGTGTAACACTGAAACATGTATAATAAAGACAGAATTGCCACCAGCTACAGTACAATCTGTCCAAGCAAAGAAGACATCCAGACAAGATGGGAAAATGACTCCAGCTCCGCCAATATTGGTTTAAAAATCATAAATTGGTTCTCAAATTGTAGGAAACAATCTGATCTACAATTTGAGACCAAATTCATAATTTTTGTACCAATATTGACCTAGCTGGAGTCATTTTCACATCTCGCCAGAATGTCTCCTCTGCTTGGACAGACTATAGTAGCATTGTTGAAACGCGTCTATGAAGTGGAAACTCTAAAACAATTCATCTGGAAATTTCTGCGACAGTGAATACATTCATGGCATATAGCAGGCAGCTGTTGTTCTTTCCTGGTTTCAAAAGAACTGGCGTTCAGTGAACATCTGTTATTTGTGCTCAGCTCTGTCAGGACAGTCGAAGAGTGGTCCGTGAGTACCTATCACGTCTAGAACGACATCAACTGAATAGTGTAACACCAATAGACCGCGTGTAGACTGTCCTGCGAGAGCTATGATGAATAAAACAAAATCTCCAACCGCCAGTTTCGTTGTCATCAGCTGTAGCAATCGCAACGAACGATCTTTTTCTCACACAAAAAGGTCCTCTATTCAAAAATCGAGCGTCGGAAATTTGATTCACTATGATAATAGCTCTTTTGTTACCGTACGGTATTTAATAAACCTTTTTACTAGAAGGTTGTGATGATAGATACAGTTTATTCAGTGTTTGAGTGGAGTGATGAAAAATATCCAGGTTGAGAGGGAGTATTGATGAGTATTTAGTTTCTTCAGTGACATTTGTTCACTTGAAAAGTTTGTTGAGTTTCAATAAGAAACTGAATATGCATTTCTGGGTTCCAAACAGAAAAAAATTTAAAAAAATAATTTATTATGAAAGATAATGAATAGTTGGATTATTCTGGAAGAAAGTTTGTTTTTGGGTCTGTTTTTAAATTAAGGGAAAACTTATTTTGAAGCAGAGCCCTCGCGTGGTTTTTTGGCGCCCTGTGCGAGATTTTGGACAACGTTACCCAGACGAATGCAATCCAACTTATTATAAGATATTCAAAGTCAAACATGATTCAAGCTGCCTTGCATGTTCACAGTTTTCTCATAAGCAATCGCAATGTTGCATGTGGTGTGGCAAAAAGAATTACAGGGATTCGCTTATTTTAATGTAACTTATCACAACGTATTATTTCGTATTTTATGGATTGGATACGTGATAAGCAGAAGCCTACAGGAATTAATAGAAAATAGCTACATTAAGCAAAACTGTCACATTGTACCGTAATTTATAATTAAAATATTGGATTTTTAATTACTGATTAATTTATTTTATTAGTTTGCTTGAAAGCACATAAGGAAGGGAATAATAAATTTTTCACAGCAAAATATTAGGTATCATCATAAATATTTCATTTCATTGGAAATAAAGATGTTCAACAGAAAATCGGAAACTCAATAACAAGCAAATTGACGATTTCAGCCATGTTTACTGCTCTACCCAACTTTCTTGAATATCATTCGAAATAGTTCCTTTATTCAACCAGTAGATGGCAGCAGTTGACGGGTAATGTTTCAGATTTGACTTGGACACGCCTTCATGCTCCGCCTGCTCGTTTCTTATTGGTTGACAGTGTTTCGTGAGTTCTGTATTAGAAAATGGCTGCTAGCAAGAAAATGATGGATGGTGTATCATACACAAGAAATAAGTCTGATTTACTATTGATGATCTTGTGCTAATATAATATCTATTTAAGTATTCAGGCTTAGATTTTCAGGCTATTTAGATTCTATTAAGTTGGTATTTGAAAAATTTATTTATAGAATTTTGACTCAGTTTTACTTTTATCGTGGGTTTTATCATTTACGCAGTTTTATTGTGGGTTAAGTGGAAGAGGGGGCTTGCATGCCTCAACTTCGCCCACAAAATCTTGTAAATTTTTACAAAGTGTAAAATAAAGTCATATTATCTATCTATCTATCGGTAACTTAGTGCATTACTAGACTTATACCCTATTCACGATCACTTGAGACGAAATAAACAAACTTTTTGCTTTTGAGTGCGGGTAAAGGGAGGTATTACTTCATGCGACGGACAGCTGCAGTCGAACAGCTGTAGCCAATTACAGTTCTTGGCTTTTCCTCAAGCTGTAACAAAAATAGCTACCTGTACATGCAAAAAGTTTCTTTATTTCGTCTCAAGTGATCCTGAATAGGGTATAGTTTATGAGATACTACTAGACAATAGATTTATGCTATATGAAATGAAAATATGATTTCGCACTCCCATCTTATACTCATTAATTCTATTTTTAAACGATGAATATAATGTAATAGAACTCAAAAAATTCATGATCTGATACCGACCTCATGCCAGAAGAAAGTTTGAAAAACTACAACAATTGATTCTCTCAAAATATCAGGGAGAAGGTTTTATCGGAAACTGGCTTGTGATTGGTTGAGGGAGTGTAAGGTGGTTGTCAGCCAACAATAGAACAAAATTTGAGAGCGGCGTTTACTCAATTTTTAATCCACTATTTAAAATGAATAATTATGTACTCTTTTCTCTAAGTGCAGCTGATAAATTTTCAAAGATCATTAAAGTTTGATAATTATTGATTAAACCTGATTAATCATAGCTTTCAAGTTTACCAAGATTCTTCATGTATTCTCAATAATCTCAAGTTCTTGAAATAGATGAAATATTAAAGGATTTACAATAATCCTTCTACAATATATCAATGTGACTTGGCAATCTGAACATACTGATCCTCCCATTACTTTAATAAATGAATTGGAGTTAATATAATGATGACTCAAGCACTTAGTTCCAATACAGCATTACAGCATCAAGCGCCATTCAATTTTCTAAAACGGGATTTCGAGCATGTAAAGAACCAAGATGTGACTTAAAGGCAAGACGCCAACAGATTTGGCGGTTGGTGAAAGACTGTTATCAACTCGTAGCTCTTTCAAGACAGTCTTGAAGCTGTCCGTGGAAGACGAACCGTTTTTGAAGGTCACTCTTCACTTTTTAGGCACTCGTAGACCGCGTTGAGATGGTCCTGAGAGAGCTGAGCATCGATAGAAATCATCCTCAATCCGCCACTAATGTTGGTGTGTGGTTTACGTTCCAGTGTAGGTGAACGCTGAATGGCTGGAATTGTTTCGGAGATTTATTGGGGTGATTTTGCCCCCATCAGAGGCAAAGGGATATTGCAGGGTACTTTGCGCAGAAAGGGATAGTTACCTTTTCCTAAGGCTGCCACTATAACACTATTACACTACTGTTGCTACAGTATAATGGTCGAGCAGAGAAGACATTCTGGCAAGATGGGAAATTGACTTCGGATCGGTCAATATTGGTTCAAAAATTACCAATTTGATCTGAAATTGTGGAAATCATTTTTGATCTACTATGAAGACGAAATTTATAATTCTTGAACAAATATTGACCAAGCTGGAGTCATTTTCCCATCTTGCCAGAGGGTCTTCTTTGCTAGGACGAACTATTCAATGGTCGAGTAGAAAAGACATTCTGGCAAGTATGACTTCGTCTTAGTCAATATTGGTTCAAAAACAATAATTATGAATTTGGTTTTCAATTTTAGAAAGCATCCTGCTCTTCAATTTGGAAACAAATGTATATGACTTTTAAACCAATATTGACCGAGCTGGAGTCATTTTCCATCTTGCCAGAATCTTCTCTTGCTGGACAAGACTATTCAACTGGTCGAGTATTGTTGCAAGTATAACTTCCTCTTAGTCAATCATTGGTTCAAAAACAACATTATGAATTCTTCTTCAATTGTATCCTGCTCTTCAATTTGAAAACAATTTCTTTTAAACCAATATTGACCGATCCTCTTCTTCTTCTTCTTCTTCTTCTTCTTCTTCTTCTTCTTCTTCTTCTTCTTCTTCTTCTTCTTCTTCTTCTTCTTCTTCTTCTTCTTCTTCTTCTTCTTCTTCTTCTTCTTCTTCTTCTTCTTCTTCTTCTTCTTCTTCTTCTTCTTCTTCTTCTTCTTCTTCTCTTCTTCTTCTTCTTCTTCTTCTTCTTCTTCTTCTTCTTCTTCTTCTTCTTCTTCTCCTTCTTCGTCTTCTTTCCTTCCTTTCTCCTTAAGAAAGAGGAAGAGGAAGAGTTAAGTGGAAGAGGTTGCATGCCTCAACTTCGCCCACTAACTCTTGTAAAATTTTTGCAAAGTGTAAAATAAAGTCATTTTATCTATCTATCTATCTTCTTCTTCTTCTTCTTCTTCTTTCCTTTCTTCCTCCTTCTTTCCTTCTCTTCTTCATCTTCTTCTTCTTTTCTTCTTCTTCTCTTCTTCTTCTTCTTCCTCTTTTCCTTCTCCTTTTCCTATCTTCTCTCTCTCCTCTCTCCCCTTCTTCCTTTCTTCTCTCAAACATACCCCCCCACTGCAGGCTCCCACAGGATCAACCGCTTTATTCCGTCGTTTCCCTTTTGGAACGGAAAATGGTCGCCAATACTTCAGCGGCTATTTCATGTGCGAAGCTCAATATTCTATCCCCAATTTAGAGCCACTGTAGTTTTTTCTCTAGATTGTGGATATGAATCAAGCTGCTCACTGTAAGAATCGCTGTTCGCTTTTAGATCGTACCAATCCGTATTGTTCAAGGTTCGATCCGTATAAAAAACCACATAAAAAGCCTGTCGTATATTTCTTGAGATCTATTGTTGATTGGAGTTGAAAGCTGTCAACTTTTCGCATATTCTGTGTTCAGAAATGATAAGTTCCAGCACATAGCTTTTAATGTATTGTTCATAATTCTTACAAGTTGATAACCATCAACTTCAAGTTGATAACTATATGACAATAGTTTCTAGTTACTGTATTTTCTATTCTCTAGTTACTTCAAGTTGGGTAGTTTCAATCTTAGGTATCTCAGTACCGTAGATAAAAATATGTATTCAATTTCAGGAGAGTATAATGGTAATGATGATGATTCTGCAATATATATATATATATGCAACACATTTGATTTTTCAAAACTGAATTGTATTGTAACTGTACAGCTCGTATTCATTCCAATAATAAGCTTATGTTGGAGGATTATTATTTATTGAGCGTGTGGCTTTACAGAACATTCAAGTATCAGCACTATAGTAATTATTAGGATCAGGTAATGATCCTCTGACTATGGATGAAAAATAGCATTGATAATGGCAGTAAAAAAATAACTGGCGGCTCGTACCCACAGAACAGGTGAAGTGCCCGTATCTTTTACTGTACAGCACTTCACCTGTCTAGTGGGCACGAGCCGCCAGTGAAAAAATGAAATCCCATTTATGAAAAATATACAGAATGTGCACACAATTTGAATTATTGAATTATTTGAATTACATGTGCATCCAACACAGACTCTCATTCTCAATCGCAGACTTAAAAATAGTAAAAACTTACCTTCCAGGATAATTCACATGATTTTCACTAACTTTACTCTCCTGTAAGAACTCCCTGCAATTAATCAACAACTCGGTATTCACTAATTTGAGTAATGTTCAGAATGTGAGCCCACCCAATGAAAGAAACGACAGATAACATCGGGATTCAAAGTCGTTGGAACGCCCGAGTTAGCTGGCTGGCAGAGTTGGGCGAAATCTGGCAAAATACCAGAAACTCCCCCTATTGTCTGGCCTCACACACCCCGGCAAAATATGAGCCGTGCGTCTCTTACTGCATGGCGATACTAAGCGATTCATTCGCAGCTTCACAGATATAGTCTGACCAAGCAAAGAAGACATTCTGGCAAGATGGGAAAATGACTCTATGGGCCGGTTGCACGTACGTTCTGTTAGTTTAGTTTAGCTCGGTCAAAGCTCGGTCAAAATCATACTTTTGGTCTCAGATTGTGAATCAGAATATTTTCTACAATTTGAGACCAAATTAATCCATTTTTGACCACTATTGACCGAGCTGGAGTCATTCTCCTATCTTGATAAAATGACTTCTTCGCTTAAACAGACTAGCATAAGCGTTATGTCTCATACATACAACAACGTATGCGAGAGTCATTCTCAATTGGAGACTTAATAATCAATAATGTTCTACCAGGATTATGAACATAATTTTTACCAACTTCACCCTCCTGGTAGAAGTTACAAAAATTGAAAAGATCGTTGAATTGTGAAATAACGCGCCAGTCTGGAAACAAAGAGGACCCGAGTTCGAATCTTGACCACATTCCAATTACATAAATGATGATACATAAGTGATTATCTCCTCTTTCAGAGGAGAAGATAAGACGACGTTCCCGACAACCTGTCGCCATCATTATCATCCCTCTGGTCACCCATGGTTGAGTGATGAGGAAAAGATGTTCTTGAGCATCCTTTCCCAAGAATGGATATTTATAAGTCCAAACTCGGCTTTTTCATGTGATCACAGTAACTGTTATATTACCGTTAACATAGCCTATTTATTAAATCCTACTTTCGAATAATTTTCAAAACTTTTTATTGTAATTATCTATACTGTACTTAGTTATTCAAGCGAACGATGTAATAAGTCTCATTTTTAATTTGCATAGGCTAATATAGGATTCAAGCCGTTATTCTTTGTAATCTATATTGATAGAGTAAATCAATATATCGATCGATCGATATATCGAGAGTAAATTGATCATTGTTCAAGTCAGCGAGGCTGTTGACAGTCCCGGGCCTCTATATTTATTACCTGGCGGTATTTGCCTTCAAATGCAGACACAAATGGACTGTAGGCGCTGATCTGCATACCTATAATACCAGGTCAAGAAATTTAATCAGGGTTGAGCCACATACCACTAACTTTTATGAGAAGGGACCTGAGCATATGGGGAGGAAGCTGTGGAACTTGCTACCTGCTGAAATTAGGGAAATTCAATCAATTGATAATTTTAAGATCAAGACAAAGAGTTGGCTCATTGAGAGATGCATCTATAGCTGGCAAAGCCTTATTGACTGACCCTTTATCATATAATTGCTGCGTGACTGTACTTGCATATTCAATGCAGTTTTGGTGTTGTGAGTGTTCGTTTTGTGTTATGTGTGTATTGTTGTTTTTTTCTATAGATGTTATGACCATTGCCAATGTTACTTCACAGTAGCCAATGGCAAATAAACAATAAAATAAATAAATGGATCTGATTCTTAATCACCAACGCACATGCCTAAGACTCATGTGGAAATCACCCGCAGTATAAAGTATTTGAGTGCTTTACCTAGTTATTCAACATGATTTCATTGCCTCGAGAAATCAATCGTATGAATTCAGCCAGTCTGTGAGACAAAAAGTATGAAGAAACAAACTATCTATGATTGCATAAATCTTCATTGGAAAAGTAGTGAACTTAATTTCGCAGTTGCAGAATGGGAGGCCATTCCTAGATCTTGGCAGTAGTTACCTTAAATAATTTCATTCGCGTTAAAGAAAGTCTCTTAAGTTGCTAGGGCTAATGACAAGATTTGTCCCTCTATTATTCAACAAGGGTCGCCCAGGCATTCGCACTTTTTTCTACTTTCACCTTCATCCTCTCACTCTTTCTCTCTCTCTCAGTTCGTGACCCAGCTCCTTCTTTTCGGTCCTTTTCACCTTAATGATCTTCCCCTTCCCCCTCCCCAGCCACTTCCTTCCTTTCTTTTCTTCACGCCACAAAGAAAAGTCCTTGGCTAAAAAAGTGGAACAGTCTTAGTACAGTCTGTCCAAGCAAAGAAGACATTCTGGCAAGATGCAAAAATAACTAAAGCTCGTACAATATTGGTTGAAAATTTTTAATTTAATCTCAAATTGTGGGTAACATTCTGCTCGACAATTTGAGACCAAACGTATAATTCTTGAACGGTTATTGACCGAGCTGTAGTCAATTTTCCAACTTGCCAGAATGTCTTCTTCGCTTGGACAGACTGGAATGTGGAAAGTAACAGTTACTGCTCTGGAGCAGATTTCTACGATTTGGAGCGAAGTTAATTCAAGTTGTGATATTTCTATTTGGGCGTAATGGGTTGGAGATTCACCAATAGAAAAGGTAGTAACTCTTCATCACTTTCAATGAATTCGAATTGTGATATTCATATTTGGGCTAACTGGGTTGATAGGGTTGATAGTGGAAGATTTACTAATAGAAACTCCCTTTCAAGGAGTCGACTATTGAATTTGCGATAACTCATTGATAAAAATTGATCATTTAATCATGATAAATTGACGAGTATTTGACTAGCATTTGTACTCTACAATACAGTGATGTTTGAGTTGTAAATTTTAATGTTTGCAATTCCTGAATTCGTAGTGGAAGTACTTAGATAAGTGGTATGACAACACCTTGTCTTTTCATTCATATATGAATGAACAGGGCCCTCGCGTGGTTTTTTTGGCGCCCTCTGTGAGATTTTAGCGGGTGCCACCCCCCCCCCCCTATTTTAGGCTAATAATAATCATCATCATCTTTATTGAGTAAAAATACATAGAAGAGTACAACAGGCAAAGCCCAATACTGTTCCTCTTACAATTTATACAAATATATTAAAGATAGGTTATATGATATTTTTCACACATATTTACACTAATTTTTACACTAAAATCCGAATTTTTAATTTTGAAATAGATTCACAACAGAATCTCGGAAAAACACCAGATAAAACACATTTGAAACTTTGAAAGTTTTATAATAAACTTGAAAATGTTCAAGCAATTATTATAATAATTATTATAAGATATTCAAAGACAAACATGATTCTAGCTGCCTTGCATGTTCACATTTTTCTCATAAGCAATCTCAATGTTGTATGAGGTGTGGCAAAAAGGATTGGCTATAGACTCGCTTATTTCAATGTATCCCAACGTATTGTTTCGTATTTTCATATATTGTTCTTTATTCTTTCTTTACAATTGCGACTTGGTTTCCAAGTATTTTAAGCAAAGGATGAATGAGTGATGATGAATGATGATGATGAAGGTTATATGTCTATCCAAAATTTCCACTTTCACTTATAATATTATAATTTCTCACTTCCAAAAATATTTTATCACAAACAATTTTGATAAAAGTCCACTTTTAAGTTGCAGAAATAAACAAGATAAACCACAGGATTTCAATATTATGATAAGCAAATTGGATACGTGATAAGCAAAAGCCTACTGGAATTGATAAAAATAACCAAAGGCTATCTATATTGAGCAAAACTGTCACATTGCAACGTACTTTATCATTAAAATATTAAAATTTTAATTATTGACTAATTTATTTTATAAGTTTGCTTGAAAGCACATAATAAAGGGAGGGAATGATAAAGCTTTCACAGAAAAATATAGGGTATCATCATGAATATTAAATTTCACTGGAAATAAAGCTGTTTTAACAAAAAATCGGAAACTCAATAACAAATTGAAGATTTCAGCCATTTTCACTGCTCTAACAGTCTAACCAACTTTCATGAATAACATTCGAAATAGTTCCGAATTAGCAAGCAGATGGCAGTAGCAATAAGGTGACTTGCTTCAACTTCCATTGGACACGCCTTCAAGCCCCAAGTACGATCAAAATGGCCGAAAAAAAGGTTAGAAAAGTTTCCAAAATCAACCAGTAGATGGCAGCAGTTGACGGGTGGTGTTTCAGTTTTGACTTGGACACGCCTTCATGCCCCGCCTGCTCTTTTCTTATTGGTTGACAGTGTTTCGTGAGTTCTGTCTTAGAAAATGGCTGGTAGCAAGAAAATGAGGAATGGTGTATCATACACAAGAAATTACGCTGATTTACTATTGACGATCTTGTGATAATATAATATTTATTTATGTATTCAGCCTGGTTAGATTCTATCAAGTTAGTATTTGAAAGATTTATTTATAGAATTTAGACTCAGTTTTATTTTTATCGTGTATCTTAGGCCAGTACAAGTTTTATGCTGTATGAAATAAGATGAAAATATGATTTCGCACTCCCATCTTATACTTATTAGATCTATTTTCAAACGATGAATATAACGAAATAGAACTCAAACTATCCAAGATCTAATACCGACCTATTGCCAGAAAAAAGTTTGAAAAACTACAACAATTCGGTAAAAATATTAGAGAGAAGTTTCTATCGGAAATGGCTTGTAGTTGGTCGACAGAGTGTAAGGTTTTTGTCAGCCAACAATAGAATTAAATTTAAAAGGGGCGTTTCTTGGCTTGCTCCATACATTGATCGTGGTTTTTCAATTGATCAATTCATTATGATGAATGAGTTTATGTAGAGGAAATAATTTCTTGTGGATTCAAGTTGTTGGTGAAATGAGTTCTCCATCAAATAGTGAGAATGTTATTATAGACCAATTGGAATTTTTAAAATTCCCATTTCGCATCTTCCGCCGCGGCGCCACCCTGGCCGTGGCGCCCTGTGCGGTCGCACACTCCGCACATCTCACGCGAGGGCCCTGTGAATGAACACAACTGATTTTCAACTGATATTAAGTTTTATGTCACTAAAGTAACAAACTTTTGCGTGATACGTGGTTGCCGTGTTTGGCAAATCTCAAATCACAGGCAGGCATCATAATTATCCACTTTTGTTGATCTATCATCAATAATATTAATGAACAGTTATTTGAAATCATTATAGGTATGTATTATCTCACATCTGAATCATATTACTGCTTCAGTGTTAATGGGGCATTTCAAAATTGTTTGTTTTCTCCCTATTTTTTTGTATTTTTCCAATATCTTTTTTTTATACCCTCCTATTTTCTTGTACACAAATTTTTGTATTCACCCTAGTTGTCTGGGTTATTGAACAAAGATCAGCTCAGCTGGTTGATTATGACATGAGGAAGAAAATGTTCTAAGACGGAAAAGCTTTGAGAATTTCCTCTCATATTGTTTGTTTTGCGGATGTAACGTGATAAGCTTTCCCAGTAGAGACGCTCTTAAAGGAAAGTTGGTATGAGGCAAAGTTGTAATGCCTTTCTTGCTCTCAAGCCGAGCCTCATTACGGGACCTTATAAACGGTGCTCCCGAGGAAAATCAAGAGATAAGTGGGTTTCCACGATTTTCCAGAAGCTGATAATTGTGATTTGCACTGATAAGAGTAGATTACTGGCAGTGGAAATCCTTACAAATGACCGTTGACTTCAAATAAGACTCCTATTTCTGTAAGAGAAAAACTAGATGAAATAGAAGAAATAACGTAACTAGCTATATACTAGGAAAGAAAAAATTCCCCATTATGAAAGTGTTTATTGAAATCAAAGTGATATTTCTAATAGAATGCCTATTTTCTTTTAGGGCTACTGTATTCGATTTTTTATAAAAGGGTACTTTGATTCTGAACAATTAAAGTTCTTGTAGAATTCTATATCGCTATTATAGAATATGCTATGGATGAAAAGAATGGATACTGAACATAGAAATGACTGTTACTAGGTTCTTTTTGTTTATTACTAAAATAGAATTGAATTTAATTATTCTGCCAACTTGTTATCATAAATGCCTCTCTACAAAAAAAAAGATGATAAGTATTTTAAGTATAGTTCCTGATAAGATTCTTCATTATTATTTTAAAGAGAGCATCCTTGAGTCTTTGGGCAAGGAATAGTGAGGAGTTTGTTTTTTCTTTCCTGTATTATGGTTGAATGTCAATAATTATTGTGAACAAATAAATAAAACTATGAGAACATAACATGTATTTATTTATTTATTTTGGTACAAATATACAAAATAAGGGAGGTGAAAACAAGAAGTAATCGCCCAAAACTTCTCCAATTCCTGATTTGGTCGCATTATACATAGTTAAAGTTTTCTGGTAGGCTATGTATAACTTTTTGTTCCACCCAAAGTTTTCCACTTCAAGAAGAGATTATCCGAAGTAACTGATCAATGTTGAATATTAGAAAGTTGATTTCAAGCCAAACTAACACAAATACAGACTAAGCTAATTGTATTTTATTCATACTTTATTTCAGATTAACGTAGTGAATATTTTTTTGACTTGAAATGGCGCCTGCTGAAAACCACTTTGGTTTAGCAGGACCAAAAACTGTAATAATTCATTCTTAATAAAATTGATTGATTGAAAGTTTCATTCGAGTATTGAATATAATTTGAAAATCTCGAGCCGAAATACACACTTTCATTCCATCAACATACAATACGATTCCATATTTTTATAACCTGATTAAAACCAACTTCATGAGAGAAAACGCATCTCAAAGCCGTTGAAGAATAATACGTGACTGAATAATTGAATTAATTCAGCCCTGAGTGCAAAACGATGTAGGTCATATTGGCTTCAAAATATTGTTGTTTCTGTATTGCCTCTCTTTGTGATACTCCTCTCTATGGAAAGCAGTTGACCAAAAGAGTTGGTAGTCTACATGGGAATGTATTCTTTCCATTTTTCGCCAATCCATTTTGAAAGAATGTTAAACTTTATTTTCAACTACTTTATTCTCAAATAAATATAATAGTATGGTGGTATTCAAATAAAACCATTGTAGTTGGAATCTCAAATTGCTCTTTGGAGCTCGATACTGTCTTTGATCTACCAGTACAATGTAATAATTATTTATTTATATTCATATCAATAAAAGTGGACATTAGTTCGCTGCTTAATCAGAGGCCAAAAGTTGGACAGTTTCGTTTGTCCACGTTCTTGTTTGTGATGTTAAACACTAACAGCTGATGTAATGCATCTATTGTCATCTATTGTCTATTGTCTCTTCTTATTAAAAAAACATCATCCAAGCATAGCTAAATGACTACTATAATGGACAACATGAGCTGTTAAAGAGCAACTTGGTATTCGTCTATTGCATAAAAAGTATTTGTTGTCAACTCTCAGGATTTTCTCATACTCTCAGGAATACTGTCCGAGAAAGGTTACGGTAGAAAGATGGTATAGTCTGATTGAGCAAAGAAGACATTCCTCCAAAATGGTGCCTGTTCAATTCTGCCAGCAGTCGAAATGAAAATAGCCCCACTCTCATCAAATTCTAACATCTGTATGTTGGCAGAAGTGATTTTACACTAAAATTTTCAGATCTGCGCTGCGTAGTTACACTCTTCAATTATTAGTAATTTTGGAGGAATGTCTTCTTTGCTCAATCAAATTATAGGAGGTTAAAAAATGTACTAAGTATATTGAGGATTCACATTGGTTATGTGAGTTGTACAATAATTTATCACTTTATTGACTGTTACTTCACTATTATTTCAATGTATTACTTATTATAAAATTATGTATCTCATTTTTCTCCAAACAATAATGTAGCCTGTATGGTTTTGTATGGCGAATAAAGATTGATTGATTTATTTTTTCTGTGTCTTTTGCTGAACAACCCTTCACCTGTTTCGTGGGTACGAGCAGTCAGTGAAAATGAATAAATAAATTTGAAACAGATCAAGTATCTTACTCTCACCAAAGAGAAGATTGGCAGAGCTGAGAAGATGAGAACTCCCTAACGGCGGAGGAGTGGATGAGAAATGCAGCTCCTTAGTCGATGATAGGGGCTGGCCACCTTATTGAAATGGACTTGGCCATTCTCCAGATTCGACTGTTGAGTGAACCCGGAATTGAATGGGACTGGCTCCACTAAACTATCTCAACTCGTCCACTACAGATAACCTGATAATACGCCCTTAGCAAATAAATTTATATGCTTGGGGAAACTCGATGTTAAGGAGTGAGGGCATGTTGTATGTTGGAGTGGGAAGGGGTGCTAGAGCTTAGAGCCTTATGTGAGAGTGGGACAAAATTCTTAGACATCTGTCTTAAAATCTCAGGAGTGAGAAGAGTCTGAACCTGTTGGTGTAGTGTGGTTGCGCAAAGAAGACATTCTGGCAAGATGGGAAAATGGCTCCAGCTTGATCAATATTGGTTCAAAAATCATAAATTTGGTCTCAAATTGTAGAAACACCTTTGCTCTACAATTTGGAACCAAATTGAGAGAAAAGAAGGCATTACGAGTCTCCCTCATGTAATCTGGGCGGTAAAAAACTACATACTGGCGAGATGACAAAATGACTCCAGTTCGGTTTAAGAATTGACTCCAGCACTGTTTTAGAAATGATAGATTTGGTCTCAAATTGTACAAAACACTTTTCTCTACAATTTGAGACCAAAATGAGATCAAATACGCTGTATTTTGTCGGTTCCTAATAATTATAATCATAGGAAATTTGGTCTCAAATTGTAGAGCAGAATGTTTTCTACAATTTTAGACAGAATTCATAATTTTTGTTCTTGAAAAATTAAGAATTTTGTCTCAAATTGTAGATAAAATCCTACTCTACAGTTTGAGACCAAATTTATAATTATCCATCAATACTAACCGATCTGGAGTCATTTCCCCTTCTTGCCAGAAGGTCTTCTCTGTGTAAAAATTTATGTAATTTATTTCTTTATGTAAGAATGTAGGAATTTGACTATTGGATAATCAAGACGACTTCTGAGACATGATGGTAGCTGAAAAATACTATCGAGTCAATAAATCTATATAATAGGCCTACTCCAATTCCGTCTCTCGTAGGAGATGATACGCTGTCTGTCCCGACTATTATAGTCTGTCCAAGCAGAGAAGACCCTCCGACAAGATGGGAAAATGACTCAAGCTCGGTCAATTTTGGTTCAAAATTTATCAATTTGATCTCAAATTGTAGAAAACATTCTGATCTACTACTAAGATCACATTTATGATTAATGAACAAATATTGACCAAGCTGGAGTCATTCCCCCATCTTGCCAGAGGGTCTTCTTTGCTTGGACAGACTATAACTCATTACCTACCTGTCTCATCATCTTACTCATTTATACTATAAATTCAATACAAAGGTGAGTCCAATATAGGTCAATATTACAAAGCTGTTTTTCAACCAATTTGAATACTAGAAGTCTAAAACAATATTATGTCAACCCTCTCATTGCTCACGCACAGGCCTAAGAGCTCATGTGGGTATTACCCTCAGGTAAAATATAATACATTATTCTGTCTTTCCAGAAGCAACACTCCTCTGTGATCAATCCTACAATCCGAAATTTGTAAATGACTCTCAGATCAGTGTCGTTCAAATCTTCACTCAATACCCGTTCCCAGACAATATTCTTTCACTAATCTGAGGCAAGAAACAGTGTTGCCGGGTGTTCTTGTACGCGCAATCTTAGAAGACCCTTTGTTACAACACACTTTACCCTGTAACCGCGTGTCTTCTAAGGTTGCCAAGCAACAAAGCCGCTGGAGATAAATCATTGCCGCCTGCACGTAGCAGAATCCAAAAAGATTGGCGGATGGCGAATGTCTTTTATCGATTCTCAGCTCTGTCAGGAGAGTCTGAGAGGGGTCTGTAAAAGCGGAACAGTTTGCTGAAGTTGTTCTTAACATGTTTTGTCTTGATAGACCGCTTTCAGACTGTCCTGATAGAGCTGAGAATGGTTAACAGTCATTCATCAACCGCCAGTTCCGTTGGAATCCGCTGTAACAGGGAATGGGAAACAGATAAATTTGGAAATCTCGCCTTTCACCAAGCAAAACCCTTTTTTCCGTTCGGTAATAGAGCGTAGGGGCGAACTGACACGATAGCCTTTTCTGAACACCCCCACCCCTCCTCTCAACCACCTCCCCTCTTTCCCCAACCCCTCTTTACCACTACAAACCTTTTCTGAACCCCCCCTCCCATAACTCCTACCGCCTCAAAACCATCATCACTACTTGGCCGTATATTTCCCAACCACGACCGACACTTCCCTTACATGTGTGTTCCAACAGCTATGTCCAAGCAAAGAAGACATTCTGGTAAGATTGAAAATTGACTGCAGCTCGGTTAATATTGGTTCAAAAGTTATAAAATTTTTCTCAAATTATAAGAAATATTCTGATCTAGAATTTGAGACCAAATGTATGACTTTCTAGCCAATATTGACCGAGCTGAAGTCATTTTTCCATTTTATCAGAATTTTTTTTTGCTTGGACAGACGATACTAATTCATTGTGAACCACACTGGAAATACAGTACTATTGGACTGTATGTTTGTTTGAAATAAACAAATAAAATTTCAAATTATTGATTTATATCTTTTTCATTTGTTTGCTTGAAAATACATAAGAAAGAAAATTTTGAACTCTTCACGGAAAAATATTGCATTTCACTAGAAATAATATAGGTACATGTTTTCGAAAGAATCGGGAACTAAATCACAAACAAGTTCAAGATTGTAGCCATTCTCACTGCCCTCCTCAACTCTCTTGGACAGAACATTTGAAATAGCTCCAGCATATAATTCAGCCAGCAGATAGCAGTAGCAATAGGTTGACTTGCTTTGGCTTTCATTGGACATGCCTCGAAGCTCTGCCTACGCGTTGATTGGCCCACGCCATTGGTTCGAAAAGTTCGAAAACTCTACCAGTAGATGGCAGCAGTTGTTGGGTGATGTTTCAGATTTGACTTGGACACGCCCTCATGCCCCACCTCCTCTTTCCTTATTGGTTGACAGTGTTTCGTGGGTTCTGTCTTAGAAAATGGCTACTGGCGAGAAAATGGTGGATGTTATTCCATTCATAGTTCACACAACATGACGCTTATTCATTATCTTACGCAAATCTAGTTTATTTTTCAATTAATAATTGATAAGGTGACGTATCTAAAATGTTCCCAGATAAAATTGTAACGCATTGATTCATAAGACGTTGGAAAAAACGTGTATTTGTAATATATTGGAATACAATGTTCCAATACTACATTGGAAGACGTTACAGTACATTATTACACAAAAACTAGATTGGAATATAGGTACGTTACAATACATCAGAAAATACATGATATGATAGTTACAACACATTGGGTGAGTCATTGGAGTAAGTTATAATTCAACGCTCTGATAACCAAGGGTTTCTGGTTCGATTCTTAACTGAGGAGAAAATTTTGAGCACAGTACAAATCATATATTGGATTTAATCACTACAATGTTCCAATACTACATTGGAAGAGACTATGCCTAAAGAGTAGTCGTCATCTTTCATCATCGTAATTATCTATGAATTAAATACAAAGGTGAGTACGACAAGCATAACGCCCAAAAATGTTCCACAACCAATTTTATACTAGAAGTCTAAATCAAGTTTATGTCATACCTCTCATTACCGACGCACATGCCTGAGAGGTCATAGGGGATAACCCTTGGAAAAGAAATCACACTCTCCCTAAGTGACCCCTCGAATAATCAGTCATTATCCTTCTTTATACCTATCTGAATACTATACAAGTTGTACTGAAATCCTTCCTCATTGTAACCAGTTATCATTCAGGTAGCCTGTAGTTTGTCGAAGCAAAGAATACATTCTGGCAGGATGGGAGAATTACTTCAGCTCGGTAAATATTGGTTTGAAAATCATCAAGTTAGTTTTAAATTGTAGATCAGAATGTTCCCTACAACTCGAAACTGGATTTATAATATTCGAAACAATTATAATCTAGCTGTATTCATTTTCTCATCTTGCCAGAATGTCTCCTTTGCTTAGACGGACAAGATTTCGGAGCAGTATCCCCATAAACGTTTGATAAATGTATTTAATCAAGGCCAAATTGTCGGCTTTAGGCCATAAGCAATAGACACACCACCATTGGTTGGCCACAGACCAATGAGAGCCACGGATACACTACCATAGAAATAAACTACATACATGTATACACAAATATATATACAACATTTACTATGTACAACTTAGATACAGATATATTACTATGGTTACAGCTAGCGAAAGCCGATCAGTGCGTTTAGTATCGGTCGTTTGTATAGATCGCACAATCTCAGAAGACACTCTATCACAGTACACTTTACATTGTAACGAGGTGTCTTCCCAGCTAACGCAAACTGGAATAGCTTCAGTGATACTGTATATTGTGTATATACAGGTATAATGTAATGTGCATTGGCGTATAGACTATTTCTTATGTGTGTATAAATAGGTATCATTTATATGAGTCTGTATTAGCGATGTATGTGTATATAAAGGTATAATTTATGTGTATCTGGATTGGAGTATTGGCGATGTATGTGTATATATAGGTATAATTTATGTGTTTCTGTATTGGCGTAGTATGGTATACATAGGTATAATTTTATGTAATAGCGGTTCGAATCGTAGCGTAGTTAACGTTAAGCACACCAAACACTGCAATAGCTACACACTGCTATAACTCACTGGCGGCTCGTGCCCACGAAAAAGGTGAAGTGCTGTACAGTAAAAGATACGAGCACTTCACCTGTTTTGTGAGTACGAGCCGCCAGTGCTATAACTATGTACACGATAACTATATTATAACTATATACACAATGGCTACATGCGCTCCTAGCTATAGCCTGTATTAGCATAGAAGACATTCTGGCAAGATGGGAAAATGACATCAGCTCGTTGGTTCAAAAATCATAAATTTGGTCTCAAATTGTAGATACAATTTTTTCTACAATTTGAGACCAAGTTAATGATTTTTGAACCAATATTGACCGAGCTGGAGTCATTTTACCATCTTGCCAGAATGTCTTCTTTGCTTGAACAGACTATACACATACACGAAGCAGTGTATGTGGTTGGTACATTGTCATAAATCTTTTTCATCCTTCATACATTTGCCGCGTATCATTATTGTCTGAGTGGAGCGCAGAGCAGAGCACTCTGGTGGCGACTTTTTGACTGTCAGTGATGAGTGATTGTTAGTGGCTGACATTCGCTATAGTCTGTCCAAGCAAAGAAGACGCTCAGGCAAGATGGGAAAATTACTCCAGCTTGATCAATATTTGTTCAAGAACTATAAATGTGGTCTTACCAGAAGAAGAAAATTTTTCACTACAATTTGAGATCAAATTGAAAATTTTTGAACTGATATTGACCGAGCTGGAGTCACTCTCCCATCTTGCCAGAGGGTCTTCTTTGCTTGGACAGACTATACATGCGCAAAAGCTTTTGTTTTGAGATATTGTCTTATTGAGGTAGAAGTGCACTTGCTAATGGATGTTGGGTTAGAGTGGTGGAATATGTGCTACGGGTGAAATAAAACTATTCCAATGAGGTGGGTGATATGTGTATTAGAGGAATCGAAATTAGAATTGAAATCCTCAAAAGGAATTAAAATTCAAATATGACAAGATTGGATTTGAGGTTGAAGAAAGGGTACTTGTGAGAAATTGAAATTAAAGTCTTCGAAAGAAATTGGAATTCAAATATCATGAGGTCGGAATCGAGGGCGGAAATAAGTGTGTACTGTTGAAATTGGAATTGAAATTGAATCCTCGAGAGGAATTTGAAATAACTACTTCATGGTTGAACATAATTTGATGGATGAATCAGTTATAAAGAAATTTGTTTGTTTTATTAGGTGGCTCGTTGGAGGAGTAAAGCGCCGGTCTGATAACCAGGTGGACCCATCATGTAACGATTTTTGACCACAGCACAATCACATAAATACGTCATCCATTTCATTACCCACGCACAAGCCTAAGAGCTCAATAAACAAACAAAACAAACAAACTTGAGCTCATAGGCTTCTGCGTGGGTGATGATATGAATGATGGATGACGACTGCTTTTTAGATATTCGGGACCGACGGCTTATCGTCTCCTCTGAAAGACATCAAATTAGTTAAGATACATTACAAAACATTGAAATACTTGAAAACAAATTGTATGTATTATAATGATTTCAATAGCTATTATAATACACATTCATATAACAAATTCGAATATACAGTATTATAATACGTTACAAAAAATCAGAATGCATAACAAAACATAAGAATACATTGTATGTGGACTATTGTAATGTAAAACAACGCTTTAAAAGTAACTTCCGCATCACTTTCCTGAAACACCTGTGTTTTCCGACCGGGGTATATATCAATATCAAACTTTTCTGGGTTCACAACAACAACACAGTTCCGGCTGACGGTTCGGCCTTTGACAGTCAAAAAAATGGTGAGACCGGCAGTCCAAAATAGCTGCAAACCGTTGGACGATGAGATGTGGACGATCAAACTGTCAGTTCGTACTTAAACTGTCAGTTCGAACTTAAACTGTCAGTTCGAACTCAAGTTGTGAACTAACTATTGTAGACCCTCAAGTGGAATGTAAAGAAAAGTTGAAGTGAACTCAAGTGTGACACCTCACAACGACCCGTTCATTCTCGATAAATTGGAAATGCCACGTCTATAGTCTGTCCAAGCAAAGAAGACCCTCTGGCAATATAAGAAAATGACTCCAGCTCGGTCAATATTGGTTCAAAAATCTTTGATCAGGTCTCAACTGTAGGAAACATTCTTATCTACAATTTAAGACCAAATCAACAATTTTTGAACAATTATTGACCAAGCTGGAGTCATTTTCTCATCTTGCCAGAGGATCTTCTTCGCTTGGACAGACTATATCAGAGATATCTCGGTGAGGGAGAAATCCCTGATTTCCCTGGATAATGATGCTCCTGTCTCAGGGGGATGGTCCGTGTATGCTTAGTAGATACGCCGTCACAATACATTTTACACTGTGACGACGTCTCTTCCCAGCGAGCGCGAGCTGAATTTTGCCCAAACTTCTTTCAGCTTCTATTCTATGCAATAACGTTAACTTCGTAACATGCTACTCAACGTTAAAATACTTCGAACAAATAGCTGAAGTTGAAAAGTAAGGCGGTTTCATCTGCTCCTTGTGCGCTCCAACAGCTGATGTTCTCAATTAGAGAGGTTATTCATCTATGCCAAGATGATGTTTTTCAAATTAAAAGGGTAAATAGATGCTTCCCATCAGCTATTAGTAGATTACATCACCTACAAGAGAGAGATGAAACTGCCTAATTTTTTCGGGAGCAGCTATAATATCTCTGAAACAATACAGTTTTTCCCACCTTGAAGTTGTTGCTCGACCATATTTTTCCAAGGCAAACAATTTGTAACCTTCTTCGCCAACCTTGTACCATCAATGTTTTATCATTTTCGGACCATAAATATTACGCAAATAATACACAAATTACTCAATATATAATACCTACACAAATTGAATCAAATTTGAATCACGCACAAGAGACAGACAAAACAATCGTTCACTGGCGGCTCGTGCCCACAAAATGGGTGAAATGCTGTACAGTAAAAGATACGGGCACTTCACCTGTTTCATGGGTACGAGCCGCCAGTGCAATCGTTAAACTTCTTGGCATCAGCTATACTGACTAGGGATGATTCAAAATTAGAATGAAATTTAACAGAAATATTATGCTGATCATGTGAACTAGTTATCAGGGAAGAGTACCCTCAAATACAAACCATGCACTCAGGGCACTCGCATGGGGTGTGCGGAGTATGCGGCCAAGGGGGCGCCGCGGCTGCTGATGCAAAACGGGAATTTTAAAAATTTCAATTGGGCTATTAGAATAATATTTTTCCCCTATTTGATAAAAAATTTTTTTACCAACAACTTGAATCCACAAGAAATTATTTCCTCTGCATAAACTCATTCATCATAATGAATTGATCAATGTATGAAGCAAGCCAAGAAATGTCCCTCTTAAATTTAATTCTATTGTTGCCTGACAACCACGAACCACCTTACACTCTGTCGACCAATCACAAGCCAGTTTCCGTTAAAAACTTATTCCTAATATTTTTACTGAATGGTTGTAGTTTTTCAAACTTTTATCATGGCAGGCGGTCGGTATCAGATCATGAATAGTTTTAGTTATATTTCATTAAAATTCTTTTCATTATATTCATCGTATAAAAAAAATAATTAATGAGTATAAGATGGGAGTACAAAATCATATTTCCATCTCATTTCATAACGATACAGCATAAAACCATTGAAGTCTAGTACTTGCCTAGGTTACACAATAAAAGTAAAACTGAATCTTGAATCTATAAATAAATTCTTCAAATACTAACTTGATAGAATCTTACCAGCCTGAAAACATGAATAAAATATTATATTAGCATAAGATATTTAATTGTGAATCATTTTTTGTGTATAATACACCATCCTTCATTTTATTGCTAGCAGCCATTTTCTAAGACAGAGCTCACGAAACACTTTCCACCAATAAGAAAAGAGCAGGCGTGGCATAAAGGCGTGTCCAAGTCAAATCTGAAACATCAACCGTCATCTGCTGCCATCTACTGGTTGAATTTGGAAACTTTTCTAGTCGATGTTTTTCGGCCATTTCGATCGTAGGCGGAGCTTGGAGACGTGTCCAATGGAAGTCTAAGCAAGTCACTCTATTGCTACTGCCATCTGCTGGCTGAATTTGGAACTATTGCGAATGTTATTCAAGAAAGTTGGGTAGAGCAGTTAAAATGGCTGAAATCTTCAATTTGCTTGTTATTGAGTTTTCGATTCTTTGTTAAAACAACTCTATTTCCAGTGAAATGAAATATTTATGACAATTCCCAATATTTTTCTGTAAAAATGTATTATTCCCTTTCTTATGTGCTTTCAAGCTAACCAATAAAATAAATCAATCAATAATTAAAAAATTAATATTTTAATGATAAAGTACGGTACTATGTGACAGTTCCGCTCAATGTATATAGCCTTTAGTTATTTTCTATTAATTCCAGTAGGCTTTTGCTTATCACGAATAATCAGAGAGAATAGAATATTCTTATTCTAGAATATCTTGTATACTATCCAATACATAAAAATACGAAACAATACGTTGGGATACATTATAATGAGCAAGTAGGCTATCGATAATCCTTTTTGCCACACCACATGCAACATTGGGATTGCTTTTGAGAAAATTGTGAACATGCAAGGCAGCTTGAATCTTGTTTGGCTTTGAATATATTATAATATTTTGGATTGCATTCGTCTGGTCATGGGGGGGGGGCTTACCAAGAGTATAATTCTAAATAGTAGTAGAACTTCTAATATTCATAATTCATCACCTCAGTGATGTAAGCTTGAAGCACTATTCTCTTGAGCGTTATCTCAGAAAAATCTGAAACCTACAGAATAAAGGTAAACTGTTAATTTTATTGAGCACCACAAAATTATTTCAAAGAGTGAAAACATGTTGTGCTGGAAGGAATACTGAAAGGGTACAGTGATTTCCAATTTTAATTTCGAATGGAGGCACTGGCGGCTCGTGCCCACGAAACAGATGAAGTGCTGTATAGTAAAAGATAGGGGCACTTCACCTTTTTCTTGGGTACGAGCCGCCAGTGAATGGAGGTAAAATGATGTAGGCTATAGCTTCAGCGATGAAGTCTAAAAGGAAATGTAACATAATGCTCATCTTAGCGTTGAAAGGAATCAGAGAAGAGCATCTTACAATGCAAATTGTGAAATACTTTCTAGATAGAGGTAGATGTGATCATTATAATTCATCACCCCAGGGATATAAACTTTCCTTAAAGCACTATTTTCTCGTGTAAAATCTCGGAGAATCCTAAGACGTATGCTACGATAATTGAATATAGAGTCAATATTCACTGATATCATATAGTCAGTATTAATATTATTAACCATGCTGGAATCTTATTCTAGGGAACCATTATTGATAGGGAAAAACGGATTTATAATATAAGGAAAAATGAATCATATTATTCAGTGAAAACATGCTAGTGAGCATACTTCTTTTTCAAACTGTGAAGAAAAGGCTAGCCTAATTGATACCCTTGATACCTGATTTTTCTGATACCTCAATTTAAAGATAAAACGTAGAATAAGTTATATTTATAAGAGTTTTTAGAGCTTTCTTATCCCATGTTTTAAGTAGGCTAATACTGTATGCTTTCATAATGTAGAACCTCAATTCTCTTGGAGAAAATTTTCTTACTTGAAGGTTTGTGGAAGAATAAAATTTTGAAATACAAAAAATGATCAAAAATTTGACCCGTAAACTTATAAAATGACTTAGAAAATCATGTAAAACTTTTTCATGAATACAAGTTTTGTAATTTGGACTGTGAAAATCTTATCAAACATTATCAATAAGTAAAGCCGGGAATATCTTAGGAAATAAGTTCTATACTGTATATGAATCCTGTTTACATTTTCTGTGATGAAAATTTTCTGTATGATTTAATTGGTGTAAAGTAATCGAGTATAAAAATTTTAAATTGTTCAAAGTAAAAATTTGTATTATTAAATTTTACAATTCAACCTAGCCTGTTTTGGTCTGTGTGCCTAGTTTAAACTGGAAGAGAAACAGCATATACTCACACGAATATATTTTTCATTGAATGATGATTGATAGTTAAATTTAATTTTTATGAAAAATGTTAAATTGAATAAGAAAGTCATCATCATAGACATTTTAATATCTTATTTTTTCTCAATTGTTTTGAGTCAGTTAGCTACTTGTTAGACTCAAGCTCAACGATCTTTCTCCGTGAGAGAATGAGTAGACCTACGGAATCGCTGAGTAACATGAAGTTGGACAGGAATTTACGACGTAATCCTCAGCTACAGTCTGTTCAAGCAAAGAAGACATTCTGGCAAGATGGGAAAATGACTTCAGCTCGGTCAATACTGGTTCAAAAAATACGAATTTTGTCTCAAATTGTTGGAACCATTCTAATCTATTGAGTCCAAAAGTATGATCTTTGAATAGAACCAATATTGACCGAGCTGGAGTAATTTTCTCATCTTGCCCGAATGTCTTCTTTGCTTGGACAGACTAAACAACTATTTCTGGTATGAAGGAGCTCTCAGGAAGTTCACCTTGTACTAGCATGTATATCAAACTGTTAATCAGTCTTGCTTTATCATACACTTTATTGCACTTGTTCCCTCTCACTCTATTTCACGTTTTCACAATTAATCTGTCATGTTGTCTATTTGAATAGATTAATCTAATCTAATCTACCTCTCGATACCTTTCAATCCCTTTCTCCTCTCATTATTCTTTTGATTTCATTATGTTATTCTCTTGCTATTTTTCAATGCTAGTCACTCACTCTCTCTTTCCCTTCCTTGCTCTTCTTTTTTGTATGTATGTATGTCTGGCTCAACAGCCCATGAAGGGCCTAGGCCTACCAATTGGTTGCCAGTTTCAAATTCACTCTACTATACAGCCCGTCCAAGCCAAGAAGACACCCTTGCACGACGGGAAAACGGCCCCAGCCCGGCCAATACCAACTCAAAAGCCAGAAATTCTCAATCAGAACTCACAGTCCCCGAACCAACACTGGCCGAGCCGAAGCCGCCCCTTCCACCCCGCAAGAATCGCCCCCCCAGCCGGACAAACCATACAGCAAGCGGATAGAGGTAACGTGTGGTTAGCACGTTTATCCTCTCAACCATAAGCCAGTCTCCGCAAACAATTGGCGTCGCAGAACACCTCTGAATAACATGCAATTAATCAGTTAGAGTGTAATGCAACAATTACTATTCCTCCAGAGGCGGGAAACGACTGACTGTCTTTACTAACGACAGCCAATCTCCAAAAGGAGGGTGGCTCTTCCTCTTTATCATCTCTTATTCTGTCTATTCTTTTCTCTCTCTCACACACTCTCTTTTTCTTCTCTTTCCTTTCTGTACTCTTTCACTATCCCGCTCTCTCCCACTCAATTTCTCTTGCTTTCTTCCTTTCTATCTCTCTACTCTTTCTCTATCTTTCTCCCACTCCTTTTCTCACTCCCTCTTTCTCACACTCTCACTGTACCACTCTCCCTCACACCCACTCTCCTCCTATTTCTTCTACTTTCCACCCACCATCACTCACTCTTACTCTTTCTTTATCTTCTTCTTCTTCTTCTTCTTCTTCTTCTTCTTCTTCTTCTTCTTCTTCTTCTTCCTCTTCCTCTTCCTCTTCCTCTTCCTCTTCCTCTTCCTCTTCCTCTTCCTCTTCCTCTTCCTCTTCCTCTTCCTCTTCCTCTTCCTCTTCTCTTCTCTTCTCTTCTTCCTTCTTCTCTTTCTTTCTCTTTCTCTTCCTCTTCCTCTTCCTCTTCTCTTTCTTCTTTCTCTTCCTCTTCTCTTCCTCTTCCTCTTCCTCTTCCTCTTCCTCTTCCTCTTCCTCTTCCTCTTCCTATTCCTCTTCCTCTTCCTCTTCCTCTTCTCTTCTCTTCCTATTCCTCTTCCTCTTCCTCTTCCTCTTCTCTTCTCTTCCTCTTCCTCTTCCTCTTCCCTCTTCCTCTTCCTCTTCCTCTTCCCCTTCCTCTTCCTATTCCTTTTTCATTCCTATTCCTCTTTCTCACCTTTTCTTTTTCTCTCCCTTCCCTTACTCCATCTCTCTGTTCCTTACTCACTCTCTAACTATTTCTCACTCTCTTCATTCCTCTATCTCTCTCTTCCTTTCTTTCTTTCTTTCTGCGTCACTCGATATTTTCTTCAACTCCACTTCTCCATATATCAAGAGCGTCCATAATAAATTAATCTCAAATTAGAAGCTTCCATCTTCCTGACATTTATTAATATAGGAATGAAGTATCGCACCAGCCTATCGCAACTTGGGGGAAAAGTATGTCTGCACAAATTATTGTACTTTTTGAGGAGTTTCAAACTTGTGCTGAATTTAAATTATGATTTACCATCCAGTTGGAAATATGAAGTAAAGTATGTCCAAACAGAGAAGACATTCTACCAAAATAAGAAAATGACTCCAGCTCGGTCAATAATGAATTGAAAATTTGGTCTCAGATTGTAGGAAAAATTCCGATCTACAATTTAAAACTAAATTTGAAATTTTTGAGAAAATATTGACCAAGCTGGAGTCATTTTAGCATCTTGCCAGAATGTCTTCTTTGTTCAAACAGACTATTGCCAGGGAAAGTTTCCCTGAAAATGCGCAGCTGCCTTAAATATTGAGACAGTTTGCAGTCGGCTTATTATTTATTATCTGCGCTGAAAGTGTACAATAATGCTGAAAAATCGAGACTCTCTAAAATAATCAATCATGATGTTTGAAAATTGTTTGACAACAGTAAATATAAAATTAAAATTTCAGTCAGCCGCCATTTTGGGAAATTCAGATATTGAAAAGTTTTGAGATCACTATTTTCAAGTCATCATACTTATACTCAAGCATATCAAATTTCAAAGGGATTTGTGCATCCATTATCGATGGAAAATCATAAAAACACAAAATGGCGAATAACAGGAAACCAGAATTCGGCATTTTGCGCATTACATTTTCTGTTTGATAGGGCTTGAAGAACACCGTGGTGGTACCCGTATCAGTTCTAAAGTATGAATTATATTCGGGAAGGTTTCCGGAAGTTTCCTTATAAGTATAATTACCAGCCGGAAGGCTCGCTTCGCTCGCCTTCTCCGCCTAGCCAGGGGACTCCGCCCCCTGGACCCCCGCCAGTATCGGCAGTGTGAGTCAAACAGACTCACTTCGCTCGCCTGCTAAACCTCTGCCAGTGTCAGCTGAGACAAACAGGCTCGCTTCGCTCGCCTGAAAATTTCGTTCAGAAGGGATTAGAAATTTATTGAACATAGCACTTCTCGACCTAATCTGGACCTGTTTACCAAATTTCAACATTTTCTGCCAATTTGTTCTCGGAAAATCTAAGATAAACTCCGAAAAATAGTAAAACGCTAATATCGAGCGTAACCTTGGGAAGTATATCGGACATAGTTTGAAACTTGATTCAGCATCTTCTAAATTAGTCCATCTATAATCCCGCTGAACCTTTGAATTTACAGTATAAGGATTGGTCGTATCAAGGCGGAAGATATGCAGCCCGCAATACATCTACAATTTTGAAAACCTGATTACTGGCTTAATCTTTAACGGATTTCAAAAATATTTTAATACAACATTCCTAAACCTAAGACGAACCTCTCCACAAATTTCAACATTTTCTGCCGATTGGTTCTCGAAAAATCTGAGAAAACGCAGAAAAACTATAGAAAAATGCAAGTATTGAGCGTATCCTTGAAAAGTTTGATAAATCTTTCTTAGCGCGCGTCTAAACGTCCAACTGAACATGCCTACCAAATTTGAACGCATTCGCTTCAGTGGATTTTTAGTTCTGGTGATGAATGAATGAATCAGTCAGTCAGTCAGTGCCATTTCGCTTATTTAGATATAGATTATCCTTGCAGTTGAAATGAAAATCTTTTTATTTAGTACTTGTTATAATAATTACCAGCAATTCCATCACCGATTTTCCCATCGATTTCATCCGCTTCCTCTCAAGTTGTCGGACTACTTCCTAGTCGAACGCGAAATACGTGATTGGGCTTCGAAATTACAATTACACCCTATTCGATGTAACGTAAAACGTATAATTATAGGGAATACGATGTTATCCAAGTCGTAGCTTACATCGATTTTTCAAAATACGTGACAAAACAGCGAAAAGATTGATTCGGGATTTTCTGATTTTCCTTCCCTTTTTCTCTCCAGTTTCTTTTTCTTTTCTCCAAGGCCGAAAAGTGGGTGGCGAGTGTGGAATTCCTGGCACGTCCACATTGTTTCAAATTAGATTGTTGCCAACGAAACGGTCTGAAGGTTGTAATTGGCCTTCCTCTTTCTACAAACTGCCGAAAAGCACATTGTGCGGGGGAGCTGAGGAGTGAGGAGTTCATCTTTTTTATTCGATCCTGATAGAACTAGGTGGAATGATGAAAATTTATAAAGATAGAATAATTACCTCGCAATTAAAAGTTAAACCCCTCTTGCCATGAATATGAGAACTAGCCTTTAGACGAATTATTTTATCTTCGTTCACTAGACAAAATACCTTATTTCAAATTATTCTTTGCATTATTCAAATTATAATTATAATATTTCCCTACTTGCGAGCAAATTCTATAATTTAGCAAGAAGTATTTTTATTTTGACATTTTTTTAGGTTTTGGCATTTTTATAAATGAAACATTATCGATAAATCTTTTTTATGATGTATACTTTCATTTTCTTAAAACTCGTTTCGTTTGATAAATTTCATTGCTCAAGTGTCAAAATATATAAATATTTGATTTGATTTTGATTTTGATTTTGATTTTGATTTTGATTTTGATTTTGATTTTGATTTTGATTTTGATTTTGATTTTGATTTTGATTTTGATTTTGATTTTGATTTTGATTTTGATTTTGATTTTGATTTTGATTTTGATTTTGATTTTGATTTTGATTTTGATTTTGATTTTGATTTTGATGATTTTGATTTTGATTTTGATTTTGATTTTGATTTTGATTTTGATTTTGATTTTGATTTTGATTTTGATTTTGATTTTGATTTTGATTTTGATTTTGATTTTGATTTTGATTTTGATTTTGATTTTGATTTTGATTTTGATTTTGATTTGATTTTGATTTGATTTTGATTTGATTTTGATTTGATTTTGATTTGATTTTGATTTGATTTTGATTTGATTTTGATTTGATTTTGATTTGATTTTGATTTGATTTGATTTTGATTTTGATTTTGATTTGATTTGATTGATTTGATTTGATTGATTTGATTTGATTTGATTTGATTTGATTTTGATTTGATTTTGATTTGATTTTGATTTGATTTTGATTTGATTTTGATTTGATTTTGATTTGATTTTGATTTGATTTTGATTTGATTTTGATTTGATTTTGATTTGATTTTGATTTGATTTTGATTTGATTTTGATTTGATTTTGATTTGATTTTGATTTGATTTTGATTTGATTTTGATTTGATTTTGATTTGATTTTGATTTGATTTTGATTTGATTTTGATTTGATTTTGATTTGATTTTGATTTGATTTGATTGATTTGATTTTGATTTGATTTTGATTTGATTTTGATTTTGATTTTGATTTGATTTTGATTTGATTTTGATTTGATTTTGATTTGATTTTGATTTGATTTTGATTTGATTTGATTTGATTTTGATTTGATTTTGATTTGATTTTGATTTGATTTTGATTTGATTTTGATTTGATTTTGATTTGATTTTGATTTGATTTTGATTTGATTTTGATTTGATTTTGATTTGATTTTGATTTGATTTTGATTTGATTAATATGAACTTATTCCAATTCGTCCACATATCCTGCACTGGCGGCTCGTACCCACGAAAGAGGTGAAGTGCCCGTATCTTTTATTGTACAGCACTTCACCTGCTTCGTGGGCACGAACCGCCAGTGATATCCTGCAGGAAAGAGTTGTGGAAAAACATTATTCTTAGTTCCAGTTTACCAGATATTGATAATGGTGTAGCAACCGAAACCGGTATCTCGTTTTTTGATAAATCTGTGGCTTGACACTATCATTTTGTCTTCTCATTCAATAGTATCTCAATATTTTCAATATTCTGTAGGCCTATCACAAAAGGAAACCCCGTCTTGAGTCTTTTGTCAACGACGCAATTTTATTTCAATATTTTCTCCTGCATTCTGCAGATTTTTGTACTGTATTCGTATTGAGACGTCTTAATTGTATCATTTATTGAGTTTCGATTCACTTTTTTATGTTCTTGAATGTATTTTCTCTAACCACAATTGAACCGTGATCATTCAGCGTCACAAACTACTGGAATTAGGTGCAATGCTGATTGAAAACAGATTGATTCCAATGATTTAAATTTCGAAATAGTAATTGAATATTCACCATATAACAGAGTTTTCTTCGGCAGTTTTTCAACATGCAAATTACAGGGCTGTGGTTGATGGAAAGGTAATTGAATTTTTGCAAATAAATCAAGTTCATAAGTTTTTGACGAGTTGAGAAATTTTTCAGTAGGTGGAATTATTATGTTGGATTAAATTACCCTGAACGGAGAATCAAATTCCTCTCCCGAACGGTATTTCACATAATTTTGACCTCATTTTTTTTTTTAAACAAATCATTTCTGCAAAGCATAGTATTCTTAAAAATGTCCAATATTTTTGTAATCATAATATTCACTTGTTATTTTATCTCATTTCATACAGCATGAAGGATTTCTCAAAATAAATCCTTAAACTACTAATTTAATAAGATTGTATCAACTTGAATACATACGATAAATAAAAAAGTAAATTATATTAGCGTGAGATTGTGAATAGCAAATCAGCGGTATTTTTTGTGAACGATACACTATCCTTCATTTTATCGCTAGCAGCCATTTCTAAGGCAGAACTCACGAAACACTGTCAACCAATCGGGAACGAGCAGGCGGGACATGAAGGTGTGTCCAAGGAGAAAATTTGAAAATCACCCCGACAACTGCTGCCATCTACTAGTTGAATTTGAAAACATTTCGAACCAATATCGTCGGCCAATCGAAGGGTAAGGCGGAGCTTGGAGGCGTGTCCAATGGAAGTCGAAGCGAGTCACCCTATTGCTACTGCTATCTGCTGGCTGAATTGGGAACTATTTTGAATGTTTTTTGTAAGAAAGTTGTGGAGAGTAGTGGAAATGGTTGCGAATTTCAATTTGCTTGTTGTAAAGTCTTAAATTTTTTTGTTGAAACATTTGCAAGGCATGTGGAAATTAAGTAAAATTGATGATGATTCCTTAAAATTTTTTGTGAAGAATTTATAATTTCCTTACTTATGTGATTTCAAGCAAATAAATGAAAATCGGTAATTAAAAATTGAATAATCAATGGAAAACTCGCTGAGAAATGTCCCAAATTCAATGTAACACCATAAATTAAATATCCAAGCATCACTTCCAAGTGGTGTCGATGATGAAGAAGGCTGCGTTACAATGTTTTGCTCAATTTATAAATAAATAGCATATGAATGAATTGAAAGCACTGTTGAATTGAAAGTTGAAACATTAGGCCAATTTGAGCCTAATTTTATAGTTAATCGAACTGGAGTAATTTTCTCATCTTGCCAGAATGTCTTCTTTGCTTGGACAGACTACTCCATCACAGTTACTTTCCTTCTCCATTCTCGTTACTTTCACCAGTGAAAAAACTACAATCGGAAGAGTAAAAGTCAATTTTATATGAATGGAATCATCTACCATTCAATGAGAGCTATGGTTGTGTCAAGAACAGAAGAGCCTTTGGAAACATGGCTGCCATTCACTGCTGCCAGTAGTCGAAATGAAAATTGTTCTAATTGTAATAATCGTTAAATTGTAATAATCAAATTTAGGAAGGTACAGTGACTAGATAACGCTGTAGTACAGGCTTAGGCAATTTTTTCTGTCTCAGTTCATAATGACATTGTTATGATTTGTGCTATCATATGTCAATAATTAAATGAATAAATGAATAAAAAAATATTTCTATTCGTGAAATCAATATGATTACGATTAGTGTAAAAACGGTAGGTTGGCTAAATTGGTTTTACCCTGGTATTCTAAGTTATGCGCATGCGTAGTTACACTCTCACTTCTCTCCACCATCTTGCAAGAGGCTCTTCTGTTCTTGACATAACACAACTATATAAAAGCATCTGAACCAGACATGATTCAAGCACTGGCGGCTCGTACCCCCGTAAAAGGTGAAGTGCCCGTATCTTCTACTGTACAGCACTTCAACTGTTTCGTGGGCACGAGCCGCCAGTGGATTCAAGCTGCCTTGTTGCATTCTCACAGTCTCCTAATTTGCATACACAATGCTGCAAGTTGTGTGGTGAAACAAGATTATGGGAACCTGCTTATTATAATGTACTTTTTTGTATTATTATGGGATGGAACGTATTCGTTTTCCGATACGTACTTGGACACACTATATATCTCTTGATATGAACTAATGTGACTTTCTCTTTCATAAACAATATCCATCAACCCTCTCAGTTTCCCGAAAGACACCTATAGTTTGCAGAAGCTGAGAAGACACTTTGGCATAATAGATTTTACATTGTAACCACGTGTCTACTATACATATCAGTACAGCGAGGAAAAATGGGGTTTCGGAGTATTATTTATTCTCAGCCTTTTCCATGCTATTACGACCGGAATTGTCACCTTCACGAAATTCTCATAAAACAGATTGAAAGCGTCAAATAATGATTCACTGTTATCATAGTAGTCTGTATAGTCTGTCGAAGCAAAGATGACGTTCTGGTAACATGGGAAAATGACTCCCGCTCGGTCAAAATTGGTTCAGAAATTATAAATTTAGTCTCAAATTGTAGTAAACATTCTGATCTATAATTTGAGACAAAATTTATATATTTTGAATCAATATTGACCGAGCTGGAGTCGTTTTCCCATTTTGCCAGGATGTCTTCTTTGCTTGGGCAGACTATACATATTGTAAGACAAAAACAAATCATTTTATTCTTATCAAATATGTGTTTCCCTATAGGATATCCTGAGTAAATAAATTATTACCATAGACTAACTATACAAGAATAATATTATATATAGTATATCTACGTTATTACTAAAACAAGTTTATTGATACTTTCATTCATGCACACTTTCACACACACGCATACCCATACTAAAATTAAAAGCTAGCCTATCTCTACGGAGTGGTGGCTACTTTTCTTGTATTATATTTTTTTATTCATTGATTTAAGAAAAAATCTTATATAATACTCAAGTGATATTATTTTTATTATAAAATTAGCTTAGTTTGTCAAAAACATGTTTTGCATTGTCTATTTGTAATATGAATTTTTTAATACTTTTTTTTAAACAAGTGATGTGACTATTTCTCTTATGAATGTGGGAAGTGAATTGTATATTTTTATAGCTATGTACTTAAAATGGCGTCTGGAATGCTCTAGTCGAGGTTTTGGAAGAATAATGTTTTGAGATTTTCTGAGGTTTATTCTTATTTTCGTTTTATTATTACATAAATGATTTTCTAAAAAATCAAGAATCGACTTAGGCCTATACAAGAATGATTGTCTTACAGATAATATCGATAATTCTCTGAAAAGCTTCATGGAGCTGAATCGTAGGGGTTTGTTAGAAATAATTTTATTATACGTTTCTAGCATGTAATCAAAGGATTGATATTAATATTGTACGCACAACCATAACATATTAATCCATAATTTAGTCTAGAACCAAGAAGTGCATGATAAAGTAAGATAGGTAGGCCAAGTGCTTTGTTTCACGTCTAAAATGTACAGGTTTTGTTTTTATTTTTTTATTGGAAACATTATTTATCAATTAACAAGCGCATTGAAAATTAGATGAATTCCAATCCAAACCAATCTTTTCATATTACATTACTGGTCCTGTCTACTTTTTTCAAATATTATAGAATGGAAAAGACAAAAACTCAATTTATGATATTCAATCAATCGATCTCAAGAGCCTTGATTTGGAAAATTGTCTGTCTATTTATCAGCTTCAAAATATTAACAAATTTTCCACTATTTCAAAAAGTAGATCTCCAATTCTATAAACTATGAGTATCAATAAGCATTGATATTCATAACAAAATCACAATGTTCCGATGAAAGAAGATCAACGTCAATAAGTTCAAACACTAACTTTAATAACTTTCACTTGAATGACAACATTGAATGAATGAAACTTATTATCAAAGTGAACTTAAAACTATAATGTTTATATGTAGAGGGTTCAAACAGTATTTCAGACTATCTATTCACTTTTACTTTAAGTACACTATATTGTTGATTGTATTGACTACCAAAATAAATTGTTATAGGCTAATAAAGCCACCATTACAATAATCAGGATCACAAGAATAGTTTGTAATTAGAATTAATTTTTCTAGTACTTTTTGATACCTTGGAATGTAACTAGGTATTGTGATTTTGATTTGTTTTAATTTTTCATCTGATAATTGATTACGAAATTCCATAAATATTAGATTATAATTCAGTTTTATAGACTCATATCTTAGTTTCTCGAGGTGATTGTTCATGTCAATCAAGATAATTTGTATTTCTTCAATAGTCAACAATGGAGATACATCAATCTGGGACAAAAAATTGTCTTCTAGAATAATTGATATCAGTAACCGCTCGTGTTTTTTCAAACTGCCAAAACTTGCTTTAATATCCTCAGCGGGAAATTTCAAACGTTCAGCTTCATTCAGAGCCCACTGCTCCATATCACTCAAACTTTTAAAGTGGTCTTTCAGTCTTAGGAAGAAGGATAATAAGATTGATTTAATTGTCGATTTGCTTGCGGAAGTGAAATAATCACTTCTAAGAACATCTCCAATGCCCAGGTCGATCGTTATATATATTGTTTTTTTAAATTCAGGGATACAACCATTTAGTCGACAACAATCTAGGAATTCTAACACCTGTGAAGGATCCAGTGATTCATCTACGTATTTGACACATTTTTGTTTCAACCTTTCCATCATATACTTCCGAGCAGCAATAAAAGTCGAGAGTGCTTCAAACACCGACTTGAAATGACTTAAATCATAGCACAGATCGTCAAATTCAGAGATGAAATACATTTTACAACAATCTAAGAATTCTATAACCTGTGATGATTTCAACGATCTACTTATGTAGTTGACACACTCTTGTTTCAAGTTTTCTATTAGATACTTCCGAGCAGCAATAAATGTGTAGATTACTTCAAAAACTGACTGAAAATCAGTTTTTCCAGTGTAAATGTACTTTTTCATAGCTTCAAATTCGTCTGGTTCTAAGTCTACCACGTGCACTGGTTTTGTCTCCTTCAAATCGCCATAAAACATTGCATGAAATACATCACTAGCTGCAGAAAATAGTTTCTTATTACCCTTGATGATCACTTTTTCTGGGCCGACCAGGAACTCGCAATCACTCAAAATATCGCTTTCCCCAGATTGGGTTTCAAAGTCTTGTGTTTTGTTGGGTTCAATTCCAATTTCATCTGATTCTAATCCCATTTTGGTAGACTTTGAACGGAAGCTACTCTATAAACAAAACGAAATAGGGTTCAGTTATTACCACTCATGGAAGAATCATAATAATTATATCAATTAATCAAGAAAACAAACGATATGTTACAAATGCTTAACATTTTTCCTATACCCTTTTCACGTTTAGGCTACTTGAGACGAAATTAACCATTTTTCAGCATGAGTGTGCGTGTAATGGTATAGGGTCTCCTTTATGCAAAACGGCCCGACAGTCGGCTGCAGTCGAACAGCTGTAGCCAATCAGAGCTCGTGTTGTTTAAGCTCAAGGACAAGACAAGAGCTGTGATTGAAATATATGGTTTCAATCTTTGTATGGAAATTTAAAAAAAAAATCGCTCCGGCAGCTGGCGGTCGGAAAGAGTGCATTTCAAATGCAATTCTATAATAGCTCAAATCATATGACTTATAATGAGCTATCCAGGAATCCTGGGCCCTGGCTTATAAACATTTTACAATCCACATTACTCATAATTCGTTGATTTTATGGGCGTTTCTGTCTCATAAACGTTTCCAATAAAATGTAAATTCTACAGTTTCAGCTGATTAAAAAAATGACATGAAACGAATTTACCTCAAGTGAATAGAATATCGGAATAGTCCAATGCTATTCCTTTAAAACCAAAACTTTGCTCCTAATTTAATGATTTTGATATAGAAATTGATTTATTATTATGAATATATTTAATAATAAATATCAATCATTATTTTTATAGTGAGATTTGAACAGAAATCATTATTGTTGCTAAAATATTATCATAACCTACAAAGAAAATTGTAAACAAACCAAGTCAGAAGACCCTAGCCTTGTAATCTAAAATGGCCGCGATGATTTGAGTTTGAACAGCGATATCGTGAATTTTTCGTCTGAACCAATTTACATAGACATATAACCTACATCTTGAACCTTCATTATTCATCATCACTCATTCATCCTTTGCTTAAAATACTTGGAAACCAAGTCGCAATTGTAAAGAAAGAATAAAGAATACATGGTATTTCCTATTTCACTCGAACCATCGCGGCCATTTTGGATTCGAATGTTAGGGTCTTCTAGTGAGTTTTGGCTGATCGTTTCAACAGCTGATCCTTTCCAAAAATTGGAACATTGTAATTCGAGAGTTTTATTGATGAATCTACAATCCCAATCGCTTGTTTTTCATCAGAAAAACAAGCTGTAAATCTTCATAAGCCAGGGCCCAGGGTATAAATTTAAAAGTACCGTTTTCAAAAAACCCATGAAAACATAATTTTTGGAAAATTATTCGCCATTCTATCCCCCATTTTTGATCGGAATTTTTTCGTTGATGGCTCAAATTGTTGGGCATAATATGGGTATTATACACACCAATTTTCAAAACGATCAAGTTATTGGTCGATTTGTAGTGATTTTTCTAAACTTTCATCCCCTAATTTCAACCCCTACTTTTGAACCAATTTGGCTGGTTAACGAACTTGACCGAGATATTAATACTGAAGATTCTTGTGCAAAATTTGGTCGCTCTCCGACAAGCCCTTTGGGAGTTATCGTGTTCACAAGAATCTGTACATATATAAATATATATATATAGAGATATATGAATTTGAACGGACATCAAATTCGTGTTCTAGGGGGTCGGAAACGTGTAAAAAATGTATCACATCATAAATTTTGGATTGTCAGGGCAAGACAAATAGTGCATTTTTTCGAATGAAATGCACTAAAAATAACCTAATTTCCAATTTCCGTCAATATACGTTTTAACAACAATACTATTCTATCATACTAAATATCATAAAATTTGAGTTCAAAATAGATTTGAATTACTGAGAAAGAGTGAAACTTACTTTTTAAGTAGAGCCCAGCGAGAAATTGTTGTGGATAATTCACAAAACAGTCAGCCGAATCTTGGCTATAATCTTGAATATTCAGGTCTGTGGCTGGAATTGATTTAGATTTTATTACAACAAAATTGAGAAAAAAAACATGTGATTCCCTTAGAGCAGTTCTTCGAACAACACAACAGCTGTTTCAATTATCAATGGGATATGATAAATGCATGAATAAAAGAAGGAGAATAATAGAAAGAGAATAGAAGGAAAAATTACATAATTATTTCATTTTAGTGCATTTCATTTGAGAAAATGCACTATTGGTCTTGCCCTGACAATCGAAAATTTATGATGTGATATATTTTTTACACGTTTCCGAGCCCCTAGAACACGAATCTGATGTCCGTTCAAATTCATATATCTCTATATATATATTTATATATGTACAGTTTCTTGTTAACACGATAACTCCCGAAGGGCTTGTCGGAGAGCGACCAAATTTTGCACAAAAATCATTAGTGTTAATATCTCGGTCAAGTTCGTTAACCAGCCAAATTGGTCCAAGGGTAGGGGGTGAAATTAGGGGATGAAAATTTTGAAAAATCACTACAAATCGACCAATAACGTGATCGTTTTGAAAATTGGTGGGTATAATACCCTTATTATTCCCTACAATTTGAGCCATCAACGAAAAAAATCCAATCAAAAATGGCAGAAAAAAATGGCGAATAACACAATGCCAAAAATTGTGTTTTTCGAAAACGGCGCCTTTGAATTCATACCCTGAATAGCTCATTATAAGTCGTATGATTTGAGCCATCATAGAATTGCATTTGGAATGCACTCTTTCCGACCGCCAGCTGCCGGAGCGAATTTTATTTGTAGGTATCCTGGATCTGGATCGAAATATTAAATTTATTAGTTCATAGAAAGTATGATTTGCTAATTTATTAGTTTATATAAAATGACAGCAAATCAATGCCAATTCCAAAGAGGAGTCCACAGAGGAGAATTTCACACTGCACTATTATAATGAATTTTCCAACTGATAAAATGAAGATTTATTTCATTGATTTCTCGACAGATAGTTTTAAAAAGAAAATATCGAATTCAATACTTATTCAGATACAAGCCTGATGAAGCGATGCACCAAAATGTACGAATATACCCGTCAAACTTCATGAGACTTCTTCCAATTTTCAAACTAGAAATTTATTCCACCCAGGGGAAACCCACCACTGTTCGACGTATAGTTTTTCCAAACAAACAATACATTTTGGCAAGATGGGTGAATGACTCCAGCTCGGTCAATATTGGTTCAAAAATTATAAATATGGCCTCAAATTGTAGAAAAAATACTAATCTACAATTTGAGACCAAATTTATTTATAATTCTTGAACCAATATTGGCCGAGCTGGAGTCATTCACCCATCTTGCCAGAATGTCTTCTTTGCTTGTACAGACTAACCAAATTCAATCGATTTATATCCTCTCAGACCAGTGAAACATTCCAGGTCTCAGAAGAACAATCTGAATATTCATGCGTACGCAAAAATGAATATTCATTATTTTGTCTAAAGCACATTATTCACATGAATTTCCACCCAAACCGCACGCTCCGACTCTCATTCAAGTTAATTAATCCAGTTAGTTCACGCATTAGTATAGTCGGTCCAAGCAGAGAAGACATTCCGACAAGATGGAAAAATTACTCAAGCTTGGTCAATCTTGCTTCAAAAATTGAAAATTTGTTCTCATATTATAGGGGATATTCTGATCTACAAATTGGGACCTAATTTATAATTATTGAATCAATATTGTCGGAGCTGTAGTCATTTTCCCATCTTGCCAGAATGTCTTCTTTGCTTGGACAGACTATAACCGTGTAACTTGCAAAACACATGTACAGT
This sequence comes from Sogatella furcifera, assembly GCA_017141385.1. Taxonomy (NCBI): domain Eukaryota; kingdom Metazoa; phylum Arthropoda; class Insecta; order Hemiptera; family Delphacidae; genus Sogatella; species Sogatella furcifera. The sequence goes on along the minus strand of CM029550.1, from coordinate 3,177,666 downwards.
ATTGTTATAGTTGGCGCAAGCTGAGAAGAGACGCCACCACAGTGTAAAGTATATTGTAACAGCGTATCTTCTCAACCTGCGCGAAGTATGGATGAGAAAACCATTGTATTAAGCCAATTACGTTAGCATATGTGGCAACAATTGCCTCATTATTTATGAAGGGGAGCCGTAATAATGAAAACTCATTAACGCGGAGAATACAGCCCGGTATAGAATGTAATGGAAAAATCTGTTGGATAATTGGAAAAGCCTGCAGTAAAATTTAAATTTCCCAGTGATTGTATGTGAATATTGCGGGAAGTCATTGAGTCATTTTAGTGAAAATTTTTGTTTTCAAGCTGTGGAAATCCATAGAATTATGAAGCTGTAACCCAATAGAAAAAGAACTCATTCAGTAAGAACACAGTAATGATAAATGTTTATGAGCTATGGATAATATTATTCTGTTAATTTTTTAGTATAACATATGATTTTTTTTTTATTTGTAGGGCAACAGAATGGCATAGAATAAGTTTCAATTAAAAGATCACTGAACACGAAATAGATCAATAACATCATGGATCATAATCGCATATTTTGAAAGTATAACTTTGTTATAACTTTCGCATATCCTGGCTAGATTATGAGTCTAGACTATCTGGCGAGCGAAGCGTGCCTGCCAGCTAGTCACAATCTGTTATTTTATTCTAGTTCATTCCAGTTTATTCATCGAATAAAATTGGATGAACTGATGGTGATGTTGTGAAATCTCTCCATAATAAGAAAACTGAGATGTTGTCAAATTTCACAAAAATTTGCTTTTGCTTTTATGCTGTATGCTTTTATAATAAATTTTTTTGTGAAATTTGACAACATCTCAGTTTTCTTATTATTGTTATCATCGATATCATGATTGATGTTGATAAAATATATGGTTCTTTACATACATCATTTCTGAATTCAGATTCATGCAAATAGTAAGTAGAAGTTGAATAGTTGAGTATAGTCACATTCTCAATAAACATAGTAAAAATACATTTTGAAAACATGGAAATATTAAAATAAACTATACACTGTTCACCAATTGATTGGAGCAGATTCCATATTTGAAATGTTGTTGTGTCCTTGCACTCTGCTTGACTCACCTAAAATTATTTTTAAAAAATCCTAGAAGACTGGGCAACAGTTTTTCTAAATTTTAAAAAACTTCCAAAAACATCACATGAGCAACAATAATAGGCTACATCAAAGAAAAAATTTGCTTTAAAGCACTAGACAACTGAGTAAGATACAGAAAAAAATGAAGGTTTCATTGATGGAAATTTAATGACTCGAACTCGAATCTTTCTATCTACAAAACAAGTTTACATACACACCTTTAGGTTAGGCTTACCTGAAGCCGTAACTTTGCTAAACAAGAGAACACGAACAACTTTTTTGAAATTTTCATGTTATCAGGCTTAAAGCCGTGCGAATTGTGTAGTAAAAACTCATATTCATGAGAGGAATGCCATAACTCTTCCTGCCGAGTATGAACTTGAAATCTAGGTCAACAGCCGCAGTACTCATAGTCTGTCCAAGCAAAGAAGACATTCTGGCAAGATGGGAAAATGACTCCAGCTCGGTCAATATTGGTTCAAAAGTATAAATTTGGTTCAAAAATGTGAATCAAAATGTTTCCTACAAGTTGAGAACAAATTTATGATTTTTGAACCAATATTGACTAAGCTGGAGTCATTTTTCCATCTTGCCAGGATGTCTACTGTGCTTGAACAGACAGACTATAACACTTTACAAGTTGATGTGATGCTTGCGTTAATTTTTTACACTTTTCCGTGTATAAATCGAAAACTTTCCTGGTATGGGAAGTGTTTTCAAAAGTCAATTCTCAAATAAATTAAACCTCCACATCGGAATATATTGTATTCCTCATATTATACGTGCAATTTCAATTCGAAAGTGACAATTATTTCCTGAGGGTGATGTCCTCATGTGCTGTAAGGCTTGTGCGTGGGTAATGAGAGGGATGATGATGAGAGATGACAACTACTCTTCAGGTTTTCGGGATCGACGGCTTATCGTCTCCTCCGAAAGACGGATTGGCCGTTGTATGTAATTGTGCTGTGTTAAAAGAATTGTTCCATGGTTATTATTTGAACCCGGGTCCTGTTGATCAACAAATTGGCGCGTTATCACTTACTCCAACGAGCCACCATCTACTAACGAGACAAAATCTATTCAAGTTAAGTATGCGTTCTCTAGCTGAAGTGTTACATGACTTTATCAGAAGTGTATCACATTTTCGTGTAAGTCTGTCCAAGCAAAGAAGACATTCTGGCAAGATGGAAAAATGACTCCAGCTCGATCAATATCAGTTCAAAAAGTATACATTTGGTCTCCAAAATTCACGATTTTTGAACAAACATTAACCGAGCTGGAGTCATTTCCCCATCTAGCCAGAATGTCTTCTTTGCTTGGACAGACTATAACCGTGTAACTATAATAGTTTACGTCTGTGAAGTTGCAAAACACATGTGCAGTTTTGTTTTAGTTTGCGCGAGCTGAGAAGATACGTCGCCGTAATGTAATGTGTATTGTACCTACGTGTCTTCTCAACCTGCGCAAAATATCATCCACAACCTGCAGGAAACCTCATCCACAGACAATCGCTGACGTTTTTTATCAGAAGAGTATTAAAGTTTGTTGACTTTTTTATCACGTGTAGAAACAATAAAGAATGGTTTTACGGGTGCAGCTAGTAGACAGTAGTGATGGTATTCGGATACGTGCGATTCATTCAATTTTCTTGGGGGAGGAGTGATATTAAATGGAGCCGATATAGTGATATTGAACCTAAATGATATAGTGATATGTATATTGTATGGTATGTCCAAGCAAAGAAGACATTCTGTCAAGATTGGAAAATTACTCTAGCTCGGTCATTATCCATTACAAAATTATAAATTTGGTCTCAAATTGTAGAGCAGAATGTTTTCTACAATTTGAAATCAAATCTATAATCCTGGAACCAATATTGAACGAGCTGGAGTCATTATTATATCTTGCCAGGATGTCTTCTTTGTTTAGATAGACTATATTCGGATACATGCGATTCATTCAATTTTCTTGGGGGAAGAGTGATATTCAACAAAGCCGATATCAACACAGTAATATTGAACGAATATGATATAGACATAGTGATATGTAACAAAGCAGAGCGAAAGATATCGCGGACATGTCCAATGATAAAAATAATAATGGCTGTTGTTTCGGCTATTCCCAAAATGGAGGCACTTTATATTTTCCACCATTGATACCTATTTTTACAGTGATAGAGATATAGATATCATTGCTGATATCCCCCCAATGAGTCACATCACTGCCAGAGTTGGTTCCTTTTAAAGGTGGGGGAGGGAACATTGGCGTCTCGTGCCCACGAAACAGGTGAAGTGCTGTACAGTGAAATATACGAGCACTTCACCTCTTTCGTTGGCACGAGCCGCCAGTGAGGGGGATCATCTAACGTCAACAAAAAATCTTTCGTTCTGTCTTTCTCAAATAGTTTGACACTCCAATTTGTCATTCTTTCTCTCACTCGTCTCTCTTTTCTCTTTCTTACTCTCCTCTGATTTCCTTCACCTCGCTCTCTTAACTTTTGATCACTCTCTAATTTTCTTAATCTCACTTACTCTCCACATTTTTACTCACTCATTCACTAACTCACTCTCTCTGTGTTTCTCTTGAAAAATATCACAATGTCTCCAGCTCTTTTGCCTACAATCTTTCACTCTCGATGAGCAATATAATATTATGGTATAACTGATGCCAAAAACTATTGAAATTTCATTTGCTCCTTGTGCGCTCCAACAGTTGATGTTTCAATCATAGCTGTCAATTAGAAATTAATATTGAATAAATTTATTATTATTATTCATAAATGGATGAAATGATAGATGGATGAATGAATGAATTGAATAAATGAATTAAATGAATCGAAGAGAGTCTATAATATCCAATTTCATTCAAAATCTTTTTCTCACTTCGTATCTTTGTTTTTCTATCTAAATAAGGTTGAGTGTAAGAGAGGAGGTGCGAGTCCCAACTTCGACTGTTATTAAAGACAAAAATAAATAAAAAAATTAATAAATTGATATTTCTTCACTTTCAATTCCCTCTCTTTCTTTCTCCTGCTTTCATAACTTTCATTCCCCCTTATTCGTTTATTTTACTTATAATTATGATATTGTAAAATTGCTTATCGTATTATTTTTTCGAAATAGTGGTATAACATTAATAATTATCACTCCCATTCTTATGTGTATGAATATTATTGTTGAATAATTATCCAATTATGGTTTCTCATAATATTCATCATTCACCAAGGATATTGGTTATCCTGTTATGAAAAATTTGGCAATAATCCTCTTTTTCTCTTCTCTATTTCTATCTATATTTTATGTCTCTATTTTTTCATATTCCTCTCTTCTTCTTTTTCCTTTTATTTAAATTTCTCTCTCTCTTTCTCTCTCTCTCTGTATCTTTCTCTATCAAGTAGATAACTTACACTCCTTATTCATTTTGCAGAACCTCGAATTAAAATTTTGTATAAATTTTGCATTCATTACTTCACCGTTTTATTGTATTTTTACTAGAAGTTTCTATTTTGTGAAATTTATAGGATAATTTTGTCTTACTCATATATTATATTACTATGTAGAATCTAAGCCGAATTTTGTTATCTATTTGAATAAAGTAATCTAATCTAATCTAATCTCTTTCTCTCTCACTCTTCCTACCCCATCTACCCCTAACACTCTCACCCCATCACAGTCTCTGAATCTGAATCTGAATCTCTTTTACACTCACTTTCTCCCTCTCTCTCTCTCTCTCTCTCTCTCTCAGATTTACCTGTTACGCTCTCACCCATTAACATACTTGGCGCTTATCCCCCCAATTTACCTGCCCCCGATATTAGTGAGCGCCCCCGTGCTTTTCACCTGCCCCTTCCCCCGATTCCCTATCTCCTCTATGTAGGTTACCTGAGTCCCTCCTGCTTTTCACCTTTCCCCCCTCCAGGATGACCTGTCCCTCCCCTTTATATTTGTCCCCTCACTCCCACCTGTTACTTGTCACCTATAGTCTGTCCAAGCAAAGAAGATCCTCTGGCAAGATGGGAAAATGACTCCATCTTGGTCAATATTTGTTCATGAATTATAAATGTGGTTTAAATATTAGATCTAATTGTTTCCTACAATTTGAGATCAAATAGATAATTTTTGAACCAATATTGACCGAGTTTGAGTCATTCTCCCATCTTGCCAGAGGCTCTTCTTTGCTTGGGCAATAACAGTGTGGCATGAGGCTATCTGTCTATACTCATTGGCGACTATCTCATCTCAGTGTGGAATAGAACATACTAGTGTGGGATATGATAGCCAATGCTATAAGTCCCATTGAGCCCTCAGTTAGAACACTTCGCTTGTCCTGTTCGGTTGCTGGTTGCTCAACAACTCGGTTGGCTGTTGCCCGCGAAAATTCAAATTTTGAGTGTCCACAGTATCTCCTTTTTTAAAACTATTTGAAAGAGTTTTGTGGGGTTTAGTTACATTGGAATTATATACAGTATTTACTTATCAAACTTTCAATTTATGAAGATCAAAGTACCCTTTCCAAATATTTTATTTTGTGTAACATGTTTCAGCGTATTAACCATTATCAAATGCAAAAATGTTAATTCGCATTTGGTAATGGCTAATTTATTTATTTATTTAGCGTATGGCTTTCAATAGTGGGGAGACCCAAGGGTTGTTCCACTTCGCCAGATAACCTCATTTACCACAAACGGATATATGAGTTATAGTTATTTTAAAAATTTATTTGAAAACATAATTTTTGATTCCAAAACATTGTTGACCACTAAAACTGAAGAACTTCACAAAATCACTACACCATAGCCGAAAATATTGAATTTTTACTTTAAATTTAGAGCACGAAAATGAAACACGTTTAAATTGTGTCATGGCAACCAATGTTTCAGCGTATTAGTCATTATCAAATGCAAAACTAACATTTTTGCATTTGATAATGGCTGATACGCTGATGCACTGTCATGCAAAATAAAAATATTTGAAAAAGTACTTTGATCTTCATTGATTAAAAGTTTTATGAATACAGTAGCCCTAAGAAAAAAAGGCATTTACTTATTATTCATGAATTGCTGTTCTAAAAGCGCGGTAAATTGAATTTTTCTCTTCTTGAATTGTTTGATTAAATTAAGGTCTGATAAACAATTCATCCGAATTATGTTATTTATTTGATTGTCAATCACTGGTCTAAAAGCATGAGAACTTGAAATTCATTGTGAATAATTTATAAATGTCCACTTTTCTTCTGAACGGTTAGATCTTGGTGGATACTCGACTTGACTAATGCCACGTTTACACCGGAATGTTAATAACATTTGTTAATAACTTTTTAGAATAACATATTATTATATAGACTTATAGACTATATTATATAACTTATTATATGAATTTTATTAACATTCCGGTGTAAAAGTGGCTTCACTCATAAAATTTAATTTAATTTCATAACCTTATTTCGGACAAAATTGATTTTATCAAAACTCAATTGGGGAGAAATAGTACAGGTTTATCCAAGTTTTTCCTCCTGATTCAAAGAAAATTGAAGTATTTTGTTTGAATATAATAGTGAAATAATTAAATCATTACCTGGAATAATCGCTTGTCAATTTGAATTTTGTGCACTGCTGTCAAATTTGATCTGTATCAAAAAATAATCGCAGAATTTAAATTTCTATATTTTTATTTATATGTCTATCGTCGATCTAAAAAAGCGCCTATCGATCACTGGCGGCTCGTACCCACGAAACAGGTGAAGTGCTCGTATCTTTTACTCTACAGCACTTCACCTGTTTCGTGGACACGAGCCGCCAGTGCTATCGAATTGAATTGAATCCGATTGTTATTATCTGCCGTCTCTTCAAATATCTCATGGATTACTCTGATGAATAGTTGCATTGAAATCTATTAAATACAGAATTATTACTGCTCTACAGAATATTTTTTTGTAAATTTGGGAAGAATTTCGCAGAACCCTCGCAGAAGACATGAGAAAAGTCGATCAAGTGTCATCTTGTCATAGGTGAGTTTGAATGAAATAACACCTTTCCAATGTTATAAATACCGCAAAAACATTTGAAAATAATATTATAATATACAGTGTGTAACTTTGATGGTTATTGAGATAATTAGCAAAATAAGCTGAAAAACTACATTTTACATTTTTAAAGGGATAGAAATAGGGTATTCAAGTGTTCAACAGTATTATGGATTATTCAATATTGTAGGAAATTCAATTCTAAAGAAAATATGTTCAGTAGCATTTCGTCTAAAACGCACCCAAACCTCACAAATCAGGATTTAAAGAAGACAAAACAGACAAAAAAGCAGTTATGAAGAGATTGCCGTTTATAAATTATTATAGGCTATAGCTGGCGCCAAAGTGTTTGGCGATTTCGTCTGTCTATTGTACTTGAGGTAACCTACTAACATCTGATGTAAAGCATCTTTCGTTTCTTCTGATTCAAAATTTATCTAGGCATAGTGTTGAATGGCAACTCTATTAATGACAATATCAGCTGTTGGAGCACAAAATGAGCTGTAGAAGTCGCCTATTTTTTTGCATCAGCTATAATAATTAGTTCACTCAACTGGCGGCTCGTGCCCACGAAACAGGTGAAGTGCTGTTCAGTAAAAGATATGGGCACTTCACCTATTTTGTGGGCACGCGTCGCCAGTGGTTCGTTATCTATCATGTATGAAGCCAAGCTAAGGCATATGAGATGAAAATATGATTTCGTACTTTTCAAATATGATCATAGAAATCTAACACTGAGCTTCAACTCAACCGAGAGTAATATTGATGCCCCGCCCCCAAAATCAAGAAGCCTTCTGATTGGCCAATGCTCACACGAGGATAAGAAATGCTGTAGGACGACGTTTACTGCTTGCTTCTGATTGGTGGCTAGCGGCTGCTAAGCCAGAATTTTAGCGAACAAGTTGAATCTAATATTATTATCATTTCTATATGTGATCATCTTGTTTTCTGTCTACTTCTTCATCTTCTTCTTTTTCTTCCTCCTCTTCTTCTTCTTCTTCTTCTTCTTCTTCTTCTTCTTCTTCTTCTTCTTCTTCTTCTTCTTCTTCTTCTTCTTCTTCTTCTTCTTCTTCTTCTTCTTCTTCTTCTTCTTCTTCTTCTTCTTCTTCTTCTTCTTCTTCTTCTTCTTCTTCTTCTTCTTCTTCTTCTTCTTCTTCTTCTTCTTCTTCTTCTTCTTCTTCTTCTTCTTCTTCTTCTTCTTCTTCTTCTTCTTCTTCTTCTACTTCTTCTTCTTTCATATTCTTGTTCTTCTTCTTCTTTTCTTCTTCTTCTTCTTCTTCTTCTTCTTCTTCTTCCTCTTTTCTTCTTCTTCTTCTTCCTTCTTCTTTTCTTCTTCTTCTTCTTCTTCTTCTTCTTCTTCTTCTTCTTCTTCTTCTTCCTCTTCTCCTTCTTCTTTCCTCCTTCTTCTTCTTCTTCTTCTTCTTCTTCTTAGTGTAGATGGAATTTCTCACAGTTTGCTTATTCATATTGTCATAATATGTATTGTGTAATATTTTTATTGTAGTTAAGAATTTATTCAATTCTATTATTTATATTGTCAAGCGCTCAATGTTTATAGTGGGCATGGTAGTCAGATTGCGACAGGTTATAAATATAGTGTCAAGTTGGGCTTGGACCGACAATACAATGCCATCAAGCCACAGGTCCCGCCAACAGTGTGATATCCCAGGGGAAGGCCTGTTTCCCCCCACCCTCAAACTAAGCCGAACTGGCTCCCCCCTACCAGGCTTTTCCACATCATCAACCCCCCTGTCTATCCCCCTGTCACCCCGTTTACCTTCTTTGCCACCCTTTTCCTTACCCAATTTCACCCCATCCTCTGACTATAGTCTGTTCAAGCAAAGAAGATATTCTGGTAAGATGGGAAATGATTCCAGCTCGGTCAATATCACTTCAAAAATTATAAATTTGGTTTCAAATTGAAAGCAGAATGTTTCCTACAATTCGAGACCAAATTTATCATTTTTGAACTAGTATTAACTGAACTGGAGTCATTTTCCCATTTGCCAGAATGTCTTCTGTGCTTAGACAGACTATTGTCCATTGTCTACCTGACTTATACTCCCCTTGAACGATGTACATTAACCATTCCACTAGCTGTCCACAATAACATATCAAGTAAGATGAGCCTTGTTTGTTCTACTAACTCAGTTTTCAATGAATAAAAACATTCTGGATGCTGAAACGCTTCGTGTGAAACGAAAAGATAAAATAGAAATTTTGAAACACATCGAAGGTTTGCTCAAGAAAAGAAAGGAAGTTAAATTTTAAAGTAATTAATTAATTTTTTAAACAATCAAATTAAAATCTTCACAAAATTATATTCAAAAAATACCTTGTACGAAGGTAGTGTAGCCCCAACAGTTTTTACCAACACTTTTTACTCTATACCACTCTATACAAGTTTGCAATGATACGATAAAGTTGAGTGAATTTTTGATTCACCTATCCTGTTTAATACAATAGAATAACAAACAATACAGAATACTATCGAAATGTTATTAATACTTTTAAGAATTTTAAGTTAATACAAATCTTCAAATAACTAGAACAATAGTTTTACTTATTAAAAATCAGGTAATAGATAAGTTCCAATTCTTCAAAGTTTAGTTTACATCATTCATTAAATAACAAATATGAATTTCTGATCTCGAAAGAAATTGTATAAATAATTCAAGAATAATCAATGAGGTTTTACCAAGCAAAGGAAAAAGATGTTAATAAAAGTAGTAAAATTTATTTACCTTTGAAGCGGATTTGCACATTTCAAGAATAAAGTAAACTGCTAAGGTCTCTTATAATATAATCTTGAAAAAAAGGAAAACTCGACTACTAAAATAAAATTTAAATTCTAACTATTTACATTTTAGCGAATGAAACTAATGGAATCACATCCTAAATGGAAATTCAGATTTAAAAGAGACTTTTTCAACAATGCAACAAGAAAGCTGTTAACGAGACCAGTTGACGAAGACTTTGATATCTAATCTTGGTCGAGAAAGCTACCAAAAAAACCTAAATTGATTTCCAAAATAGAATTTGATTTAGTTGAAAATTGATTATATTGAATGAAATCTGATAATCATAACAAAAGGCTATACAGCGCATGAGATTGATGGATATTATGTATTTCATGTTTAATTTTCTAATACAGTATTGTATAAAACATATTTTTTGAGTTTTCATTGAGATAAAAGTTACTTGTGACTAGGGATGGGTTCCACTAAACAAAATATCGATTTTCTTGAACAATTTTTTTCGCCTTATACTTGTAGACAATATAGTTCGAATTGATTTGATTCTCTTCCATAACTATTCCCATTATTTCGCTCCTTCCCCAAGCTCGAGCTTGCTCTTTTGGGGAAGTAGTTCCTTATGTTTATTTGCATTTTTGTTATTGATTCATTTTGCTGTTATATTTCTACATTGTGAATTATTGTAATGCTTTATCAAGGAATAAATAAATAAATAAATAAAATAAATTTCAATACTTTGCGATATGGAATGTCGTTATTGCTCTTTGGCGATTGAATTCTTTTTTGTCATTGAACCGAAATTAATAGAAATTTTTGTAAAACTGTTGACAAATATTAATTGAATTGCTCACTTTTAATTATTAGAAACTTTTTTAAAACTCACTCAAAGTGTTAGGATAATCCAGAAACAACAAATAAAACTTTCGCATGACACTGCAATCAGCCCGGCGACAAGTTACAAGTTATGAATGACAATATCTCGGCCATTGTTCGTTCTCCACAATGTTCTAATCAAATTAGCAGCGCTGCTCATCTTGTTTTGACAGCCGCGCTTTTTTTTTTGACTTGTCATGAGAATTGCAGCGATCCGAACTGTCATTCGTACATTTTGCGCAAGCTGAGAAGGCACGCCGCTGCAATACAATTTACATTGTAATGGCGTGTCTTCCCAGGTTGGGCGAACTTTACCGCAGAATTCAATGTTGCTACACTTTTTTCAAGTGAAGGTTGTGGGGTGTGATGTACAAATTTCTGTGTAGCTTTGGCTCTTGATTTTTTTCTATTGAGTTAAAATTTAAAAATCTATAGATCGGACTGAAATCTTTTCAATTTTAATTTGGACAAGTCTACATATTTCTTAACATAATTATTTATTTCCTCTATATTCTTCATTTGAAATAAATAGTCGAAACATGTAATGAATTATTAATAAATGATTGAAAAAGGTACTGTGATTATTATTTGAAATAAAAAACAGTGTTAAAAGTAGCCCTGAGATAAAGGAAACACTTCATCTGAAGTAGTTTAATGAATTATTATTACATCTGAAGTATTATAACTAATGAATGATAAAATATAAAACTAAGTTGATAAAGATACTGAGGAAATATCACGAGTTGAAAAACTATTGATCCTTTCATAGGTATATCAATAAAATGAATTTTATGTGTTATAATAATTCTTCAATGAATGAATTCTGCTTGATTTTTTACGAAATTGAATTAATTTATGAAGGTCATCATTGAATATTATTTAGAGTTGAATAAGGTATTTATCCTATCATAGAGTGTAGACATCCCAACAAAATGGAGTACAAACCGGAATCAGGCGTCAGCCGATGGGAGTGCAAGAAGGCGTGGCCTATACTCGCACGCGATTGGTCGAAGCAGTGCGACGCAAAAGCAGTGTGACATCCACCAATAGGAGTTGAGATGGGCGTTCCATGACTGTTTCTCAACATGGAAGTTCATTCAATGGACTCCTATATTGTTAAAGATGATTTCTATAATTATTTGAAGAATAAATGAAAGTTTGTACTTCAAATTAAATAAGTTGAGTTTGGGTTTTGAGAAAATTGACTTTGTGTAGGTTTTATAGGTACTAGATACAGGAATCGTAATCAGTTCAGACCAACTTCAGAACAGCTCACAAGTTTTACTAAAATTTGTTCGAAGTAGGCCTACCAATCGTTAGTTTAGGTTTGTTTTTGTTGAGGTTTCTTAGCAAAAAATTTGAGAGATTTTAATTTTTGGTGAAGTCAAACATTACAGAGGCCAACAAACTTTACTGGATTATGTTGAAAATAGTATAGATCGTTGGTCTAGCCTTATAGTTTATTAGACTAGATTTGTTCTGGTATATATTACATTTGCTCATTGTTCAAGCTTCTCTGTACCAAATCTTCTTACAATATTCTCAAGCACTAGTCCGGGTATATAACCATGTTCGCCTGGGTCTTATATTGAATTGAAGAATATCAGCCAATTGGAAAATACAATACAAACGAAGGATACAATTTTTACATAAATCTTAGAGTGTAGTAATTATAAAGTTTAAAAATATATGGAACTAGGTGCAATTGATTGCGAATTGTAAGAAATAGTATGGAGACTACACTATAAGGCCGCTATTACACAATAATAGTTCTATGTCATACATCTATTATCAAAGATATTATAATATGTTCACTATAGGAGAGCATATGACATAGAATATGATCATTTATAATATTTGGCTCATTGCACGGTAATATTTCATAATCACAGATGTTTGATAATAGAAATATGTCATAGAACTATTATCGTGTAATACCCGCCTTAGGCCGGTATTACACGATAATATTTCTATTATCATAGTTGATCATATGAAAAGAGATGAAAATATGATTATGTATTTACATCTCTTTTCATATGATCAGTTAAGATATGATTTTGTATTTACATCTCTTCCCATATGATCAGATATGATCATAGAACTATTATCGTGTAATGGGGGCCTTAGATAAACTACAATAGGTTGAGCAGAGTATTGCAATGAACTATTACTAAACTATCAGTTAAACTCATCGACTATTTGAAATAATGACACCACTACTTCAACCAATAAATCTGAACTAAACCTTCTCATTTTCATATTACGTTTCAAAACTATTATTAAGATATTAGAGACTGTCTTCATACTATTCTCTTCCCGGTTCTCGTAAAAATTGGATGTGAAAAAGTAACAGTAGATTTGATAATTCGTAAAAAATTAAAGTTTATGAATAGAATGCATGGAATAAGGTTGAAAAGTTATGTTTATTGACGATTCATAAGGTATTGACGAATTTGAATCAATCAATATGAACCTGGCCTACACATTTTCATCTTATATGTTTAAAGCTATTCTGAAGATTATAGGAACTGTCTCCTTACTATTTTCATTATCGGGCTTCATGAAAATTGCGAGTGAAGTTAACAGTAGATAGAATTCTACGTGAAAAAAGGAATCCAACCTCATATTTTGAGTTTTGTAAAAGTTTGGTCATACGTATAAATAAAATGAATATATACGCTCGTGAAAGTTCTATCCTTCGAATCCATCGATGGAATGAGGATCCTCATTCAAAATTTGTAAACGGTTGGTCAATATCAATTCAACTCCAGACCAGCTCTGAGTTTTGCGCTGAGTCTCTGGGGTGAAGTGATAAGGGAAGTTTCCCTTCGCAACAATTTGTTGCTCCCGGGTGATTTACTGCTCCCATCCGCCATTTTGTAGCTGCCTCAGGAAATATATAACTACTTGTATTATTCTGATAACATCTCCATCAAAGTTCAGCATGCTATTATAATATCCGAGGGACTATTCATATCATGCAACTATAAAATGTGAGATGTTGAGCTTCTCTTGTTTCTATACTAAAATCTCAAAAACTATGCACAAGTTGAGTAGAATTGTTCTTAGAGCTTTATTATTATATTACTGTGTTCAATAAAATTTGAAGGAGTTATTGTCTCTTTGTTCTATGTTACTGGATCACACGTTTTTGTCTGAAAAATGTTGAAATACGAGCAGTGCACGAATAATTAATTACATCTAGATTATTGAAATCAAGTGATTGATGTTGAATTTTCACTTTTCTTCATCATTTGAAGTTATATATTGTTTTCAATTTAATTTTTTATTCATTCTCATTGAAATCATGCTGTATAATTGTTGAATTTAAACTATTCTCAAACATTTGAACTTATTTATTGTTTCAATTCACTTTTTATTGGCTGTCATTAGGTTATAGTGTATTATTCGTTGATAAAGTTGAGTGGTGAGAAGAACTTTTTAGTCCTTACTTTGCCTGAAAAGGGATATTTTCATTCACTGGCGGCTCGTGCCCACGAAACAGGTGAAGTGCTGTACAGTAAAAGATACTGGCACTTCACCTGTTTCGTGGGTACGAGCCGTCAGTGTTTTAATTTTATTTAGTTCCATTCCATGTCATTTGCTCCCAATCACTCTGAAAACCGCGTATGATGTTGTAAGAAGTTCAATAGACTCTATACATTTTCTCATGCACAAGTTTCTTGCCAATATTCTATTCTCAAATGGAATAGTAAAATTTACTACAAGTTAGTTAGCCTATACAAATTCATGGAAATAGAGGTTTATATAATGAACATTGTTGCCAATTCGTTGGATTTCTCAAATAGCCTATTATTTTTTTCTACAAATCTCTTAAAAATGTGAGAATCACATATAATATGTATAAATACAAATCAATATAATATATAACATTTTCATCAGTTGTATCTACAACACTTCTGACAAAACAGACAGCAAACAAACATTACTTACCTAGCCAGCTTCCACATTATGTGTTGTAAGTTATATTAGTTAAGTTAAGTTGTTAAGTTAAGTTGCTGTTGTTAAGTTTTGTGAGTTAAGTTGAGTTAGTTGAGTTAAGTTAAGTTAGAAGTTGAGTAGTTAAGTTAGTTAAGTTAAGTTAAGTTAAGTTAAGTTAAGTTAAGTTAAGTTAAGGTTGAGTGGTAGAAAGGACTTCCTAGTCCTAACTCCGCCTAATAAAGGATATTTTCATTTCATATGGAGCCCAATGTTCTGAAATTTGTCCCTTTAACAAGATAATTATTATGTTGATCAAGATATTCAATATTACATATCTTATTATCTTATTGATAAATTTCAAAACATGGGGCTCGATATACAATATATATATATATATACAATATAAATTGTATGATACAATGCACCAATATGGAAGTCGGCTAAATCTCAGTTTCTGTCACAACATATTTACACAAGTGATATCATAGATCTAGTCTTTTCAATTCTCTTTTTGAGGAAAAAAGTCCTTTCATAAACGAAAAACATGCTTGAAAGTGAGATGCTGTATCACGGAAAGTAATCTCTTCACTCACATTATTGATGATAACAGTATTCCTACGTCAGGATTTGAAATGATTCCTCCATCAGCCTGATGAAAAAATGGATCCGTCTTACATGAGCCACTTTCGAAAGTATATACAGTCTGTCCAAGCGAAGAAGACATTCTGGCAAGATGGGAAAATAACTACAGCTCGATAAATATTGGTTCAAAAATAATACATTTGGTCTTGAATTGTAGAGAAGGATGGTTTCTACAATTTAAGAACAAATGTATAACTTTTGGGTGAATATTGTATCTGTGGTAATTTTCTCATCTTACTAGAATGTCTTCTTTGCTTAGACAGACAGAGGGTGGTGGTCCTTTTCATGGAAAAATAAGGGGAACATTATTATGTTGGAATGTACGTGATCATGCCTTATGAAGCATCTTATATTATGCAGAATTATTAGTTTGCTATTCCTCAACCACGGTACTACTTAGAACCTCTTTTCAAGGAGCATTTTTGATAAGCATTAGTGATACAGAGTCTAAAATTGATACAGGAAGGAAGCTCGTTGATACGAGACATTTGTAATGCTCATTGGAAGTAAGCTGATTTCATTTCTCAATTATTAAGAGTTATAGAGCATTGAAAATCCGTTCAGGTATTTTTTGAGTTGAATTAATAGAAATAATGAAAATAAATCACCAAGATTAGTTTCAGATAGTGAATAGTGATATATAATAGTAAATAGTGATAGTAAATCAGATAGTTATTTTTACCTGTTTTTCGGAATTATCGAATGAGCTAACCTCACTTTGTAACCCCCGTTGCAAATATTTCGTGTCAATGAGCTTCCTTCCTGTACGATTACGTATCAATTTTGGACTTTCGTATCACTACTGCGTATCAGAAATCATTGTGTGACGAGGGCTTCTGATGAATATCATTCGGCTGCAGTTATTCTACTTAGTTTAGCTCACTATATTTCATTCCAGTGTAAGGACATATTATATTGTTCTAATTGTTTCAATCAAGAGTCAATTCTGTATTCCGTTGTAGGATAACCTATAGGATATTAACTATACCTATTGGGATATTACCTATAGGTTATAAATTTATAGGATGATTTTCTATTAGGGCTACTGTATTTGTTAAAACTTGAAATAATTAAAATCGAAGTACCCTTTTTTAAAAATAATATATGAATATATAATACAACATGCATCGGCGATATAGCTATTTTCAAGTGTAAATAAGAACATATCGCCAGAACATAAATATATGAATAAATATATTTAAAAAAAAGGGTACTTCGATTTTAATTATTTCAAGTTTTAATATTTAGGATTATATGATATTACCTGTCTCCGAACAGACTTTAAATATATGGATTAGTTGGTCTAGACTATTATTATTTTATTTATAATTATTATTATTATTATATTTGTTGATACTCACTCTACCAATAAATTTTCTCTCATGATTAGATCAAGAAATTTTCTCTCTTGAGAATTTCACGCCGTATATTTCCATCAGATACTCTTTTCTGTTCCACAGTCGTGGAATTGGTTTCCTTTAAATAATTTTCTGTATTTTAAATGTGCAATCCACCTACTGGTAATTGTTGAACATAAACGTATCAGAAATATACCCAGCTAGTGGGAGAACAGTGTCATTTGAAAAGTTTGAGATTGACCAGAAGAGAATTGTTTGCTTTTTCAGATTTCTACTATCATATGATTGCAGGTTTGACGGCTAGTGGGATCGGACTCCCCAGAGATTGACTATATATTGATAGTTATTTGATATCAGCGTAAAATCCAGCATTACAATAATTTATTGTAACTTGCAAGAATGAGGAAATCCAATTCATCCAAATCTCTCTCCTACCCCCTCTCATTCTCTTTTTCAAACAATTTTACTCTCACTTGCTCTGGGAAAGTCTGTTATATGGATAATATTGGAAAATACCTTCTGTGGATACGGATTTACAGCGAGAATCAACGTTAAATAATGGACTTGGCCCCTTTTATGCCAATAAACATACCTATTCTATTCCATTATTTCTCTGCAGTGCCACAAATAAAAGGATGAATTTTGTCGTTGTTCTGTTATAGTCTGTCCGAACAAAGAAGACATTCCGTCAAGATGGGAAGATGACTCCAGCTCAGTCAATATTGGATCAAAAATTATAAATTCAATCTCAAATTGTAGGAAACATTTTGCTCTACATTTTAAGTCCAAATTTATAATTTTCGAGAGAATATTGACCGAGCTGAAGTCATTTTCCCTTCTGGTCAGAATGTCTACTTTGCTTGGGCAGTCTATACTTGCCTGCTTTATGAACATGTACTCAGCGAATGTGAAACCTAACACATGTGAAATCCAAAAATATCCGCGCACGATCATTACAATATCAAAGGCTAATCCAGGAAGCGATTATTTAGAGTTTCGATTGTACGTATTTTTACTTTTTGTAGAATTAATTGTTTGCAGTAAACATGTAAAATACCAAACATCTCTTTGTGAAGAAAATAAATATCATTTTCTAATAACAGTCTATTCAAAATAGGATAAATTCAACTCACAATTCCCCAAATTTGAATTTTTTGAATGGATCCACTCGGTCTGTATTCTATATCCAGTTGACTGTATTCATTTAAAAAATGTTGCCTTTTAAGAACTGGCGGCTCGTACCCACGAAATAGGTGAAGTGCCCGTATCTTTTACTGTAGAGCAAAAAAAATCAAAATCAAAATTTATTGCCATAAAAAACAAAGTACAGTTTCGTCGTACAAAAATTCATCAGCATAGTAAATTATTATAATTAAGAAAATAATATAAATTTTCACAACTCAACACTTTGCCATGGCACCACCAGCAAAAGTAAAACTTGCTCGCTGGTGGGAGTCTTTATTCCAACCCTAATAAATAGGTACTCATTTAGTTGATCTAATGTATACAAGATGAAAAACTAAACACTTCAAGAACAATACCAGAGTAAAAAATGAAAAAATATATGGAGAAAATCAAGAATGAGAAAAATACAAGAGTAAAGGAGAGATCAAAAGAATATAGATTAATATCAAGAGAAATTTTTTGAACATACTTGTTACTTAATGTTAATTCAAATCACTTCAGAGCACTTCACCTGTTTCGTGGGCACGAGCCGCCAGAGCTTTTTAGTTTCTATAAAGTCACCAAAAATCAAACGAATCACATGATTTTTTCTACTTTTGTTCTAGAATAATAATAATAATTATTATTATTTTGTTCTAGAATGTACGGTGTGGTGGCCCACCAGAACTATGGCCGGCAGGAGCGGCAGCGTGCCGGCGCTCACCAGGCCACGAGTGGCCCGAGTGGACAGGCCACCAGTGGCCCCAGTGGCCACCAGGACGGCCACAACAGTGGCGGCCATCACGGCGGCGGCCACCAGTCGCGCCATCACCATCACAGGCATCCCATCACTCGACGCTTCCTCAACTACATCAGGCGTCGGTTACATCCTGAACCAGGTTAGATCACTAACAAATATTATTTTAAAAATATTTCTGTTTCATGTCCTTAAATCCTATAATTTCTGAAATTTGGGTGTGTTCTAGACTCGAATGTTACTGAACATTCCTCCTTCAGTATTCGATTCTGTTAAATATTGAATAATTCAAAATACCGCTTCACAATAAGGTATCCAATTTCTATTATTTCGAAGTTGGAAAATTTAATTTTTATAATATTTCGCTCATTATCATATTTCAACAATCATTAAAGCTACAAACTCCTAACCAGTTTCATTCTATTTCTCAGCTAATTCTACATAAGAATTGAGCACTATAGTTTTTTCATAAACTTTAAAAGTTTCAAATGTGTTTCATCTGATGTATTGTTCGAGATTTTGCTGTGAATCTATTTCAAAATTTGGATTTTAGTGTGAAAAATATCATTTATTCTATCTTTAATATATTTGTATAAATTGTAAGAGGAAGAGTTTTGGGCTTTGCCTCTTGTACATTTCTTTGTATTATTACTCAATAAAGATGATTATGATTATGATTACAAAGCCGCCAAAAAGTTCACAATTGAGAGAAAAATGTGAAAAGCATTAGCGGCTTTTTGAGTAACTGAAGACTTTCGGTCAGCTTGAAAATGATATTTAGACATGTTTCTTACTCAGGAACAATCCTCCAGAATATTGGTTGGGATATTTGATACACTTTCTATAATTATTATTTAGTGAATTCAGCAACTTTAATTTATTTCTACTTTTTCAAGTAGGCCTACCTCAATAATGACACTAAGTGACGAAGTTTCTCCTTTTGTGATGGTTTACTTACAACCAATAATTTCATAAGTATGAAAAGCAATACATATGCTTATGTTATTAGTGCTTGAATAATAAGCAAATTTCATATTTCTTGAGCGTAGAAAAACGCTTGCACTAAAGGGGGCTTAATTTCATTATTATGTTAGCGTATGGCTTATTATAAAGTAGATAGTCTGTTCAAGTGAAGAAGACCTTCCTGACAGGATGAGAAAATGACTTCTGCTCGGTCAATATTGGTTCAAAAATTATCAATTTGATCTCAAATCGTAGAAAACATTCTGATCTACAATTTGAGACCAAATTTATAATTTTTGAACCAATATTGACCGAGCTGGAGTCATTTTCCCACCTTGCCAGAGCGTCTCCTCTGCTTTGACAGACTATAGTTCCAAAGCAGCTCCACTACCGACATTAGAAAATAGTGATAGTTCTTGATTTTATACACAGTGTTCAACATTTTTGTGAAGTTATTCTGATTTTGAAGAGCCAAAAACACGGAGAAGAACACTAGAAGCACTTATTCACGATAGAAGATTATTATATTTTGAAAGAATGTCATGTTATAGAAATTACTATAGTCCATTCACGATGGCTTGAGACGAGATAAACAAAAGCTCTGCATGTGTGTGTGCGCGACTGGGGTGGCTTCGTTTTAGCCACGACATAAACAAGTCACAGAAATGCCGAAATCCCGAATTTTGTTGTAGGCAATTCAGAATAAGTATCTTCAAGTAATCTTTTTTATAGATACACATTGGGAAATTGCTTGTTTCGGTTTTCTCTCGACTGCATGAATCTAAAATGAACAAACAATTATAATAAAAGTTTTTGTGTCAATGCTTTGGTTACAGTCTCGACAACAAAATTCGGGATTTTGGCATTGCTGTGACTTGTTTATGTTATGGCCAAAACGAAGCCACCCCAGTCGCACACACACACATGCAGAGCTTTTGTTTATCTCGTCTCAAGCCATCGTGAATGGACCATAGAAGCATCAAGCCTGCAACATTATACAATTTTCTGATCAAAACTTTAAAGTAATTGGAAACAAAGTACCCTTTTTTAATATTTTTATTTTAAGCCACATGTCTCAGCGTTCTTGAGCCATTTTCCGGTTTAACAACATATTGTCTTTTCATTTAACAATGAATCATTAATGTAGTTCATGAATTGCTCTTACAGAAGTAATACATATTCAATATGAAAGTGGTTCATGATTTGATGACTTGATGTTGATAAAGCAATATTTCCATGTAATATGAAGTCAAGCTCTTCAGCCTGATTCTGACACACAATTTTCATTTCTGCAAGCGAATATAGTCTGTCCAAGCAAAGAAGACATTCTGGCAAGATGAGAAAATGACTCCAGCCCGGTCAATATTGGCTCAAAAGTTACCAATTTTGTCTCAACTTGTAGAGCAGAATGTTTCCTACAATTTGAGACCAGATTAATAATTTTCGAACCGATATTGACCGAGCTAGAGTCATTTTTCCACCTTACCAGAATGTCGTCTTCTCTTGGACAGACTATAGTTGGCTTCCAGCAATATTGTTCTCATAGGATGCGTACGGTACCGAAGGTACAACAATGTTTGCAAATAACTTGAAATGCCGCAATTCCTGTGTTCCACGCTCGTATATTGTTTACCTAGTGATTCATATTATATGTAATATCTCTTTGGAGCTGGATATTTGCGAATGGAATACGTATTATAACGAATGTGGTAGTATGATGAAACACATAATAATAACCTATTGAGAGTGGTGCATTCAAGAGATGAAGATGTCACTGAAGTTGATATTCTTGAATCAGCTGTAGATCAAACACAATGAAATAAATGGAAGTGAGCATACATGATTTAAACTTTATTCTCAACTTCAATAATAATCTATGAATGCTTATTATGTTGTATTTGTGTTGAAAATATCGGAGAAGTTTGGAGTGGCATAAGGCGGTATTTTGGGAAATACCGAACATTTGGTATTTGGCGAACAGTTTTGCTTGCTATTTCCCAACTAACGAACACACATCTCCACACATGCGTGGTTTTCCGAGCACGTATTCGTACTAGGAATAGCGAATCGTCAACCGAATAGGTGACATTTTCAAGGACAATAAAATCAAAAATCAAAATCAAAATTTCATTTTTCAAAAATCCAAAACTACGGTAATAATTTCAACTTTAATCTTGGCAATGATTGAGTATTAATGTTTGTAGGAATTTTTAAAACATTTGAAGAATCAAGATTATAATTCAGTTACCTGAAACGGACTGGACATTCACTAGTTTTCAATATAATATTTGAATTTAATTTAATTCAATTTCATAGTATCGAAATTTATTATATCACTTGAAAATCATCCACAGACTGTAATTCAATATTTATCTCATCTAAAAAAATTATGTATTAAATTAACACGTAAGAAACTTTTCCTCAATTTACTTAACCTCAATCTACATGCAACAACAAACAACAAAATCAGCCGAACATGAAGGCGAATGTGTGGATGGGCAAAAAGTTCGCTATTTGCCGAACATTCGTCCACTTTGATGTGTCCAAAAGACCGACAATGGACGGAACACACAAACATTCGTGTTCGCTATTTCCCAAATAGCGAACACTCCGCTCCACAGTAGTCGTGATTCGGCGACTAGGTGTTCGGTGTTTGCCGAATAGCGCATGTATGGAGCTGGCTTTAGTCGTGATTCGGCGACTAGGTGTTCGGTGTTTGCCGAATAGCGCATGTATGGAGCTTAACATACTGAAATTTCAATGATCTATCATTTCAACACATTTAAAGTTTGAACATCAAATTCAATTATTCAACCTACTAATGATAAAATACGAGCTTGATTCTGAGTATCTGTACGTATAACTCATCTTTCAGATAATATAGAAGAATGAACGTTTGCAAAAATACTTGTATTTTGATTATACAAAGGATTCTTTCTGATATAGGCCTACTTCTGTTGAGGGATTGAATTTTATCAATAAATATATATTTCAGTTAAACATAATTAAATTCCATAATTTGGTTGCAATGACACACATAAATATGAACGATAACATATCCATGACCCCATGTCATATGTATATCTATGTAGACCCCATGTTTCGTGATTCAAAGAGTCTTAACAAGGGTTCCAACAACACAGACTAAAGCTTACAACAAGACTTACCGTAAGTTGATGTTAGTGATAACCTTTTAGTGTTTCATAGAACAATCCCAAAATTATGATCCTGCGAGATTATTCTTCCACATCAATATAACTTGGATCATACCCCGGGCCTGTCCAGTATATTTTATGGATGCTGTTAAACACTGGAGGACCTAACTCACACAAGATTTCCAGAATTTATAGATGCCATAATAATGTAATATGTTGTATCTAGCCTTTTTTCTCGCATTTCAAGCCTTTCAAACTCTTATATACAGGGTGTTGCAGTGGGAATGTGCAATACTTCTCAGGCTGATTCCTTACAACAAGTAGACAAAAAAGTTCCATGGGACAAACCCCAAGTTACCGGGATAACCATGGCGGAAAATTGAGATTTAAAAAAAAATTAATTTTTCTAATTTTTGAGAGGCTTTACTCAAGTTCTAAAATTATCAATTCCCATCTAAAATTATCTGATTAATTCAATGGAACCAGTTCGAAGTTTGTAACTTCAACGGTTATTGAGATAATGAGAAAAATATGCTAAAAACGCAATTTTTCAACAATCAAGGGTTATAACAGCTGGATAAGGAATAATAGATTTGTATTTGTGGATTTTTATTTATGAAATTAGGAAAGAGTCAGATTCTAAAGAGGATGTTGAATAATGGTGATTGTGTAAATCTCACTCAAAACTCAGAAATAGCCATCAACGATTAAAAATCGCAAAATTGCTACTAAACACAAATTTCCCACTTGTGCTATGTTTTTCCCATTTTGCAATTTTTAGAAGCCTTTAAAAATTAGAAAAAAATCATATTTTTTTTTCAAGATCTCAATTTTCCGTCATTGTTATCCGTTTTTGAGGGTTTGTCCTATGGAACTTTTTTGTCTACTTGGTGTAAGGAATCTAAAGTATTGCACATTCCTTCTGAAACATTTCTGTATAAAACATGCCCCTTTACGAGAAAGAGAACGTTCAATCCTTTTTATTGTATCACGTGCATCACTTGTAAACTTCCATGTAACAGGACCCTGAACCAGAAAGTGAAAATTTCAATGCTAAATGTGTCACATGTGCTCCTACCACTTTTCCCCAATATGAGAAGAAAATCTCATGAGGGTGTTGAGTGCAATCATGACGCCATAACATTAATTTATAGCGAGGTTCAAAATTGCCGCCGTTGGCTTTAACGATGGGGCGAATGTCATCCGCAGAAGAAATTTTTATGAAATGTGATCGCCGTAATGAAGCCCGGCAGAGCACTTACGTGAGAACGTACAGTCGGCAGACGCTCTGCAGAGCAGGGGAATAGAAGCTTAGCGGAGCACATAACACTTGGGATGTATTTTACACTGGAAAGACCATTTTCAAAATCGACGGCTTATCATACACATCCTCATGGGAGTTGGATTATACACGAAATTTGAAGGATAAACAAATATCCTACAAGATAATGAAGAACTTTTTCTGAATTTAAGATATTTATTTTGTAGATTACGGAATGTTTTGGCATGAATAAATTCTTCATCATTGCAGTTGACAATAATTATAGTAATATTATAGTATTTTTGATTTATCATGAAACATAGACTTTATATTATCACATAGACTAATATATATTATGTATGAAATAATTGAAAAAAATGAGAAACAAATACCCTTTACAAAATTTTTAAATTCTTAATGCACAAACATGTATCGGGACATTCAGCCCATTATAAATGTTGATAATGGGCTGAATGTCACGAAACATGTTTGTGCATTAATAATTTTAAAGTTTTTAAAAGGGTATTTGATTCTCATTTTATTTTTCAATATTATATGTATTATACATAGACTAATATAGCTAGCTGATTCGATTACTGTAAAAATATTCATTATCATCTCTACAAAAATGGGATTTTTCTGTTTCTACAGTATATTAAATGGCTGAGTTCAGACATTTAGATGTCTCTCCTTGAACTGTTATAACTAATTTGTTCACAGTCTTGAGATAATGAGATATGGTTTTAATTTCACCTCTAGGGAATTAAACGAGTATTACAACAGTACTGTTGAACAATATAATTATATTATAGTGCTTTATTAATGAATAACGCCGAAGTTCAGATGTAAGAGTTACATTAATGGAGAACAGAAGGTGAGATAACTAAAAGGAGGACTACAAGACCGTATAGAAACTGAGATTATGAGAGATCGTACCCTCGATAGAGCCTTTGCAGAGCAGGGAGGACTATAGTAGCTCAACAAACATTACGCAGAGCTGTCAAGAAGAACAGAAATGTATCAAACAATAACTATAACAACACTTATCACATGTCATTCATGCGCATCTGGCGGCTCGTGTCCACGAAACAGGAGAAGTGCTATACAGTAAAAAATACGGGCCCTTCACCTGTTTCGTGGGTACTACTAGAAATTACTTCCTCTGCTTCAACTCATCCATCATAATGAATTGATCAATTGAAAACCCACGATATGAAGCAAGCCAAGAAACGCCCCTCTTAAATTTAATTCTATTGTTGGCTGACATCCACCTTACACTCTGTGGACCAATCACAAGCCAGTTTCCGATAACAACTTCTCTCCAATATTTTCACAGAATTGTTGTAGTTTTTCAAACTCTTTTCTCGGTAAAAGGTGGGAAAATATACGATCATGAATATATTCATCGTTAAAAAAATTGAATTAATGAGTATATTAGATTGAAGTGCAAAATCGTATTTTCATCTCATACAGCATAAAACTAATGAAGTCTAGTACTGGTCTGAGTTACACAATGAGAGTAAAACTGAGTCTAAATTCTATGAATAAATTCTTCAAACTAATACCAACTTGATAGAAGTTTACCAGCCTGAATACATAAATAGATATTATATAAGCACAAGATCTTCAATAGGAAATCAGCATAATTTTCTAAAAATGATACGTCATCCATAATTTTCTTGCTAGCAGCCATTTTCTAGCACAGAGCTCACGAAACACTGTCAACCAATAAGAAAAGAGGTGGGGCTGGCAGGCGTGTCCAAGTCAAATCTGAAACATCACCCGTCAACTGCTGCCATCTATTTGGGAACTTTTCTAACCGATGTTTTCGGCCATTTTGATTGTAGGCGGAGCTTGAAGGCGTGTCCAATGGGAGTCGAAGCAAGTAACCCTATTGATACTGCCATTTGCTGGCTGAATTCGGAGATATTTCGAATGTTATACAAGAAAGTTGGGTAGAGCAGTGAAATTGGCTGAAATCTTCAATTTGCTTGTTATTGAGTTTCCGATTTTTTGATGAAATATCTTCATTTCCAGTGGAATTAAATATTTATGATGATTCCTGAAATTTTTCTGTTGAAAATTTATTACCCTTTTATGTGCTTTCAAGCGAACTAGTAAAACAAATTAATCAATAATTAAAAATTTAATATTTAAATGATTAAGTACGATCATTGTGACAGTTTTCTCTATTTAGAGAGCCTTTAATTATTTTTCATTAATTCCTGTAGACTTTTACTTAATTATCATGCATCCAATACATAAAAATACGATACATTACATTGGGATACATTAAAGTAAGCAAGTCCCTATAATACTTTTTGCCACACCACATGCAACATTGGGATTGCTTATGAGAAAAATGTGAACATGCAAAGCAACTAGAATCAATAATGTTAGGCGTTGAATATATTATATATTATAATATGTTGGATTGCATTCGTCTGGTAATAGCGGAGAGGGGGGGGGCGCCTGCCAGAATCTTGTACAGGGCGCCAAAAAACCACGCGAGGGATCTGTTGAAGCACAAAACACTTGGAATCGTCCGTACACTCGAGAGACGTGTGTGAGATTACAGTAACGCATCACATCTATTGAAGCAATATCAACAGGAGGAGGTAGATCATCACGTAAACTCAACAGAGCCTCTGCAGACCCTTCACAGATCAAATTGAAAAAAATTCAGTCTCCTAGCACAGCACTTGAAGGTGAACTGTTCCATTTTCTCAGTGCCAAACTGAAGGAGTTTGTCAATGGCAGTGCTTGATTGATCGTTTCACGGTGATTTGAAAAAGTGGCTGTCTTCCAAGGTTGATAGATATAGGTTTCAGACTGCTCTAGCTCTATACGATATCATAATCATTGTGACAAATAATCGATCATTTTTACTTCACATTTGAGATGCTTCTAACTTTCGTTCAATCGATCGATTGAGGCGAATGAATGATCTCGAACTGGGACATTTGCGTGACCTAATTTGTGTTGTTTTATTTAGAAAATTTTTATGGAAACGTTCATAATTTTGTAGTTATCATCTCCGAAAAGCGAGTGAACTCAACAGGCGTGAAATGTAAATTTTAAAAAATCAATGAATCAAATCACAGCTCTGTACAATTACTATTGATCTAAACGGGATTGAAATGGTACAAAAGTTTACCTTGTAAACCTTCTTGAGCCACGGTTACACTACAGTGACTATATAAGAGTTGCCATATATCACTATATAAGAGTTGTTTTATGACTATATAAGAATCATACAGGTATATAGTCACTGTAGGTTACACCATACCAAACAAGCAGTCACGGTTGCGAATCATGTATTTGAATTGTATGGGAAATTCGCATTCGTTACTGCTCGTGCCCTGTAGATGTAACAGCAATAGCCTCAAAATGGGCTTTAGTTTACCAATATTCCATCATTTTCTTCAATAATTGAGATTTTTTCAATATATTTGGGTAGCAAATCCGTTATCCTTTACAAATTTGAAGGAATATGATATTCGATACAATCAAGATTCAAGAAATGAATTAGCTACTGATTCTTTATATTTCAGAGATTTTTCTTTTCACAAATACAAAAAGTTAAGACAATATGGTATTTCAAATAAACTTTGTGGATCTGACAACATTTGTTTTCTCTCACCCAAACTTAGAAATAGATGGATAAATCTGTGGCTGTACTATCTTTAATGTTCACTTTGAAGTTAAGGGCTACTCTTAATGTATAATGAAAATTGAAAGAGTGCTATTGAAAAGGTTTCAATGTTTATTATAGCGGTAATGAGCTGGGAAACATTGATGATATGTAGTTTCAAGTTAGTTCTCGACTTGTGGGAAGCTACCAGCCGATAACGAATCCAATTGAAATCATTGAAGCATCACGAATAAAATTGGTGTGATATTTTTTAAAGAAATCTTCCAACAACTTCACCTGAGAAGACCGAGATTACGAGACTGGAAGGTCATCCCGCAAGGTTTCAAAAGTTTCAAAAAATCATTCTCAATTTCTCATAAGTTAGTTTCCTGACAAATTTGATCGGAAATATTCCACTCATATCCACAATGTTCGACGGTGAGAGCCAAACCGATAAGTTGAAAAAGTTTTCAATAAGTTGAACTTTACTCTACTTCTCTCTACTTTACTTCACTTGTTCGCACGTGAGAAAATTAAAGTTTCAGACGCATCTGCGAAGTTTTCAAGCTACCAAACCGTGATTTTTCATTGCTTATTTAGGATCCTTTCAGCACAAACTTCCATGGATATTCTCATCCTGACCAGGAAAAGTTCTTGTTTCAAATTCTCTTATACTGGGGAAACTGCAACTAGAACATATATAGGATTATATGAGCTATAGATATTCCCTTAATCTCAGGGCTCTCATCTCTGTTTTTTTTCATAAAGGTTAATACTTTGATAATTATTTAAAATAAAAGAGCTATAGATGCTTTGAAGTGCATGTAAGAGAGATTTTGGTATGGAAATAATTAAATTTTGGTGGGAAATAACAACCTGTGGGTATGAGGGATTCGAATATTAGCAATCAAATGTTTAATCAATGGATTAGAATATAATTGAATGAGAGGAATATAAGAAAAAGTAATGTTTTTTTCTGAAATAGGTAACTATGAAATTATAATTATTCCTGTTTAGCCTAAATTTTACATCTTAATTTTAGACTTTATCATGGAAAATTGCAGAAAACGTTGGTTTTATTTTAGAGTGATTACTTTTAAAAAAAGAGAATACTCGTTGAAGATTCTATTCTAAAGAGCGAAACTTCATTCAATAATCCAGAACAAAGGTGTTCATAAAACCACTCCAATAACACTAAAAAAACTTACTGTTTTACTTGAAACTCACAGTTTTTTTCTTTACACATAAAACAAAAACACAACGCAGATGAGGATTACTCCTGAATCCTTCTTACTTCAGGTATTTCTCTCTTTGTATACTCCCCTATCTAGAATTATTACTATTTCTCTGTTTCTTTTCATTATTCTTATTCTCTCTTCAAGGATCACTCTCCCTTTATTCCTTTCTCTCTCTGACCCTCTCTCTCGCTCCAAACATAACTCCTCCTATATACCCCCTCTTTCTTCAATTATCATACTCTCTATATTATCTCTTTTTTGTCTCTCTTGTCTCGTCATCCATTACTCTAACGGGAGGAATTGCAACTGACCCGGTGTTCCATCTCTAGAATATTTCAGTGGAGTTTTTTCAAGTTCTCATCCCTATTCATATAATTGAGTTATCCTGGAGGCCATCTTGTAGCTCCCACCCTGAATGGGATTAGAACAGTTCTATTCTGTTGAACAATAAAAACTGTTTTTCCAGCTTGATTCGAGACTTAGTTTGTGAATACTGTACTAACACAGTAGCTAGAACGATCTAGCTCACTTTTGTAAAATATTTTTGTGAAGTGAATAATCAGTTTAAATTTTGGAAAAGACTTAAAATTGCGGACCCTGAATCATCTAGATCTATACAGAGTGTTTCAGGAGGAATGTGCAATACTTCTCAGGCTGATTCCTCACACCAAGTAGACAAAAAAGTTACATAGGACCACACCCCAAAACCGCTTTGTTACCGAGATAACAATGGCGGAAAATTGAGATTTTTCAAAATATATTAATTTTTAAAATTTTTCAGAGGCTCTAAAATAATAAATTCCTATGTAAAATTAGCTGGAGAATTCAATGAAACCAGTTCCAAGTTTCTAACTTTAACGGTTATTGAGATAATTGGGAAAATATGCAAAAAACACCATTTTTCAACAATAAGGGTTATAACTGGATAACGAATCATAAAATTGTATTTTTTATCAATGGAAGTTGAAGAGAGTCGGATTCTGAAGAAAAAGTTGAATGGCGGCGATTGTGTAAATCTTACCCAAATCTCAGAAATTGCGATCAAAAATCGCAAAATCGCTACTAAACACAAATTTATCACTTGTGCTATGTTTTGTCAATTTAGCAAAAGTGATAAATTTTTTTGCGATTTTTGATCGCAATTTCTGAGATTTGGGTAAGATTTACAATCGCCGCCACCGTTCAACGTTTTCTTTAGAATCCGACTCTCTTCAACTTCCATTGATAAAAAAATACAATTTCATGATTCCTTATCCAGTTATTACCGTTATTGTTGAAAAATGGCGTTTTCAAGCATATTTTTTCCCAATTATCTCAATTACCGTTAAAGTTACAAACTTGGAACTTGTTGCATTGAATTCCTCAGCTAATTTTACATAGGAATAGATAATTTTAGAACTTCACTTGAGCCTCTAAAAATTAGGAAAATTAATATATTAAAAAAATCAATTAAAAAATTAAAAAATCTCAATTCTCCGCCATTGTTATCTCGGCAACAAAGCGTTTTTGGGGGATGGTCCTATGGAACTTTTTGTCTACTTGGTGTGAGGAATCAGCCTAAGAAGTATTGCGCATTCCTCCTGAAACACCCTGTATAGTTGAGGATATAATAGCGGAGGAAAATGTAGTTGTACACACCTCTTCACATAATTATAGAATAGCAATGGTAATAGAGGTAATAGGATATTTTATTATATTTCTACTTTTATATTCTATACATTTTTGCCTACTCCTACTCCACATATTTTATCTGTTATTATCTCTCAAAATTTTTTAATTTAATTCTGAATGCGAATGTGAATGTTAATATAATTTGATTATGTGAATGCATCTTTCAATGAATGAATGAAATAAATTATAAAGATTGATGATTCAGTCACTATAGGCTAAGATAAGAAGATATTCAACTATTTGGGATTCGATTGAATTTTATATTTTGATATCTTCCGCATTCTAGACTCCATGTTTCAGCGCAATAGCTGATGGAGTAGTTATAGTGAAGCCCAATATGTAGATTGATAGTGGTTATAAAACTGATAAATGATAATCAAAATCAAATAGGCCTACCCTTTCTTAAAAGCGTTAGAAGTATTATTCGACAAATAATGTAAAAATACTTCAAATTACAAAAATAAAATTTTATAATAATATAAATTGAAATAACATAAAAATACTCTATTCTACAAATAATGTGAAATAATACTTCTAAAGTTTTTCAAAAAGGGTATTTGATTTTTATTTTATTTATCAATTATTTGAATAGCACTAAGTTCAAAGTTTAATGAGAACCAAAATATGTATATTGCTATCGTGATGGGGAGCTCACCATAAGGGTAGGGTCTACCAGTGGCGATTCATTCCTTGGGAAAAGGTGAAGTGTTGTACAGTACCTATAAGATACAGGCACTTCACCAGTGGGTTCAACTCGCCTTGGTTACATTTCAATTTCCGTAGGCAGTCCAGCATGGCAGTTTCCAAGCAGACACACCACACAATGGGACTAATCTTTGAGTTATAGGCTATTACAAACTGTCATAATTCATTGTATGCTTTCTAGATGTAATTTAACAATAATTATTAATGAAATAATCAATCAAACCAAGTGCTTATTATAATTATCTCATGCCGGGTTTTTCCAAGCACACTCAAATTTGAGGGACCCTCAAGTTTACTACGCTTTACTACATTTCTTATACTTATCATAGAAAATGTGCTGTTTTGTTCAAAATGTACATTATGTTCAAAATGTGCATAGAAATTTTCATAAAAATGTGCTGTTCATCAACTATCATAGAAAATGTGCTGTTTTGTTCAAAATGTACATTTTGTTCAAAACGTGCACAGAAATTTTCATCAAAATGTGCTGTTCATCAACTATCATAGAAAATGTGCTGTTTTGTTCAAAATGTACATTTTGTTCAAAACGCGCACAGAAATTTTCATCAAAATGTGCTGTTCATCAACTATCATAGAAAATGTGCTGTTTTGTTCAAAATGTACATTTTGTTCAAAACGTGCACAGAAATTTTCATCAAAATGTGCTGTTCATCAACTTTGAGTGTGCTTGGAAAAACCCGGCATTAGTATTTTATAAGTAGGAAAAATGGTTAGTATTTCCATTGGAATCCACCTACATACTACACATACTACATACACATAGTTTGTACATACTACATAGTTTGATGAAAGTTACCATAATAGTTAGGACTTTAGGACGTTTAGGACTTAGGAATCGTGCAATGTGTTTAAAGGTACCAGTACCAGTACCACCCTCACTACTCTGTATTTTTGTTGGCGAGGAAATCACCAGAATATTCAAGAATTGAACAATGCTTAGGCACCGGTAATAGAACCAGCCCTGATTACGATAAGACGCCGTTAAAGTATAGAAGAAGACGACTAGGTCTGTATAGTCTGTCCAAGCAAAGAAGACATTCTGGCAAGATGAGAATATTGCTTCAGCTCGGTCAATATCGGTTCAAAAATTGTAAACTCAATCTCAAATTGTGGGAAATATTCTGATCGACAAATTTAGATCTAATTTATTATTTTTGGATAAATATTGACCGAACTGGAGACACGTTTCCATCTTACCAGAATGTCTTCTTTGTTTGGACCGATTATAGAGGCAACGAGTTTGAATCCTCTTTGCGCCGGGATTAAAAGATTAGAGCTCTGCGTCGCAACGCATCTGATCTGCATTCAGCGCCCGAATTAATTCCAAGTAATCGATGTAACTTCCAATTATAAGTAACACCTTCAAGAAAAGAGATACATTGTAATCCGTGTCGGAAATTACATTAAAATTTGGAGTAACGCAATCATACCGCAACACGGATTCGCTAATCTTACGACGGTAATTATGGATGGGGCCGCAGGACTAAGACAGTCTCGAAATTGCTGTAGTCAAGTTTGCGTAATTGATATAGTTCCGAAGGTATTTGGAGTACAATGGTAACAACAAACTATGTAATACTGGATGAGAAAACTATTCTGAAATGAGAAATGACGTAGGCCTACTCTACCCAATCACAGAGATGGTACAGGTGGTTCTCCTTACAAGTTTCTCACTCTAATTTGATGAAAAAAACTTTTTTCAGCTTCAATTACAGGCCCACCATCCGAAGAATGAATAGATCTATCTTTAACATATCTCTAGAATGCAATTATCATCAATGACTTATAAGAGAAACTAAAAAATTAAAAAAAAATTTCTAATAATTATTCTCACAAAAGAAATAGATTAGATAAATAAATTCTAAATTAATTTACACTCTCATTTCATTTCTCTTGTGAGAATAATTATTGGAAGTTTTTTTTCAATTATTAGTTTTTCTAATAATTATCATTGATGATAATTTATAAAATTCGACTGGGTCACTAATTTACCAATAATTAATAGTGGTGGAAATTGGATTACTGTACTTTGATTACCTTGGGGTATGCCTACTATTTTAAAAATCTTGGTTTAGTCGTGGTATTTGTTGAATCGAATCAGTTGCTGTAGATCTTTTCTACTGTAGGTACTATAGAGTGTTCAACATGAGCCCCGTCAATTATCAGTTAAGTAACGGGGCACCTAACAAATGACAAGATAACATTATCTAACAGGTGAAGAGGATACCCCTGTTGTCTTAATTTGTGTTGGCCTTTTTCAGGACTGCTATTTTTTAGATATTTTTCTAATTACGCTGGCTAAAATTAAAGAATTCTGATTATTTGAGTGTTCTCTTGTTCAATTTAAGTCAGTTTGATGATGTGAACTGTGTGGCCAGGAAATCATGGTTCGGCATCACAAATGAAGAAATGCAGAATTGACAGAATCTGCGAGCTTTTATTCCATTATTATACCTGCTAATGTTATATTAGTAGGTATATATGTTATATGTTATATGTTATATGTTATTACTATATATGTTATATTATGACTTATCTATACCTGCTAATGTGATATTTTGGATGGTATAGAGATTGATTGATTGATTGATTGATTATAATCTCCTTTGCCAGGTCTGAGGAGACCTATGGCAACATCAGAAACATGATACAGAATTCAATAATATAAAAAATTAATTAATAATAGTTATAAACAGCATAAATGTGAAATATAATAAAAGTTTCCTTTTTTTTGAGTGAGATGAAATCAGAAAATATTACACTTGAAAAGCAACAAGAGAGGCCTAAGGGCGTAACCCTCAAAATATGGAATATTATATTTCTGGCTCATTCAAAGCTATAGGTCAAGATACACATTCTGGCCAAATATCGTAACCCACAAATAAAATAAAAGAAGTTATTATTACAGTATTAGCATAATATGGTAAGGAGCTCCGAAGAAGTTCCACAACCGACATAACTACAAGTTCCCATGATCGGAAATATTGTTATAGTTCTTGTTTTTGTACACAATTTTGAAAATTCAGGTGAAGTTCTTCTCATTTTATAAAGCCAAAAACACAAAAAAAAAACAATTCTGCGAATAAACGATTTTGAATTTTGAACACTAGAATCACTAATCAACGATCGTGAATTATTTAATTTAGAATAGAATAAATATTTTTTATTATTTCTCATATACAAAAAGTACATCACTACAAGAAAAACAACAAAAATATTATTCCTGTAAACAAGACTCATTAGTTATTTATAGATAGAAGTGTTCCTATATAGTAATATTAGAATCGAATCATACTGCTATACTTGTCTTGTAAACTCTACTTGCCCGGTATATTATTTTGTGAGGAGGAAATACGTTAAAAAGAAAGCAGAAATAAATGAATGTTCCCACGTTTGCAGTTCAGAGGCGGGGCAACGTTTCTCATGAGAATTGAAATGAAAACCTGAATTTTACTCATGAGATTTGTTACAGCTGTGACGCTGAAAGGAACCTGATTTTCATTTCCTGGAAATAAATTGCTGCTCCTAAATTAAAAATGGAGCAGAGCTTCTTCCTGGTACAGAACGTGAATTATTGGAAACCCAATTAAAACAGCACCATACAGCTGAAACCAAGCAGTTAGGTTGTTTCGTCTGCTCCTTGTGCGCTTCAACAGCTGATGTTGTAAATAATCTGATTTGTCATTCAGCTAAGCCTAGATGATGTTTTTGGAAACAATAGATGCTGTACTTGAGCTGTTTGTAGGGTACATCACGTACATGAGACAGACGAAGCCGCCTAACTCTTTGCCGTGAGTACAAATTATTGTCTGTTATTATTACAAATTATTGTCAAATTATTATTAATTATAAGTATAATGTATTATCTCCTGGACCTATATTAACGGATTCCTATATCAACAGATTCAACTGATTCGATTATTTTTGTGTTCCATGACTACAGCTAGGGAAAGTAGTCCATTCTCTGATTTGTTTAGTTTATAGCATGCTGTACACGGGGACAGTACTGTCGGCCAGTTGAATATCTGTAGCAAATCACAGCTGTTGTTGTTTGACTCAATGACAAGACAAAGGCTGTGATTGGCTACAGATATTCAACTGGCCGACAGTACTGTCCCCGTGTACAGCATGCTTCAGCTACAGCCCAATAAAAAAAATATTTTGTTGCTTGATCTCCATTGCACTGGCGGCTCGTGTCCACGAAACAGATGAAGTGCTGTACAGTAAAAGAAACGGGCACTTCACCTGTTTCGTGGGCACGAGCCGCCAGTGCTCCATTGTATGTCTTGTATTATTATTTGTCTAGTATCATTGTATGTCTTGATTATCTTAGGGACTCAGGGTTAATACGAAAACAATAAAGATACATCTTTTCATTGTTCTGATAAGACAGTTGTGAGGATCCAATCACCTTTGCAGGAAGAGAGTATCATTTTTTCATGAAATGCATCTTTGGTTTAATCTGTTCTCAAATATCTCTCACAAAAAGGAACATTATTGAAATGATTGCTCCATTAACTTGAGTGTAGTCGAAATGAAATAACCGCTTTCATTTTATTTCCAGGAGGAGGAATGTTGAAAACTCTTTGAAGAGACCATAACAGGTAGCCTACTCAAGAAGATATAATCTGTCCATGCAAAGAACAAATTCTGACAAGATGGGAAAATGACTCCAGCTCCGTCAATATCGGTTCAAGAATTATAAATGTGGTCTCAATTTGTAGGAAATATAATCGTCTACAATTTCAGAACAAATTCATAGTTTTTGAACCAATATTGACCGAGCTGGAGTAATTTTCCCATCTTGCCAGAATGTCTTCTTTGCTTGGACAGACTATAATCACTTAGAGGACTTTAGCTCTTCTCGATTTTCAGAACGTCTAGCAGAGGTCAATCTTGGAGTATCTGAAGTGTTGGAGTAATCTTGAAGTACTCTTAGTAGAGAGTAATCACTCAAAGAAAAAGAAAATAATAATTCTAAAGGAATGGAGTAATCACTTACACTTCTTGTTAGAAGAGAGCAATCACTTTCTAATCAAGAGTCATCTTATAAGTGTTAGTAATAATTTCAAATAAAATAATGGGAATGGGAACTAAGGTAACTATTATTTGGAATAAGGAAAACATTAGTAGGCATTATAGTAGGCTGAACTCGAGTGAATGAGTGACTTTTTTGCATTATAAATTTGGATTGCATTATTAAATATGAAATTTAGTAGAACCAGGATTAAACTAACAGGATTTTATAATAATAGAACCATTATAATCATACCTAATATTAACGTGTTATGAGATCTACAGGAATTGATAATAATGATGAAACCAGTATCATGATAATCTTGATCCAGTACATAGTCATAATTCTAATGATCTCTTTCAAGAAACTCATAGGAATGTTCACTTTGTAGTGTAATGTATATCGGATTATGCTTGAACAAAGGTCCCTATTTACATAGCTTGTGTTATCCCCAAAATTTATAGCCTGATACAGGCTCCCAGGGGAGAGTTTGAAGCAGCATCTGGTGTAGAATGCTGTAGTCAGCACATTTCATGAGATGCAAGTGACAGCGTAAATTCGCTGCAAACTTTATCATCGTATAGTATGTCCAAGCGAAGAAGATATTCTGGCAAGATGAGAAAATGACTACAGCTCGGTCAATATTAGTTCAAAAATTATAAATTTGTTCTAAAATTGTAGATCAGAATGTTTCCTACAATTTGAGACCAAATTTATAATTTTTGAACTGAAATTGGGCGAGCTGAAGTCATTTTCCCGTTTTGCCAGAATGTCTTCTTTGCTTGGACAGACTATATAATAAACACCCCTGAGCGCCACGTGTAGCCAGTACATAGTTCACAGTCTTATCTAGCAAGAATTCTTGGAAGAGCTTGTGAAATTTCATGCAGTCAAGAGCTTGCAGTTAAAGTTTAGAGACTATTCTTGTCAACAATAGGCTACCTCGTCTCACAGGTATGAAACAAACATATTTGGGAGGTACAAGTTCTCAACTCATATACTGCCAAAAACGTCTTATAGCACCAATGTGACCAACACGGAGAAATTGGAAGAAATAATATCATTGGAGGTATTAAAAATTATAGAAATTGAGAAAGAAATATAAGAAATTGGAGAAATAATATCATTGAGGCAAGATACTGTATAATTTTTATTCTTATTACTATAATCTTCATACTAGTTACCTTATTAAAAACTGATATTTTTTCTTGTTATTGGAAAATCGTGGCCATGTTTGAACGGATGATGTAGTTCTATTATCCTGCTTCGAAAAATTGATAATTTTTTATGTTCACTATGATAAAAATCAATCCTCCGAGATAAATAATGAATGAGTGTTCAGATCGTTCCTGATCAATTTCAGGGCCTCTGACATGACTGCTTGATATCCTCCGAAGTATTATATATTATATGGCTGAAAAGAGTAATCATAGGAAAAATCTTCCAAATGTTGAGTGAAGAAAGTGATGTTTCTAGTTCATGAACCGGGAAATTGTCTAAAATTGAGTTAATAAAATTCGAATTAATCATGTAAAGTTTTAGCTCAGATAGAGAATAAATAATTTTGGCTTTATCCAGTTCAAATTAGAGAGAATAAAACCAATTAATTTTCATTCTCTACTTTATTATTCTAGTACAGATGATGGAATATGAAATTAGAGTTAAAACTTTATTGAAATATGAAACTATAATATTTCTAATTATTTTACCGTAAAATTGTTACAGTATAGGAGACATATTTGGGGAAACCCGTTGTCTTCATCATGGAATAAAATCAATTTGATCATATCGTTTACTAAAATCAACAACTGACGCCAAAATTTAAGGCAGTTTCGTTTAGTGCTTGTGCGCTGTACAAGTACAACACACTTGCGGCTCGTGCCCACGGAACAGGTGAAGTGCTGTACAGTAGAAGATACGGACACTTCACCTGTTTCATGGGTACGAACCGCCAGTGGTACAAGATCCCTTGTAATGTGATCGCATTACAGATCAAAGTAATGTTATCAATAAGAGTTGTTATTTAGCTATGCCAAGATGATGTTTCTTAAATCAAAAGTGACAATAGCGATGCTTCGCATCAGCTGTAGGTATGTTAGATCACGTACAAGAGACAGACGAAATCGCCTAACCTTTTCGCGTCAGTTATATCCGTGGACTGTACTATTTCTGGCAGTAGGCTACTGACGCAACAAACTAGTGAACTTTATCCCCTACAAAGCTATCAGCACCACCTAGCGGCAGAAACGCGATCTAAGACGCTCGGTTTTGTAACAGGTATAATCTAATCTCTCCTTCATTTACTTCTTGAAAGCTTAGACTCCTACAAGTTATAATAGAGGATATTGAAAATTTATTGTAGCCCCTGATCATTTTCATCTTCAAGATTCGAGTTCCCAGCGAAAGATCTTCGAAACCAGAGATAATTTTTTAGTTCTGGAGCTCAACGTTGTACTGCGTTTGGCACTAACTACCGAATTAGTTGGGAAAACGCTCGCTAGGTAGCACAGCTGTGTTGGAATTGATTTCACCCTTGAGAGGGATCAAGTTGTGCATTACAACTTCACGGAGCCGAAGTTGTGTAGCTTTCACTGATATAGCTTAGTATACCTAGTATGTCCAAGCAAAGAAGATCCTCTAACAAGATGAGGAAATGACTCCAGTTCGGTCAATATTGGTTCAAAAATTATTAATTTCGTCTAAATTGTAGGGAACATTCTAATCTTAAATTTGAGACCAAATTAATAATTTTTGAACCAGTATTGACCGAGCTGGAGTCATTTTTTCATCTTGCCAGAGGGTCTTCTTTGCTTGGACGGACTATAACAGTAATATTTTGTGTAAGTGTAATTGAGCAATCAATAATGAATCCAGCCACTTGATGTGAAATAAGCCCATTATTATTTTTTGAACCTTATCTGAAAATATCTCCCACTGGAATCCATGAACATCTGCAGCGGGGCCTAGAAGTTATAAGTGACATGTTAGAGAATTATAAAATTACTTCAATTACACCAAATTACTAAAGATAGGTAGTATAGTTTACCATTACTGAAAATGTTTTTTAGTTACCATTACTAAAAATTCTTTTCTTTTTCTATTGCATCTTGTTCCCACGAATTCATATGTTTTTTATCGAATCGCTTAATTTAATCTATTGAAATTAATAAAGAGAACACAAATCCGGACGTCAAGAATCGTGCCAAGTGAATAGGGATGTCAATCCCGGGACTGATTTCCAATCCCGGTATTTCGGGATTATTCAATATCAATCCCGGGACCGATCCCGGGATTGGCAAAAATCAGTTTCATGCATTTTTAACTGATTGTTCCTCCTCAATTACATGTTCAGTAACAGTGTGAAAAAGTGCTCATTATAGAGGGAGAGGATATTATTAAAATGGAAAAATACTTGGGAATAATATCAAATCCACACAGAGTCTTGAGAACTGCCTTACACAATTTGCACTGAGCACTTTTTCCGTCTTTGGAAGTAAGAAAATGATTCCAAACTGATGACTCATCCGAGTCTTTTTTAAGGTAGAACAAAAACCTTTCTATCCTCCATCAGAACGGGATGAAGTTCACACTTTTATCACTTTTATCAATTCTGTAAATTGAATTTATAATAATAAATAGAATACCTTTTGAAAAACTGTGTAACTTAACGCAATACCGACCGAGCAACGCTAAAGCTGAACGCTGAACCACTACTAAATGAAATTTCGTAGAGCCAACTATATTTAGGTACTTCAACTAATTATTCTACTTATGATAGAGAAAGAGAAGAGAAGAGTATTAATTGAACAGAGAGTGGATAATAAGTGCTAGTTTATTTATTATTTCTGAAGTCTTTTCAAAGTTCTGAGTGCATTTCAAGGAAATGACATCAGCACTATTACAATTATTGCGCCGTCTAGACTGGTAATTGTGGTGCTGTGTAAACAGAAACAATCGTAGAGACATAACAACCGATCAACAACGATCCTGCGAGAAATGCCAACCGATAATGCGAATTCTATTTAGCCAATTCAGAGTCCAGTTAGCTATGCAGTATAATGTATATGCAACTGTAGGCTGGGCCTGTAGAATAAGTTAGTCAAACACTTAGATTTGGAACAATAAATTATGCAAAACTCATATTCATCACCATAAATGAATTATAGATTGAATTGTTTTTGAGAAATTCTATTTACAATTTCATGTTTTCTAATCCCGAAAATCCCGGGATTGACGCTGAAAAATCCCGGGATTGTTGGGTAAAGAAAATGGACCGGGATCCCGGGATTGACATCTCTACAAGTGAAACAGGGGTCACTTAAAGTGAAATTGAAATTGAACATTGGAGACTTTGGATTGATTTGGAGCATTTTAAAGCGTACATGGGGACAGTAGTGTCGGCCAGTTGAATATCTATAGCCAATCATTTTGTTGTTTGACTCAATAACAAGACAAAGGCTGTGATTGGCTACAAATATTGGACTTTCCGACATTACTGTCCACATGTACAGCACGCCAAAGACGTCCGCATTCTTTTCAAATTCGTTACAGGGAGACAGTATCCATCAATCAAGCCACGCTTTAGCTCTGTCCACCTGTTCCCCCCCCCAGAAGAAAATTTAAATTTGACAATTCCACATTATTGTACTACTTTTGTACCCTTTTGTAACACTTTTGTACACTTTTGTACCCCAACCCTAACCGAGTTATGAGCAAAATAAAAAGGGGGGTACAGGTGGACACTCTCCTCCCCCCTACATCAGAGAGGAAATCTAACAATGCCACATTATTGTACAACTTTTGTACCCTTTTGTAACGCTTTTGTAAACTTTTGTACCCCAACCCTAACGAGTTATGAGCAAAATAAAAAGGGGGGAACAGGTGGACACTCTCCTCCCCCCTACATCAGAGAGGAAATCTAACAATGCCACATTATTGTACGACTTTTGTACCCTTTTGTAACACTTTTGTAAACTTTTGTACCCCAACCCTAACCGAGTTATGAGCAAAATAAAAAGGGGGGAACAGGTGGACACTCTCCTCCCCCCTACATCAGAGAGGAAATCTAACAATGCCACATTATTGTACGACTTTTGTACCCTTTTGTAACACTTTTGTAAACTTTTGTACCCCAACCCTAACCGAGTTATGAGCAAAATAAAAAGGGGGGAACAGGTGGACACATTTCCCCCTTTCATGATATGGGAAATCTGATAATGCCACATTTTTGTATTGAATTTTGAGCTAAATCAGGAGATGGGGTTGACACATTGTCATCCATGTTTCAGTATGAGATTTGAAATACTTTTGATGTAATCCATATTAATCATTCTATTTGATTTTTTCTATTTGAGTGTTTCTCCATAAATTATGAAAGTACAGTATTGCGTTCTAAACAAAATTAGTTAAATTGCAGAGACTAAACTTCAGATTTAACAAACAAAAATACAAAGCTAGATTTAGTAGTCAGAGTTTTAGTTTTAAAAATTGTAAATAATATCGATGTATTGCAATTTTGTTAGATTAACGCAATAATTAAATAGTTGCGTTATTATTCCCTGTAAACTTCAGCAGGCAAGTCGTCTTGAATATGTAGGCTCTCATTGATGCGTTTGTTGTCTGCTCCGAACTTGCAAATTGTAGGAATAGTAACAGATTATATCAAGAAAATGAATAATAAATAACTACACTATCCTCACAAAAGTAATCTATCAATATGAAATTCAACTGAGTTGTGGTTGATATTGTAGAAACGTTTTATAATGGAATAAACACACAAATTTTGTCGATTTTCTACTCTATTGGTACACTACCTACCATGGTTTCAATCTAATGTCACCTGTGTGGTCATGAAACCATGGTAGTGTACCAATAAATAGAGTAGAAAATCGACAAAATCTGTATGTTTTTTCATCTATCAATATGTATATTTATGAATATTTGGTATAGTAGCTACTGTATTTATAAGAGTATTAGGGTAAGAACTAAGAATATGTCAATAAGGGAGGCTTGTGATTTTTACTCTACCCTTCTACTCTATCCCTTAGATATGCAAATCATATGATATGATGTATGATATAGATGTAGAACTGTGTAACTTATATACTATGTAGCAGCCTCACCTTATTTGACATGTTCTTACCCTTATAATGCTGATTTGTGGTTCTTATCTTGACTGAATTTATTATTCGCACTAACTAGCCGACGCATCAACAAACTTGACCAAGTGAACTTGACTGAATAAATAAGTTATTGAAGCTAAAGTTGAAGTTAACTTCGAGAGTTGGAAGTTTGCATGCGAGTTCTACAGTCCATGGAGCTGTAGTTATAATAAAATGAGATAGGGGGCATGTGAAAAACTAACAGGATAAAGAATTGGAAAATACAATGGTTCATATCATTTTATCAGGTATTATTTTTGTTTAACAAAGACAGTTGCAATCATTACAAATAATTATTGATTACTAGATTGAACTCTTAATGCACTTGTTTATCATAATTTAAACATAGATGTTGCAATTATCTATTATTACCAACAATAAGAACAGGCTTATTCTAATACATTTTTTTCATCGAATTTCAGTCTTTATAAAATGAGTAGGCTATTTGGCTCCAGAGGTTTTCAAACTGTGTGTCGCGGCTCTTAGGGGCATCACGGAATCTTTTAGAATCTGAGTTTTAAAAATTCCATTATTAACAACCCCTATTGAACTTGTCTATAAGAGAAGAAATTATACAACTTATTGACATGTTTAATAACGTAATATAACGTTAAAATGGAGTTTTATATAATTATCTTCTTCACTAATTCCTGTGTTTTGGATCTTGATGTCAAAGGAGTTGGGATAATGCAGAAATGGTTACTTAATTGTGACCTACTTCAACAATATTAAACAATAAGGCTCTCCAAGAATTCAACTGAGTCACTGTTGGTATTGTAGACCGTTCCATGATGATATAATTTTTCTTCATATTCTAATACAAATTCATGGGAGTGAATAGTAAGGCTAGTGTTTTCCACTCCCACATCATTAAATTATTATGTGTTGTTTATCATTTCACAATAAATATAAAAAATTTATCAATTTAAAATTCTGGTATGAGATTCTATATCCAGTTATATTCTAATAAATGTATTTTTTTATTGCGGTGTTATATTCTTATATTAAATTGTTGATGAATTGTGATTCTAGTATATTTTCGGTAAAATCTCAATAAAAACTACATTCTCATTAACATTTGATTACGTAAAGAGAAGTCCTTGATTATTAAAAATAGAATTTATTTCATACTCTAAAATTATTTAATAATGATTACTATAGTTATGTGAATACATCACTATAATAATCATAGTTCACAATAATGTGAAACATATTATTATCATGAGAAAAGTAATCGAAATCAGTCAATTTAATCAGTCTTAATTTGCATAACTACATTACATTATTCATAGTAGGCTACTCTCAAGTGAAATCAACCTTAACATTCCTGGAAAATCCTCCATTATCAAAAATAAATAATAACCATAATATTGTGTTAATACATTATTAGAATATTTACAGTTTACAATAATGTGAAACATATATCATAGGAAATTTTCAACTCAAAGTCTGTCAAGTTTATCGTTTACATGTTTATAACTACATTACATTATTCATAGTGCTCTCAAGTAAATTATTAATTTACATGACATTTATAAATTTACATTTAAATTCATGGGAAATTTTCCATTGATAAGCATAAAAAGTAATCATAATATTGTGCTATTACATTATTGGAAAAGTCATGGTTTACAATCATGTGAAGCCAGTATCATGAATGGAGTTTTAACTCAAAGTCAGTTGAATTAATCAGTCTACATGTTTATAACTCAACAATCCAAAGTGCTTTAAAGCAAAGTCCAGATTCACATGAACATTTATTTAAA
The DNA here is from genome assembly GCA_017141385.1 of Sogatella furcifera. NCBI lineage: Eukaryota > Metazoa > Arthropoda > Insecta > Hemiptera > Delphacidae > Sogatella > Sogatella furcifera. Next base: position 3,133,424 of record CM029550.1, on the reverse strand, counting down.
TCTACAATCATGGAAATCATTCATTACTATATTGAAAATTAATAGTAATCTTGATGTTAAAGATAAGTCATAATTGATGAAAATAATAATAAAATAGAAAATTGCAGAAAAAAAATGATAGAAATAAATCATAGATCGAGCTCAATCAAGAAAGCCGTACTGAGTAGATATAATATAGAGTCAAAACAATTCATAATAATTAATTCAATTCGTAATCCTTGTACTGTTATACAGAAGTTAAGTGTAGATAATTTTCACTGATAGAAATAAGAGAAAAGAAAATGAGAGCAAGTTTCAAAGGGGTAGATTAATTTATGATTGAAGCATACTGATTTTATGGTTATAACAACTATTATCATTCTACGTGAATGATCAACAGTAGGTACACACATAGTATTTCTATTATGACTATAATAATTGTTGAAGTCAAATAGATTGTAAGACGTAGCCTTATGCACGATGATACACTCTAGCCAAATAAATCGACTTGCATAGAATTAATTAGAATAATATGAAATAAAATTTGTCTTTTAGCAATACTTTATAATTCAATTCAATTCAATTCAATTTTATTTCAATTTGAACACACATAAAGACACAATGAATAATATAATACAAAAAATAGTAAAACACAATAACAAAATAATACATTATTAACAAATTCAACAATTACTGTGGCGGGGTGTGCTTAAAAAGATGGAGGGGAAATACCTAGCCAACTATGGTTCCCCATGTAATAGGCAGGTAGAAGAATGTAAAAAAGGAAAGAAGGTAAAATAAAATAAAACTGAAAAAATAGAGAAAAGGGAAAGGTAAGCGAGTCCTCTTGATAAAAAAAATAATACTTTTTACTAATAACAAAATCAAAAGTTTCTCTTATTACTAAAGCAGACACAGAGAAAAAAAGGCAAGGCTAAAGGAATTTAGTTGCAAAAAATCAAATAGCGAAACTCTAGTTCCTACATGTCAAAAAAATAGTTACTCTTAATCCAGTTTTTTATATCTAGTTTAGTCTGTTTGCTGCATCTCGAGTTTGTGAGAAAATAATTTGGAATTTGATTTATTACTTTGGAACTTATGTAAATTAATTGTCTCCTTATACCTTCTGTAAGATTAATTAATTGTAAAGATGGATAATCATTATTCATTGTAAAAAAATTTTGAATACAAAATATAGACTACTATCTACATTGAGTAAGCCAAGTAAGTGTTCATAAATTTTTCTACTCAGTATAATGTAGTGGAGAAATAGGTGCTTGATCACCGTGCTCATTACTGGGGTTATAACATGACTGTGACACGAACTTACCATTCTCCTTCCATATCACTCTACCATCATGCTACCAAACGTTTCTGAACCCCACTTTTTCAGCCACTTGTTTTTCAGGAATAAACGTCTTTTCTGAGTCAGGTCCTCGTTGATTGATATTTGAGTTCCCGACAGCTTGCGCCTATTTGTAATAACGTGATGACGATCCTGGTATCGTACAAGTTTGACGATTACCTGTCTGGGTCGCTGCGGCGGAGTCCCATGGTGAGCAAGGGTCCTTCTGGGGGGGGGGGAACAGGTGGACAGAGCTCCACGCTTTCACCAGAGCGTACTTGAGTGAATGAGCGGTAACGAACGCGAATCTAGATTTGAAATTGTATGCAAAATTCCCATTCGATACTGCTCGCTTGCTCCTGTTCGCTCCTTCTTGCTCATGTTTGCTTCTGTTCCCTACTGTTTAATCCTGTTCGCTCATGTTTACTCCTGTTCACTCTTATTATCTTTTATTCGGTCTTGTTCGCTTCTTTTCACTTCTATCTGCTTCTATCTACTTCTGTTCGCTGTGATATGAGGCGTATCCATGGCTCCATGGATATTGAGCCGTCTATCACTGGCGGCTCGTGCCCACCAAACAGGTGTTGTGCTGTACAGTAAAAGATACGGACACTTCACCTGTTTCGTGGGTACGAGCCGCCAGTGGCTCAATTATAATCCAATGCATCGCTGGGTGTCAATGGGCTAAAGTTCACCGCATTCATTGAAGGAAGATATTCTTTCTGCTGCTTCCATACAGGTTTATTATTTGAGTACTCAGTTTTCGAGAATAATTACTCCACTGCTTCTAATTACAAGATAGGAATGAAAATCTTGGTATTGAGAAAGTGAAGGCACTTTCAAATCAATCCCTCCTCCAATTTCTAGATTGTAATTTCCTAAGATTGTATTCCCTGATTATATTAATATTGTATCAATCAATACTGTTATTGTATCTCTCCATTCAATATGGGTGACTACCGCAATATTCATTTATTTATTCATATATTGCATAGGTATACAACTATACAACAATAGTAGACTATAACTGGTTTTTGAATATTGTTTAAATTCTGCTCCAAATAAGAGTTTATGTCATCGAAGGTTTATTGTTTCAGTAATAGAATAACATGTGTTTTCTTTGAGTGGAAAACTTTGGGTAAAACAAAATTTTATACATGACCTGAAAATTTTGACATATTTGACTGAATTAGGAACAGAAGAAGTTTTGGGCAAAAGCCTGTTCTTTCTTCCCGCATCTTGTATATTAATTGTACATAGGCCTAAATGAAATAAATACTAGCCGGCATTCTCATTAAGCTAGCCTTATCCACCTATCCAGTTGAGACCTCCGATAGTATCAGCAGTATCAGTTAGTCAAACAGGCTCGTTTCGCTCGCCTACAAATTCCATTCAAATAGATGGATTTTTAAAGTTTTTTTGTATATTCGATATAATATATTCAATCAGCTTTTATAATTTAACAAGGCTATATAGCTTTAATAAACACAATCACTATTGTAGTTGATTGACCATACAAAAACAAACTTTCAAATAAAGTCCAAGCATTCATATCAATAACACTTTTCATTTTGTCAATCGTAATGATATACAAAAGCATCATCACAATATCAGAATCCATTGAATAATGTTGAGGAACAGTCACGGTAAGTCCATCTTGGATTCTATTGGTGGATCCCACGTCACACAGTGTCGACCAATAGAGAGCGAGTACAAGCCACGCCCTCTTTTGCTCCTATTGGCTGACACGAAATTGCGGTTACGACTCCATTCTGTTGAACGAAGCCATCTTAGCTCATGACTTTGTTCTTGTTCTAATTCGTGAAACTAATTTAGTGTTTGCATGTTAGTTTTTCAAGTGATCCTAATAAATTATAAATTACAATCTCATATAATATACAAGGTAGTTTCCATTGAAATTATTAGATGCGACCAAAATCCCTACTGTGATTTTTGGACGCCTGAAGACAGGGAATGTAATACAGTATATTTCTCAGAATACTCTCTCTCATTTACTATTATAATGATATTATTCATTGTAGTCTTGTAAAAACTGTAGTATTGTAGAAAGGTTGGTTTTTAGGAAAAATAAATCGATTCCGAATGAGTTGATTTAATGTTGTATACAACTTATCAATTTCTGGCTGAATTTATCAAGTATTCGATGGAGATCATTATAACATTTATCTCCTATTTCCATGGGTATTAATGATGATCATAATGATATAAATCGAAGATATCCCGCGTTATCCTGGATCTTCCCTTTATAATGTGCAATTGTTTTTTTTTTAATTTCTAGCTAAAACATTTACTTGATAGAGTCATTTTTGCTGTCCTTCATGAAAATCGGTTGAATATTCGTTTACATTCATCAATTGCAGTCTTGAAATTGTATACACCTGTAAGCCTATGTGTATGAATAGCCTATGACAATTTAAAATTATCAAAGATGAGCTGTAGTTTTCGAAGATTTGCTAAAGCTCCTATTCCAGTGTACACCATTGCATTTTTGATCATGGTAAGATTTGATTTTACCAACGTTGGTGGAATCAGTGGATATATTCACTGTCTTTATGTATATAAAGAGTTCTATGATATAAAGAATAATTAGAAAATGTTCTCTTTATATACTGGTGGAACACAACATTAAAATCGTTATTTATTCAATGTTCATCAATAATAATGACTGTAGCTTTTCACCCAACTGTTCATGATTTGACATAAAATAGATAAATTCTTTTGAACATTCTCTCAACCTTAAAAAAAGGTAAAGTGGATATATAATAATTTATTCCCTTCTATCAGCTCATGATAGATATATGATAATTAATATGATAATATATACTGATATATAATAATTTATTTCCTTCTATCAGCTCAACTATCCTTCAACTTATTCAGATATATGGCAGTAGACCTAAACAGCTAGGCTACCTTACATAATATGTTACCAAACATCACTGGCGGCTCGTACCCACGAAATAGGTGAAGTGCCCGTATCTTTTACTGTACAGCACTTCACCTGTTTCGTGGGCCACACATATCTTTCTAAAAGAATGAAAAGCGGTCCCACTATAATACTTATCTACTTCTCGCACGTTCACGTAAGTAATTGAGCCACTACCCAGCATTCAACCATACTTCGCTTAAGGTGAGAAGACCCTTCAAAACCATACACTTTGAATTACGACGGCGTGTCTTCTCAGCTCGCACGAACACTACCCTCACTTTACTGTTCCATAATGGAGCAACGTCTCAGAGGGATATTTAGCGCCTCGGTGGGGAAATTTGGGTGCTAGGAGGGAAATTTGGGGAGGTTGGAGGGAAACTCTCGTGACTGCAGAAGCGTCAAAACGAGTTCAGTCGCTTATCAGCGTTCAAGGCAAGAGAAGTAAAGTCGTCGCGACGGTAGCGACGTCTCGCGGCAACTCGTGTCAAGAGACGTCTTGTTGAAGCGTCTCACAAAAATAAACCCTTGTAAATTTTGATAGTGTCCAAGTCACTGTACAATTTACTGAAAGGTAATTGTCTACTATCCTTGTTTGTATTGACTGCCCTTTCTGTCATGAAAAAAGCACGTTACCTTTGTTTATAATCCCTTTTTGTCATGAAGAACAAATCCTTGAGAACCCCCAAAAAGTTCAAAATTACTATACAATCTACTGGAAGATAATTTATTTTTTCTTTGTCACTCTCTGTCATGAAAAAAGCACGTTACCTTTGTTTAATTCAATACCTCATTGTCATGACGAATAAATCCTTCAGAACCCCTAAAAAGTTCCAAAATCGCTGTAAAATCTACTGGAAAGTTATTGAATGTTATCCTTGTTTGTATTGATTATCATATATGTCATGGAAAAAGCACGATACCTTTCTTTATAATACCTGTTTGTCATGATAAGAATGAATCCTTAAGAACCCCTGAAAACTGTAAAGTTCCAAAAACACTGTTGAACTCCTCAAAATTTATTGACTGCTATCCTGTTTGCATCCACAATTATTGTTTTTGATCGTCTACAATGACAAAAGCACGATCCCTTCTCCCTGAAATATTCCTCTCAAAATTTTCAAAGTTTTCAAACTATTTACTATCAAACAGGAAACTATTATTATTCACTAGTCGGCAATACATGTTTGAATTGACTCTCCACTCTCACTTCTATCTATCACTGGCGGCTCGTGCCCACGAAACAGGTGAAGTGCCCGTATCTTTTACTGTGCAGCACTTCACCTGGTTCGTTGGCACGAGCCGCCAGTGGCTGACGCCAAACGTTAGGTAGTTGCGTCTGTTACTGGTCTGTCTCCAATAGCTGATGTTGTCAATTGGAGTTGTCATTCAGCTGTGTCTAGATGATGTTTTTGAAATCAGAAGAGACAGTAGATGCTTTACATCAGCTGTTAGTAGGTTACATCACGTATAAGAGACAGACGAAACCGCCTAATATTTTAGCGTCAACTATACAAGTTAACCACGATCCCTTACTTATATTCCCTACTGAATGTTTGGAATAAATGGATATTAAAAATCAAAACACCACTCTTGAAGTATTCCTGTCCAATATATTTGGAATGAACATTTAAAATCAAAACACTACTCTCAAAGAATTCCGGTCCAATATATTTGGAATGGAGATTCACTATCAAAGCACCCCAAAAGTATGTTACAATTTTATATGTAACAATATTTATGTTACAATATTTGTTACAATAAAATATGTTTCGGCATCTTATGAGCCAGTTTCAAGGGTAGGTGAACAGAATATTTCCTCCAGTATAATAATTTAGAGAGGTAACAAGACTGGCCGTTGATAGTCGAAAGTTTGTTGCTGATTCTTGGCTCCGTCGGTACAGTCTGGAAGCTGAGGCTGCTCTCGTTTCTATCACAGACCACTCGCCGGCTATTTTGACAGCTGAGTGTCAACAAACGCCAGCTTCGGAAGTGTCTGCTATTACTATTGAAGATCAATGAATCCCTTTTGAAATATTCCATACAAACATTTTCCAATCACTTATCTTATCTTCTCATTTGTTTCATTCCCTTGTTGTTTCATTCGTTCCAATTGTTTATTGTAACTTGTTTATAAATGCTATAGTTTTCCAAGACCTGACATATAATGAAACAAGCAATCGTCAGTCTTTGGAAATGAACCACTCAAAATTTGGGAAGTGTGAATTCACTGTAAGTTACAATTAGCTGAAAGTTTTTGCCTCACATACTTTTCTGCATGAATACGATAAATGAATAACGACCTCTTGTATTATTCTTCCTCTCAATGATGAATAGAGAAAAAAACTCTGTAATTCATCCTCTTTTCAATGATGAATGAAGAATGTCCCATCTATACTTTTACATATAATCAATCCCCTATTGTGCTATCCCATTCCAAAAATCAAAATTCTTATAACCCCTAAACCGTCTATATGAAAAATAAATGTAATCTGATTAAATACTTAATTACAATGTAATTGTAATTACAACTTAATACAACAAAATGTAATCTGTTCAAAATAATTAATATATGGTGTAGCAAAGAGGACATTCTGGAAAGATGGAAAAATGACTCCAGCTCAATCAATTTTGATTCAAAAATTATAATTTCGGTCTCAAATTTTAGAAAGCATTCCGACCTACGATTCGGGACCAAATTCATTATTTTTAAACCAATATTGACCGAGGTTGAGTCATTTTCCTTTCTTGCCAGAATGTCTTCTTTGCTTTGACAGACTATACTTTATTCTGCCTACTCTCTCATTGGAGAAGCGTGAATCCCTTTACCATTAAGATATTCAATAGAATATTCCTTAGAATCATTCATAGTTCCTCAATACCCTAACCTCTTTCCATAATCAAATTATGTTTTACCTATGTGGTATACACTCACCTTCTTAAAGAAGATACTCAAATTTATCTCAAAATCTATTCATTCACTATACAATATAGTGAATTACAATCCTTCATTACCAAACCCCCTATTAATAGAAGTCATAAGACATTTTTGCATTCACTTAGGTACCTACTGAAAGAAGATGCTCAAATTCATCTAATAATCTATTCATTTGAAGCCTGATTATAATCCTCCACACTACACAATAATCCTTCATAATCATTTACTTCCACAAACCCTTGTCATAAAGTCAATTTTCTTTCCAATGATGCATCCCATTATATTGGATATTGTTTATCAAATATAGTTTATCAGGATTTAAAAAGGATTCATAGTTTATAGTCTAATCATTTAAGATTTATTAGTTCATATAAAGGTTTTCGCTTTCGATTGGAAAGTTTTTCATAGGATGATATGATTTAAAAACAGTTATAAGCATGGTTGCATCTCAGAAACAAAATAAAAATATACTTTTAAGTTTGAATATTGCTAATACATGTAGAAGATCTCTTTCCTATGATGCATTCCTTCACCTATTATGTATAGTTATAGAGAATTATTATGTATAGTTAGTGATAGGGAATGTTGTAATAGTTTCGAGAGTGGGTTTATAAATTATGGAAATAGTTGTTTAGAGCATGATATCCTGTCTCCTACCAGAATCCATTTAAATCTCTAGAGCCCACCAAATATTCAGAAGAAATAGCCTTGAATTTGTCAACGATTCTTCTTCTAAAAAGATTCACAAATACACTGGTGGCTCGTGCCCACGAAACAGGTGAAATGAAATTAAAATACTCTTCATTAGGCGGAGTTAGGACTAGGAAGTCCTTCCAACCACTCAACCTTAAAGTGAAGTGCTGTATAGTAGAAGATCATCTTCACCTGTTTCGTGAGTACGAGTCGCTAGTGTAAAAATGTAACTATCGAAGAAAAAATCAAAATTATTATTCGATTATTAGGTTCGATTTATTAATTCCAAAAATTTTTCAATTTGTAACACTTTGTATCAATACGATTGTTTTATTTGATACATGTATCATCCTCTGTATCTTCTTGAAAAGAGGTGAAATCGTGGTTCTAATTGAACTCATTTCTTAGATCTGTCTGTATGATGTGACTGATTGATTATTATAGTTATTCTATTTTCGATGGAATATTACATTAAAATATTGGAAATCTCAATTTTAAAGAGAAGGAAAACTGATCTTTGAGGAGTTATGTGATTCCTAGAGTATTAGAGACTACAAGCCTTATACAAAGATATACATTATTCTGATTGATTGCCGTAGACATCGTATGATACATTGACTATTATTAGGATAGAACAGGACGTGTATAAAAATAAAGCTAACAGGAGCTAAACAACAATCGGACTCAATGCTTCAAGTATTTGCAGGAAGCAGAGGCCCACAATATTCATTAGGCTGAGAAATTCGAGTTTGAACTCCGAGCACGTTTCCTCAACTTTGAGGCATTCGTTTCTAATTGAATTCCTCAACATCTAGTATAACCTGTTCAAGCAAAGAAGACATTCTGACGAGATGGGAAAATGACTTCAGCTCGGTAAATACTTGTTCAAAAATTCTAAATTCAGTCTCAAACTGTAGATTAGAAGGTTTTCTACAATTTGAGGTAGAATTAATCATTTTTGAAAGAATATTGACCGAGCTGCAGTCATTTTGCCAGAATGTCTTCTTTGCTTGGACAGACTGCTGCACATTATGTGTGGTAGGTGCTCAATCAGCTTCTGGAAATTTTATTGGAAGGATAACTTTTTCGAAGTTCAATATTCTGAGACAATCTTCTTGCATAATAATAATATATGAGGAATCAATCCAAATCAGAGGAGAATCAAGATGTAAACTTTAAGAATTTGGTTACATTATACATTGTAATTATGGTTGAATAATGAATAAATTGTTTTGGCGGTTTTTTAGACTCTTCAGAGGAAATATTCCTCTTCCTTAAATATTTACCACCCTTGTAGAATGATGAGTAATTTTTGTTGTTATAGTTGGGCCAAGAACAGAAGAGCCTCTTGCAAGATCGCGGAGGGAAGTGAAAGTGTAACTACGCATGCGCAAAACTGATATTTTCAGGGTGAAATCACTTCAGCCTTCCTACCGTTTTCACACTAATCATAACTAATATGATTTCACGAATGAAAATATATTTTTTTCACTTATTTGTTCAATTATTGAAATATTTTAGCACAGATCATAGAATAATTATGAACTAGGACAGAAAAAATCGTCTGAGCCTGTACTATTTCTTCCTAAATTTGGTTATGTAAGAACAATTTTCATTTCAACTACTGGCAGCAGTGAATGGCAGCGAAGTTGCCAAAGGCTCTTCTGTTCTTGGCCGAAATATAATTATGGGAAATAGATAGCCTAGTTCAGCGTTATTCACCTCAAGAACAACTTTATCTTGAAAAAAAAATTATCTCTGATTATGTAAGTTACTCAAAGCTTATCTTCAAAATTATCACATCAATTTAAAAGATTTAAACGCAAGAATTGCTGTTATACTGTATGTCCGATTTTTTGTGTTAGACCTATTTTGAAGTTGTGGAAGTGGTTAGAAGCCTCGGCTAGGAATTCATAAAAAGGTAGTTGTAGGATGCTCATGTCCATCATATTAACAGGAGCTTATGCTCGACAGGAGCTCATTTCAACTAATAAAGCTCATGACAGTTTAGTCATCTGAGTAGAAATGCTACTTGGAAGTAAACTGTAATTACTTAGAAGTAATCACTAAGTAGTAAAGTAGAAATACTTGAACGCCAAGTTTTCAACTGACTATGAACTTCCATTATTCAAGAGCAGATAATTTGCAATATTATGCTAAGTGGTTTTGTGAAATTTGAAACGTGTTATGAAGAAAAGATCAAGGAAGATTCAACGACATGAAACAAACTCAGAAGAAACATCCACATAGACAAGTAATAACAGACAAATCTGTGAAGTTATGAGCAGAGGAAGATTTTTCCTTGTATTTGCTCTAGTTGTAAGAATGTTTTACTGTTGCATTCTTATAATAAAAAATGAGGAAGAATTGGCATTATTACGAGTATAAGGGGCCAATCTCAGCCTAATTCTCATTTTAAAAAATCGTAAACTTATACGAATAAGGAACGGATTGCTTTGAATTTTATTACTAAAGGGAAGTAATATTGTCTATTGAATCGTTATGATATCATTCAATGCGAATTATTTATTGTTCGGAATGGGGAAGAATAAACTTTCATCGAGTGCTCTAAAGTTCCGTACTAGAAATGAATTGATGAATTCGTATCATTTCCATGCCTTTTCAAACAGAAGTTTATAAGGAAGATGAGAATATTTGTCGTTAAATCATAATAGTAGGGTAGTGGGAGGGAGGGGATTATGGTCATGAAATTATCAATTCACTGGCGGCTTGTGCCCACGAAAAAGGTGAAGTGCTGTACATTAAAAGATACGTGCACTTCACCTATTTCGTGGGTACGAGCCGACAGTGATTATCATGTATTTTTAACTCGAGTTGTCTACAGGAGGCATATTGGACTTTGGACCTAAAATTATTCAGCAGTTGTAGTAGGGTTGACAACTGAGTAGATGAAAGTTGTAAAATAAAAATTGCCCATAAATTTAAAGTTTACCAAACGCAGTACTGGAATCGTTTCAAGAATATTCAAGTGATCAAAAAGTTTAAATGTATCTCTTCTCGTATAACTCAACTTCTTGAAGAAAGTTTTCGAGTAAACAACCGCCTACTGAAATTATTCGTAATCAAAACACGTGGCATAGACTGTCCAAGCAAAGAAGACATTCTGGCAAGATGGGAAATGACTCTAGCTCGGTCAATATTGGTTCCTCGATCTTAAATTTTGTCTCGAATTTTAGATCAGAATGTTTCCTTCAATTTAAGAGCAAATTTATAATCTTTGAATCAATATTGACCGAGCTGCAGTCATTTTCTCATCTTGCCAGAATGTCTTCTGTGCTTGGACAGACTCTAGAGTTTGGAGTTTCCTTCCAGGTGAATTTTATCTGCAAGTTTCTTCTTGTTAGTTTTAAGTTATCTGAGAGGGAAGGGAAGTGTTTTTCTTTAGAATCTTACTTACTAATCAATGAAGGTTTCATGCCAGAATTTTCTAAGATTCGAAATGAGATGGTGAATTTTATTCGATAGGATAGGGTGGTCAATATAGATTTCCATTTTTCTCATTCAATACTCATTGAAAAATCGATCGATTCATTTTTACACTCCAGTATCAATTCGAGATAGTTTATGAACTGTTAAGAGTAACATCTATACTCTATTCACGACCACTTGAGACGGAATAAACAAACTTTTTGAGTGTGTGTGCGTGTAATGGAAGGTCTTCTTCTATGCGAAATTTTCGGCCACAGACCAACAGCTGTAGCCAATCACAGCTCAAAACAACAGTCTTGAGACAAGACAAGTCGAACTGTAGCCAATCACAGCTCCAGACAAAAGTCAGCTGTTCGACTGCAGCCGACTTTTTCGCATAGAAGAAGACCTTCCATTACACGAACACACACGCAAAAGGTTTGTTTATTTCGTCTCAAGTGTTCGTGAATGGACTATAGTTGATTGAATTCATCTTGATTTCAGTTCAATACTTTTATACAGTATATAAATAGTTCATCAACAACAAAATATAATTATACAGTACTATGTTATTTATTACTATCTAGATCATTGTCCACCCTTCTACAAGAATAAATCGATTAAATTTAAATCAACACAATAATCGTATTATATAAAAGTATCATAATCATAATATCAAGAACCTCATACTCATAAACTGTAATTCTATAATTCAATGTTTTGTTTTATCCATTCAATAATAATAATAATAATAATAATAATAATAATAATAATAATAATAATAATAATAATAATAATAATAATAATAATAATAATAATAATAATAATAATAATAATAATAATAATAATAATAATAGATTCTACTAAGTCTCATAAGAAACACGTGACAAATATCTCAACAGGCAAACAAAGGAACTAATCCATTTGATTTGAATGAATATCAATTAATCTTTATCAATATTATCTTTGAAAAGGGATGATACTCGATATTTTCATAGTAATACAGGATTTACATGAGTTGAGATAGGAATAGGAGACTAACAGTTATAATCATTGATAACTATCATTTATATTTTGAGATTCTCAATCATATCCTAAATTTTTCAATTGACAACAGACTCCTATATCTACTGAATACTATTTTTTCGTACAGATCCGTACAAAATCTCTGATCAGTGAAGACAAGAACATTATTTTATAATTTTGTATAATTTTTATAATACAATTAAATCGTCTTAAACCTGACACTGCATTTCCACATCAATGGCCACAAATTTGTGATTCCAAATTATCCACCGCTAACATTTTCAACCTATCTCACATATTGGTTTAAATGAAGGAGAAGGCTCTTGTGCCTCAACTTCACTCACGTACTAAAAGAAAAAAAAATGAAATTTTCATTTGATCATCTCTTCTTCTTCATCTCCTTCTTTTTCTTCATGTTCTCCTTCTTTTTCTTCTTCTTCTACTTGTTGTTGTTGTTGTTTTTGTTCTTCTTCTTCTTCTCCTTCTTCTTCCTCTTCTTCTACTTCTTCTACATCTTCTCCTTGTTCTTGTTCTTGTTCTTGTTCTTGTTCTTGTTCTTGTTCTTGTTCTTGTTCTTGTTCTTGTTCTTGTTCTTGTTCTTGTTCTTGTTCTTGTTCTTGTTCTTGTTCTTGTTCTTGTTCTTGTTCTTGTTCTTGTTCTTGTTCTTGTTCTTGTTCTTGTTCTTGTTCTTGTTCTTGTTCTTGTTCTTGTTCTTGTTCTTGTTCTTGTTCTTGTTCTTGTTCTTGTTCTTGTTCTTGTTCTTGTTCTTGTTCTTGTTCTTGTTCTTGTTCTTGTTCTTGTTCTTGTTCTTGTTCTTGTTCTTGTTCTTGTTCTTGTTCTTGTTCTTGTTCTTGTTCTTGTTCTTGTTCTTGTTCTTGTTCTTGTTCTTGTTCTTGTTCTTGTTCTTGTTCTTGTTCTTCTTCTTCTTCTTCTTCTTCTTCTTCTTCTTCTTCTTCTTCTTCTTCTTCTTCTTCTTCTTCTTCTTGTTCTTGTTCTTGTTCTTGTTCTTGTTCTTGTTCTTGTTCTTGTTCTTGTTCTTGTTCTTGTTCTTGTTCTTGTTCTTGTTCTTCTTGTTCTTGTTCTTGTTCTTGTTCTTCTTCTTCTTCTTCTTCTTCTTCTTCTTCTTCTTCTTCTTCTTCTTCTTCTTCTTCTTCTTCTTCTTCTTCTTCTTCTTCTTCTTCTTCTTCTTCTTCTTCTTCTTCTTCTTCTTCTTCTTCTTCTTCTTCTTCTTCTTCTTCTTCTTCTTCTTCTTCTTCTTCTTCTTCTTCTTCTTCTTCTTCTTCTTCTTCTTCTTCTTCTTCTTCTTTTTCTTCTTCTGCGTCTTCTTCTTCTAAAGTTAAACATTAGTCACTAGATGCACAAATAACTATTATCTATCTAATATCTAACTTAATGATTACATTTTTTGTCTCCTCTGAACTTTCATATTATTTGGAATAGAACCTAGCTTTTTTTGTCGATAACGAGCTGAAATCATGAACCATAACTCACAACGCTATAACTTTAACAATGTTGCAGGCTACACTTTCCATGTTTCCAATCTCTAAATTGATCTCGCAGGCAACTCTGTATCATTGCAAAGTTCACTTGGAAGCTTCCGAAATCGAACTTCGGTAAATGTTTCTCTTCAGTTACTTCCCTTTACTCCTTTCCACTTCCCTTTCCCTTCTTTTCCATCCTTTCCTTCCTTCCCATTCGTTTCCTTCCTTTCCATCTATGTACAACTTCCAATTTCTCTCTTTGACTTTCTCTCACTTTCCTACTTTCTCTGTCTTTCTCTTTTTCTTTTCCTTCCTTTTCTTCCCTTTTCCTTACTTTTTTTCTCTTTCCTTCCTTCCCCTTCATTTCCCTTTTTCCTTTCCTCTTCCTACCTTCTCCTTCCTTTTTCTTCACTTTTCCTCCCTTTTTTTCTTCTTCCTTCTTCTTCCTTCCTCTTCCTCAATTTTCCTTCCTTTCCCTTAATTTTCCGTTCTTTTCCTTCTTTTTCCTCTCTCTTCTTTACTTTTTCTCCATTTTCCCCCCTTATCCTTCTTTCCCCTTCCTTTTCCTTCCTTTCCCTTTCTTCTCGCTCCTTTTCCCTCCTACTCCTTCCTTTTCTTCACTTTCCCTTCCTTTTCCTTCATTCTCCTTTCTTTTCCTTCCTTCTCCTCTCATTTCTTTACTTTTCCTCCCTTTCCCCTCCTTTCCCTTCATTTCCTTCCCTTTTCCTTCATTCTCCTCCCTTACCATCCATTCTCTTTTTCCCTTCAATTAATTTCCTTTCTTCTCCATTCTTCTTCCTTCCTCTCTTTCCCTTTTCCTCATTTTTCTTCTTCCTTTCCTTTTGCTTTCTCTCCCTCCTTCTCCATCTTCTCTGCCTTTCCCCTCCTCCCATTTTCTTCTAGTTCCCTTTCTTTCCATCCCTCTCATTCCCTTCCCTTCTTTTTTCTTTCATTTTCTCCCATTCCCTCTAGTCCCCTTCACTCTCCTCCCTTTCCTCCTTTCCTTTCCTTTTCTTTTTTCCTCCTTTCCTTTCTCTTCCTTTCCTTGTCCTTCATTTCCAGTTTCCCCTTTTCATTCTTCCATTTCCTCCCATTCCCTCTACTTTCTTTCACTCTCCTCCCTTTGTCTCCTTTCCCTCCTTTTCTTCTTTCCTTTCCTCCCCTTTTTCTTCCTTCCCTTGTCCTTCATTTCCAGTTTTCCCCTTTTCATAATTTCTCACTTTGTTTTCCTTTTCTTCTATTTCCTCACCTCAATTTCCTTCCTGCTATTCCTATCTCATCGTATACTCTGGCCAAGCAAAGAAGAGTCTCTGGCAAGATGAGAAAATGACTCCAGCTCGGTCAATATTGGTTCAAAAATTATTGATTCGGTCTCAAATTTAGGAAACATTTTGATCTACAATTTGAGACCAAATCAATAATTTTTGAACAAATATTGACCGAGCTAGAGTCATTTTCTCATCTTGCCAGAGGCTCTTCTTTGCTTGGCCAGACTTTAGCACTGCTATTGCCTTCTCGTGGCTTGTCGATTTTCGAATTACCAATTGGAATGAAAAACCATTAAGTGATAAGGGTTTCTTACATTTCGCTTCGCTTTTTTAGAAGAGAAAAGTTCGAAAGAGAGAGAGAGAGAATAAGAGAGCGTGTGAAAGAAAGAGAGGAAGAGAGAGAGAGAGCGTGTGAAAGAAAGAGAGGAAGAGAAAGAGAGAGAGAGTGAGAGAGAGACTTATATTCAATACAAGAAGAAAGTGTTGAAGAAACCTACTTTTCAACATAGCAAGTAATTAGCTCAGCCTTAGACGTTCTTTTGCAC
This sequence comes from Sogatella furcifera, assembly GCA_017141385.1. NCBI lineage: Eukaryota > Metazoa > Arthropoda > Insecta > Hemiptera > Delphacidae > Sogatella > Sogatella furcifera. The sequence goes on along the minus strand of CM029550.1, from coordinate 3,117,773 downwards.
TTCCCAATTTCTCCTATATATCCTATTTCTTCTATATATGTATAGCTCCCTTTTTTATAGTCTGTCCAAGCAAAGGAGACATTCAGGCAAGATGAGAGAATGACTCCAGCTCGATCAATATTGGTTACAAAAGTTACAAATTTTGTCTCAAATTGTGAGAAAATATCCGATCTACAATTCGAGACCAAATTTTTTTAATCTTTGAAGCAATATTGACCGATCTGGAGTTATGTTCTCATCTTGCCAGAATGCCTTCTTTGCTTGGACAGACTATAATTAGCCCAGCCTCCGACAGTTTTTTTGCACTTCCCAATTTCTCCAATACTTATATATATTTATAGCTTCTACTTCACTAGGTTTTTTATACTAGTTTGTAGCCTTTTCAGTGGCTAAGCTTATTTGTCACTGGAGCTTGAAATAGATCTCCACATTGTACTAGCGCCCGTCCACTAGTTAAGATTGGAGATACTTTTTGCGATTGGAGCTGAATTGGTCGGGGTTTCCTCAACTAATTGAAATGTAGGATTGCCAAAAGTTTTCACATTCAACTGAGAAGTAGTAATCATGTCTAATGTGCTCGCGTACAGAATATGATTAGAATTTTTTTTTCATTTCTGGCACCGAGAAGTAAGAGCGTGGAACAATGTATAGTCTGTGCAAGCAGAGAAGAGCCTCTGACAAGAGGAGAAAATGACTGCAAATCGGTCAATATTTGTTCAAGAATTATAAATGTGGTCTTAATACTGGATCATTATTTTTTCCTACAATTTGATATGAAATTGTTAACTTTTTAACCAATATTGATCGAGCTTGAGTCATTCTACCATCTCGCCAGAGGGCCTCCTTTGCTTGGACAGGCTATATCAATGCTCTATAATTCTAGTTTGAATTGTGAAATGGATAATGAAACTTGGATAGTATACGTATCATGCTGGATTAGTAGTTCTTTGTGTACTGAGTAAAATGTCGATTTATCGATTTCGAATTTTCCAAAATAATCATTATTTTCAATATTAACCAATCAAAATTGGGAAGAAAAGATGATTCGGATGCTATTTGTATTACAATCTCATTTCCTTTTTATCTTTTGGATATATGATAAATTTTTTGAAGTCCTGATGCACTCAATTTGAATAAAAAGTGATAAATAAAGTGTTCGAAATCTTGTTTGATTTAGAACATTCGAAAATAATCTTCTGACCTTTCACAGTAGGCTATCTAAATCTGTAAAATCTGTATTTGTAGATGGTAAGCTATTTATAGCGATGTATCTGTGTGGCTGTGAACTGAACTCCAGCATAGACGGGACATCAAATGGCGAATCTATTTATACTGACCCTTACAGCTTGAATTTGATCGATAGTGAAGTTCACGCAAGCTGAGAAGACACGCCGTTACAATAGAATTCACATTGTAGCGAGTGTCTTCTCACCATACGCTTCTACTTGTTGGTGTGTGTGAGTTTGAGCTCAACTCATTAACCTGTCCAAGCAAAGAAGACATTCTGGCAAGATGGGAAAATAACTACAGATTGGTCAATATTGGTTCAAATAATATCAATTCAGTCTCAAATCGTAGATCAGATTGTTTCCTACAATTGAAAACTAAATTCATAATATTTGAACAAATATTGACCGAGCTGGAGTCATTTTCCCATCTTGCCAGAATGTCTTCTTTGCTTGGACAAACGATACCTGTGTAAGTCTGTGTGTGTATTTATTTGTAAACCATCGTGTGTGGGATGGCTGCTCCACTGGCGGCTCGAAACAGGTGAAGTGCTGTACAGTAAAAGATACGGACACTTCACCTGTTTCGTGCGTACGAGCCGCCAGTGGGCTGCTCTTGTATAGGTGAGAATAGAATAGAACTAAATATAATAGTGTTCTGTACTATATTCTAACTGCTCTTGCATAGGTGAGAGTGGGTGGCTCTAGTCCCCTTCCCCCCTTCCACACTATAAAGAGGTGTCTATGAGACTAGAAGTCTTATCTGACAATGCTAATTGATAATTCTGTATAGCTTCATCTCTTTTTAAACCTTCCCAGATAAGATAAGAACAAGTATTCCTAACATAGGATTAGTAAGGTCTGACGATGATAATGTTTCTGTATAGCTGTAATATCTCTAGTATTATAGACTATAGAATATATCACATAGGTGTTCATGAGAGTGGATGTTATAGCTACTCTGTAGCCTATAATTTTTATTTAGCTTTTGACTTTTAATAGTGAAGAGACCCAAGAATTGTTTCACTCCACCATATAATATATAACCTAATTTTTCCTAGATGGGAACATGAGAACCATGTGGGTTATAGCTCTTTCACTCTATAATATTCTGAATAGGACTATTTCTCTTTACACCCCCCCCCCTCTTCAAGATAGATGTTTATAAGTAGATCAGAGAAATATAATTCTATATAGCTTTTTATTCTCTAGGATATAGACTATCAGATAGGTGTTCAAAAGAGCAGAAGTGAGGTATGATAATGATAATTCTGTATAAATAACAGAATCCGTTCTATATTCTCTCGGACGTGAATATCTTATGGGCAGTAGCATGCGTCGTCTACTATTCATATTGATTTGACACGTTATCAATGATATGACTCTTGTGGTTTAGTCTATCCAAGCAAAGAAGACATCTGGCAAGATGGAAAAATGACTCCAGCACGGTCAATGTTCGCTCAAATTATAGAAAACATTCTGATCTACAATTTGAGACCAAATTTATAGTTCTCGAACCAATATTGACCGAGCTCGAGTTATTTCCCCATCTTGCCAGAATGTTTTCTCTGCTTGAAAAGATTATTGCTGACGTAATCAGAAGTGACCTATATTTTAATTATCCGAAAACATAATATTGATATTATTTTTCATAATGTGATGAGATTCAATGATTCCACAATAGCCCCATGAATATATTCGCCAATAAAATGAATATATTTCCCCCATGGTTTAGTGTTAATGGGAGAGATGTCTTTGAACATCCCTCTCCAAGAATAAACATTTATATGTCTAAACTCCGCCATTTTATGTAGATACAGCACACATTTATATTATCGTTAGCTTATATTGAATCCTTTATCTGTCTCATTTTACAAGTTTCCATGATTTATAATTTACCAACTTAAGCGAACCATACTGTAATTAGTGTAATCTTCATTTATTTTTATTCTTATAGCATAGGATTCGAATTATTGTATTATGTAATCTACATGAATAAAGTGATCGAATCTGAATCTGAATAGCCTATGAATGAAGATTTTAGTATCAGATAATATTCATGAACAGAGAATTTAACTACTCTTACCTTTTTTGGAAAAATTTTATCAAACACAAAGTTATCGTAAGAGATTGTCGTAATCACCTATATAGTGGGTTATAAGTAATTAAAAATAATAATGAGTGATTATGAGCAATAAGAATAAATAATAAGTAATAATTGACGTACTTTAGTAGGCTGAAGGCAATGATGGAATGAATAATAGAAATATTCGAGCCAACGACCATCTACTTAATGCGGTCGTTGATATGGTCGTTTGTTACTCAATGGTCGTTGATATCATTGTTTATTACTATCTGGTCGTTGATATCATTGTTTTTTACTATCTGGTCGTTGATATCATTGTTTGTTACTATCTGGTCGTTGATATCATTGTTTGTTACTATCTGGTCGTTGATATCATTGTTTGTTACTATCTGGTCGTTGATATCATTGTTTGTTACTATCTGGTCGTTGATATCATTGTTTGTTACTATCTGGTCGTTGATATCATTGTTTGTTACTATCTGGTCGTTGATATCATTGTTTGTTACTATCTGGTCGTTGATATCATTATTTGTTACTATCTGGTCGTTGATTATATCAATAATCATAATCATCATTAAGGATGAACTGCCAAACGATAATAGAACGGAGGAAATTACACATTCAAGCTCTATGAAGCCAATCCTGGTGCTTCATTGATTTCCTGCAATTGTGTTAATCCGCCAACAAAATTAGTTGAATATTCATGCATTTGCTCATTTATAAGAGGTATCCTTGGACATTCCAAACTTGTATCTCCTTTCTTCTATTTACCATTTTTCATTTCCCGGTTCAAGTTCGAGTTCAAATTTCATTCATTTTGAACAAACTGTAAGAGCATGCTAACAAATTGCTGATTGAATTGTGAACACGAGTTATGCTCAAATTCAGTAGCCTACAAACATGAATGTGCAGTTTTGCACCCCTAGGTCTAATAGTAGTAGGTCTAATAGTAAGTAGCCTACTATACAAATTGAATTCCATTGTTAATAAAACTCTAAGTTAAAGCTGACCAAAGATTAAAGGTTAAGCTGACCAGAGGTTAAACTAAGAGATTAAAGCTGACCGCCTTTGTAAAATAATACTCATAAAAATTTCAGAAGAAAACAGAACTTGAAAAGAATTTAATTGAAAAAAGAATAATAAGAGAAGTTATTAATCTAGGTTACGGAATTAGCTTAGTTGAACTAATAACAATGAACATTATCAGCAACATGAGTGCATGGAAAACCTAACATTAAAAGAAACTAGAAATATGAAATGTATTAAGAAATTGATGATAGAATCACTGGAAGAAGTACTCTACAGCACCTGTTTCGTGGGCACGAGCCGTCAGTGGTTAAAATTAGGCCTTGTGATAAAAATAAGTAGTACCATAACATAAATGAACTTTTCATTGTATAAAAGTGGTGATCACAATGAAAAATAGAGGAATTGTCAATAAAAATTGATAGATCAACAAGAATATGTCACTTTACAATTATACTCTTGAACGTTTCACATTCACTGAAAGTGAGTCTAATGCCCGGTTTTTCCAAGTACACTCAAATTTGAGGGACCCTCAAGTTTACTACACTTTATTACATTTCCTATACTTATCATAGAAAATGTCAGCTGTTCATCAAAATTTGAGGGTCCCTCAACTTTGAGTGTGCTTGGAATAACCGGGCATATGTCAGTGCTCCAATCATATTGAATATTATAATCTCGAAAACAAACGATAGGTGATAAATTATGGTGTAGAACTTTCAAAAAATTGAGAAATGATGCTACTTTTTGAGACTGTTCTAGTCTTGGCAAAAACAACGTGAAGAATCTAGGTCTATTAAAAGAAAAATAATGCTGGAAAATAGTTGGATTTGATGAGGAAGCTGAGCTCACAAGCGTCTATATCTTCTATCTCTATTTCATTATTTCGTAATCCTTTCGAATAATTGAAGTGGTTTCTACGTCTTTGAATAATCATGAGCAATCAAATTTCCTTCATGATGGAAGATGGCAACTGACGTTTCAGATTCAAACTTGGAAGCACGTCATGACCTAAACTGGACAGGTTTTCAATGTGATTGGAAATGGAATCTTTCCCCAAGTTTCATGATTAGGAAAATGTGGATTATGATTGAAAAACAGATGAAATTTTTACAGAAACAATGAATAATTGCCGGGGAACAGTTCTTCGACCACAACACAGCTCAATACTTGCTAGCTTTTCGATTGGTAGTTGAGCGACCATCACAGTTCACTCCCATCCAGTGGGGAGTGGAAATGGGAGGAGCTTGTGTCAGCCAATAGGAAGCGTTTGCTTTGATATGATGGTTGGCAGCAATCAATGTATTGTTAGTTTAGTTTTAGGCTATACAGCAGTTTGATACTCTATTTTTGTCCATTAGGATTGATGATGGTATAAAACCAGGAACGAGTACTTTATCTCCATGTATTAATAAGTTAGTGGTTTTGCGATCTCTAGTCTTTGTATTCGATATGGGTTACTAAAATTACTATCGACAAAAATAATATCAAATTCACTACCACGTTTAATAACGTCTTCTTTTTTTGTTGCAAGTATTTCAACGAATAAAATATTGTGGATAGTGAAGCGGATAAGGTTCTCCAATTACTTGAATAATTATCAATGGGAATCCAGATAATTATGGGATAAGAGTAAACTGAAAATCTAACAATAGAAAATTTCGCAAACAGAGATCACACATAGTTGAGCAGAAACAATAAATACTTGCCGGGGTACAATTCTATTTTTTAGTCTTATTCAAACTGTCTGTCTCTGACTCAATAGCTCAACAACCCATGAAGGGCCTAGGTCTACCTGCTCCTTGCCAGTTTCATATTCAATCCACTATATAGCCCGTCCAAGCAAAGAAGACACCCCGGCAAGACGGGAAAACTTATTATTGTATTCGTTTGACTACAAATTTATATTGAGATTGGAATACAGATTGGGATTGGTAGTTCAAACTCGCTTCTTTGAAACTCAAACTGGAGGCGTCTTCCTCTTCCAGATTCAGCGCGATCCGAGATAATAAAAATCCATCCACTTATTTCAATATCAGAATCTGAGAAAAGTAATAACCAATCCCTTTGAAATCTCTTGTGTCGCATATAGCCTACTTTCATTTCTCCTTCACGTAGTAGACATTTTTATCATTCATGTTTTGTTCCACAATCGAATATTTGGGATATCGGAATTGTGTATTCGGTATTCCATTACATACTATCGGAAGACCACCAGTAGTGACCACTTGAAAGATTTTTTCTTGATGATACTGATTTGATGCCTTATTCAAATAAGTTCTAAACCTGCTTGAGACTTAGCTCATGCTATTTAGCCACCGTTAGTCACTGGCGACTCGTACCCACGGAACAGGTGAAGTGCTCGTATCTTTCACTGTACAGCACTTCACCTGTTTCGTGGGCACGAGCCGCCAGTGCCATTAGTCAAAGCATAGAATAATAGAACTCTCTCTTAAATAAATACTCTCTCTTAATAGAACAATAGAACAATATTCTCTCTTAATAAATACTCTCTCTTAATAGAACAATAGAACAATATTCTCTTAATAGAATAATAGAACTCTCTCTTAAATAAATACTCTCTCTTAAATAGAACTCTCTCTTAATATAAATACTTGGATCCTCGTTGGTCGAATTTTGGGCTCGCAGAGCATCATGAGAGATTTTTATGAGAAATTTAGTATTCCTATTTCACTCGATCACGTGATTTAAATTGTATTTTCAGTTTTAGACGTTTCAATAAAAAGGTAACATGTAATTGATCACAACTCTCATCTCCAGAGTGGAGATTTATGTTTTGTAATATTGTACATGAGTGAAGTGATGAATTTATCAGAAACCTTATAAGCATAATTTTCTTTGTATTATTGTCTTGAAAACTTTTGAGGCCAGTGAGGTCCGTGCTGAGTTATATTTGGAGAGTATAGATTTTACTTCAATTCTCTGTTCGTATTCCCAGAGCTCGTACTGGAAAATAAAGCTCGGAGCATGATTTTTGCAGTTGGAATATTCGCATCACGTCCTATGACAACCGACTAACGATTGTGGCTCGCTTGTTTCCGCAAGCGTGTGCGCGTGCGGACGCTTGTTTCCGCAAACGTGTGCATGTGTGTGCTTGCCAAAAGCCGGAGATAACATGCTGTTGTTGTCCCAGCATGCTTAAGCTAGTTGGAGCACGTCATTTCCTCTATTGGTAGATTTTTGCGCTGCAAAGCATGCGGCTAGGGCTTACGTATACGGTATGTTCCAGGAGGAATGTGCAATACGTTACTTCCCAGGCTGATTCCTCACATCAAGTGGTAAGGAAGTTTCATAGAATACACCCTAAGAAAAGAGTCAAAAATACAAATTTATAAATTCATATCCAATTATATCCCTTAAGCATCCTGTACGTGTGGTTGGTAGTGGCGGCCAGTCGAATAGCTGTAGCCAATCACAGCCTTTGTTATTGAGTTGAAAAACAAGAGCTGTGATTGGCTACAGCTATTCGACTGGACGCCACTACTAACCCCGTGTACAGGAGGCTTTACTTGTAGGAAAATTGGTTTTAGCATTATTCCCCTATTATCTCAATAACTGTTGAAGTTACAAACCTCTTACTGTTTCCATTGAATGTATCAGCCTATTCTACATGGGTAATGATTGATAACTTCATAAGACACCTATAAAAATTCCAGTTTTTTTGAAAAAAGTATACTTTTTGCCATTGTTACCTCGGTAACAAACTATTTTCTCTTTAATGAACTATTTTAGCACAACCTGATGTAAGGAATTAGCATGAAAATTACAGTATTGTACAATCCTCCTAAAATGTCCTGTATATTACAAATTAAACAGTTTTGTTTCCAAGCATGGACTTCCATTCTTATAATTATCTCCATTTCAAGCTTTTCTATCTCTAGTCCAAGCGAGACAATTTAAGCTCTGAATTCAACAAGCTTAAAAGGCAAGTGAGTATTTTGAAAGATTTGGAGAAAATGTTTATAGCGAAGAATATTTAAATTATTGGAAATTATATTCATAATGATATTTGGAACAACTCCACCAATTCAGTTCAAGAGTTGAATTATTGAGAATTATATTCATAATAATATTTTATTACAATATTTGAAACAACACCACCTATTCAGTTCAAGAGTTGCGAATGTTTGAAGTTGTATACTTAGCTCAAGCATTAGTCGCATGCTTTGCAGCACACAAAATTGCACGTACATAGAGAATTGCAGCCAACCAATGCGATTAGGGCCGTCGGTTACTAATTCCCTGCCACACGAAAGTTGATCGAAAAGCAATGGGCAACAGTTTGATAGCTGAAAATTGGGACTCAATTTTTTTCTGGTTGAAAAAAATGAATTTTTCTCCCTCATCAATTTTTCAGCGTTGGTTATCATGCGATAAATGTTTGTCGATTTTGAGCCGACATGCGATCTCTCATGTGCGGTAGTTTTTCCAAGCAAAGAAGTCATTCTGGCAAGATGTAAAAATGACTCCAGCTCGATCAATATTGGTTAAAAATTTACAAATTTAGTCTCAAATTGTAGAAGACATTCTGATCTACAATTTGAGACCAAACTTGAAATTTTTGAACCAATATTGACCGAGCCGGAATCATTTTCCCATCTTGCCAGAATGTCTTCTTTGTTTGGACAGAGTGTACTCACTTTTTCACGATTACTTTCAAACACTGTAATTTTTTTCTGACTGTTGATATTTCCAAGCTGTTTTCGACTTGTATACTGAACAGAAGTGATTGGTTGGATATTGTTCATGATTTTACTTTTTTTCTTGAGCTGACTAAAATAGTTAACTGATATCATGAGAGGAATAGATGGATAGAACATTGAGTTTGTTCAGGATGGATTGTTTGTGATTCTACTTTTCTCTAGCCTATAACTTTTCAAGAATTAACTCACATCATGATAAAAATTAATTAGTTATATATACTGTGCATCTAGATTTTACATTATAAACTGATATCACAATAAAATTGGGGGAGACAAAATGGATAACAATTTCTACACCATCCAAATCAATCAAATCTGATTTCGACTGTTGAAATGATATGTTATCACCAACTGTAATTATCAAGGATTATTATTTCCGATTCATTTTTTACTCAACAATCGACTGAAAATTAAAGTTCTCATCTCACGGGCACGACTCGTGACCATGCATCAAACATCCTAATAAAAAGTTTTTATCTCACAAATTAGCATAAATAGGATTTGTAACATCTAAGTTGAACACAATAATAAAGTTCTTATCTCATATATAAGCCTACGACTAGTAACACAGTGTCAAAGTATAACAAAATAAAAAGTTTTTTCCTCCAAAACTATTGCTCAAAGTTTGTTTGTACACTTACATCGATTCCCAAATTGCTTCGGCTCAGATACGAGTCAAAGTAGGCACCAACGAAAGTGGCGTATGATGAATATCCTTAGCTCAAAATATCTCTTTCAGGACAGTCTATAAATGGTCCACAAGGATGGAACTCTTTAGCTGAGATCATTCTCTTTTTGAAAAATCTTGAAGACTGCTCACCGACTGTCCCGACAGAGCTGGTCGTTGATAGAAGTCAATCGCCAACCGTCAGTTTGGTTGTCCTCTGCTATAGCTTAGAAACTATTAGGGCAACAAGTTAGTTGAGTCTGTAGTCTGTCCAAGCAAAGAAGACATTCTGGCAAGTTGGGGAAATGACTCCAGCTCGATCAATATTGATTCAAAAATTTCAAGTTTGGTCTCAAATTGTAGACCAGAATGTTTCCTACAATTTGAGACAAAATTTTTCAATTTTGAATCAATATTGACCGAGGTGGGGCAATTTTCTCATCTTGCCAGAATGTCGTCTTTGCTTGGACAGACTGTAGATGGACAGGGTAGGAAGGATATTGTCTCTACGTGATGGGGCTAACTCGTACAATCTAATTAGATTTGAAGACAATGTCCCCTCTCCTTTCCCTTACCCCCACTCCTCTCATCATTGTCTGCTGCTGACTTTCTTCCGATCGAACCAATAAAGTAGTCCGAGTTTGTTAATTAATTCGCCGCCTTCAACAATATTGGGCTAAGACGATCCCGGTTTAGTCTATCCAAGCAAAGAAGACATTCTGGCAAGATGAGAAAATGACTTCAGCTCCTTCAATATTAGCTCAAAAGTTGGAAATTTCATCTCAATTTGTTGTTAACATTCTGATGTACAATTTGAGATCAAATTAACAATATTTTAGAACCAATATTGACCGAGCTGGAGCAATTTCTCATCTTTCCAGAATGTCTTCTTCGCTTGAACAGACTATACCTTCACTATTATTAGGACTTTGATACAGTATAGTGGGAAGTACATTAATTTGACCCCCGTTCAATAATGATCCCCTGAACTAACTGGGGATGGTTTATTGCGAGACAATACATCACCCCTACATAACAATAATATACAGTTAACTTTATTATTAGGGCTACCAATGTGTAATGAATCAATAATTCATCACAGTACCCTTTAAAATAGGGTTATTTTGTCAATAACTAGTTCCTTTCTCACTATAAAGGGAATTGAATTGTGGATTTCCTATGATAAATAAAATACATTGAGTAAGGCTGGCTGAATAATTGGACTTTGATACAGTGATAACAAATATTGAACTAATCACTTTACTGTTTAGTTTGAGTTTGGAAATTCGCTTTTCACTATTTATGGAGAATAACACTGGCAAAGGCAAAGATTAGATGTAACCAAAAATTTATGCTGTTTCGTCATTCTCTTGTACGTGATGTAACCTGCGCTAATATAATAGCTGATGAGAACCATCAACAGTATCCTCTGATTTTGTAAATATAATCTAGGCATAGCTAAATGACAACTCTTATTGACAACATCAGATGTCGGAGTAAACGAAGCTGCTTCACTCTTCTCTTCATCTATAGGCTAATAGGCGAAATATCTCAATACAACAAATTTAAGAATATTTGAATATTTTTTCACTGTAAATCTCATGAAAAATAGCAGAAAATATGTTAGATTCGACGGAGAAACGAATCCAAAGTGTGAAAGTGAATCGTACTGGCGGCTCGTGCCCACGAAACAGGTGAAGTGCTGTACGGTGAAAGATACGGGCACTTCACCTGTTTCATGGGAACGAGCCGCCAGTGAGTAAATGACCAAACTGTGAGTGTGCTAGTGTAGTTTCTTTGATTAAAAGATATTAAAAGTAAATACTCTACAAATACCATTAATTGAGAGATTTCTATTGCAAGACGCATCAGCACCTTCACATTACTATAGTTGATTATCAGTTTCGACCCTTCATTCATTTTTAGCCTACTGTTTCAAACCGTATTCATTGATGAACTATTAAACTGAGAGAGAATTATTGAGGGTTTATTGATGGAACGTTAAACTAAGGGACCATCACAATGATGATGTACTGCTTTTATCACTCAGTGTTACAGCTCATTGATGAGCTAGTCTAGTCTGTCCAATCAAAGAAGACCTTCTGGCAATATGGGAAAATGACTACAGCTAGGTCAATATTTGTTCAAAAATTATAAATTTAGTCTCAAATTCTAGAAAACATTTTGAACTACAATTTGAGACCAAATTTATAATTTTTAAACCGAAATTGACCGAGCTGTACTCATTTTCTCATCGTGCCAGAATGTCTTGTTCGCTTGGACAGACTACACAGTTTGCGCAAGCTGTGAAGACACGTCTTACAATACACTTCTCATTGAAACGGTGGGTCTTCTCAGCTTGCACAAACTATACCCGAGTTTATGAGCACCTAACCCAGTGTGACATGATACATTGTTATTTCATACTCAATTATAGCCTGTCAAAGCAAAGAAGAAATTCTGACAGGAAGGGAAAATTGATACAGCTTCGTCAATATTGGTTCAAAAGTTATAAATTTAGTCTTAAGTTGTAGGAAACAGTTTGATCTACAATTGAAGACCAAATTCATTGTTTTTGAACCAATATTGATCTAGCTGGAGTAATTTCCCCATCTTGCTAGAATGTCTTCTTTGCTTGGACAGGCTGATCATTCATGTGCAACTCTACCGAATTAAGAGATGAAGTTGGATGGACGTTATGAAAATTAACTATGATTAACGGTTGTAACGGAGGATTAACGAAAATAACTGTTGAGTTATTAGCTGATAGTAAATCGATGCGGCATTGTAGAAGCGAAAATCCGAGTTGTGCTCATAAATCAGCTATTAGCCGATCATGATATCGAAGCTGCATTGTACAGAGTTGTATAAAGTACAAGCTGCATTGTATAATAGGCGAATGTTCGTGTGATGTTGATGAATTTGGGGTTATATGTTCTGTATTAAATGAACCAATATCAATGATTTCGAACAAATCTATGACAAAAAGACTGAAAAACTATTCAAGAATCATGAGAACTTTAACATTGGACATATTCAACTGAATTGGATTGAAAGTTTCGGGCGAGCGGCCTGTTCCTTTTTCCATTCATTAATGTAAGAGAAAATGAGTAATAGTTGTAATCAATTAAATGAATAATTGAACACATTCAATCTATGAATAGTACATTGAATCGAATGTTCTCCGTACTGATAGACCTGTAAATAGCTTATATTCTTCATAGTGATTATATTATTTTTGTATTCTTGTAATTATAATAATTGATATGATACAGTATATAAAATCAACTTTGATTATTATGACGTTCAACATATGGCACTGACTGACTGACTGACTTACTGATTCATTCATCACCAGAACTAGAAATCCACTGAACCGAATGCGTTCAAATTTGGCAGGCATGTTCAGTTAGACGTTTATACGCACGCTAAGAACGGATTTTAGAAACTTCCCAAGGATACGCAAAATATTCAAGTTTTTCTACAGTTTTTCGGCGTTTTCTTAATTTATTCGAGAACCAATCGGTAGAAAATGTTGATATTTGGTAGGCAAGTTCAGATAAGGTCTAGAAATGTTGTGTTAGAATATTATTGCAGGTTGCATAGGCCTATCTTCCGCCTTCATACGACCAATTCTTACTGTAAATTCAAAGGTTCAGCGAGATTATAGATAAACTAATTTGGAAGATATCAAATCAAGTTTCAAACTATGTCCGATATACTTCCCAAGGTTACGCTCAATATTAGCGTTTTACTATTTTTCGGAGTTTTTCTTGGATTTTTCGAGAATAAATTGGTAGAAAATTTTCAAATTTGGTGAACAGGTCCAGATTAGGTCTAGAAATGCTGTATTCCATGAATTTTAAATCTCTTCTGAACCGAATTTGCAGGCGAGCGAAGCGAGCCTGTTTGTCTTAGCTCACACTGATAGAGGTTATGCAGGCGAGCGAAGCGAGCCTGTTTGACTCACTGACTCTGCTGATACTATCGGGGGTCCAGGGGGCGGAGCACCCTTGCTAGACGGAGAAGGCGAGCAAAGCGAGCCTGCCGGCTAGTAAATAATAATTGTTTGATAATTGATACCAAAGTTTAGAAAATTGGGGCAAATATTTTGGAATTAGCTCTCCAAAGTTCATTAAATAACAAATTTATCTACATTATCTAAGATTATCAAATTGTTATTATACTGCCTGCCCATGTAGAGATCGCCAAACTTCGTAAATATTTCAATAAAATAGAAGAATGCTTCCAATACTCTTCCTCTCTTTGATGTGAGCAGGTATTTTTTCTGTGGTCCCTGATAAATCTGAAACAAAATTGATGATAGCGGAATAGAATTTCCTCTCCTTTTTGGAGACATCACCTCGACCTTCTTCCTCCTTTGATGACGTCACGTATAGAAGTCTGCCAAGCAAAATAAGTTGGTCCACTGAGCATGAAACAGTTTCGCCAGACAAGATAAATAAGAGATCAGAGTGAGAATGACAGTGAGTGATTGGAAGAGAAATTTAAGATAAAGTAAAGAAGAGAGAATGACAAGATCACGTGAAGGAGGGACAATGACAAGATGAAGTGAAGAAGAGAAAATGATAAAGAGTGAATAAGAGAGAATGAAAAGAAAAAGTGAATAAGGGAAAGAGAGATGTAGAGGGAGCGTTATAATACCGGAAACAAATTTGATACCTCGATTGTCTTCATGTAATACCCGTGAAATGACCCCCGTGAGTTTTTCCAAGTCTAAAAAAATTGTTCCATACATCAATGTTTCTAGTTATTGAAGTTTTCAACAGTTACATGTAACAAACAGCGAAAGTTGTTGATTGGGAGAATTTTGGTTAGATAGTAACATGTAAGTTATTTATTGGAGTCTTTCAGTTTATCTTTGAATAATCGAATAATTAAGTTTATTTATAGATAAGTCGGGAATATATTGATGATTCTCAGTGAAACATTGAATCTTGCCCCAAATAGTATCAGGGAATCTGTCTCAAAGTCCAATAACGATCGTCAATTTTTCATTAAAATCTTTACTACTACAATACTATACTATACAATACCACTACAAGCCTAGTGTTTTCTGTAAAAATTTTAAAATGTAAAAATTTTAAAACTTCAACCGTAAAGTCAAATTAAATTTAACCTTAGAGTCAAATAAATTTATTAGTCTTTGGCGCTAAAACATTCATTTCAAGGATGATTTCTACTCGTTGAGATAATATTATGACTATAATATAACTATAATATTATTAAAACTACAGATATCGTGAAACCACAGATATTATAAAACCACATATACAGGGTTTTCAGGAGGAATGTGCAATACTTCTCAGGCTGATTCCTTACACCAAGTAGACAAAAACGTTCCATGGGACCAACCCCCAAAAACGCTTTGTTACCGAGATAACAATGGCGGAAAATTGTGATTTTTCAAAAAATATCTATTTTTCTAATTTCTTAGGGCCTTACTAAGGTTTTAAAATAAACAATTCCTATGTAAAATTAGCTCAGGAATTCAATGGAACAAGTCTGAAGTCTGTAACTTCAACGGTTATTGAGATAATTGGGAAAATATGCTTAAAAACGCCATTTTTCAACAATAATGGTTGCGATTTTTGATTGCTATTTCTGAGATTTGGGTAAGATTTACACAATCGCTGCCATCCAACTTTTCCTTCAGAATCCGACTCTCTTCAACTTCCATTAATAGAAAATATAAATTTATGATTCCTTATCCTGTTACAACCCTTATTGTTAAAAAATTGCGTTTTTAAGCATATTTTTTCAATTATCTCAATAACCGTTAGAGTTTCATACTTGGAACTGGTTTCATTGGATTTCTCAGCTAATTTTACATAGGAATTGATTATTTTAGATCCTCAGTAAAGCCTCTAAAAAAAAAAAAAATAGAAAAATTAATATATTTTGAAAAATCTCAATTTACCGCCATTGTTATCTCGGTAACAAAGCGTTTTTGGGGGTCGGTCCCATGGAACTGTTTGTCTACTTGGTGTAAGGAATCAGCCTGAGAAGTATTGCACATTCCTCCTGAAACACCCTGAATATTCAAAATCGAAATAGCCTACTGGACTCGTTTGCAATATCGCTATCAATCTTTGGTAAACTGATCAGTACAGGTGTAGGTAAACCGAAACGAAACGGTGTAAGAACCGAAACCAGTTACTCAATTTTTATCTTGTCTTTTATCCTTCTACAAAAATCCAAGTCAAACTCTATAAGACGCATGTCTCGGTAACGTACCAAAAAACTGTGGACTCTGCATCTTATTCCCAAACTATATGATCAACTGAAAACATTGATGATCTTCTTCAAATATGGAACTATTCATCTTAAAAACTTAAATTTGATTCGAAGTATCCAAAACGTTAATATTTCTTCAATGATGTAGGCGTCCATAAATTTTCAAAAACTTTGAAATCAACTTGTTGGTGTTCAATAAATGAAACAAATGAATCATCGATAATCTGCAAAAAATTATCTATGCCATGACTTATCAATCTTCGATTATTAACATGTTTCATGACACATTTTTGATTATATGAACATATCGGATTGAAGACCTTCTTCTTGAACAGTTTAGAATCTACCATCGTTTACAAAACTCCAGACCTGTCTCAAAATCTTCAAAAACAGAAAGCATTCTTATGTTGAATAGGTCGACCATCGATCTTTCGTCCTCATTTTTCGATTGTCAACTCACGTTGTCGACCTAATCCTTTTCGAACAGTTTGTCCCTCCTGCTAGTTGGTTTTCCGCCCTGAAAGCGCTATTCCATCAATTTGGAGCTTTTCGGTAGATTCCTCGTCGCGACGAAGTGTCAGGGACAGAGCATCATTCACGGTTGACAGTTTGCTGGTCTACAAAGTCTCTAAAAGCATAGTTTTGTCAGCCAGCAGTCTCTCTTTGTCTCGTTGCTCGAGCAAGATCGATCAGTGATTTTTTCAAAACTTCCATTGAGGAGACGACCACTGATCAAGTTTTTGGTCGAGCTAGGTCGATTTCTGGTTTTATGTCGACTTGAATTGAAATAAAATCAAAGTTGAATAGACTTTACTTATAGACGAGCACTGTGATTGGTAGTTGCGTGAACTGTTCAAGGTAAACGTTTGCCATTGGCTTAGACAGGCTCCTCCCCAATCAGTAGTAGGCAATACAAAATGGCGATTCAAACATAAAACACATCACTGGAACTTGGGTAAGAGAAAACAGATGTTATCAGATCCGCAAAGTTTATTTAGAATACAAATAGTATTCCAATACAAATGGATGGGGAGTCCGATCTCACTAGACGTCAAATCTGCAATTAAAGTAGAAATCTAATAATAATAATAAATAAATAAATAAACTTTGTGGATCTGACAACATTTGCTTTTTCTTTCCTAAATTATGGATAAGTTCCACAACATCTCTGATAGAAGTATAAATTTTACATTACTGGAAGTTCAACAAATGGTTAAAGTGACATAAGAATAATATATTGGAAAAATGATGCGAGAACAAAAGAATAAGATTTACCGATTTGTCAATATTATTTGATAAAATAAGGTGGATTGATTCGTGAATTTATTAATCGATTAGTCAATAATGTGAAATTGACAACAAATCTAGAGCTGGAATTGGAGCTTCCTCTTCTACAACTGAATTGTAATTTTGTAATAATTATTGTTATCCTGTTATTTTTTAATCCTTTGATGAATTTTACAATTTCAATGGCTCAACATCCCAAGAAGGGCTTAGGCCTATACCAGCTGGTTGCCAGTTTCATATTTACAACACTAAACAGTGGAGGTAAATAATTATCAACTAGGATAGAGGTAACGTGTGGTTAGCACGTTGATTCTCTAAACCATAAGCTAGATAGAGAGAGGCGTGTACATTTTCGAAATTTGAATTATTCATATTGATTTTAGTTCTTTTTTCTGTATAACAGGATTCAATGTTACAGGTACTGAGTATTCCAAGGTTTGGCTCAATATTGAAATTCTTGTTGTGTAAATCGTTGTTGTTTGTGGATTTCCGGATCAAATTCTTCAAGATTAGGTATACAATTTTGACACTGGCGGCTCGTGCCCACAAAACAGGTGAAGTGCCCTTATCTTTTACTGTACAGCACTTCACCTATTTCGTGGGCACAAGCCGCCAGTGAATTTTGATGGAATTAGAAAGTATTTTTCGGACATCGCATGTATGATATGATTGGTACTTGTTGAAAAATTGTCTTGTGCAGCTTGGGAGAACTTCCACGTTAACCGTTATTATGATGAGCAGGGTATAACCAAATTATCTGTGCTTTTATGTCTCCCATTCGATTCCCATTTTTCAAACAAATTTTTCAAATTTTAACGCTTTTACAAAAAAAGCTCATTTAATGGTTTCACAGTTTCTTCATTCGCATTCTCTACTTATATTCGTATTCACAATATTTCTGTATCACGCTTCAATTCCTGTACATATCGTTCCTCTTCTTCTTGTTTCGATCCTGATCCTCTTGTTCCGTTCCTGTTTCTGTTGAATCGTTCCTGTTCTTCTTGTATCGTTCCTGTTTCTGTTGAATAGTTCCTGTTCCTGTAATGGTACATATCTGTTCACTGGGCTTCATTATTGATTCACTCGCCGTCTGATGAATAACTCTTCCCAACTGTTGTCATCTGATGAGTTGTGCTTGGAAATTTGAGCGACGAAGTCGGAAAAATGATTTTTCCAACAACGTTATCTCTGTGCGTATGCTTTTCTTCTCTTCCATTCATGAGCTGTTTTCACTCAACCTGTTCGTCGGAAAAGCGAACGAACGCTCGCCTCGTCAACTTTCCCATTGAAATTTTCCCTCTCCTTTTCCTTCAGACTCTAATCAGCTGAATGCATTCTGACGGCACAAAAATGAAATTACAAGCTGATAGTCGTACTTGTTGGAGGAATTGTGAAAAGAATGAATCTCCACAGAAGTGTAGTCTGTCCAAGCAAAGAAGACACTCTGGTGAGATGGAAAAATGACTTCAGCACGGTCAATATTGGTTCAAGAATTATAAATTTTATCTCAAATCGAAGATCATAATGTTTCCTACAATATGAATCCAAATTTATAACTTTTGAATCAATATTGACCGAGCTGAAGTCATATTTCAATATTGCTAGAGTGTCTTCTCTACGGAGTCGGAGAATATTGTGAAAGAAGCGTCTGAATTGAACTATCTATGGAAAAAAAATTGGCGACAAACTCTAGCGCTTCTAACTTTCCGTCCTTTTATAAGTTTAATAAGACTTTTCATTCGAGTCACTTTGCAATATTGATCGGAATTTTGCGTTTGTCGACTTTGAGGCTATTGATTAAGCGGTCCTGAGATTTGTATTCAAACTCTTTGGAATGGAGGATAATATCATTCGAAAATAGAATTTTTCAATGTATAGGAATCATAGAAGGATTTTACAATATCGTTCTTTTATTGAACTATATAAACCATGGTAGAAAAAATGTTTTCATTGGAAACCGATAATATATTATATTCCAATAAAGGAGAATCAAATAGAAGAAACCTTTCTGTAATTTATACCTTATACTTAACTATTCAAAACTATAGTAGAATGGAATTTTACATCAGAAAACTACAATTGAAGAAACATCAATCAAATATCTCTCCTATATGAAAAAACTAGCCGGCAGGCTCGCTACGCTTGCCTTCTCCGCCTAGCCAGGGGGATCCGCCACCTGGACCCCCGACAGTATCAGTAGTGTCAGTGAGTCAAACAGGCTCGCTTCGCTCGACTGCATAACCTCTGTCAGTGTAAGCTAAAACAAAAAGGCTCGCTTCGCTCGCCTGCAAATTCCGTTCAGTAGGGATTCAAAACTTATTGAACACAGCATTTATAGACCTAATCTGGACCTGTTCACCAAATTTCGACAATATCTACAAATTTATTCTCGAAAAATCCAAGAAAAATTCCGAAAAATCGTAAAACGCTAATATTGAGCGTAACCTTGGGAACTATATCGGACATAGTTTGAAACTTGATAAAGTTTGAAATATCTTCCAAACTAGTTCATCTATAATCTCGCTGAACCATTGAATTTACAGTAAGGATTGGTCGTATCAAGGCGGAAGATATGCAACCCGCAATACATCTACAATTTTGAAAAACCTGATTACTGGCGTAATCTTGAACGGAATTCGAAAATATCTTAACGCAACATTTCTAGACCTTATCTGAACCTACCTACCAAATATCAACATTTTCTACCAATTGGTTCTCGAAAAAATTGAACTATAGAAAAACTTAAATGTTTGGCGTATCCTTGAAAAGTTCCTAAAATCCGTTTTTAGCGCGCGTCTAAACGTCCAACTGAACATGCCTGCCAAATTTGAACGCATTCGGTTCAGTGGATTTTGAGTTCTGGTGATGAATGAATGAATGAATGAATGAATGAATCAGTCAGTCAGTCAGTGCCATTTCGCTTTTGTAGATATAGATTATAGAAGAAATGTTTCTACAATATCTACTCATATTAAATAATAAAAAACCTAATAGAGAATTTAATTTATTTTTAAAACTATAATAGAGGAGGATACATTCATGAATATCTCCCCTACATTAAAAATAACCATGAAAAATACCGTTCATGCAATCCCCTATATTGAACTGAATAAAACTATAGTAAAATTAAATGAAATTTTTCATCGGAAATCGATAATATGTGATACATTCTTGTATTATCCCCCCTGTATCTCACTATATTATATGCACTGAAACTTCCCGATTCACATTCAGATAGTTTTATCGTTATGTATGTGTAAGTTGTTTTTCTCAAAACCCTATCGAAGAACTGTTTTGTCTTGGGACTTTGTTGGGATTTTATTGCTTTTCTTAAGTTGAAACCTGGAAAATTGGAGTGCTCGGAAGAGAAACTTGTTTAAAATTGAGGGTTGAAGTCTTAACACTAATGTTTATCTACTGCTCGAGATGATTGTCCAATTTTCAAAGTTGAAAAAGCCATTTTCAAACCTTAGCAATTGAAAGATTTAATTGGTTTTTGAAGTTGAAGCCTGGAAAATTCAAGTACTATAGTAATAAAAAAACTTTTAACATTTCAGGTTGAATTCAAAACAAGTTTTTATCCACTGCTTAAACGATTGTTCTCTTTAGAAAGTTGAAGAAAGGCAATTATGCTGGTCGAGCAAAGAAGACATTCAGGCAAAATGGAAAAACGACTCCAGCTCCACCAATATTGGTTAAAAAATTATCAATTTAGTCTCAAACCGTGAAAACATGTTCTAAATTTTGAAACCAAATTTATAATCTTTAAAGCAATATTGACTAAGGTGGAGTCATTTTACCATCTCGACAGAATTTTTCCTCTGCACAACCAAGCTAAACGAACGTGGATAAAGTATTACAAGTTTAAATAGAGGTCACCTTGTATTGGGTGACTTAATTTTACAACGGATGAATTTATTTGAGCTTCTTATCACGGTTCCTCATTTAATTATGCATCTGATAACGGTTACTAATTCAATTATGCGGTTATAAGTATGCTTATGTTATACTAGGCCTATCATAGGTGTACTTGAACAGTAATACACTATTCATCAACGGATAGTTTTTGAGTTGTGTAGGTGATATTGTGGTAGTTATCCATATCAAATAGAAATACAATATTTTGTCAAACTACTGATTTTTTCAAGAATCGAGACACTGGTTTCGGTTGCTACACTATCTCCAATCTCCTTTCCAATTTCCCATTAGTAGAATCTGTGTTCAAATGTACCTTTGGCATGTCGGTGTCTATAATATTATCGTGTTGAATGTTGGTTGTTTTACTTGGTGTTATAGGCTACTTGGTGTTATACCTTTGCACTATTGGTGTGCTTTCAACCATATGTTTGCATCATTTTTATTCTAGAACTTTATATTTCTGCTTCTGTTGCTTACTCTAGTCTGTCAAAGCAAAGAAGATTCTCTGGCAAGATGAGAAAATGACTCCAGCTTGGTCAATATTGGTTTAAAAGTTATTAATTTAGTCTCAAATTCTAGATCAGAATGTTTCCTACAATTGAGACCAAATCAATAGCTGTTGAACCCATATTGACCGAGCTGGAGTCATTTTCTCATCTTGCCAGAGGGTCTTCTTTGCTTGGACATACTATAACTTCATATTGTCGAATCCGCATAGTGATATTATAGTAGACTCCAGCTAGATTGGCGGATGATAAATTGCTTCCATTGATGCTCTACTCTTTCAGGACAGTCGGTGAGTGGTCTGCGAGATCATATCTTATTGAGAGTGGCTTCAAATGAACTGGTACGCTCTCGCAGACCACTTCCAGACTGACCTGATAGACTTTATCATTATCTAAAGATATTCGTCATCCGCCACGTGAGCTAAACTTTTTTTGTAAATCATGTACTGAATTCCCATAATTATTATCAAAATCCAGTATAGAAACTACAATTTAATGGACCTAAATCAACAAAAGTGAATTGATCTGAATGAATAGAATATGAGTTACAAAGATGAATGTTTAAGATATTTCCAAACTCGTTAAATGGAAGCTGAGGATCAAGGATAAGCATATGCTTTTTCCATTCTAAACTATTTCGTACATTTGGAATATCTTATTGGAATAAATTGCTTGATTGATAGTACTCTCTGATTCAATTAAAACCATCAATAATCAGAAATTTGAATTGAAACTATATATTATTGAAACTCGAAAAGTATTATCCAAAAAGAATAAAAATTTACTTTCCCAAGAAACTGGCATTCATTATAACAAACATAACCAAGTTGAATTTTGATGAATTCTAGCCATCTAGATCCAATTATTGCCTTCAATTTTTAAAGCCTTTTTACCGTCTCATAGCTGCTCATTGGTGAATACTCCAATCATCTTTGAAGATTAAGTGGTCAAAATACGTAATTCTCTGATTCACATCTCCTGTTCTTGAGGGATTTATAACAAACAAGAAATTATAGAGTGTGTCGAAAATGTAGGAGAAGGATGATTATAACACAATAATATAAACCTTTGAAACTGCTAATACACTTTTCCTGTAATAAAGTTATCTATTTATTTATACATTAAACACCCAATTTTACTGTAGATGATATCAATTAAAAACTACAAAAAAAGAATAAAAATAAAATGATGGGATAGTTAATTTGAAAATTAATAAAAATAGACCACTAATAAAGTAACAGAAGAGCAATAAAAGTAACGACGAGGAAAAGACAACGTATTAATGATGCGTTTTTATCTATTTATAGTGCGTTAGAATTGAGGATCATGGAGTACAAGTCGTGTGACGGGGGCTAGTGCACTCTAGCGGTGGGTTTCAGAAACTCTGGTGAGTTTCAGAAAAAAGTTGCAGCCACTGTTTGCGCCTATGGCTATGTACGGCAGCAAAAAGAAAGGTAAGAACCGATTCAAAGAAATGATATCGATGTTGTGTGCTTTCTGAATGTTAGACTATCATTAATAGGCTGGTTCAGGGAACCCTATCTTGGGTTCAGGGAACGTACGGTTACCAGTAGATTGTCCCAAAATCTAGAGCGGTAGAATGTACCGCGTCCGGTGGGAGTAGTTTATCAGTAAAAATACAAGCGGTTACCGGTAAATTACAAGTAGGAAATTGTAATCGACAAACCATTTAATACAAATTTTCTATCACCCTCTAATATTAAGCTAACCAAATGGTCATAAGTATAGTCTATCCAAGCAAAGAAGACCCTCTGGCAAGATGGGAAAATGACTCCAGCTTGGTCAATATTTGTTCAAAAATTATAAATATGGTCTTATTAATTGATCAAATTATTTCCTACAATTTGATATCGAATTTATAATTTTTGAACAATTATTGACCGAGCTTGAGTCATTCTCCCATCTTGCCAGAGGTCTTCTTTGCTTGGAAAGACTATAAATTATATGACGACAAAGAAAAGGCGGTTCCATCTGCTCCTTGTTTGCTGAAACAGCTGATATTGTCGATCTACGTTATCAGTTACCTATGCCTGAATGATTTATTTGAAATCAAAAGAGACTACAGATGAGCTGTTAGTAGGTTACATCACAGTTACATAATCTGTTAGAAGGTTAGATTACGTACAAGAGACAGACGAAACCGCCTAACGTTTTGACGTCAGCTGTATCAAAGGATAGCTTGGAATCTAGTTTGAATATGTATGCGTTTTATTGGATAAATAAGCTATAATGTACATTTACTTTGATCTTCTGAAGGGAAGCTCCATATGATAATGTGATATGATTATCATTATCATGATAATTCCGCATCCACAAAGCATTCCAGATCGTCATATTTCATGGAATACCAGGTAATTATCGTGAAAGCTCTCTGAATCTTCAGAGCGTTTCAATTACCTCTATTGCTCTCATCACAAAGGTAAAATCTGTCTAAGCAAAGAAGACCCTCTGGCAAGATGGGAAAATGACTCCAGCTCGGTCAATATTAGTTCAAAAATTATCGATTTCGTCTCAATCGTAGGAAACATTCTGATCTACAATTTGAGACCAAATCAATATTTTTTGAACCAATATTGACCGAGCTGGAGTGATTCTCCCATCTTGCCAGAGGGTCTTCTTTGCTTGGACAGACTATAGTATCCAAGAGCGCTCTCTATGTCGATTTGATAGAATTGCTATCTTGTTTTGCTGGTATGGAATAATAGAATACTGTACACATGGAATTGGGTGTAAGAAGCTGGTCGCTCTATACATCCCCGCTTCTTCTTTCCAATCATATGACCGACTTATTAATTTATTAATTAAAGCCGCGTATCGACAGTCCGAGGCATGTGCCACGAATGCCTCGCAGTACAGTCTGGTGACGCAAAAAAAGTATAAACTCATGGCTGAGGCATATGTGTGAATATAATCTGCAATAATCAAAAATAATTATAATTATAGTATATAGTATATAATTATAATTATAATAAAAAATCAGCATTTTTTGTAACCAAAAATGCGAGCACGCGAACAAATTGACTAGCGCCATCAAGCGGGAGACAAAGCAACTCTGCTCTGACAATTGATAATTTGGACTTTGGAGGTTAGTTTGTGCTCAATTAGTAGATAAAAATTCAAGGCAATGCTTATTATTGCCTATTAGAACCTTCTGCACCCAAATAGAATTCTTAATCACAAAAATGCGTTGGAATGGGGTACAATTTTGAGGTTAGTTTGTAGAATTGTTTGTTGTGCGTTGCGAGGCAACAGACACTGCTCGCTGCGAATTGTGTGCAGCGTTTGCCTCGCTGCTAGCAAACCCGGTATCGACAGTCCGAGGCTACTAGTAGTACTCTTTTTTTGTGTCAACAGACTGTACAGCGAGGCATTCGTAGCACATGCCTCGGACTGTCGATACGCGGCTTTAATGCTATTTATTAATCATTCAATGTTCACCTTCGTTCACATTTAAATTGAGATTTATACAGTAAATAATTGACATTAAAAATCAATTTTCTAGAGTTATTGATAATCTTTCGTCAGTTATTTAATTCAATGGATAAGTGTTGAAGATTATCATATGCGTTTGGATAGTTCTACGTTGATGCAAAATAAATAATTTGGAACTACATGAAGCGAAATCCTCAATTGTTCATTTCCATTCCATTCTCATACAAAGGATAGAGTAGGATTTTATGGGCTACATTGCCTAATGTCATCATATATGCACATCATAGAAGTCACTTTTGAATAGTTGTTATAATTCATATAGTAATGGGGAAATTAACTTTTATTACGGATGAAAAACACTTATATTTGAACATAGGTATACTAATGGGTCAACATGTAAATGGTATGGGTTATTAACCTAGTTGGGATCTGATGCTTTTCCTTCATTATATTCTGTCCAAGCAAAGAAGACCCTCTGGCAAGATGAGAAAATGACTTCAACTTGGTCAAAATTGGTTCAAAAATATTGATTTGGTCTCAAATTGTAGATTGGAATGTTTCCTACTATTGAGACCAAATGAATAATTTTGACCAATATTGACCCAGCTGGAGTCATTTTATCATCTTGCCAGAGGGTCTTCTTTGCTTGGACAGACTATACTATGAATAAGGGCATCCTATATGCACATATTTAATAATTTTCATCAATGAAGACTGCTTTTGATTATTCATTATATTAATATCATTCATTTATCATGATAATATAATACTCATTGCTTATTTATTGGCAATAACCTGAAAGTTTTCAATTCAAATTGAAACATGTGAAATATTCCATTGGATTTGGTATTATGCTAGAATGGATACAGTCTGTCCAAGCAAAGAAGACCGTCCGGCAAGATGGGAAAATGACTCCAGCCTGGTCAATATTTGTTCAAGAATTATAAATGTGATCTTAATAGTTGATCAAACTGTTTCCTACAATTTGAGATCAAATTGATAATTTTTGAACCAATATTGACCGAGTTTGAGTCATTTTCCCATCTTCCAGAGGGTCTTCTTTACTTGGACAGACTATAGTATTTCAGCTATCGCGAAAAGGTTCCACCTCTGTTCTGATTGGAAATTTATGAGGTACCTACGTTTTTAATCCTGAACTAGTAAAACATCATTCTTGATGAAGTGATTAATAAATTGCTGATAATATGATTATCAGCATAATATGAAATTGCATATCATTCCTGATAATATGATTACAAATTGAATAGATAAGATCAATTGTAATCTAAACATCTTGATTCCTTAGAAAGTTCATTTTGTTGGAGTTCTCACATATGATTTGAATGACTTCCAAAATCTACATCAGATCGAGAATGTCAAACAAATTTTTATTTTCAACGGAAACATTGAATATACTGAATGAATATACTTTCCACGATTGATATACTTCCTTGCTATCGTTTCTTGTTTCAAAAGAGAATTTCAAATCACGTTCTGATGAATGATAGTGATATTTTTCTTACAAGCATCCTCATTTATATGGAATACAAGAGGCTGAACAGAATCGATGTATTGTGAATCGAGCTAGACTTGATACATGCTAATTCCACTTCCAATACTTCAAGCTATTCAAATCTCGATTGGAATAAAACAAGCTACTAATCTTAGGAGAGAGCTCTCTCTATAGTTCATCATTCATCAACACCTTCTTTGTTCTTCAAAGAACAACCGATATACTTTTCTCTACAGGATGTACTGATGTGTTCTCTTCTGTACTCTGTCTGATAGGTATCCATATTCAATCTCTGAATTCTACTTGAAACGAAGACAATGGAGAGGAGTAACTTATATCAATGAGATTATGAGAAAAAAGTATTCACGAGAGTGGGATTCACTAGGAAAGTGTCTATCTGAAAGGTGAAACATAGGGCTGATAGATAATAGGGCTTCCAAGTGAGTAGAAGATTTTGTTAATGATCTTGTATTATGAATAACATATTCAAGAAGAGCATTCTAGCGCCTGTTCTTCCCTTCCCAAATAGTTCATTTTTCATCTCAATTCTTTATTCTTTATTCTTTCTTTACAATTGCGACTTGGTTTCCAAGTATTTTAAGCAAAGGATGAATGAGTGATGATGAAGGTTTAAGATGTAGGTTATATGTCTATCCACAACACAGCCCACTTTCACTTAATATTATAATTTCTCACTTCCAAAAATATTTTATCACAAACAATTTTGAATTTCGATGAAAGTCCACTTTTAAGTTCCAGAAATGAACAAGATAAACTATAGGATTTCAATATTATGGACTCACTTTAAAATTTTTCACCAATCCTTTTCCCGCGATCAATCAACAATGTTGAATCGAATTTCTTTATGAATTACGCTATGAACTTTCACTTGAACAACAGTACTCACGATTTGGTATCTTGTCGGACGCGTTTAGTGACGCTGAGCCACATCTTCGGCTACATCTAGATACTTCTTGTACGCCGAAGATGTGGCTCAGTGCCGCAAAACGCGTCCGTCAAGCTACAAAATTGTGAGTACTGTTGTTTAAGTGGAATTTTTAAAAGCTTTTAAAGGAAATTTATAATAATTATCCACAGTTCAAGTAGGATGAAGACTCAATGCGAAAATGAAATTCATTTATTGTCAGAAATAACTTTACTCATTGGTTGAAAAACAGACTCATGACTTATGTCGAAAACGTCTTCTACTAGATTTTGATGAATGATAAAATTAGAACGATGAATGATAATGACAAGAAATTAAATTGTAAATACTGTTGTTAAAGTGGAATTTTATAAAGCTTTTGATGGAAATTTATAATAATAATCAACAGTTCAAGTAGGATGAAGACAGAATGCGAAAATCGAATTTCTTCATTCGACAAAAATCACTTTACTTATTAATTGAAATACAGACTTATGACTTATGTCCACGTCTTCCACTGGATTTTGATGAATAATAAGTCCGAAACGAGGTTATCTACTTCCCCAGAACTCCACAAAAACTTTTTGGCAGAAATATGGGAAGAAAAGTTTCAATTATCACAAACTAATTGAAATTCAATCATTGCCGTCTGCAAATTATTAATGTAAACTTTGACTGGAGTAGTTGGTGTAAGCTGAGAAGACACCTCACCACAGTACACTTTACATTGAGACTCCGTCTCTTCTCAACTATTTCTGATATTGTTCCACATCTGGCTGAAGTATAAGACTCACACGCCCAAAGTAATAGGATTACTCTTGTTGGAAATGTAAATTAGGCAGTTTATTTCCTCACAGATCCGCCTCAAGTTGCTGGCGAGAGCAACCTGATTAGGCTCAATATTCGTTCGTTGTACAACGTTCGTAAACTGAGAAGACACTCCGAACAATGCAATTCACATTGGAACGACGTTTCTTCTCAGCTTGCACGAACTATACAACGACAATTTGTGACACGTTGTTTAGTTCGCGTGAGCTCAGAAGATACTCCAGTACAATACAATTTACATTAAAACGATGTGTCTTCTCAGCTTGTGCGAGGTATACAACGACAATTTAACGATATACAATGAGAAATACACTCGTGGTGTGTATGTGAAGGTTTCGTCGTCTCACCACTTCTCCGACTCCTTTCAAGATTACATTGTACTTCACACTGCAAGAGCAAACAGGTCTCAAGGCGTGGAAACGCAATAATGTCTAGCGGTTATGATGACGTTCGCGTTGCCAACGCAAATAATTATCCAACAACATCATCATCCAATACACCTTGACAAAGTAATAAGCGCAAAGTACAGCACTGAACATTGTGTCTTAATTTCATAGATGAGATGTTAGTTGTGTTTCTTGTCTTGATGAGTTGTTAGAATCAAGGATATCTTGAAACTCTTGATGCAAACAAATTATTATCCAACAACAACATAATCCAAAGTATAAAGTAATGAGCACATTGTATAATTCTGAACAAGGTTTCTCAACTTTGTATAATTTGTGGATGAGAGGCTTGTTGTGTTTCCAATTGAATATTCGAGTTTTAATGGGTTAGTGGAAGCAAGGAGGTAATGAAACTCTAGTTGCGAGACGCAGTATTATTGAATACACTTTGTCAGAATGATAAGTACAATGTTTTGTACATTAGTTTTGAAAATTGTATAATTGATATAGGAGAGACTTGTTGTGTTTCTAATCCCCATACTCATCATCTGAATCAAACCTAGATACTGTACCTAATAGGTTATTACGAGCAAGCGAGGATCTAATGCAAGGCCATCTTATGAAGAACCTTGTTGCAAGACAATCATTTTCAATGTCATCCTAAGCACCTTGCAACACGCACTGGCGGATCGTACCCACGAATCAGGTGAAGTGCCATTATCTTTAACTGTACAGCACTTCACCTGTTTCGTGGGCAGTGTGCAAAAGTAATAAACACACAATGTATGATTTCTGAACAGGGCTTCTGAACAATTTCCTAATTTGTAGGAGAAAGTTTGTTGTATTTCCAAACTTGTCTTTGCAGAAATTCAAGTTTTGATGTGATATTGAAATTGGAATAGAACTTGTAACTGGAGGAATCGTGAATGAGAATTCGTCATAGCTGTAGTAACTGATTTGATGATAGCATATTGGTATATAATAGTGGTCTATGGGATAATTTAAGAACAAAATGGAGAGATATGCATTGGTGGGGAAAAATATAATTCATTAGAACATTACTCTCAGGATAGAAAAATTCATGTCAGTATTGGTAAATACAGTAGTAGGCCTAATGATTATAATCAGTGATCCCTTAGTATAGCTATCGCCAAAAAGTTGGGCGGTTCTTCAATTGATGTAACCTACATACAGCTAACGTAAAGTATCTTCTCTCTGTTTTGATTTTAAAAAATCATTTACTAGGCATAGTTAAATGACAATATCACTGTTGGAACGCAGCAGGAGCAGACAGAACCGCCTCATGTTTTGACGTCAGCAATACACTTTTAATAGGAGAGAGTAGAGCGAGTTGGGTGGGAGGCGTGTCTAGTATCAGCTGACTGCTGGCAGCCAATCGCAGCTCAGTATACTGTCAGCCAATCAAAGGCTCCGGTTCTGACGAGCGTTTATTGTTTGAGAATGAGGAACCGCTTCTACGAATCGTCTATACCCTATTCAAGATCACTTGAGACGAAATGAACAAATGTTTTGCGCGTGTGTGCGGATAAAGGAAGGTATTACTTCATACGACGGTTGGCCGCAGTCGAACAGCTGTAGTCAATCACAGTTCTTGGCTTTTCCTCAAGCTCAAACAAAAATAGCTACCTGTACATGCAAAAAGTTTCTTTATTTCGTCTCAAGTGATCGTGAATAGGGTATGGTTTAAGTTGAACGAAATAAGTGCAAGATTTCTTCCCATGTTGAAGAAATCTTGTACCCATGTTGTCGATCAATTTTATGCCCATTGAACTGATTTATAACTGTCTTCGTATAGCTTCCAAGGTTTTGTATGATCAGTTCTTCAGATAAAAGTAATGAGTTTCCAATATTTCCAGAAAGCTTTCGCGTCGCGTTTACGTAAACTTTGGCTCGCCAATAATCACTGGCGGCTCGTGCACACGGAACAGGTGAAGTGCCCGTATTTTTTACTGTACAGCACTTCACCTATTTTGTGTGTACGAGCCACCAGTGCCAATAATGTAAGCCACAGCGTTTGATCTTGGAATTTTGTCACACAGAAATTCCCGACAAACTACCAACCAGCCGGAAATTATGTTCATAAATAATGCAGGACCGGGGAAGGTCAAGAAACGCTTTCCTCTAAGGGATACCAGAACATGTGTGCGTGGTTTACTCGGTGATATAGTCTGGTTGAGCAAAGAAGACATTCTGGCAAGTTGGGAAAATGGCCCCAACTCGGTCAATATTGGTTCAAAACTCAAGAATTGAGTCTCAAATCGTAGAAAACATTCTAATCTATAATTTAAGACTAATTTGATAATTTTTGAACAAATATTGACCGAGCTGGAGTCATTTTCCCATCTTGCCGAAATGTCTTCTTTGCTCGACGAGACTATACTCACTAGCTGTAACAGATGCTGAAATGTAAACTGAGGAACTATGGTCGTAGAGAAAGTATTAGAAGCAGCAGTTGAAACTATGTGCTATATCTATGTATATGATATAGTTGAGTCATGAGTTTCGAGAGAACTCAGAAGCTGAGAAACTAGTCATAGAAAAAGCATTAGGCTAAAAGCAGGAGTGGAAACTCCTATGACTATGCTACAGTTAAGACACGAGTTCTTTTCGATTATACGTATTAAAATATTATAACTAATATCTCATTGTGAAAATATTAGCAGCCTAATATTAGTTCCCTATGTAGCCTAATCAAAGGGGCAGGGTTTCCTTTGAACCTTGGTACGATTGTGAAAATTATTCAAATGAATGTGTGCTAGTTAGATTAGAAATTTTGAAAATTTTAGATTTTAAGAATATTTGAGATTACGGTTTTCAAGACTCCGTACTTATAGCCTAAACCTGAGCCTATCAAAATCCATAGGGAAAGCTTTATCTAGTATCCAATTATGATGGAGAATTTTAATGAGATGAGATGGTAAATCACAGGTAATCTGAGAAGAATATTTAAAATTTTGCCAATAACATTTTTTGTTTGTTCGAACTTAAAGAACTATATTCTCTCTTAAGGTACTCTATTCGGTTGTATTCGGAACACTTTGTACAGTATAGGCCTAGCCTAACAAGAATATCTCTTTCGACATTGAAAATTCAAATTAAATCGAACAAAAATTTTATTAAGTAGTCACTCTGTCAACTGATACTATGATCTAGTAGCACCAGCCAATCACTCTGAACTACTGGCGGCTTGTACCCACGAAACAGGTGAATTGCTCGTATCTTTTACTGTACAACACTTCACCTGTTTTATGAGCACGAGCCGCCAGTGCTCTGAACTATGAACCATTTCAAACTCAATTGGATAAGCTACATGTTTTTCGATACACTTGTCTGCCCCGAATGACTGATGCGCACATTTCATAGTAAGATGAGTACAAGTAGAACCACCAATGGGAAAAATGGAGATATATGATGAAGAGAATAAATTCTTATTGGCAAGTTCTGTCAGATGCGACTCAGGAAATTGGTTTCCATCCAATCTCCCTGCAAACTCCCACAGCCCTTGGCATTTCGATCAGACTTGGTCGATTTTCAGCGCGTTTCAAGCCTTCTGCCAATGCTTTAGCATATGGAGCATGCTTGAAGCGCATACAAAATTGACCGTTGGTTGCTCGCTTTATCAGTTGGTACTGCATGTACCGTACCAAAGTGTGTTATAGTCTGTCCGAGCAAAGAAGACCCTCTGGCAAGATGGGAAAATGACTCAATCTCGGTCAATTCTGGTTCAACAATTATCAATTTGATCTAAAATTGTAGGGAACAATTCGATCTCCAATCTGAGACCAAATTTATAGTCTTTAAACGAATTTTGACCAAGCTGGAATGATTTTCCCATTTCGACCGAGAGTCTTCTTCGCTTGGATGAACTGGAACATGTGTAAGCATGTTTTATCAAATCGAGACATTGAAAATATTTTACTGAGTGGTAATCAATTTAATTCGTAGTTCTTACTGATATGAACAAACTAAATGAGATACATAAACTCTTTCATTAGAACATGACATGTTTCGCCATCTTGGGAGGCGTCAAAAAAATATTTAAATATTAATTATCTGTGATCTTGAGTAGAATCAATTGAAGAGATTACTCGTAATCGTAATAACCTTGTCATGGAATAGCAAAAAAAATTGATCTGTACCTTTTGAAATATTCCTACCGAACTAAAAAGAAGCTTACATGACAGTATTTTTATACACTTCGTATGAATCCAATATAACTAGCCTATATAAATATAAAAAAAGATTCCCCACTATAATAATATATGTGTCGGGGTAAAATCATAAAACGAGTCAAAAAGTATACAAATACTACTATAAAGTAATGATTGAATGAAAAAATGAAGTATTCAAGTTAGTGAAATTGAAGAATAAAGAAAAATTGCTTGAAGATAGAATCGAAACAAATAACAGCCTGTTATGGTCTAAGAAAAGAAGACATTCTGGCAAGTTGGGAAATGACTCCAGCTCGGTTAATATTGCTTCAAAAATAAAAAATCGCTCTCAAATTGTAGAAAACATTCTTCTCTACAATTTGAGACCAAGTTTATAATTATTGAATTAATTTTGAACGACTTGGAGTCATTCCCCCATCTTTCTAGAATGCCTTCTTTGTTTGAACAGACTGTACAAAATAGAAGTTCTTTTTCAGTTGTCTTTCGAGTACAGGTTCAATGAGTAGGATTATGTTTAACTATTTTTCATACTGTATTTCTTGATTATAATTCTTTATATGGCTTTCTTTCAATTTTTTATCATTCACTTTCTCACATCCATTCATCATCACTCTTTCGCTCTTATAAATTGTACATTTTTCCATTAACCTTCATCCCTTCATAGATTACTTTCGAAATGTATTATTGTATCATAATACTATCTCTTTTATCTCAGTGCTACTTTTATCACTGTTTCTTATTTTTAATAATTATCAAAGTACCCTTTACCAATTATTTTTTTAAATGCACTACATACTTCGACTATTTATAGTCATTTTCAAATGCGAATGCATGGAGAAAATAATTGAAAACGGGTACTTTGATAATCATTATATCATATAGGCCTACTATATTGAAAATTATAATATATATTGACATTGTTTTTATCACCTCTCCTCACCAAAATAATATTGCCATCCAGGGCCCTGAACGTTGTGAATAGGAGCTTGTCTGATGCACTGGCGGCTCGTGCCGACGAAACAGGTGAAGTGCTGTACAGTAAAAGATACGGGCACTTCACCTGCTTCGTGGGTGCGAGCCGCCAGTGGCCTGATGTATTATTCTGTTGACTGATTGAAAACCTTTACCGAATTCTGTTTGTGGCGAAAGTACACAAACACAGTTAGAACACTCGGGCGCTCAAGCTCAACTGTAAACAATTCTCCTTTCCATGTGAGATGTGAGACTACGACTTCGATACGTGTAATCAGTTTGTTGTAGAGTAAAATTAGAACAAACGTTACCTCAGACAAAAGTAACTTTATTCTATTTGCAATTTCTAGCTATCATTATTATTATTCGTAAATCTTTTTAAATTCTCAAACTTATTCTACAAAACCGGGATTAGAAAGTTGAAGGACTATTTTGATTATTCAGATTTTCAAATTTCAAACTTATTTATTCCTTGTACACTTTACATCGATTACCTTTACAAAGACACAATACATAGAGTATCATTGTACAATAGAATATTGAGTTTACAAGACTTTTCGTCTTTCACTCTGAACTATTTTACACGACAATGCAGTCATAAATTTGAATTTCGGATTCTACTCCATTTTCAACACTCCTTCGTGATGGGAAACAAAATAGATGAGTACTTTTCGTGAGCTTTAAGAAAACATATTAGTCAATAAAATAGACATGTAAAAATCAAATCAAGAGAACTAATAAAGTAGATAAGTAAAATTTTAAACTGAAAGAAATAAATATTTTTGATAAAGTTATCTGCTATTAAGCTATCTGCTAAAAGTTATCAGTATTATTCTAATACTGTATCAAATTTTATTTGCTTGAATTGCGTTCACGTATCAGAAATATATATTTCTTGAAATTATAATTTTTAAAATTATTTATCAACTATTTATTATTTTTCTAACAATTATTATTCAGAATTCGATAATTCATATCCTTGGCAGAGCTGCAATTTCCTCAGTATTTTATCTCTTTATTCATTTGAAGTAATCCATTTTATATCCATTCTTAATCAATTTATTGCAGAGAAGTAAATCCGCCATTACAATAATGTTTATCAATCGACCAATCATCATTTATTGAAAATTTATGTAATGTATCTTGCACTGGCGGCTCGTGTCCACGGAAAACGTGAAGTGCTCGTATCTTTCACTGTAGAGAACTTCACCTCTTTCGTGGGTACGAGCCGCCAGCGGTATCTTGTCAGCCTCAACAATGTTAGGTTCAATGAAAGAGTTCTATAATATTATGATCTATAATTTTTTTCGATGAAATCAAATAATTATGAAATCTCACCGAGTTCAATAGAATTTTTACTAATTTCATCATTAGGTTCCATGAAGCTGATGTATTGTAAATTTAATTGAATGTTCTTTCTTGCTGAAAATCTTTAATATCTCACTCGAATACTGGAATATTCCCCTCCCCAGTCGTACGCAGCTAGTACATTGTAAAATATTAATGAAGTTTTCTTTTTGAAAACTGGAATATTTCACTCGTATAGTTTTCGCTTGTTCACCAGATTTTTTTGAGATCTAGAATACTTCACTTGAATAAGTTTTTGATTGTATGTGAAACTGGTGCATTTCAAAAGGTCAACCACTCTATCGCTGGCTGATACATTTCGCGAAAGCAGGGAAGATACTCCATCACAATATACTTCACATCATAACGGCGTGTCTTCTAATCTTGCTGCACAATCTAGCTACTCTATCGTTCTCGCAAGCTAATAAGATCCGTCGTTAAATACACTTTACATTGTAATAGCGTGTCTTCTCAGCTTGCTGTGCGATCTAGTTGTGCGGTCAAGGAATATTGATACGCGCATGCATTGCATATACAGTAGTCGACTGTCCAAGCAAAGAAGACATTCTGGCAAGATGGGAAAATGACTACAGCGCGGTCAATATTTATTGAAAAATGATAAATTTGGTCTTAAATTGTAGATCAGAATGCTTTCCACAATTTGAAACCGAATTGATAATTCTTGAAACGATATTAACCGAGCTGAGGTCATTTTCCCTTCTTGCCAGAATGTCTTCTTCGCTTGGACAGACTGTAGTTGTTGATGCTTGAAAGCTCCCCCTGGGAATCGAAGCGGCGGCGTGTTTGCAATGGAATAGCTAATGGGCGTTAATTGGAGACGCGTTTCAGCGAATGCATCGCGTCGCGACGCTCAACTGTTATTTGCATGGCTGCCCCGAAATAGGAACTGAAATAGGAACGGAACAGGAATGGAATAGGATCAGCGATTGGTCAGTGTGCTCTCGACTCTGTATTGAAGTGTACTCTCGTCTCTTTAAAGTGACACAAACCAATTCGTTCCACTCTAAAGTGTAGACTGTAGTAGAGTGTGGAGTGTGGAGTTTGGACTGTGGAGTGTGGAGTTTGGACTGTGGACTGTGAAATGAGGACTGTAGAGTGTGGAGTGAGGCTATGAACTGTGTACTGTGGACTGTGGACTGTGGACTGTGGACTGTGGACTGTGGATTGTTGGCTGTGGACTGTGAACTGTGGATTGAAGACTGATGACTGAGAACTAAATCCTGTGGACTCTGTTGTCGTGACTGGGGAGTGTCACAATGATGAGGATCGCTTCGTCCTCGAAGTGAGTTATTTTCTATTACAATAGTCTGGTCGAGCAAAGAATACATTTTGGCAAGATTGAAAATTTCTCCACCTCGGTTAATATTGGTTTAAAAAGTTATGAACTTGGTCGTAAGTTGTAGAAAACATTCTGCTCAACAGTTTGAGACCAAGTTTATGATTTTTGCACAAGTATTGACCGAGCTGGAGTCATTTACCCATCTTGCCAGAATGTCTTCTTTGCTCGACCAGACTATAGATTGCA
This sequence comes from Sogatella furcifera, assembly GCA_017141385.1. Classification (NCBI taxonomy): domain Eukaryota; kingdom Metazoa; phylum Arthropoda; class Insecta; order Hemiptera; family Delphacidae; genus Sogatella; species Sogatella furcifera. Next base: position 3,080,912 of record CM029550.1, on the reverse strand, counting down.
GGTCAAGTAAGTTATTTAGTTGAGGTTGAGTGTATTATTTACTACAGTATCGCACCTCTCGAACTCATGAATTATTGCATTCCAGTGTGTTATAGTCTCGATTACTGAGTTATTCATCCCAATATCACAACTTTCCTACTAATAAGGTAGTTGGGTTTCAAGGATCTATTGCGCTTCCTAATTACTAGGATAGCAGGCAGCAGGGTATATTTCACGATACACAGTTTTTGAATCATTTCTATTTACTAGGGAAACAGGGATTATTCCTTGGTACATAGACCAAGACATCAAAAAGAAAAAGTCAATATACGTTCAAATTGAAAAATTGATATTAAGAAATATAATTATAATCACAGTCGGTATTTCATGGGAATTTGAAGTATTATAGCTCAGAAAACTGACTATAATTAGTTGAAACAATGTAATGCATTGAAAACATAATTCAAAAAGGGAACTTTGATAATTATAAAAAAAACAGTGATAAAAGTAGCCCTGAGATCAGAGAAACACTCAGAAAACGTGTAATTCTCATAGCGGCTTTACCCGCTATTTATACTCCAGATGTTAGATGAATAAAAAAAATTAAAAATTTTTAGGACCTCTTTCTAATAAATTGAAATAATTTATAATCATTTAAGCATCCCTTACTCCAGGTAAAGAATTAAAAAGAAAATTCTTTCTTTCTTTCGATTCTTTCCACTCTTCCACTGAAATGCTATTCCTGTGAAGAGATAAGGCTAATAAAGATTATTTTCATTTCATTCCATTCCTAATCGTATTCCAATATAGCTTACAATATAGCTCTGTCGTCCTGTCGATAATTCTCTACATAGAATGAATTGAAGAGAGAAAATTATTTAAAACATCTTCCTGAATACTCTTTTATTCAAGAAATTTCATTACGCTTGCAAAGATGAAGGAAATGGCTGACTTTGTGAACAAAATGACGGAGTTCAATTTGTAGCTCTGTTATTGGGCGAGAGCTCTCCCTCCCACTTTCAAACCCGAGAGAGGGGCTGGCCAATGAGAGTCGAGTATTAAATACAGTACCAGACTACTTGTTCACGTTTTTCTCCGATAGATAGCGTTCGTGATACTATCCATGTACATCAGTGACTTGATAGACTTTTATAAAGTCACTGTACATCGTTCAGTGACTAGAGAAACTGTATATCTATGCAGTTCAACTATAACTTGAAATACGCTTCTCATAAACTTAATTTCTTCTCTTTGTGTAAAGTATTTCATTTGGTTTCTCTGGAAATATTGAGGACTTATCATTAATAATATTGTATTGTTGATACTTTATTCATCATTAATTATATTAGTAAAGCAATAATTATTTCTCTAGTATTATTTGAGAATACAACATCCAATAATGTGAATTGAAAAGATCTTAGAATCGAGAAAGATACTTATTATGAGAAACGTACATTGAACAAATCTGAGGCACAAGAGAAGAATGCATGAAAGTAGTCCAATGGAATCAGGATTAGCAGAGTCACCCCTCACCCACTGGACACAGAGACGTTGCCAATTTATCAGCCGCAATATAGAAATATAAATGAATTTCTATTCTTAATCAGCTGTTTTGACAACGTTGCATCAAGTATCATTCCACTATTTTCGTGCATTCTACTCTGAGGTGCAATTATAGCTGGTTAAAAGATGAAGATGACATTCATCAATTGATATGCTTCACTCCCATTTATTCAATTCAAACATAAACTTTCAACAGGGGCGAACCCAGAAATAAATTTCGGGGGATATGAAGGGTCGAACCCAGGAGAACTCCTTTTCCCGGAAGGGGTGGGAAGGGGGGGTAGGAGGGGTTATTTCTTATTTCATGCATGGGATATCTATAGGATATATCTATATGGATAATATATATGCAGTATATTTGATGATTATTTATTATTTGATGATTGTACCTTAATTCCAAATGTTTATTGATAATTATTGTGTTGGAAATAGGAGGTTCTGGACCTGATTGTCTAAGTCTTCATTACATGAGTATATTGTATTTTATTGAATAAATGAAATGAAATGGTTGAAATTATATAGATTAACATAGAAAATCTTATCACAAAAAATTTAATCTACAAGACGTAGAGATTTATTTTGAGAGACATTTTATTCAATTATATGAACAGGGTAAATGGGAAAATATCTGTGAATGAATAATGGTTCTGATTCCGATCTATAGCACTTCTCATGTATGATTTCACTTTCTGAAGAGTTCAAAAGGAGCATCTAAGTTAAGAAAACGTTGTTGTAACAAAAATTGTTGCGCTAATATTTAACATTTCATGGGACATTTCATAACGGAAAATATTCTTGTTGCATTCATTCCAGTGAGAAATGGAATATTTGGGCTTGTGATGCTCACCTAATCCATTTCTTTCTCCAGATTTCCCCGCGAGAAAATTTTTTACAAAAAGTAGGCTACCCTGAAACTATATTTTTTAGAAGTTTCGAGCCTTATCAGTCAAACATTTGGCAACTCCAACGAAGTGCATTCTATCTAGTGTGAGTTGAGTCCCAATTTCGGGGGGGGATATATCCCCTCAATCCCACCCTGGGTTCACCCCTGACTTTCAATATTGATTGTATTGTGCATGAATAATTATTAACTTTTGTGACATCTCAATTTTCTTCTTCAACTCTTAACCCACAATGAATGCACCCTTAGAACAGTTTTTCCTATCCAAAGATCCCTATTTTGATACAAAGATTTGTATCCACGTAGAAGGATATATTCCACTAAAAAGAAATTGTCTTCATTCCATTGAACTGTAGAGTCTACACAGCAGAAAACAAGAATAATAAAAACAATATAGTGGAGATACAAAAGGTCGAAGCTGGAAAACCTACCATGCGCCAAGAGATGAATTTTCCGCTTTTTCGTTCCAGGAAAAGGGAATCCACACTGTCAAATTTGCTTCATAGTGCGTTAACACGTAGCAGAGGTGATTTTACACACCCTTGGGTGCTACAAACGAATATTCGATGTCGCGACTACCATCCCTCTTACTCTATCTACTATTTTTCACTTACTCTAGAAAACAAAAAGCAGGCATTCTCATCTCTCTCTCTTTCTCTCACTCACTCTCTCACTCACACACTCTCTCTCCCATTTCCTCTCACCAACTCTACCATATCTACCCCTGTTTTCATTATAGACAAAACATGAAAGTAGCGACTTTATTCTTGCATTCTATTCTGTCTTATCATTCAGCTCTCTCACCAACTCATAACTCTAACATTTTCTCCCCCAGCTCCACCATAAGCAGAATATGAATGCAACCATTTTATTCTAATTGATCTTCCATCACTTTCCTTATATTAGCTCTAGCTTTGCCAAAAATTATGTGAAACATTGTAAAATATTTCATCTTCCACACCTTCTACCACTGGCGGCTCGTGCCCACGAAACAGGTGAAGTGCTGTACAGTAAAGTTTACGGGCACTTCACCTATTCACGAAACAGGTGAAGTGCTGTACAGTAAAGTTTACGGGCACTTCACCTATTCACGAAACAGGTGAAGTGCTGTACAGTAAAGTTTACGGACACTTCACCTATTCACGAAACAGGTGAAGTGCTGTACAGTAAAGTTTACGGGCACTTCACCTATTCACGAAACAGGTGAAGTGCTGTACAGTAAAGTTTACGGGCACTTCACCTATTTCGTGGGTACGAGCCGCCAGTGCCTTCTACTTAACCTCAACTAATGGAGGTAGTATGAATGAATGAATTTTTTCTTGCGATAAAAACGAGAAAAAATTTAAAAACAATGAAATAGATTAGCAAAAATATAAATTCATCTCAAAACAATATTTTGAAGCGATAATATAAGTTTCTTTTATTATATTACATTCTATCATTGTCATATTAACAATATTTTTGGTATGAAGAGGATGAAATTTTGGTGTGGCTGGAATAAGAGAGGTACAGTAATTAGTAATGTTCAATTTATTCTATTATTTGGATGGCTTGTTGAAGGAAGTGATAACTCGCCAGTGTAATAACCAAGAGGTTCCGGTTTTGTTTTTTGGCCGGTGAACAATTTGTGACCACAGCACAATCACATAGATACAGCCACCTCGTCTTTCGATGGAGACGATAAGCCGTCGGTCCCGATTGCCCAAGAAGTAGTCGTCACCTCTCATCACGATCATCCCTTTCATTACTCACGCACAGGCCTTGAGACCCATATGGGCATCATCCACAGGAAAACTGGCTTCATATATGCCTGGGAATAGATTATTGAATTGGAATGATAAGAGAATTATAAGCAACATGTTTTTCTTTTTCTTTTTTCTCAAATATTCAAGAATACTTTTAGTTGTTGTCTTGTCTTGCAATGTGTTTAAATTTCTCTTAATCAATTGTGTTTGAGATTGGGTTATTATTCTAGAGTTATTCTCTCTCAAGATTTAGTTCATCTTATTTCGATATTTCTCTTCATTTATTCGACGTTGAAGTTTTTTATCATTTAATTCTATTAAACATGATTTATTAATCCCAAGAGAAATGAGTTTTTTTTGTGATGCATTTTACTCGTATGTATCAGGATGCATGTAGAGAGAAACCTGTAGTTTCTATTCCTGTAAATAATTGAATAAATGAACATCAATTTAATACGGTAATCATTAAACTATTTAACTCTTCTGAGTTGAACGACCTAAAGCGGTATCTCAGAGCCAAATGTTGAGTTGTTCGGTTGTATTGTGATAATATATGAAGGAGTATCTTTCTCGAAGAATGACATGTTTCTTAAGGTTGTGTCACATCAATATTCTTCGGAAACGACTCTTTCATTCAGAGAAGAAAATCGCTGTGTAACACTTGTGCTGCATTTGTCAAGCTTGGACGACATATTGGAAAAGTGTTTTCCACACGTGAGAAAACGCGATAATGCTCTTAAAGCGCTGAAATACGAGACATCTGTAATTTTTCTCAAGAAATTCGGGCTCATAGGCATCACTCATACGCGTTTGGAAAAGTTTAATAGAATAGTATTATTTCATTAAAATAGAATCCATAATTATTTAGTTGAATAAAATAGATACTTAAGTCAACAATTGTAGTACCGGCGGCTTGTGCCCACGAAACAGGTGAAGTGCCAGTATCTTTTACTGTACAGCATCCATAATTATTTAGTTTAATAAAATAGACACTTAAGTCAACAATTGTAGTACCGGCGGCTCGTGCCCACGAAACAGGTGAAGTACCAGTATCTTTTACTGTACAGCACTTCACCTGTTTCGTAAAAGATACTGGCACTTCACCTGTTGTGTGGGTACGAGCCGCAAGTGAATTATAAAAGTGAAAATAAATGAAAAGTTGAATGGCCCAAGCTATAAAAAGGCTTCTGCCATTACCAAGTGTAAATATCTATCATCCAGCTTCTGTAATTCAACTCTTACCAATTCCATATACAAATAACAATTACCAATATCAATACCAATATTACCAATACTAATTCTGTTGTCCAATATTTAATTCATTCTTTGTAGACAGCTCATAGTCATTGAGTCTTCAGCAGTCATAATCAATTAAGGCTCATTTTATATCCAGCTCCAGCACCTGGTTAGGTGGAAGCTTACGGTTTCAATCTTGCCAGGAGAAAAATAAAACATTCAATCAATCAATATTCCTCTATCCTCTATCATTTTAGTTTCGTGACTTTCCTCATATCTATTCGACTAGTATTTACTCTTCAATATAACTTCGCAAAAGTTCAATTCTGTCGAATTATAATCCATCGGAATGACTTATTCCATACAATATATTTCACCAGATTTTATCTTGACTTTTAGGATTTTATCATGATTTTTTTCAACCATACCAAATAGTACTTCTGCCCCGTAATTATTTACACTCATTAAATTGTCAATAGGTTGGCAATTCATCATCTGATTGCGTGTATATCGAAAATATCGTTGTTGAAAATGTGAGAATTGAGAGTCTGAATTATGGATGATTCTCGATGGATCTGCCTTTCAATGCATGAATTTTCAAAAATTGTGTAGGCTAATTGTTTTAATACAACTAAATCATACACGATAAAAACAATTAACTAACATTTACTGGGTAAAATACAGTATTCATGCTGATAAACCCCGTTATTCATTAAGGATAGATATTGCTATGTTTATCTTCAGACTTACAATTCATTGCTTCCCTATTCCATACTTTTTAATCCAATTCCGTTGTTTTACCAAGTAGAATATAAGTTTTCTCTGAAACACATACATCCAGCATTCATATCTGAGCATGCCTGAACCACAAATTGAAAAATTATGAAGTTTTTCTCCAACCGTAACCAATAAAAAATGAATATCGAAATATGAATTCCACCTCCTCCTTTGACTACACATTATCATAGACTTAACTATACATAAATAGTATGTCTACGATATTATGTAGGCTCACATAACATGTGATTCGGGACTCACAACAAAGAATATGGAGAGATTATACTCTATATTCACTGCTCACACTCCTTTATGCGGGGACCTTGATGTTGAAACGTACCGCTAATGAAAAAAATGATTAAGTTTTCCTAGACTATTACATACACAAAAACCTAGCATGTGAATTGAGATTCACCCTTCTGTATACGAGGATCTTGCCAGTGTGTGGTTTACCTACTCCACTGGCGGCTCGTACCCACGAAACAGGTGAAGTGTCCGTATATTTTACTGTACAGCACTTCACCTGTTTCGTAGGCACGAGCCGCCAGTGGTTTACTCCCAATCTGCGGATTTGGGAGCGAGAAGTTGGGTTTCGATGAATAATGTTTGTTTCTGCGTTTGACACGGGCTTCCCTGCTAAATAGTCTGTCCAAGCAAAGAAGACGTTCTGGCAATATGGGAAAGTTACTCCAGCTTAGTCAATATCGGTTCAAAGCTTATAAATTTGGTCTTAAATAGTAGATCAGAATGTTCCTATGATTTGAGAATGATCATGAATTTGTGAACCAATATTGAACGAGCTGGAGTCATTTTCCCATTTTGCCATAATGTTTTCTTCCCTTGCACGAACGATATAAATATATTATACCCCCACTGATATTCACTCGATACCCTTATATCACTATTTATAGAATTATAAAAATAAATAAATAATAATATTACAGAATATTAGAAACTCTACAATTACAGTATATACAATAGTTAGCTTCGGAAACACCTTATAGTGTTTTCTGTACAATTGACCTACTGCATATCGTACCATGTTCTAGAGTAGGTTTTAATTATACCTCGTCTGATACACTCTAATAACACTCTATAAAGCATTATATACACCTTCTCTAACACACTCTTATATCGTACTGGCAATTGGTCTCTCGGTGAGGGTGATCTATCGTTAAACGTGATGTTAAGTCACGAACACTGTGGATTGCTCTTGGATGGGTGACCAGTATTTGGCCAAGTACACATTTTCAATTTCAATTTCAATTCCAATTTTTTATTCAATTTATCACACACATTACAACACAATACAATTATTTTGAATGAATATAGAACCCACATAGACTAAAACGTCTGTGTGAGGGAGCAGTTCTTAAGGTTATTTGTGACGATTGACGAGGTGGAACTACCCGTAAGGGTCTCCCCACCATTAAAAGCCATGCAAAACCTCTATCAGTGTCAGCTGAGACAAACAGGCTCGCTTCGCTCACCTGCAAATTCCGTTCAGAAGGGATTCGAAATTTATTGAGCACAGCATTTCTACACCTAATCTGGACCTGTTCACCTAATTTCAACATTGTCTGCCAATTTGTTCTAAAAAATCTAAGAAAAACTCCAAAAATTCCAAAAAATAGTGAAACGCTAATGTTAAGCGTAACCTTGGGAAGTATATCGGAAGTATATATAGTTTGAAACTTGATTCAATAATTCAAACTTGTTCTTCCAAATTAGTTCATCTAAAATCTCGCTGAACTATTGAATTTACAGTAAGGATTGGTCGTATCAAGGCGGAAGATATGCAACCCGCAACACATCTACAATTTTGAAAACCTGATTACTGGCGTAATCTTGAATGGATTGCAAAAATATTTTAACACAACATTTCTAGACCTTATCTGAACCTGCCCAACAAATATCAACATTTTCTACCGATTGGTTCTCGAAAAAATGGAGACAACGTTGAAAAACTATAGAAAAACTAAAATATTTGGCGTATCCTTGAAAAGTTTTCAAAATCCGTTCTTAGCGCGCGTCTAAACGTCCAACTGAACATGCCTGCCAAATTTGAACGCATTCGGTTCAGTGGATTTTTAGTTCTGGTGATGAATGAATGAATGAATCAGTCAGTGCCATTTCGCTTTTATATATAGAGATAGTCTGTCCAAGCAGAGAAGACATTCTAGCATGATGGGAGAATGCCTCCAGCTTGGTCAATATAGGTTCAAAAATCATAAAGTTAGTCTCAAGTTATGGATTAGAATGTTTCATACAATTTGAGTCCAAATTCATAATTTTTGAACCAATATCGACCGAGCTAGAGTCATTTTCCCCATCTTGCCAGAATGTCTTTTCTGCTTGGACAGACTATAGCTAACCTCAGCGAAACTCGATTTTGGCGTTTACACGACCCGCGATGGGAATCAGGGGACAATAGTGACTCCATGAGAATGGAGAATCGAAAATGGAGAATTGAGAATGGAGAATGGAGACAAGTGATGTCCAATCTCCTGCCGCACTCACCGCTCAGCGGGAGTGAAATGACCTGACAGTCTTCTCTTTGCCAGGAGGCTCATGGGGGTTGATGACGACTAGACATTGAATCGCTCTCTGTGGGGTAATCACTGGATATGTACCTACAGTATGGTCGAGCAGAGAAGACATTCTGTCACGATAGGAAAATGACGCCAGCTCGGTCAGTATTAGTTCAAAAATTATTAATGTGTTCCCAAATTCTTCCCAAATGTTCTTCTTCTTCTTCTTCTTCTTCTTCTTCTTCTTCTTCTTCTTCTTCTTCTTCTTCTTCTTCTTCTTCTTCTTCTTCTTCTTCTTCTTCTTCTTCTTCTTCTTCTTCTTCTTCTTCTTCTTCTTCTTCTTCTTCTTCTTCTTCTTCTTCTTCTTCTCCTTCTCCTACTTCTTCTCCTTCTCCTAGTTCTTCTCCTTCTTCTTCTTCTTCTTCTTCTTCTTCTTCTTCTTCTCCTTCTTCTTCTTCTTCTTCTTCTTCTTCTTCTTCTTCTTCTTCTTCTTCTTCTTCTTCTTCTTCTTCTTCTTCTTCTTCTTCTTCTTCTTCTTCTTCTTCTTCTTCTTCTTCTTCTTCTTCTTCTTCTTCTTCTTCTTCTTCTTCTTCTTCTTCTTCTTCTTCTTCTTCTTCTTCTTCTTCTTCTTCTTCTTCTTCTTCTTCTTCTTCTTCCATTATACTATACTATACTCTAGTTGGTACAACTTTCGACTCAGCTTTACTTATATATACTTTAGGGGATAGAATGGATTGAAAGTATGAAGTTACACTCGAGAGTAGTTGAACGAGCAGAATACTCTATTTGGTGTTAGTTCCGACCTGACCTAAGAAGGGAAAATAATGGATTTTGAGTCGGGAGTTACATCAGAGCGGATTTGAATGAGCTGAATATTCTATTTCGTGTAACTTTTGACCTGCAATAACACGTATAAGATGAGGAATGCAATGGATTCTGAGTCGGAAGCTACATCAGAGAGTAGTTGAATGAGCTGAATAGTTTGTGTAACTTCTGACCTGCAGGCACGTATAGGCCAAGATAGGGAATACTTCCATGTAACATATAGGAGACAAACTGCTCATTCAACAATACAAAGCTATTCTATTAGTGAATTAGTATTATTACTATTAGTATATGATTGATAATCAACACACTTCAAAATCCAACTTGCCATATTCTCAAAATCCTCATACCACTTAACGATCGACATTGCATGTAGAACCTGTCCATCTAATCAGTTATGAAAGCTTGGCACCTTCAAATTTGCATACGAACAGGCAACATCTGAATGCACTTCAAACGAAAGCTGCTTAGTCGATAGCCGTGCAAGTTTCTATCCTCTTGAGTGCATAGCGTCTGTCCAAGCAGAGAAGACATTCTGGCAAGATAAGAAAATGACTCCAGCTCGATCAGTATTGATTCAAAAATGATAAATTTGGTCTCAAATTGTGAATGAGAATATTTCCTACAATTTGACAACAACTTTTTAATGTTTGAATCAATATTGAACGAGCTGAAGGTAGTTTCTCATCTTTCCAGAAGGTCTTCTGTGCTTGGACAGACTATACTTGAAGGCATGTGTAATACTTTATGAATTCAGTTTGTTCCATCACGCGAAGTGAAGTCAGGCTGATGAACATTGAAGAATGATGCAGTTTATTCGCACAAGAATAAGTTGGTAACAAGAAGAAGTTTGTTCACTTGATATTCCAACTGACGGTTGTCTGTTGAAACTTTATGCGAAAACTAATTTGAAGTGTTGGAACACGTATTAATAAAGTCTGCACTCTCATTCTCATCGCCAACGGCCTTCGTCATTGAAAACTTTGCAGTGTCCATCATTCGATTTGCTACCGTAACTATCATCAATTCAATATTTTGTAATATTTTAATAATTTTTCCCAGCGAGTGAAGGCAATTGAGTTGTTTGAAATTTATCTCAGGAAAGAGTTCAAAACTATTCTCTTGATAAGTTAGTCAAACCAATTACTAGTTTACTCAAGTGCAAAATTTGATATTCATTATGATTGCAACAAATTTAATGATTAACGAAAATGAAATCATCTGTACATGATTCTTGTATTATTTGTATAATTTGTACTACCGGTAACAAATTGTTATTATTGTAACAAATTTGTACTACCGGTAACCATATTGTTTTGTAATTTTCGAGCTACTATACTGACGTTGTTATAACATTGTTCAATGTTTTCAACAATAAAGATTTTGATTTAGATTGAATGAATGCATCGCAAAAAGGAGTTCGTGAGAGCTGGTAGGGGGGAGCTTGTTTGAGCCAATAGCAGTTGTGCTTGACAAGCATATTGATGAAAAAATTTCTTTTATTATTTTAATTTATTTGGTGGATTTTCGATTCATACTATAGGCTACTTTAAATACAAATAATATGTGATTTTATCGTAAGAATGTGCTAAAAAATGGATTTTGCTTTTAAAATCTGGATCAGGTAGTGTTCAAGTGTGAAAATTCATTAATTTATTTTTCTATTTCAGGTAAATGGTGCTACAAGCTGACTAACAAGATGTAAGTTTTCATGTTCTATTTATTGCATTCGATGAAGATTTGAGTTAAAATGGAAATTTGTTTTTTTTGTATTATAGTATTCAATTTACAGTTTGAGTATTATGGAAATCTAGCCTGCTAATTCAATAATTAAATCCGGCTAATAATTTACTCAAGTCAGCATTCTAACAACATTATCAAATTCAAAATTGAAATGACTATTTCTCATAGACTTATCCCGGAATAGGCGTGACATTCACATAATTATAACCTTTTAGACTTCATAACTTATCAAAATTGGAAGGAGAAATAAGCCAAGTTTCTCCCTTTCGAATTAAAGATTAAAGATGATTTCGAATTATGTTTTCTATATCTATTAAATATAATTGTGATAATTGTATAAATAAATAGTGAATAAATTAATATAATTATTGGAGTTGGTGTCTCCTCCAGAACCAATGTATCAAATAAGGGTTGAATTGAATCAAAGCTACATTCTAATATTGAGTTAATGAATAATGGTGATTCGATAAACTTGAAGAATCAATAAGTATAATACTCTTGGATAGTTAATGAGTTATTGAGCTGATGAGTTATTGAGTTGATGAATAGTTGTGATTTGATAAACTTGAAGAACCAATAAGTATAATAGTCTTGGATAGTTAATGAGTTAATGAGTTAATGAATAGTTGTGATTTGATAAACTTGAAGAACCAATAAGTATAATAGTCTTGGATAGTTAATGAGTTATTGAGTTAATGAATAATGGTGATTCAATAAACTTGAAGAACCAATAAGTATATTAGTCTTGGATAGTTAATGAGTTATTGAGTTAATGGATAATGGTGATTTGTTAAACTTGAAGAACTAATAAGTATAATAGTTCTGAATAGTCGAGTAAAGAAGACATTTTTATAAAATGGCAGCTGTTCAATGCTGCCAGCAGTCGAAATGGAAATACAGTAGTTCCACTCTTACCATCTGTCTCCCAACAGATCATCTGCGATAATATTATGTTGGCAGAAGTGTTTTTACACTAAAACTTTCAGATCTGCGTATGCGTAAATTCTCGCTTTGAATGGCAAATTTGAAGGAATGTCTTCGTTGCTCGACAAGATTCTAAAGGAACTAGATTAAGGAGCTTGACAAGTCGGATTCTGAAGGAAAAGTTTGAAAGTTCAAGATTTTGAAGGGAAGCGATTGTGTGAATCTCACCCAAATCTCAGAAATAGGGATCAGAAATGGAAAATCGCTACTAAACACAAATTTATCACTTGTGCTATGTTTTGTCGAATTTTGTGATTTTTGATCGCTATTTATGAGATTTCGGTAAGATTTAAACAATCGCCGCCATCTAACTTTTTCTTTAGAATCCGACTTTCTTCAACTTCCATTGATAAAAAAATACAAATTTATGATTCCTTATCCAGTTATATCCCTTATTGTTGAAAAATGGCGTTTTTTAGCATATTTTTCCGATTATCTCAAGAACCATTGAAGTTACAAACTGGTTTCATTGAGTTCCTCAGCTAATTTTACATGGGGTTGCTTATTTTAAAACCTCAGTAGAGCCTCTAAAAATAAGAAAACAATTTTTTTTTTGAAAAATCTCAATTTTCCGCCATTGTTATCTCGGTGAGGAAGCGTTTTTGGGGGTTGATCCCATGGAACTTTTTTGTCTACTTGGTGTAAGGAATCAGCCTTAAAGTATTGCACATTCCTCGTGAAACACTCTGTATATATGGCGGATTATTGGTGATACAGTCTGATCCTCTCACAATTTCGAATGTTGAGAGACAAAAGCACACCATCTGTCACTCTTAATTTGCTTCTCTACTTACTCGAAACTTCTGTCGAAGAGCTCTTTCGTCACTTCAACTATACATCCAAACTTCACAATTTTCCCAAATCTCGCCTTCTAATGCTCAAGTTCACGCAAGCCGAGAAGACACGCCGTCACAATACACTTCACATATAAACAAAGTGTCTTCTAAGGTCACGAAAGCTCTGTCACCAGTTCTACTCTACATCCAATCTTTCAAAGTCTTGCCCTCTAGTTGCATAAGCTGGGAAGATCCCCGTTGCAATACACTTTACACATAAACGACGTATCTTCCCAGCTTACGCGAACTACTGCTATTGGATCCATTTTCGAATGAATTAAAGCTGGAACTTTGCTCTTTCGGCAAATGAACTGTATAGTCTGTTCAAGCCAAGAAGACATTCTGGCAAGATGGGAAAATGACTCCAGCTCAGCGAATATCGGTTCAAAAATTATAAATTTGGTCTCAAATTGTATATTAGAATGTTTTATACATTTGAGACCGAATTCATAATTTTCAAATTGATATTGATTGAGATGAAATCATTTTCTCATCTAGCCAGAATGTCTTCCTTGCTTAGACAGACTATACAATTATCCATATGCTTGAGTTATTCATCACAGAGTTCAAACTCGTGTAATGGATTAGATTGACGTCTTGAGAAGCTGACGTCAAAACTCTGGGTGTTTTCGTCTGTCCCTACTAATAGTTGATATGGGGCATCTCTTGTCTCTCTCGATTTCAAAAACCTAATCTAAGCATAGCTAGGTGACTAGTCCAATTGACATCATCAGCTGTTGAAGAGCACAAGGAGCAAACGAGTTATGGGCGACAGAGATAACTTCAACAAAACAGAGCAGTGATTGTTAATTTCCTTTTTAGATGTATCTCTATTCCTATTGGTTCAAAAAAATATATCATTGATGATGAATCATTTTGTAGACTAAATCGAGTATGTAAACTGATAATGCTAAGGAATACAATCCTTAAGGATATATAAATGTAAGGAATATAATGTAAGGATAATACAATCCTTATCATGATCAATATTAATAGTTTGAAAGGCGTTTCTTCTTGTATCAAGATTATAAACGGAATTTTTTTAGTTCATTATACTCTGACAAAGTCATTTATATATGAGGAATAGAATTATGAATCGAATAATATAATCCTCTAGTATCTCTCTTCCTTCAACACATTCTCACTATCTTACTAAGTTTCTCCATCTTTTTCTGTATCTCACTCTCTGTCTTACTCTCGCTCTCTCTATCTCTCAATGTGTACTCGCTCTTTCTCCATGTGTTCTCTTACTATTCTCCCTATCTTCGTACTATCTTTCTCTCTCTCACTATTTCTATCTCTCTTTCTAATCTCAACTCATATCTCTCTTTCTTCATCTTAAAATATCTATCACTTTCTTCTTCCTATATCTATCTCAATTTCTATATCAATATATCTATCACTTTCTATGTCCAAACTTCGCCTTTTCATTTAGATATTTTAATGCACAACAATTAAGATTGCAAGCAAGTAGCATATTGTTTGGATAATGGTTCTATGATTTTTGCATTCACATGTAGCCTCTCTCATTGAATAGATTATAGAATAACCTGTAAAAATTGTAGTCTAAAATATCGAAATTAGTGTGTAAATTGTGGAAATAATTGAATAATTAGATTTAATATTAACTCTTGTAATCTAGAAACTGAACATAAATGTTTTGTTGCTATCTAAATGAGTAAATAAATCGAATCTAATCTAATCTCTCTATCTCTTTTTCTCTCTCTCACTCTCTCTTACTCTATTCCTCATCCTTGCACTCTCTTTATCTTTCTTTTTCATCCATCTTCTTCTCTTTCTTTCTCTGTCACTTCGTCTTTGCAAATGATTGTACACTCAAGCCACAACAAGCGATCATTTGAAGACGACAATAGATTCTCCCAAGTACAGACCAAGTGTTTGACACTGGTGGCTCGTGCCCACGAAACAGGTGAAGTGCTGTACAGTAAAGGATATACGAGCACTTCACCTGTTCCGTGGGTACGAGTCGCTAGTGGTGTTTGAACAGAATTTCCATTGATCCGTGTAGTGGGACTATTGAAGCTCTCGTTGCAGGACTGAAGTTGCCTTGAAGAGTCCTTGTAACAGCGATTGTAACAGTTATTGTAACAGTGTAACAGTTATTGTTTGTAACGGGGAACGATTCTCAGACGCTGAAACCTCAAAGTCAACTTAGACTCACACGTCAAGTTTGTCCCTTAAGTCAACTTTGTTCCGATGCCTCATCTTCCCAGCATGCCTCATTCCCAACTGTCTCATCAACCGCCAAATGCTTGTATAAAGTGCTTGTACAAATCCTTGTATAACTTTGTTCAGCGATGTACAAACTCCAATAAATCAATATAGTTACATGTATTCAGACTGATAGTCAACTAATGATTTGCGAAACGTTTGCATAACGTGCTTGTAACTCTAATGAATCAATACAGTTCTGTATAGGCCTAAGCTATGATAGTAATAGTCTGTACAAACAAGAAACCATTCTAGCAAGATGAGGAAATAACTCCAACTTGGTCAATATTGGTTTAAAAATTGAACATTTCGTCTCAAATTTTAGATCAGAATGTTTCCTATAATTTGAGACCAAATTGATAGTCTTCGAATTAATATTGACAGAGTTGGAGTCATTCTCCCATCTTGCCAGAATGTCTTCTTTGCTTGTACAGACTATACAAATCCTTATGTAACTTTGTTCAGCGATGTACAAAGTACAAACTTCAATAAATCAATATAGTTCCACGTATTAAGGCTGATAGAGAGTTATTAGTGATGATTCGCAAGTGCATGTATAGGCCCTAAAACTTTGTTCAGTTATAAACAAACCAATATTGAACTACTATGTACCAATTTGATCAAAATAGTACCTATCGTGTATTTGGGCGAATAGTTTGCTAATGATTCTATTTCGCATCGTAGAATTTGTCAAGCTTGTATAGATCCTTGTAGACCTAGAACTTTGCTCATTCAGCTACAAACTCGAACTACTATCTATAGTCTGTCCAAGCAAAGAAGACATTCCGGCAAGATGGGAAAATTACTCCAGCTCGGTAAATATTGGTTCAAAAATAGAATTTCTAGTCTCAAATTGTAGATCAGAATATTCCTTACAATTTTAGAAAAAATTTATAGTTTTTGGATTCATATTGATTGAGCTGGGATATTTTCCATCTTGCCAGAATGTCTTCTTTGCCTGGACGGACTATTCCAATAAGATCAGATCAATTTTGTGTATTTGGACAAATAGTTTGCTGATAATTCTATTCCGTATCGTAGCATTTGTTAATCTGTTTCAGGAACCTATAATGCGAAATACAGATTGATGCAATATGATATACCGGGAATCCACTGGCGGCTCGTTACCCACGAAACAGGTGAAGTACCCGTTTATTTCACTGAACAGCTCTTCACCTGTTTCATGGGCACGAGCCACCAATACGGGAATCATCAATGAGGATTGATGTGAGAGCAATCGTACCACCCTCTTCAAACAAACTATTATTGTTTCAGTGTGGACTCGCTAGTCGCTACCATTAGCATAGAAAATTGATAGGATAGTGACCTGCCTAACCACGAAACAATTGTCCTACTGTGCTACAAAAATGTAGAATTGTTAAAAATTGTGAATTTCAATTTTACGATAGAATAGTTTAGCTTTATTGGGCTGAGGGACAGAAATACTGTTTTTTCGTTGAGAGCAATAGGGAGCTGATTTTTCGCCCGATCCCAAAGTTTTAATTGAGAAGGATATTCTCAAAAAAGTTTATATTTTCAACTACAAGGAAAGGTGGAAACTTGAAGTCCTCAAATAATACGGAACATTTTAAATTTAGTCCGATTAATGCTCCAATCATTCCACTTTGGAAAAGTTTGGAATAAAATTATAGCAAAGCTTACATCTCGAACCTAAAATGTCATCCTCTAATAATCAATTTCATCCAAATACTCATCGGAATGAAAGTTAGCTTGAGATTGTTCTACTGAGAATGTCTGACATAAAACTTGGATTCTATTATCCACGTTTCAGCTTGTTCGACTCTAAACCATTGGAAGAGATTGGACAGAGATAGTGAGTGATATTAGGTGATATAGGTAATAGATATAGTCTGTCCAAGCAAAGAAGACATTCTATCAAGATGGGGAAATGACTCCAGCTAATGCTTTGAAATTATTTTTAATCATAATGAGGATAACAATGAAAAAGTATAATTTTTCCAAAATAAAAACATTGAAATACCAATGGTTTGAGGTATAGAGATCGACAAGTGAAAAACATCAAACGGTGAAAATTATTTATTTATTCAGAGAGAGACAACACACACAATCATAATCATGATAGGGGAAGAGAAAACAGGCACATGCCCTTCATCATCTCAATCCCAATTTTGATAAAAAGTTCAGTCCAGAGAAGGTTATGTTTCTTGAAATCTTGTAAACACAGATATTTTGATGCTAAAATAATTACCAGAGGATTTTTGATTTTGAAGGTTTATGAAAAAATTTCGATTTTTTGAGCTTTGATGTATTAATAAACATCGAAGTAACGATACCCTATTAGAGATGCAATCGATGTGCATCAATATATTCATGAATTTACTCTCAATTCAGCATCGAGGAGTGATACGAGCTTAAATGATACTCAATTTATATTTTGGCAAGCGGATAGCGATAATGTTCAATTTATATGAGAAGAGATTCAAATCAACTACAATAGCCTATAATTTGCCAGACGAGGAAATCGCTGTAGATAATGAAGTCTCGATTGAATATTCATGTCAAAACCATTAACAGATTCGATGATCGTAGAGAATTACGCCTAATAGTGATCACTGGCGGCTCGTACCCACAAATCAGGTGAAGTGCCCGTATCTTTTACTGTACAGCACTTCTCCTTTTTCGTGGGCATGAGCCGCCAGTGATAGTGATTACGTTGGTTTCGATTCGGTGCTTACTAATAGAATATTGTTATCTACGGGTTTGAGAGTGAGAAATTATTTAAAAATGAAACAGATAATATACCAGTGATGGCTCGTGCCTTTGAAACAGGTGAAGTACAGTAGAAGATATGGGCACTTCACTTGTTTCTTAGGTACGAGCCGCCAATGTGTATTTGGCTGGCAGCTATTTGATCTCAGATATTTATTTATTTATTCATCTATTGGAAAAACACACATCGGTTGAAAAAACAGGCATAGACACAATTTTCATTAAAATAAAGTCTAAAATTTGAGGTTACAAGTCCAAATTTCTTCTCCAGCCGAAGTTTTCTCACTCAAAGAAATGATCTTGAAATGATAATAATTTAAAAATTTTGAATTTTGTAGGGTTGATCCGAAAAACACAAAATAGTTCCAAACTTTCATTAGAATAGGAAAATTAATTTAAAAATTTAGAGCCGAAAATCATCACACACTAACACTACCTGTGGTAAAGAAGAAAAACTTTTGGTTTGGATAAATGCAACATGATACGATACAAATTCATTAATAAAATAACAAATCACAGTACCCTCAAAGTGTTCCACTCCATGATTGTCCCAAAAATGTTTCATAAAATAATAAGAGTGTACCAAGTAAGCTGTTTCTGTTTGTGATACTCGACTCCCATTGGCCAGCTACTTCCCCCGGCGTTGAAAGTGGGAGGGAGAGGTCTTGTCCAATCACAGAGCTCGAGGTTGGACTCAGCCATTTTGTTTACAAATTCAGCCATTTCCTTGCCTTCGTTTGCATTTGGTTTCATATCCATCGTAGTCTTTTCTTAGCGCAACTTTAATCATAAAATCGTAACTTTAATGGACTCTGTTATTTTATCCCGATTACAATAATTACATTTGACTGAAAAACGAAGGCTCTGGAAAAAGCATGTACGTTTAGATTATTTTACATCTATTTCAGATAATAATTCATCAATTCAACTTGAATAGTATCGAAAACTCTCAAGAAAAGAAAATCCCTGTCAATTGCTCGCTATCAATTCCTGCAATTTGTGAATGAATTGGAAAACTATTTTGTTGTTTTTACAAATTGAAATATTGGTTGACGATCAACTTCAGCTTCAGTGGTGTTCATGTATCATACTATTTCTACATAGTATCATATTTTCACATATTTATCATACTATTATTTATTCACAAATGAAATATGTGGAGGCAAACAGGTAAAAACCAAATATTGCCTCCTTAACACAAATTACAAAATTTCAACTTATATTGAATTGAAAAAGTAATACCATGCAAAATAAAATGTAAACGTAATTATAAAATTAAATAAACTTAATAGCTTAATAATAGCACAAACTGAGAAATGTAATGTGAAAATATATACTGTATATATGAATGTAGAATAGATAAGAGTGAAATGTGAATTGAAGATGAATGAAATAAGAATTAGATTAAATAATTAAGAGAAAATGTTATTGAAAAAGTTGTTTGAGTAAATGAGCTGGAAAAGCTATTTAGATAGCAAAATAAAATAATTATATCGATTATTGATTTCATATTCATAGAAATATATTGAAAGATTTCAACTAATTAACTTAGAAAAATCAAAATAAAAAATATCAAAGAAACTGAGTGATGTGACCAGAAAGTCAATTCAAGGCATAAAGAATTAAACCTGAATAATTAACAAAAATTAATTTATAACAAAAATAAAAAGATGAGCCTAAGAAATAACCGTTGAACTCAGAAGAGTGTAAAGTAGAAGATAGATTTGGATATAGAGTACTCATGAGTGAAAGAGTGAGTGCACCATAGGTAGATCAATATTGAGAAACTGCTTTGGAATCTTTCATTGAAGAATACTGAGTGCCTTATTTCTGACTGCAGTGAAGCTATCAGCAAAAAAATCAATCCCACCTCCAAGACTATTCACCAATCTAGGGATTCGATTGAGAGGAAAAAATACCTATTTACTGTCCTCGATCTGGAAATGGCAAACAAATGGAATCTTCGCCTCAAGACTGAACAGAGAAGTTAACTCTTGATATAAGATAAGGAGATGAAATTCGACTCCGAAGGATGTTGCACCAGACCAAAACTGATAGCAAATCACGCCTGCTTTTCAAAGATGGTAGCTGAAATGTCCCTCTCAGCTCTGCTGATGGAAAGTCACGAACACAAGACTGACCAAATCTCTTGAAATATGTGAATCTCAAGAACTTGTTCTGGACTCTTTCCAATCTCGTGGTCGCTACTATATGATGTGGATTCCACACAGGTGCAGCGTACTCCAGATGCTTCTAACAAGAGTCCTATAAAGACAGAGAACAGACCTCCAGTTACTGAAAGATGAACAAGTTCGGCAAATAAAACCCAGCATCTGATTACTCCTACTTATGAGATAATCAATGTGATTTTCAAAGCTGAGATGGGTGTCCATTATCACTCCAAGGTCCTTGAACAGGGTCACATGATCCAGTTCCACTCCATCAATTACATATTCAAATGGGATTGCAGATCTCTGGCGAGTAAACATCATAGTTTTACATTTTTTAACGTTCAGTGATAGTCCAGACTCCTTACACCAAACAGTCATTCTCTGAACATCCTGTTGCAGAGCAGCACAGTCATCAATAGAGTTGATCACCTTGAATATCTTTGTGTCATCCGCAAATATGAGACACTCTGAATTGCACAGTAGATCAGGCAGCTCATTCACATAGAGGAGGAAAAGCAAGGGTCCAAGGTTCGAGCCCTGGGGTACCCCAGAGGAACAACAGAACGATCTTGACTGGAAGTTGTTGTAAAGGACATATTGCTTCCTCTGTTCAAGGTAGCTCATCAAGAAAGTTATTGATCCACCGCTGAATCCAAAGCTCCTCAACCTTATTGAGAGAATACCATGATTAAGAGTGTCAAAAGCCTTGAAGTCCGTGTAGATGACATCCACTCTTCCCCCATGATCCAGAACTTCCGACACTCTATCAACAAATACCAGAAGATTAGTCACAGTAGATCGGCCAGACAGAAATCCATGCTGAGACAATGAAATCTTTGGCTTTACATGATGCAGCATCTGCCCATACAATATGAACTCAAACATCTTTGCAAAAGAATTCAGGATAGAGATGGGTCTATAGTTGCTGGCAATTCTTCTGTTCCCCGACTTGAATACTGGTGTAATCCTTGAGACCTTACTCAGGAAACTTAGATGTCCTAATGGACAGATTGAATAGATATCTGAGTGGTTCAACAAGCACCTCCCAACACCCCTTGACAATGAAAGCCGGGACACCATCTGGACCCCCAGACCTGGCCTCAACCAGCTCAATATCATTAAAAGATACCCCAAAAACAAAGGGCATATGGAAGGAACTGTTCTCATTTTCATGCAAACCCCTCAACTCACTGCAAAGGTTCCCAGTGACTCCATCAGATACAGAAGAGAACACATTTGCAAATGCATCAGGAATCTCCTCCCCACTGAAAAGCCTGTCATCATGCCTTATGAAGTCTTCACTTCCCTGAGAAGGGCGTTTGTTATTTATGTATTTCCAGAACTCTCTCACATTGCCATCAATCATCCCTTCCACTCGTTCCATATAAGCCTCAAAAGCAGCCTGAATCTTCCTCTTAACTCCAGCTCTTACTATTTTGAATAGTTCATCATGATGTCTAGAATACCTCCGCTTTCTACTATATTTACTCTTTAATTTTAAATCTCGAATTATATCACGGGAGAACCAGGGAGGATATCTGGAATGCTTGTAATCCCTCATCATAGGAATGCAAGAATCAAAACAAGAATAAATAATTTTGTAGAATTCCTCAACAGCTGAATCTATGCCATCACAATCATAGACACTCTGCCATGAGACAGATTGTAGCAATAGATACAATTTCAAGAAATCACCACCTCTAAAATAGTAACGACCAAACCCTGGCACCGAACCACCACCCTCCGACGCCCCCCGACTGTCGTGAGTAGCATCCACCGGCTCAAACAATGACAGAGAGACAGACAGCGCCGGATGATGAGAATCCTCATTTAGAAAGGGCAGGTCATCCCTGTCAACCTCAAGAGGATAAGGAGTATTTGACAAGATTAAATCCAGAGTTCTACCATTGTTATTTAAAACAGAATTACAGGATATCAAATCAAAAAAGTTCATAAAAGAATCCAAAGCTCTTGCTACAGGTGACCCAGTTATGAGCTGATAATCCTTCCCACAAATCTCTGGAATATTAAAATCTCCCATCAACACGCAACTACTAGTACCAATGACGTGGTATGAGGACTCTATGAATTCAAAATAATCCAGATATGTCTGCACTGTAGCCGCCGGCGGAATATACAAGGCATTCAGATAATAGAGTGCGCCAGAAATTTTAATCCTCACCCATATACTCTCAAAGTCAGAATGAGAAAGTTCAGTACATAAGTCTGCAGAGAAGCACTTCTTCACAGCAATCAATACTCCCCCTCCTCTCATAAGATCACCAGTACGGTCGCATCTAAATACCTGATAGCGATCATCAAACAACTCACCATTGTTAATTGATTCGCAAAGCCATGTTTCCGTCAGAACAATAACGTCATAATCACAACCACATAACGACACATAGAAGGAATTGGTTTTACTACGAAGTCCCCTAACATTCTGATAGTAAATTGAAATAGAATTAGCCATAGCGCTCATCATCAATCATTAGAAAGAATTATTTAGAAGATGAAAAGACAACTAATAGAAAAATAATAGTAATAGTAACAATTATAATAATTGCTGTGATCAATTAGAAAATATAAAGAAAAGGATCCGTTGAGATGGAACTTAAAGAACGAGAAATAAAAAAAATATATATAAAGAATAACCTTGGGTTAAATAATTATTAAAACCAGCTCATCTTACCAGCCGCTTGTTAGATAGAATATATCAATCACATACTGATATAATGAATCAATAAGGTAGGTATGTTAGTACAAGCCTATGGTAAAAGTATGATGGCAAAATAACCAGAGAAGCCTATCATAATACTGTATAATAATCCGATTATCAATCCCACATAACTTACACCCAATATAATCTGTCCTCGATGAATCATACTAAGTACACAAAATTAAGGAATTAATTTATTATATTATAAGTTACCATCAGATTATGTTATAATTATAACATACCATCAGTTCAGAAATCATCAGTTCAAAGATTACCTTAGTTGAATTGATAAGATAGAATATTTCAATTGTGAATTCTAGTTAAGGCGCAAGAGATAAAGATAAAGAAATTCCACTGATAACGGATAACTATAGACTTGCCAGTTAAAACGAAAAAGTCCCAATGATCAATTGAAAACAAACGATACGGTACCTACTCTTACAACAATATTTTATAAAACTATCACTTTAGAGAAAAAGATAAGATAAGGAATGGATATCATTGCTGAATTGAGCACTTTTAAAATACGAATCAGTATAGATCATTTTCTACTGAGTGAACAGTGAGCCAGTCTCGTATTAAATTCCAAGTTAATAACAAATAGTTATTGTTCAGTTAGTGTCCACCTATACAATACAATATTCCGTAAAAAAAAAAAACATTGTAAAATAATTCAGTACTGAAATATGCATCAAGTAAAGTATGGTAGAATATTATGTGAATGAAACAGGATAAGAACTCAGTAATTAAATCCAAAAAAAGAAAAGTCTTTCAAGTTTTGAGAAACTAATAATAATCCTGAAATAAGAACCCATTAATAACAAAAATATTATGAAATAACAGTAGCCTACAACAAGGAAAGATAAAATACGACGAGATGACATTTACAAGGACTAAAAAGAAAAGACAAGTTTGAAATAAGCCCACCGGAAAATAACTGTAAATTATCAAATTAAGTTTATGTTAATGATTAAGTTTTATAATAATTGCTTCAATTTAAATAGTGGGAGTTCATTAAAGTATTTTCGTATATCAATCCTAAATTCCTTATTCGTCCATAATGTCTTGTAGATCTTTTTCAGAATAAATCTTAATCACCTTATCACCCTCCTTGAATTTCATCCTTACGTTACCATTCATATCAGTCCACACAAACTTGAATCCCTTCTCCCGCTGCACTTTTTTTGCTTTGGCAAACAGCAACCTCCTTCTCGCTGTCAGCGACCTGTTGACATACACCGGCTTAGGCTCGCCTGCGAAGCCAATGTGTTGAGTGTTCAAATCGCCCATTGTCTTTCTTCCCTGAATCAAATCTTCGACGTCATCTCTTCGTACGAAACGGACCGCGATACCCGCAGTAGGGCGGTTTTCTCTTTTCCTCAGACGATGACAGGCGTCAATAGAGTTCTTGGAAACGTCCACACCGACTGATTTGCACACATTCACGACAATCTCCGCAACATCCTCCTCAGGCTCCGATGGAACACCATAGATTTCGACAGTGTTACGTCTGGAATATTGTTCAAGATCATCCATCTGATTAGTAACATCCTCCACCCTCTTACGCAGTTCCATATTCTCCTCAGTAAGCCGTTCAATAGAAGATTGTTGCTTTTTAATCAGATCAGCTTGTTTCGCCAACGTCTCACATGCCCTATCGATTTTAGCAGAACAATCACGAATAGTTTCTGTCAAGTCTTCACGCAAACTTTTATTACCAGTAGAAATCAATAGTTTGAGTTCATCTATAGATTTGTTAAAAGTTTCTAGATCTATGAACGAACCTGTTGAATTTGAAGACTGATTGACTTTCACAGGTGTTGAGTCCGAATTGCTTCGTTGAAACCGTAATTTAGCGATGCATTCACTGCAGGACCAAGTACGATTTTTAAATTCATCTATTTCTGTTTCACCCAATCCCACACATTTGCCATGAAACAAGCATTTACACTGACCACACAAAATTCCATTTTTCATATTCCTATTGACAGGTTGCTTGCACACATTGCACGAACTCATGATCAAGAAAGTCAGATTCACCAACTTATAATAATATTGTTTATGTTAACCACGAATGAAATTACAAGAGAAAAAGCGGCTGGAATGATGATCGAAAAGTCTAACAAAGCATAGTAGAAAGTTGAGAATTAGGTTAAATTCAAGATTCAACGTTATAATTCACCGCAGATAAAACCGATAAACGAGCTCAACACAAAATCATCCTTTCTCTACCGTGGCTGATAGCAGACTGATTATGATACTATTATATTCATTATTCATAAATCATGCATTTAAAAAAGACTGAGCGCGTTATAATAATGTCAATATTGCACAATATTACAATATTGCCATAATCATGTCTAGTAGTATCGCAAATTATTGTTAAGGTTAATCAGAAAATAACACGCCATCTCAACATTCAACAATCGAAGAAATTCATTAAAAAATCAAGTTCATTATAGATGATGCCAAAAATTTCAGCGGTTCCGTCTTTATCTTGTAGGCCTACAAGATGTTACATCCTAAGAACTCATGTGAAGCATCTATTTATTTATTATTAATTAGATACATGACAATTATACTGATAGGTGAAAACACAGTGTCCAAATCGTCTTCGCTCCTAATTTGGATGAAAATATTAGAAAAGTTCAAACTCACTATTTCAAAATCACAAATTTCCACTCCCAAATATAAAAAAGCTATGAATTATCAATTTTGAATTTCGAACTGTTAATATTTCAGTAAAAAACACCAATAATATATGATAAATTATTCGGAAACATCAAATTTCACTTTAAATTTCTAAGCCATGAATTCTTAGGCAAAACAGTTCGGTTGCCATGATTATATTTTAACTATTGTATCTATTAATTTTATCATGGTTCTATTGTATCTTTTGAATTAAAAAACATCATACAGGCATAGCACATCAAAGAAAGTTACAAATTTTAGAGAATTCTGTCATTATCAACATTTTAATAATTTTGGATTGTTAGAGAACAGGTAATAAATCTTTTTTAAGTTTTATCACAAAATAAGATGAAGGGCTCTAAAAATGACGTCATAATCAAGTAATAAACAGTTCTTTGTGAATAGGTTCAGACATCTTGAACCACCTGTTGTGATAGTGAATCAATGTGGGGGTTATAAAGGATCTCTAGCTTTTCGCTGAAACTTTCATTTATTATTTTAAACTCCCAATGATGATTTTAAGAGCTACCACTGTTTATTTTAAACTGAGTTGATCAATTCCAGTCGTAATAGTAATCAAATTCGAATCGGGAAGTTCGAGTTCAACGTGGTCCTCAGTTTTACACTGGTAGTAAATATGAACTCGAAACTCTCTCCCACGACTCTGTATATTTACCTGTGACCGGGTGAGTAATGACGTCATGAATCCTCGTTACCATGGCAACGGCTTCGCAGCTTTCCAGGCCAGTTTACTCTCACGTTCTCCTCACTCAAACTCTCTCTCCTTCTCTCTCTTTTACTCACTGAATTTTCCTCTCTTTAATTCCTCTTGTTAATTTGTTACTCTCTAACACGTGAATTATCTCTCTCTCAGTCTCTTTCACACATTCTCACTCACTCTCTTACTTTCACTCATACCTTTGTTAGCTCTCTCACTCTCACACTCTCTCTCTCTCTCTCTCTCTCCCTTTTATATTCCAATCATTTCCGTAAGTCTACATAGTCTATACTTAGTTTTGAAGCGAGCGATGTAAGGGAAAAGCACCAATAGTGGCCACTGTTTCAGTAGTGGCCACTTGAATGGGTTTTTCTTTAAAACACGAATTTGATGATATTTGATGAATTTTATGACTTCAAAGGAGTTCTAAACCTACTAGAGACTTAGCTTATACTATTTAGCAGCTAAATAGTTCAAGTAGGAGCTTGCAGAGCATCATTAGAGATTTTTGAGAGAGATTCATTGTCGCTATATCACTCGAAAACGTGGTTTCAGTAAGAAGTTCAGTTTCCTCTTAGCAGTTTCAGTAAGAAGGCATGTATACAAATTCTTGTATTATGACTAGAAAGTCTGTAAATTTCGCTATTTCTGGTGTTATAATCATTCCCTAATATGTCTAGATGATGTTTAGAAGGTTTCTAGCCAAGTACAGATAATATTTCGGCGTGAAGCAGACTGACCACTACTAGAGCAAGAAACCGTGAATAATCTAGTAGTGGCCACCCAATAGAAATCGTTGTAGAAATTGTAGATATTGTTGTAAAAGTTGGTGTAATTTGAATTTATGTTCTCCTTAGACTGTTTCAAATGGGTTACAGAGGAAAAATAACTTATCTATTTTACACAATATCTATTTTCTGGTTTAACCTCACTTTTCTAGTGGCTTGTAACCAATAACAATGCATTACCAATTCAACTCATTTTAATATAACCTACTATTATTTCTGGCGTTATAATCAATGCCTAGAATGTAAAATAAGCTTACTTGAATAATTGCAACAAGAAGCTTGAGAAATTGACTTGTCAATGAGCATTAAACATCATGTGACCACTATAGAATCAGTGCCTGGCCACTACTGAATCATAGTGGCCACTTTAGAATCAAAATTGAGTTTCACAAAAAAATCAATAATTCATTTGTGAATTGACATATTCGCCATTTCAAGGAATAGGTCAATCAGGAAGGATCTGGGCTACATTATTTTTGTGTTCTGGATGAGATAGCTGATAATATGGTCTCACAATTCGGCATAAACTATAAAAAATTCCTTAAACATGGCCACTACTGGTGCTTTTACCTTAATAGTGTAATTTTCAATTTGCATAATATAGGATTTGAGCTGATGTATTTTGTAATTTACATAAATAAAGTGAATAAATCTGAATCTGAATCTCTTTCTGTTGAACTCATGTCAAAGCTACACGAGTTCGATTTTGAGTCGAATCGACTTGATCGGGAAGATTAATTATCGGAAAGATGAGTTGTATTAGATAGTCAAAATAGTAGTAGATCTATAAAATATATCAAGTGATTTGCATGAAATGCAACCCCCACTTCAAAAAAATATTCCAGCGGATAATATTGATATTGAATATTGAAATTGATTGATTTTGATTTTAATTATTGATATTGATTTTCCTGACGGCGATAAAGTTCTTATAGCAATTTATTTCCAATGGCGGCTCGTACCCACGAAACAGGTGAAGTGCCCGTATCTTTTACTGTACAGCACTTCACCTGTTTCGTGGGTACGAGCCGCCAGTGTTTATTTCATTTTTCTAAATGTTTCATCTGTACGAAAGCCATCTCTTTCTTATTTTATTATTTTCAGCTCTTATATTTATATACTGTGCATTAGCTACAAGAAAATTATAAATGAATTCTAAGATTTTGGAAGCTTCTATTCCCAGGTTTACGTGATTGAAACCTTCACTGTTAATTTATTTTGAAGGAAAATACAGAATTTGGGGAATAACTGTTTTGGAACCTCTTTACAAGGTCAACCCACTAAGGCACA
This sequence comes from Sogatella furcifera, assembly GCA_017141385.1. NCBI lineage: Eukaryota > Metazoa > Arthropoda > Insecta > Hemiptera > Delphacidae > Sogatella > Sogatella furcifera. Next base: position 3,052,432 of record CM029550.1, on the reverse strand, counting down.
ACATCGGTGATCAAATACCCCAAATAAGTTAGAACTTTAAATAATTACAGTCAAAGTACCCTTTCAGAAAATATTTTTATTTTAGTGTAGAATGAAAATATTTAAAAAATTGTACTTTGATTGTAATTATTTACAGTTTTAACGAATACAGTAGCCCTAAGAGGAAATAAGTAGTCTAAATAAGGGTTAATACTGTACTATGAGAAATGAATGGAGCTCAATAAATTGTGCTGTCTAGTATCTAGTCTATATTTGAGTAGAGTAGACTACTCTATCTAATCTTACTAATATAATCTTACTCTATCTACTCTTATCTAATATAAAATATTTAACTCTATGTAATATTTATTTCTCTCTGTCTGTCTCCATCTCTCTCTCTCTCTCTCTCTCTCTCTCTCTCTCTCTCTCTCTCTATGTCTTTATCTCTACGGCTATCTCACTCATACTCTCTCTCTCTATCACTCTCTCTCTATTCAGCTCCAGTTGCAAAACAGCAGCTAGCGCCCCATAGTGAGTCATCATCTACTATGCAACGGCTCCAATTTGACATCCTCGGGGACTCATCGTGACATGCTGGCTGTCATTTCTGTAGTCTGTCCAAGCAAAGAAGACATTCTGGCAAGATGGGAATATGACTCCAGCTCGGTCAATATTCCTTCAAAAATAATAAACTGGGTCGCAAATTGTAGAGCAGAATGTTGTCTACAATTTGAGACCAAGTGTATGATTGTTGAACCGATATTGACCGAGCTGGAGTCGTTTTCCCATTTTGCCAGAATGTCTTCTTTGCTTGGACAGACTTTGCCAGCACTCATCTAACTCTGTTGGAAAGACATCCGACTGTCGAAGAAATGTTTCGCTAAGAAACATTATTTAATGGGTCACACGAGAGTTTATTCAAACATTTCTGCGTGATGAAAATACGCAAGCAATGTTCTGGTGTATGACTTTTCCATATCATTTTTTGAAAGTGAAGAAGAAGAAGAAGAAGAAGAAGAAAAGGAAGAAGAAGAAGAAGAAGAAGAAGAAGAAGAAGAAGAAGAAGAAGAAGAAGAAGAAGAAGAAGAAGAAGAGGAAGAAGAAGAAGAAGATGAAGAAGAAGAAGAAGAAGAAGAAGAAGAAGAAGAAGAAGAAGAAGAAGAAGAAGAAGCTGATAAATGATTGATTGAAATTAATAATAGATTGATAATGAATTGATTTAAATTATTTTCAAGGTATATAGAATAAAATTTTGTGAGAATATTTCCAGTTGTGGATGAAAAAAGTAAGAACATAGAACAAAACTCTCCAAATAATGTGATAATAATTCAACTTTCATAGGATTGAGTTTTTGACGGAGTTAAGAATCAAAGTTTATTCCCGTTAAATAGCGCTATCTCACAATATTGCCATAAGTGATAATAATTATAAGTGGAAAACTATTCTTTTTGAAATTCAAATAATTATTTATTTTCTGTATTTATTCACTCTAATATTGCTTCCATGCAGTGTATATGAAAACAATTGGATCATTTGTCTTGTTACAATGATCATTCAAATTAATAGACAATCAAAACTAATGTCCTTTCCCACAGAATTCAAATTGAATTACACGATACAACCAAATTAAGTAAGCCTACATCACATGAAGGATATAACTATCTTACAAAATATATGTCACTATTTTAAATGCCAAGATTTTCAAAGACTATTTTATTTAATCTCTTGTAACCCACTGTATTTTGAAAATTCACTATCGCCTATAATAAAGGTTAATGGAATATCAGTATAGTCTGGTCGAGCAAAGAAGACCCTCTGGCAAGATGGGAATATGACTACAGCTCGGTCAGTATTGGTTCAAAAAATATTGATTTGGTCTAAAATTGTAGATCAGAATATTTCCTACGACTGATACTAAATCCATATTTTTTGAACCAATATTGACCGAGCTGGAGTCATTCTCCCATCTTGCCAGAGGGTCTTCTTTGCTTGGACAGACTATTTATTATAATCCTCATACATACTAGATGATCCTTATACTCAGCTGAAGGTAAATTGATACGTCATGACATCATTGAGTTACATAGGCTGCAATATCACCCTCCAATATCAAACCTAGTTCTCAGACAATTTACCAAAGTTGAAGTCGAATGGATGTAATTTTCGTTTGGAAGTGACACGAATAAGATCTGTTTGTAGGTATGGAGAATACAATGTATAACAAGTGGGAAGTTACATCGAGATAAGTATAGTATCCCAGTGAACTAGACTCTTTATTACACTCAGTATTACGGAAGGTAGGCTACATCGAAAAACGTATAGTGCCCCTGTGAACTTTAGTCTTCATGACAGACAGAACAATGGTCTGTCATAAAGATCACAGTGTCATAGATAGACAGTGCTTCTGATCGCTGTCAAAAGCACTCAGCAAGATGCATAAATACGCCATAAAAGGTGCAGAAATACTCCATGAAAACATAGTATTTCAAGGTTACGTCATAAAAACATGGTACTGTATTCCAAGGTCATGACACGACAACTCCATTGTTAGTCCGACCAAGCAAAGAAGACATTCTGGTAAAATAGGGAAATGATAATAGCTCGGTCACTATAGGTTCGAAAATAATAGATTCAGTCTCAAATTGTAGATCAGAATGTTTCCTACAATTTGAGATCAAACTGACAACTTTTGAACCAATATTGACCGAGCTGGAGTGATTTTCCCATCTCGACAGGATGTCTTCTTTGCTTGGACAAACTGTATCCGATACTGCATGCAACAGGACGGACGATCCTGACAAAGACGCGACGCTCTAATATTCATTGCGATCGTAAAACTTGGAACGAACCCATGTAATAGACAGTGAGGAGCATCGACTGTAACCTATCAGAGCAAATTGCACGTTCAGCTCTTCGTACGACGTGCTTACTCTCATTGAATTGTGCCACTAAAGTTGGCGAACGCCGAGATGACACACCGTCACAATGTAGAGTGTATTTAGAGGCGTCTCTTCTCAGCTCACACTACAGTCCATCTTCTATATTGTGTTCGTTTAGTGCTTCCGAAAGGCCAGTCGGTAGAAAGAATGCAGGAAACAAGTGAGCACTTACCACTGGCGGCTCGTGCCCACGAAACAGGTGAAGTGTTCGTATCTTTTATTGTACAGCACTTCATCCATTTTGTGGGCACGAGCCGCCAGTCCTTGATCCTCCACATTGAAAATTGAAGATTTCCAGAGCAAGTCCAAGTTAAAGTTTTTTGGAATGTTCAAGTGAGTTGTGGTCGATACTGTAGAAAAGTTTCATGATGAAAAACACATAGATTTTGTCAATTCTCTACACTTTTTTTGGTACACGACCATGGTACGTGACCAAACAGGTCAAATTTTCAAGCTGACTTAATTTTTTTCCAGTCTGACATTTACGGTCAGCTTGAAATTGTTACCTGTGTGGTCATGAAACCATGGTCGTGTACTAAATAAAAAGTATAGAGAATTGATAAGATCTGAGTGTTTTTATTTCATCAATTTTTGGAATGTATTAGGCTAGGGCACTATAAATACACTATAAATCTTTATAGTTCCTTAGATTAGGCTATACTGTACTTAAATCAATGGATACCAAAGACATTGTATGTTAATGGATGAAAATTGAAATAACAGTACCTTTTTTTAGAAGTTTTCATTTCCAGTAAAAATCAAAACTATGCTAACAACGTATTGTGCTCTCAATTGCTATTATTGAATAACATACATTGATAGTAGCCCTAGAAATTAATGTATACAATCTAAGAATAGATCGTCTTTGTCAATATCCACATTTATAATTCTTGAACAAATATTGACCAAGCTGGAATTAAATTTCATGCATCATGTATGAATGTAAAAATGTATAAATGTATTATGTATAAAAATTTATAAATGTATTTCATGCATCATGTAAATATGCTTGTGAGACTAGGAATATACACAACTGTGAATTGTCATTGTGAGTCATATAATTTTTTCAGATTAGAAGTACACTGATCACAAAATCACAATGGTACAAAATCAAAATTTTCAACTGGATTGATTATCTAACACAGTTTTCTCTCACTCACGGAACAACTATAATAATGGAAATTTGAATAATTTATAAGAACCATTTAATTAATAGGTTAGTGCAACAAGTACAAGAAAAAATTCATCAACTTTTGGAAAAACTTGACTGTAGCACTGTTGACTGAATAGTGCACCGTATGACATATGTAACTTTAACATAACTTCAAACATAAAATTAAAAACTGTTTGAATTATTATGTCATTTTATATATAATTAATTAGTATACGTGCAACTTGATGAATAATATGAAGCGATGAAACCCCGCTATACATTTTGAAACACCATGTACTTTCACTCTTCATGACAAAAATTTTCTATTACGCTACGCTGAATCTCTTGCTTCCACTTCAACGTCATATCTGAATTGAATTGGTAAAGAATGAATAGTGAAAAATTTTTAATTCTTCCATCATGAACTTCCTAACATGAAGAATCCAATCCATTGAAGAATCGCAACAAATTGATGGAATACAAATTCACTGAAAAATCCGAAGTGTGGAATTTCAAATTTATCCATCACGAAGAATCTGATTCATTGATTTTACTGATGAAATCGATGTCATCTGCATATTTTTGCTGTAAAGTGGGATTCGACTGTGTAATTTTCCATGCAAATAATGCGAAAACTTCATTAAAACTCATTTGAATTGATAGATAACGGCACCATCCAATTATCACACAGGTGACTAGAATTTACCACACCTCGATTACTGTTCAAACAAAGTAGACATTTTGGGACGATGGGAAAATGCCTCCAGCTCGGTCAATATTGGTTCAAAAATTATAAATTTGGTTTTGAATTGTAGATAAGAATGTTTCCTACAATTTGAGACGAGAATTTTAATCTTTGAAGCATTATTGACCGAGCTGGAGTCATTCTCCCATCTTGCCAGAATGTCTTCTTCGCTTGGACAGCTATGAAATTTTGAAAATCAATCTGAGTTAGTGCTAATTAATTATGAGCCGATAACACGCGCTAGAGCGTGGCAAATTCTCGCGTAAATTCATCATCAATAATTCTCTCTTTTTAACACGGTGACGAGAAGCGTGATGTCAGCAATTTTATTCTCTTGGCTCAGTGGCTTTTCATGTCATCGCAAGATGGAAAGTCGGAAAATTCTTAGCGCACGATCAATCAAGTTTGCCCGCACTGACACACACGTTTCCCAGGATATGACTTCATCGATCGGAGAAAAGTGATCGTCAATCTTATGATTTTTGTTCGGTATACATGGGATAGCTTGAGCTACAGATTAATGGGAGTAGAATTAAAATATTTCTACGATCTCTGAAATGTAATGATGCATTATCTGAGATCGGATTCATTGATTGTTATGTATGTTGCGTGCAAAACGTATTAAGAAAACATAAGAGCGGACGCCTACCTAAAAATCGTGGCATCTGAAACGAGACCGTGAAAATCTCATATTTTCTTGACCTCTAATATCCAATTACTGAGGATTGCAATTATGACAATGACATGTCAAAGATAACATCGGAGAATCTCAGGTTGACCCCAGGATGATTTCTGGGACCAGCCAGCTAGAATATATTCGTAACTCTACTCTCTAGTCGACTAGTCCAATACATTTTCTGAGAAGAGGCTCTCCTGTTCTTGGCACAACTTTACCTCAAGTTTGAGTGTGCTTGAAAAACCGGGCATTAGTCTTTCAATTAAGAGATATCTTTCAATTCCGTGGTTTCCCCCATGATGAAAGATTGCAGCATAAAATTTATGTTGGCAACAAACAGATGAGAGTTATTACCGCACTATGATGATGATCAACCAAAACATTAGCATAGGTCATATGGTTGTCGCAAGAGGGTTGTTTGTTCATTTGTAAGGGTGCAACACGATGGATGGGGGGAGGGGGGTTTGTGGGCCTGAGGGAGGACTTTGTAATGGTACTCGACTCGTAATATAGGGTGTGGCGCGTTGTTTTCCATTGTGCAGTGCACGGCTTAATTACAAGGTGTATTAGATTGCAGGTGTTTTGCAAAGTACGCTTGTATATAGTCTGTTACAAGCAGAGAAGACATGCTGGCAAGATGGGAAAATGATTCCAGTTCGGTCAATTTTGATTCAAGAATGTTCAATTCAGTTTAAAATTGTAGAGCTGAATGTTTCCTACAATTTGAGAGCAAATTGGTAATTCTTGAACCAATATTGATCGAGCTAGAGCAATTTTACCATCTTATCAGAATGTCCTATTTTTTGGACTCGTCTGTAGCGTTAGTTTATGCTTCCTTTTTTTTGGTTGATTAGTTGGTTAGTTGATTTTTCCAAAATTACAGGGATAAGAGATTTTTCAAGATTATTTCAGTAGCCTGTCATTCATAATTGAGTTTGATAATATCATCATTCTATCTTGTACGTGTTACATGAGTCAGTAATATATTGTACTAGACGGCAGGCTCGCTTCGCTCGCCTTCTCCGCCTAGCCAGGGGGCTCCGCCCCTGGACCCCCGACAGTGTCGGCAGTATAAGTGAGTCAAACAGGCTCGCTTCGCTCGCCTGCAAGACCTCTGTCAGTATCAGCTGAGACAAACAGCTGAACGGCAAATTCCGTTCAGAAGAGATTCGAAATTCATTGAACACAGCATTTCTAAACCTAATCTGGACCTGTTTACCAAATTTCAACATTTTCTGCCAATTGGTTCTCAAAAAATCTAAGAAAAACTACAAAAATAGTAAAAAGCTAATATTGAGCGCAACCTTAGGAAGTGTATTGGACATAGTTAAAAACTTGATTCAATATCTTCCCAATTAGTTCATCTATAATCTCGCAGAACCATTGAATTTACAGTTAGGATTGGTCGAATCAAGGCGGAAGATATGCAACCCGCAATACATATACAATTTTGAAAACCTGGTTACTGGCGTAATCTTGAACGGATTTCAAAAATATTCCAACACAACATTTCTAGACCTTATCTGAACCTGCCTACCAAATATCAACATTTTCTACCGATTGGTTCTCGAAAAAATGAAGAAAACGCAGAAAAACTATAGAAAAACTAAAATATTTGGCGTATACTTGAAAAGTTTTTAAACCCCGTTCTTAGCGCGCGTCTTAATGTCCAATGAAACATGCCTGTCTAATTTGAATCACATTCGTTCAGTGGATTTTTAGTTCTGTGATGAATGAATGAATCAGTGCTTTGTTTTATATACAGACTATAGAAGATAGAGATGGCTTCATTTGACTGCGTTCAAATTATTTAATTTATTGAATTTTGTGCAACTTTTCCAAAACTTTTCATTCAATGTTTCTCCACCTACAATTACCATTCCTCAAAGCTTTGTGCTCCATTGAAATCTCCCATTTCAGAGAGCAAATGTGTAGTAGAATGAGATTATCCATAGCTACCTTCATTCTGAAGAGTAGTATAGAAGCTATGGATTATCCCAAGAGAGTAATCAAAGGAACTAATGCAAATTGATATTCCCTGACGCTCCTTCTGGGTGATTGGGCTGCTTCCTGTTAATTGTTATTTCTATTCATTCACAAGTTGTTCAGTGAAGATCCACTCACCATTCTATTCTCGGATGTAACTTCCGACCTGGCCTAACACGTATAAGATGAGGGATACAGTGCATTCAAAGTTGGAAATTACATAAAATAGAGTGAGAATTTAATGAAAATTGAGAGAAATGACTGTACTATCCGCTAATACCTTTGCGAGCCCAACGCTGTTTGAACTTTGACATATATCGTGTTGATGAAAGGTCACAGTTCACTTCAAGGTACAGTCTTTCCAAGCAAAGAAGACATTCTGTCAAGATGGGAAAATGACTCCAGCTTGATCAATATTGGTTCAAAAATTATAAATTTGGTCTCAAATTGTAGGAAACATTCTGTTCTACAATTTAAGACCAAATTTATGATTTTTGAACCAATATTGACCAATCTGTAGTAATTTTCCCATCTTGACAGAATGTCTTCTTTGCTTGAACAGACTATATATATCCCCGTGTTTCAAGCATCAGCCATTATCATTTGCAGGTATAGTCTGTCAGAGCAAAGAAGAACCTCTGGCAAGATGGGAAAATTACTCCTGCTTGGTCAATATTTGTACAAGAATAATTATAAATTTGCTCTTAATAGTAGATCAAATTGTTTCCAAGAATTTGAGATCAAATTGATAGTTTTTGATTAAATAGTGACCGAGCTTGAGTCATTTTCCCATCTTGCCAGAGGGTCTTCTTTGCTTGGGCAGACTATATGAATACTCCTTACCAACTCCATACTCCTTACCAACGTCCCTTGATATAGAAGACACCAAAGGTAGTTGGCGAACAACTGTAATCAATGCTCAGCTCTGTCAGGACAGTCTGAAGCTGTCTTCGAGGACGTGTTACTGTAGCTGAGGTCGCTCCCATTCGGATGCACTCTAAGGCTGAGGCCGCACTGCCGGTGGGTAGAGCCTGGAGGGTGGAGGGTAGTTGGTAAATCTATAGAACATACACACCATCCACAGTAATACATCGTATGAATGGTATGTGTTCAGCCGCCATCTTGAAATTCTTAAATATGGACAACATAACCTCAAAAAACAGTATGACGTCATAACATTCATACGATGTATTACTGTGGATGGTGTGTATGTTCTATAGATTTACCAACTACCCTCCACCCTCCAGGCTCTACCCACCAGCAGTGCGGCCTCAGCCTCACAGACAGCTCGCCGACTGTCCTGGCAGAGCTGATAATAAATAACAGTCATTTCTCAACCGTTTTCATTTACCATTTTGGCGTTTACTTTAGTGTTCTGTGATGAGCTTGACATTATTCTTGTACCCCACTTCGGTTCGCTCACCATGAGAAGAAACTTTGTCACAATACACTTTACATTGTGACGGCGTTCCTTCTAAGCGTTGCTCAAAATAACCAGTTATCAGTGTATGGTCTGTCCAAGTGAAGAAGACCCTCTGGCAAGTTGGGAAAATGACTCAAGCTCGGTCAATATAGGTTCAAAAATATCAATTTGATACCAAATTGTAGGAAACATTTCGATCTACAATTTGAGACCAAATCGATAATTTTCTAACTATTAGCACGAATTGACCAATTGCAAACTTTCAATGGCCGACTTCACGGTTTCATTTATTAGGCTAAGACTTGCTTTGAAGGTTATGTTTTCATTTCAGCGACAAAAAATTATTCCTACTCAAATATCAAAATAAAAATAATGATCAATATTTATGTTCATAATAATGACTGTATCAATTTATTCATCAAAATCATTGAATTGGAAGGATTGGAAAGATGATTATGTGGGGAACATTATGGGGGGTCTGGGGAAAAATTCGAAAAATGTAACTGATAACTCGTGTTTTTGGACAATTTAGAGTTTAAATCCTTATCATTTTTTTGTAATTTAGATAAATATAGTTTTTAATTCGATTTATTCATTAAAGTTACAGAATATTTCAGGAGAAATTAGCAATACTTGTCAGGCAGATTCCTTACACCAATTATTATAGAAAAAAGTTCCATGAGACTCACCCCCAAAAACGCTTTGTTATCGAGATAACAAAGGCAGAAAATTGAAATTTTTCAAAAAATATAAATTTTTCCAACTTTTTAGAGGCTTTATTTGAGTTTTACGATTCAAATCCTATGTAAAATTAGCTGCGGATAAATAAAAAAACTTTTTCATAATATAATTAATCACAGAATGAGACTGTACAAAACAATTTAACACTTATAAAAGAGACAGGATGTTGATGCGACGATTGCTTACTCATCAATTATTTATTACATTCACTATTACAAGCTGTTCAAATCTAAAAAATAGGGGAAAAAATTTACAATGCCGAGGCGTCCCCCAGGCCGCAGCGCCCAAGGCGATCGCCTCGCCCACGCGATGGCCCTGCTAATAACCAATCTTGAATTATTGTTCATTTAACAGTGAAACCCCAATTTAAGAGAACTTATATACCAAAATACACGGTTACACATCCTCCTTGATTGATTACTCTCCCCAACAGATTTCAAAAACGATACTTCGTAACAAGCAAGACTCCGAGGGGAAATCGCAATCTTTTAGCCGCTGAAAAACTGCCCGTAATAGAGACAGCCGAGATATAGTCTGTCCAAGAAAAGAAGACGCTCTGGCAAGATGGGAAAATGACTCCAGCTTGCTCAATATTTGTTCAAGAATTATGAATGTGGTCTCAACAGTAGATCCAATTGTTATCCATAATTTGAGATCAAATTGATAATTTTTCGGCCAATATTGACCGAGCTTGAGTCATTCTCTCATCTTGCCAGAGGGTCTTCTTTGCTTGGACAGATTATATATATTGGATGGCTTGTTGGCCTACGGATGGACAGCAGCATCGTTCATCAATAACCTTAGCGAAGACTATATCTATAACTACAGCCTGCTACCATGTATCGAAGAAGTGAGTCTATACCTATATCTACAGAGTCTGCTATGATATAGTCTGTCCAATCAAAGAAGACATTCTGGCAAGATAGGAGAATGACTCCAGCTCAGCTAATATTGATTCAAAAATTATACATTTGGTTTGAAATTGTAGAGCAGAATGTATCCTAAAATTTGAGACCAAATTTATAACTTTAGAAACATTATTGACCGTGCTGGAGTCATTTTCCCATATCGCCAGACCTGTATATCTCTGATGTATCATCTACAACAGCCTGCTCTAGTCTGTCCAAGCAAAGAAGACCTTCTGGTGAGAAAATGACTCCAGCTCGGTCAATATTCCTCTGTCCATCACTGATTTGGTAACTCAGTTTTCCCAGAATGATCCTTTCTGAGGAGCACGTGTTAACAAACTCAAATTCTCCAGAATCTCAGATAACATTTACAATAACTAGGCTACTTGAATATCAGTTCTCAAGCTGTTTCTGCAAAAACTCTGCCAAAACAAAGAAGAACTCTGACAAGATGGGAAAATGACTCCAGCTTGGTCAATATTGTTTCAAAAATTACAAGGTTGGTCTCATATTGTAGAAAACATTCTGATCTTAAATTTGAGATCAAATTTATAGATTTTGAACCAATATTAACCGAGCTGGAGTCATTTTCTCATCTTGCCAGAAGGTCTTCTTTGCTTGGACAGACTTTACCATATATCTTGGAATTGAGTCTATGCCCATATCTACAGAGCATACTATGATATATATCTTTGAGCAGAGCCTATGTATATATCTATACATAGCTACTATATTCAGGGCTGTCACTTACACGGTCCACTGCTATTTTGATAATATCGGAAATTCACTCGATCCAGGCGGCCATTGATTGTTCTTTCATATTAAAAAATGGCCGGCTGCCTTGGACCCCAGCCTACCTCCCCCCCCCCATCATGGCATGCCAGTCATTAAGTTCTGCTATGGTTTTTGCCCCCTTCAGAAGAGAATTCTGTTCTCAGTCTCTGTGAGGATTTCTGTCTTCAGCACAGTGGAGAGTTATTGTCTTCTGTTCGCCTCACTTTAATCAATGATTCCCTGGATTGGAGTGTTTGTAATTGATTACACTTGATATCTGAACATAAAATTCTCATTCAATTTAGTATTTTTCGTAGTGTTAGATTTGGATTATTAGGTTTGATGTAGATTAGTAAGATCCTATCTCTGACGATATTATGATTTTCAACTTTTACTTTACATTATTTAATTCACATTACATTATTACATTAATTACATTATTTAATTTACATTCAATTAATTGAAAACTCACAAAATACGAAAAAATAGGAAACAATAACACATGAATAGAAAAAAAATTGATCTAACCAACCTATAAGATATAGATTGAGATTATTATTAATCGTATTCTAGATTATTAATCGTATTCACCTAATCACTTTTGAAATTGGATATATAATCTGCACTGGCGGCTCGTACCCATGAAACAGGTGAAGTGCTCGTATCTTCCACTGTACAGCACTTCACCTATTTCGTGGGCACGAGCCGCCAGTGATATCTCAACTGTTGAATTCATGAGAATCATATAAGAATGTTTTCAACAGTCTCCATCAACCAACTCTAGCAAGGAATGTAGAACGATTGTCGAGATCTTTTCCATGAACATATAATTTCAAGAAAAGTGCAAAGTGAAAAGATTGTCAAGCTCAAGGAAAACAAAACAAAATGGTGGACTCCACCGATGAAGCTCTGTGATTGGTCGAGACCACTGGCTCCCCCACTCTCAACAACGAGAAAGCTCGACCAATCGTAGCTGAGTAGAGTGTTCCAGCCCACTTGCCTGCTTATTCCTTTAATGAATGGCGTTTTAAGATACTATTGATGTAGTTAGATAAGCTCATTTACATCTGAATTAGTACTCTGCGGGGGATAATATAAAATAGCTACGGTTTTTCTTTTAAAGCACATTTACAATATAGGATCCATGTAAATCAAAATTATGAATATCACAAGAATTTTCTTCTATGAATTGAAATATTGAGAGAAATATAGTAGAGGCTACCGGAAATAACATCGAATCCAATCAAATCTTTTTCACGTTTTTTGTAATACGTAACATGAGATTAGTATTCTATACTTCTGAATTCTTCCCTCATTGTCAGATTTGCGTGTGAAGGATTTATTCTTCCCCCAATCTTCCAAATATTGCCTCATCCAAAGTTGAGTGAGATACTATATATAGTCTGTCCAAGCAAAGAAGACATTCTGGCATGATGAGAAAATGACTTTAGCTCGATCAATATTGATTTAAGAATCATTAGTTTGGTCTCAAATTGTAGTAAACATTCTGTTCTACAATTTGAGACCAAATTAATAATTTTTGAACCAATATTTACCGAGCTGGAATCATTTCCCCAATTTGTCAGAATGTTTTCTTTGCTTGGACAAGACTGTACACAACTTTCAAGTGGGAAACAAACTAGGAGATGCTACTAAACTTTTTTGAGTGGCTCATATTGTTTGCTTATTTTGCTCGAGTGCCATAACCTGAGCAATAACAGCTACAAGTTCACAGTAATAAGCCATTAAAATGTACCTGAGAAGTACGTCCTGTATTTATACGTCTGCTCCTTTATTATCTCGCAAAAACCTCAGCTGGCAGTTATTTAATAACTCCAAAATCAAGGTTATTGCATGAGGTTATAAGGTTTCCAGCTATAATGAAAGCAGATAGAATTTATTTAATAACTAATTAAAATTATCAACTCATATAGAACTACATTACTCATTATTTGATTTGAAAATGAAATATTGCCGTCCAAGCCTTTTCCAGATTTCTTCCACTGTCGAAAATAATATTTTCTCGTGATCAAAATCTTATTATTTTCATATTTTATTTTATTCAATTTTTTCCATTTATTTATATAGTACAGACTCCTATCCAAACACAAGCTTTAGCCCTCTTGGTTGAGCCGCATGAATTGTTAATTTTTTTTCATTTGCATTGTTGTATCTAAAAAGGCAGAAAATATCCCTTTGTTAATTTAATACCTTCTAATAGGCATACTTATCAATTTGATATCTGTAATATCGTCTAGAGAATGAGAAATTTCTACTTCTATCATGTGAATAATTTTATATTATTGCAATGTTTTTGATCATGCAATAAATAATTTCAATTTGAATTTGAGACTATGATATCTTTTATTATGAATATTTGTAACAATAATTGTATGGTTATGGTTGAAACTTCAAGCTCTCTAAAGTTGAGATGGTTTTCAAGAGGCTCAGTTTTCGGTTCGTTAGCAAGGAGTGATTTAAGATCTAACAACAATCAAGAACTTTATTCCTCATGAGAATTATTGGGAGAGAGATATTACAGACTGAGCCTAGTTACTCTTTTTCAAATTATGATGTCTGTTATTATAATCCATTGTTATAATTGTATTCATTGATTGAAATTCTAGAATTACAGATCATCATGTATTATACATTATTATTGAAGATCATTGGAGGAGTTTCCCCAGCTGAGAATCGTCTTGAAGAACCTCACTTCTCTGTTCTTCACTGATTTGGAAACCAAGTTTTCCCCGAATGATCGTTCCTGAGAAGCACGAGTTGACTTACTCAACTTCTCCAGAATCTCAAATAACATTCACAATAACTCCTTGAATATCAGTTCTCAAGCTGTTTTTGCAATAACTCTGTCAAAGCAAAGAAGAACTCTGGTAAGATGGGAAAATTACTCCAGCTCGGTCAATATTGTTTCAGAAATTATAAATTTGGTCTCAAATTGTAGGAAACATTCTGTTCTACGATTTTGGATCAAACTTATGAATTTTGAATCAATATTAACCGAGTTGAAGTCATTTTCCCATCTTGTCAGAATGTCTAGTCTGATCGACCAGAGTATACTCGTTGTCGAGATTCAGTTTTATAGTTGTTGCTCCATCGTGAGAACAACCAAAGATGCATCAAATAGCTCCCAGCCAAATACAACTCGTTGGAAGACTGAAGTGAATATTATTTCAAGTTTCGTTACAAGGCTGGCCTCTCGGATGAGTTGGTCTCAGCTCGATAAAGAGCTTTTATTGCGTTTGACGGACCATGAAGTTTGTTACCGTTACTTGGGGGCAAGTTAAGTCTGTCTAAGCAAAGAAGACAATCTGTCAAGATGCGGAAATGACTCCAGCTCGGTCAATATCGGTTTTAAAAATTATAAATCTGGTCTCAAATCGTAGATTAGAATGTCTCCTACAATTCAATACCAAATCTATAATTTTCGAACAAATATTGACGGAGCTTGAGTCATTTTCTTATCTTCCCAGAATGTCTTCTCTGCTTGGACAGACTACCTCAGTCTTGCTTCTTTGTCTTTCACTGTTTCTTGCCTGCAACAATTCATAATTCAGTTAGCTGCACACAAAATCTCGCCCAAGGCATTCTCGGTATTCAGCGGACCTAAAGTAACCGGGACCTTAAATCACGTGACGAAGACTACAGTTGCGGCAACCAACAACCTCTTAACAAATAATAGGGTAGAGAAATCTTCATAACTTCCAGTAATCAGGAGAAAAGTGGAGTACAACAGATGATGTTGTTGGTAATAGTGAAATAAAACAAATTATGTTGTTAGGTGGACATTGTGGATAGACATATAACCTACATCTTAAACCTTCATCATCATCATTCATCATCACTCATTCATCCTTTGCTTGAAATACTTGAAAACCAAGTCGCAATTGTAAAGAAAGAATAAAGAATAAAGGTTATAACAAAAAACTCGAACCTAACCTAGACCTGGATCCCTTTGTGTCTAAAACAGGACTATAAGGGTGAGGTCGCACTGCCGGCTGGTTGAGCCTGGAGGGTGGAACTGGCTATAATAGTTGGTGAACCCATGGAACACTGCCGTGGCGGCTCGTGCCTACGAAACAGGTGAAGTGCTGTACAGTGAAAGATACGGGCAATTCACCTGCTTCGTGAGTAGGAGCCGCCAGTGCTATAGAAATAGCCTACCACCATACATGCTGGAACACTATTCAACCGTCATCTTGAAATTCTTGAATATGAACAATATAATCTCGAAAACAGTATGACGTCATACCATCCATATGGACGGTAAATAGGTTTATCAACTAGCCTCCAACCTCCAGGCTCAACCAACCGGCAGTGCGGCCTCACCCTTATAGTCCTGTTTTAGACAAAAATATTTTTGAAAGTACGGTTTCTTGTTTTCTCTGTAAATTTTCACCTCCTTGAATTATTATAAATTGAATTAAGCATGGCAAACATATGATGTGCGCAGGGATACATCACGTGTTTGCCAAGTTCTTTTCAATCCAGTACCATTCAATGATGAAAACAATAAACCGCACGTCCAAAAATTGTGGTGTCTGGAACAAAACTATAGGTAACACTTGGTACTATTTGAATAGTTTTGACAAACTTTTAAACTCAGATAATAATTATAAAATATGTTCTACATGTGCAGGAAAGGAAATACAAATCGTACCTCCATTTCTTCATAGTGTAACATAATTCTTAAGACCATTAGAGGACCTACAATAAGTTTACTAGCTCACTAGCTTACTTAGCTTACTAGCTCACTAGCTTACTAGCTTACTAGCTTACTAGCTTACTAGCTTACTAGCTTACTAGCTTACTAGCTTACTAGCTTACTAGCTTACTAGCTCACTAGCTTACTGGCTTACTAGCTTACTAGCTTACTATCGAAAAATGTCGATAAATGATGTCGCCAAAAGGTTAGGCCGTTTTCTGACTGATATAACCTTCTAACAGCTGATGTGAATTATCTATTGTCTCTTTAGATTTTGGAAACGTCATTTAGGCATAGCTAAATGACAACTCTTATCGATGTCACCTAAGCTTTTGGCTTGAGCTGTTTCTTCTTCTCCTTCTTCTTCCCCAACAAATTTTCGAACTTTTCTTCCAAACTATGATAGGCATTATCGAAATTATCAGAAGTCCTGTCGGAAACCACAGCTTCATATTAAAATAATGCCCCAGCCAATAGGAATCGCAGAAGCTATTAAAAGCTATTGTTTGTCCAAGCAAAGAAGACATTCTGGTAACACCGGATAATGACTCCAGCTCGATCAATATTTGTTCAAAAATCATCAATTTGTTAGAGCATAATGTTTTCTACAATTTGAGTTCGAATTTATAACATTTGAACCAATATTGACCGAGCCGGGGCATTTTCCCATCTGGCCAGAATGTCTTCTCTGCTTGGACAGTCTATACCCCATGAATCCGCAGAAAAGAGCACAAGCCATTTGGCAATGACGATTCAAATGAAGCCAACGGCACGTGAACTGAACCGACAATGCTTTTCCGATAACATTATCGCCCATAATTCACCAATAGAATCGTTAGCGGCGACTGATCTCGCGAAGTCAACGTTTTTCGAATGGCATTATTATCATGATTATTTCAGCTGGCTCCATCAGATTAGGCGAGACGTTCTGTAGAAAGTACTACCGTAGGTATACAGGGTGTTTCAGGAGGAATGTGCAATACTTCCCAGACTGATTCCTTACACCAAGTACACAAAAAGGTTCCATGGGACCAACCCCCGAAAACGCTTTGTTACTGAGATAACAATGGCGGAAAATTGAGATTTTTCAAAATATATTAATTTATCTAATTTTTTAGAGGCTTTTGTGAGGTTCTAAAATAATCAATTCCCATGTAAAATTAGCTGAAGAATTTAAAGAAACCAGTTCTAAGTTCGTAACTTTAACGGTTATTGAGATAATTGGGAAAATATGCTAGAAAACGCCATTTTTCAACAATAAGGGTTATAACTGGATAAGGAATCATAATCATCGTAATTTTTATTAATGGAAGTTGAAGAGAGTCGGATTCTAAAGTAGAAGTTGAATGGCGGCGGATGTGTAAATCTTACCCAAATCTCAGAAATGGCGATCAAAAATCGCAAATTTGACAAAACATAGCCCAAGTGATAAATTTGTTTTATTAGCAAAGAACTTGGAACTGGTTTCATTGAATTCCTCAGCTGCTAATTTGACATGGGAATTGATTATTTTAACACCTCACTAAAGCTTCTAAGAAATTAGAAAAATTAATATATTTTTAAAAATCTCAATTTTCCGCCATTGTTATATCAGTAACAAAGCGTTTTTGGGGGTTGGTCCCATGGAACTTTTTTGTCTACTTGGTGTAAGGAATCATCCTCAGAAGTATTGCACATTCCTCCTGAAACACCCTGTATACTAGCTTAGTCTATGGTATAGTCTGCATAAGCCAAGAATACGTGCTGGCATGATACATGAATGACTACAGATCGGTCAATATAAGTGCATAAATTGTATAGTCTTTCCAAGCGAAGAAGACCCTCAAGCTCGGTCAATATCTATTCAAAAATTATCAATTTGATCTCAAATAGTAGGAAACAATTTCATCTACTTTTAGGACCACATTTATAATTCATTCCCATCTAGCCACAGGGCCTTCTTTGCTTGGACAGACTATAAATTTGGTCTCAAATTGTAGAGCAAAATGTTTTCTACAATTTAAGACCAGATTCATATTTATTGAAATAATATTGACCGAACTGTAGTAATCTTTCATCTTGCTAGAATGTCTTCTCTTCTTGGACAGACTTACAGTATACAGTCTGTCCAAGCAAAGAAGACATCCAGGCAAGATGGGAAAATGACTCCATCTTGGTCAATATTGGTTCAAAAATAATAAATCCCGTCTCCAATTGTAGGAAACAATCTGATTTACAATTTGGCCTCAAATTTATAATTTTTAAACCAATATTGACTGAGCTCCAGTAATTTTCCTATCTTGCCAGAATGTCTTCTTTGCTTGGCCAGACTATAGTTCGCGCAAGCTGAGAAGACACTCCGTACAATACACTTTATATTGTGATGGCGTGTCTTCTAAGCTGGTGCGAATTATAGTATGAGATATTTGAGTTTATGTGAGTGTATGGTGTTTTCAAAGCACGTTCGAACTATAAAGATCTAGATTTTCAAACCACTACAAGTGCGGAATAACAAGATATGAGATGCGAGAAATTTGAGGCTCAGATGTTATCAATGGTAGTTTCAAATGCTGTGGTTGAAGCTTTCATATATTGTATAGTGCCATGCACCACGCGGATCGTACCCACGAAACAGGTGAAGTGCTGTACAGTACTTAAAATACGGGCACTTCAACTGTTTCGTGGGTACGATCCACCAGTGCCATGAACTTTTAAAATAGTTGGGGTTATACGGTTGATATGAATAGTTCTGATAGTGAAAATAATAAATAGTTTTGATAGTTAAACTTATAGTTACAGATATCACAAACTCACGATAATACAACAAGGTTTCGTTATTACATTATTAGCATACTTTCCTTCACACTTGTATTGATTATACTCTGTATAATTATGTCTCTGAAATTAAATTTGAAAATCTATAATTTTTAAGTGTGTAGAACTTTACTTTCAACATTTACGAGTAAAAAGTTTTATCATAGGTCAACCAAATAATACATTGTTATCATACGAAGTAAATAGATATTATATAGAGGAAAAATGTAATTTTCTTTTAAACTAGTCATAAAAAGACCCTACTTTCTGTGATTGGCCTGGTTTTAGTTTTAGTTTTGGCCTAAAGACAGTCAGTCGTTTTCCGTCTCTGAAGAAATAGTAATTCTCATCTATTTTGTTTTCCATCACGAACTGCTAGTAAATTATAATTCTGCAAATTATAATTCTAGACTAGTTGCATTACACTCTTACTGATTAACTGGATGTTATTCAGAAATGCTTTGCGCCGTCGCTTGGTTACGGATACCGGCTTATGGTTGAGAGTATCAACGTGCTTACCACACGTTACCTCTATCCTGGTTGTTGATTAATCACCTTTACTGTAAAGTGGAGTGAATATGAAACTGGCAACCAGCTGGTAGTCCTAGGCCCTTCATGGGCTGTTGAGCTATTGACAAACAACTAGAAATGTATAGATCATGAACTTTACTTTCAACATTTACGAGTAAAAAGTTTTATCATGGGTCAACGAAATAATACATTGTTATCATACGAAGAAAATAGATATTATCTGTTCTGAGCCGTCAATTCAGGACCAATGAAGATTATTGGGGTCGTGATAAACTTTACCCCTAGTTAATAAGTTTGATAGTCCACCAACAATCTGAATTTCGTGATTTGAATAACAGAGGAAAGTCGATTCATCTTTAATTAATAAATATTCAAGAAGATTAGTATATCTTACAAAATCTAGTTGTTGCTCTTGAACAATGTAAATTTTTGTGGTTTCAGTGGACCATACTCTTTAAAACTTATAACTAATAACTTTATAGTTATTAAAGCACGATACTATCCAATATTCTCGGATTAGCAGCTTTTGAAAAGTTTTCGCGATTATCTATCGAGGAAGTATTTGTGGGTATTATCTTACAATATTATCCATCACTTCTTTACAGACACTTCTCAAACTTATCCCCAACTGTAGTCTGTACAAGCAAAAATTACATTCTGGCAAGAACGGAAATTACTCTAGCTCGGTCAATATTGGTTCAAAACTTATCAATTTGGTCTTCAATTGTAGAACAGAATGTTTTCTACAATTTGATACCAGATTCATGATTTTGAATCAATATTGACCGAACTGGAGTCAATATCCATTCTTGCCAGAATGTCTTTTTGCTTGGATTGACTATAATATCTGTCATTGAAAATTCTCTGGTTATACTTTTTTCGCATGACATTGCTAACGACGAAAAGATAGGCGGTTTCATCTGTCTCTTGTATGTGATGTAATCAGATGAAAGCTGATTAAGAGCATTAATTGTCTTTTTCGATTTCAAATTCATTATCTAGGCATAACTAGATGACAACTCAAATACAGTCCTCAAATACAGCATCAACTCTAATTATAATTGAACACACTAGCTGTTAAAGAGCACAAAGAGTAGATGAAACTGCCTAACTTTTTGACTTCTGATATTTATTATTTAGCGTATGCTTTCATTAGTGGGGAGACCCAAAGGGTTGTTCCACTTCGCGATATTATAACCTCATTCTTCATAAATGAAAACATGGAAAACCATGCGGGTTATAGTTCTTTCAAAATCATAGTCATTTTAAAACAAAAATTTTTGATTTCAGAACATCATTAAAAACTATAATTAAAACACTTCACAAATCCACTAGACCATGGCCGAAAATATCAAATTTTGACTGGAAATTTAGAACTCGAAAATTTAACACATTGAAATTTTTTCATGGCAATCAACTTCTGATATACTACTAATTATTTCTTCATCAACAACTCTACTCAATTATTTGTTGAGAAGAGAACTTATTTTGGATAGGCTACTATGTATTATTCCCTTATCAACAAGTTTTCTCAGTTAGTTATCTTTCGTTTACTCTTATTGTAATTACTATTTTAAAAAGATATTACCATTATTTCTTTATCATGAAATTTTTACAAGCTCCCGCAATTTATCTATCTCAATTATTAGACAGTTAATCTTTTCTTTTTTATTATCACAAAATATTATTCAGTATTCTCTCAGCACCAAGTTTCTTCTTTTCTACAAGTTTTCTGAATTATCTCTTGGTTACTCTTCTATTAATCACTATCTAAGGTTGTCATTCATTATTCTCGTATCAGCAACGATTTACAAGTTTTCCCAATTATCTGTCGGGAAAGATTCCTCATTGTAATTCCAGCTTGTGACGTGGCAAGACTCAATTATTCAAGCATGGAAAGTTTTTGCCCGACAGGTACATTATTCAGTTGTCGGGGGCAAAGTACGCCGCTAAGATCATTCTCTTCAACCCGGTTCGCCTTTTTGTTGCTTCTGCTCTCAGCCACCAGTCGATGGATGGAAGGAAGGCTTCATTTTTCTCCATCCGATGCTGGAACGCGATACGCGTCACCCTTCAAGGCCCTTGGTTGCCATCAATCATTATACAGACTGTCCAAGCGAAGAAGACACTCTGGCAGGATGAGAAAATGTCTACAGCTCAATCAATATTGGTTCAGAAAGTTTAAATTAGGTCTCAAATTGTAGAGAGGATTTTTCCCTACAATTTGAGACCAAATTCATAATTTTTGAACCAATATTGATTGAGCTGTAGACATTTTCCCATCTTGCCAGAGTGTCTTGTTTGCCCCATCAGACTTCACCTTTGTCTCACATCACAGCCTCCTCGATCCTTTCATGCTTCTGAGGCTAAAGTGAGGGACGTAAAATGTTTGTAAAAATATAAAAAATTGCTTATTTGGAGCTGGTAAAGGATGATTAAACACAGGTTCATAATGAATATTGTCTCCCCAATTCATGCTTCTGAAGGTTAAAGTGAGGGACAAGATTGACGTACAATGTTTGTATAAATATAAAAAAATTGCTAAATTTGTAGAAGAATGATTAAACACAGTTTTATAATGAATATAGTCCACAAATTACCTACTCACCACTCGGAAGTTATGTTTCTGGGGTGATGGAAGAGCTTGACAAATACAATGTTTGTGAAAATTTAAAAAAGGCCATATTTAAAGCTCGTAGAAGATGATCAAACACTATATGTTTATAATGAATATTGTCCACATATTCCATCCTCTGTCTTTTTTAACAATTTACTCGTTCATCTAATACTGAAGTAGGTACAAGCTTCACATAGCTGGGTATTTATGAAAATATTATAAGAAATTGCATATTTAGAGCTCGTGAACTATGATTTCATTATTAACCATAATAATTTCATAATCATAACGGAAATTTATCAAAACATTGAGAAACTTGTTCCGGTTGTACACCATTTTTACAGAGCTGTAACAATGTTTAAAAGGATGGAAAAGATAGCCTATTAATCCAGTATTTGTAAACGAAAAATCCATAACCAATATTATTCAAACCAAACATTTTAGCGGATACAACTAAAAAATATACTAGTTTATAAGGAATTCTATACATTTCAAGATAGTCAAGTTTGGAAATAATGCAATCGAATTGAATAGAACAACTCGGCAAATTGGATGTATGAGCTAAATTAACCGTAAGTGATTTGGTTTTTGAAACCGCACCATTATTTTATGATAACACTGTTTTATTTCCATTAAGCGTATGGCTTTTTATAAGTGGGGAGACCCAAGGGCTGTTCCATTTCCCCGTATAACCCAATTATCCCTAGATTAAACCATGTTGAATAGTGATATTATTATCATAGATATCTTACATTTTGAAGCATTCATTTTGAAACAAGATTTCTAATTTCAAAACATCATCAATTTATTGAAACCGGAAAACTTCACAAAATCACTTTTGAAAATTGTATACGAGATAGGTCAGTGATCGATGAAGAAGATTAATGTTTGAAAACATCATACTCCATATTTTTCTCACTTATCGATGTTAGGATTAAGAAAATCAATGTCCAACATCGATGGTTTGTATTTCGATACCTATTCCTTTAGTAAATTGTGACAGAGTTTTCTCTTAGCTATCGCAAATTTTACAATAATTGTTATTCTAACACTCAAACTCAAAACTTGTAAAAAAATCCAGGTGCTCCATTTTCAGACAAGAAAGAAGAGTAGCAATTCGGAATTAGGGTCTGACAATCTTTTATTTTGGGTCGAGTGCCGTGTCACAATTCAATTGTTACTATGTCTGCGGCTAACAAATATAGTGTGTTCAAGTGAAGAAGACATTCTGGCAAGATGGGAAAATGACTCCAGCTTGATCAATACAGCTTTAAAAATAATATTTCTAGTTTTTAATTGTAGAACAGAATGTTTACTACAATTTGAGATCAAATTTGTAGTTTTTGAACCAATTTTGACTGAACTGGAGTCATTTCCCCATCTAGCCAGAATGTCTTCTGTGGTTGGACAGACTATCATTATAATGACTCCAATTTGGTCCAACTTGGTCGTTATGAGTACGTGTGGCTGTAGTTCGTGTCTCAGTTTTCAGAGGTCGACTGACCCCTTGGGGGGCTTTTGAGGGGTTGATTGTCACCCCCCTAGGAACCCCCTCAACCCGCTCACCCCCTAGAAGCCACAAGGGCTCGTTAGATGAAGCATCAACCTCTCTCACTGTACACTACAGTCTGTCCAAGCAAAGAAGAAATTTTTACAAGATGGTGAAATTACTCCAGCTCGGTCAATATTGGTTCAGAAAGTATTAATTTGGTCTCGAATTGTAGAGCAAAATGTTGCCTACTATTTGAGACCAAATTCATAATTTTTAAACCAATATTGATCGAGCTGGAGTCATTTTCTCATCTTGCCAGAATGTCTTCTTTGCTTGGACAGACTATACCCTCAATATACTCTTGCTGAATTAGCCGAGGTGCAACACATCACACTGTCCCAATGCAACTATACTGTATTTGATGTAACTTCCGACTCATATTACGTTGTATATCCTAACAGTTACTTGTAACTTCAAGTTGGATGTTACATTGAATAGTCTGTAGTAACCTTGGTACTTTTCTAAAGTAACGATACCACGCCTGCTCTCTTCTTATTGGTTGACAGTGTTTCGTGAGATCGGTCTTAGGAAATGGCTGCTAGCAAGCAAATGATGGATGATGTATCATGCACAAAAAATTACGCTGATTAACTATTGACGATCTTGTGCTAATACAAGTAAAAATAATATTAAAGTGCTAAATAATATTAATTTATGTATTCAGGCTGGTTGGATTCTACCATCAACCATGAATATAAGTCCAAATAAGTCCATTGACTTACATCCATAGTCGATGATTCTATCAAGATAGTAATTGAAGAATTCTACATACTAATCAAATTATTAGGCTACTTGAAAAATGTCGCAAATTCTGCTATCAAGAGCTAAAGAATATGATGATGTTCAGCTATTTCAAGATGGGAGGAGGAAACAAAAAAGAAGAAGAAGAAGAAGAAAATGAAGAAGAAGAAGAAGAAGAAGAAGAAGAAGAAGAAGAAGAAGAAGAAGAAGAAGAAGAAGAAGAAGAAGAAGAAGAAGAAGAAGAAGAAGAAGAAGAAGAAGAAGAAGAAGAAGAAGAAGAAGAAGAAGAAGAAGAAGAAGAAGAAGAAGAAGAAGAAGAAGAAGAAGAAGAAGAAGAAGAAGAAGAAGAAGAAGAAGAAGAAGAAGAAGAAGAAGAAGAAGAAGAAGAAGAAGAAGAAGAAGAAGAAGAAGAAGAAGAAGAAGAAGAAGAAGAAGAAGAAGAAGAAGAAGAAGACGGAAGAAGAAGAAGAAGAAGAAGAAGAAGAAGAAGAAGAAGAAGAAGAAGAAGAAGAAGAAGAAGAAGAAGAAGAAGAAGAAGAAGAAGAAGAAGATGAAGAAGAAGAAGAAGAAGAAGAAGAAGAAGAAGAAGAAGAAGAAGAAGAAGAAGAAGAAGAAGAAAAGGAGTAGGAGGAGGGCGAAGCATCCGTAGAAAAGACGTGGAATATGAGATAGACGTGCATAATTTGAATAATTGACCAGGAATAAGTAATGGAATGCTGCAGCAAGAAGAGACGACCGGACACGAAATGGAAATAAAGGGAATTTTAACATGAGTTAGGGTTGATGGTTGCGGTTAAAGTAGAGAGTAGAGAGCTATCTATGTATTATTCAACGAGATGATCATGTTACCAGTAGCATAACGGGTGGAAATTTTGTGAAATTTGCCATCAAAAACTAAAAAACGTTTTTTACCATTTTCTAATAATGATTAATAGAGAAAAGAGAGATGAGATTCATCAAAACAAATTATAGAAAATAGAGTATGTTAACACTAATCATGTATTAGGCTATGTATTTTTTAATAATTCAACCTGAAAAATGTTCAAGTAATAGAATTCGAAATAAATCTATCAATAATAATCACAATGGTCCAAATAATGTAATATTCCAACTAGATTGTGAAGACAATAATATTATCTTCTGTTATAGTCTGTCCAAAAAAAGAAGGCCCTTTGGCAAGGTGAGAAAATGACTCCAGCTCGGTCAATATTGGTTCAAAAATTATCAATTTGGTCTCAATCGTAGGAAACGTTCTGATTTACAATTTGACACCAAATCAATAACTTTCGATCCAATATTGACCGAGCTGGAGTCATTCTCTCAACTTGCCAGAGGGTCTTCTTTGCTTGGTCAGACTATAGAAGGTGGTATTACAAATCACACCTGCTACTTACTAGCAGATATTGGCTAACTCGCTAGCAGCTAGTATAGTAGCTAGAGTGAGGCAGTTAATAGAGTAGCCAAGGCTAAAGCTGAAAATGATATAATGAAATGAAAATATTATTTATCAAGCCCTATTCATAAGGCAGATTTTCGATCCGCAGTAGTGATACGTGAGTCCAAAATTGATACGCGATCGTACAGGAAGGAAGCTCATTGACACAAATTGTTTGCAATGTGAGGTTGCAAAGTATAAAGTTTGCTCATTTGGAAATGTCGGGACTCGGAGAAAAACTAGTATTGGTTCTATGTAACTTGGTGTTTTATTATTATCATATTTTCTTAATAATTCAACTTAAAAAATTTTCAAGCTAATTTTGAATTCTCTCAAAATGTTTTATCAGCTTCTCCCCAATATGGTAGCGATCCATGAAAGGTGAGATTGGAAAATTAGGCACTGGCGGCACGTACCCACGAAACAGGTGGAGTGCCCGTATCTTTTACTGTACAGCACTTCACCTGTTTCGTGGGCACGAGCCGCCAGTGAAATTGGGGTAACTTATTTGAAATCGACAATACCGAAAATCGACGACACCTATCGGCTCTCTAAACTTTGGTGATGTGTTATTATTCTCTATGAACTCAACTTAGAAAATACATAAACTGAGTTCAAATGTTCTCAAAATGTTGAATCATTGAAAAATAGAATCAGCCAATAAAGAGAAGGGTTGGGGTTGGCTTTAACTCGATCAGTGTTGGTTCGGCGACTGTGGGTTCTGTTTGAAAAATTATGGCTTTTGAGCCGGGATTGGCCGAGCTGGAGTCGTTTTCCCGTCTTGCCGGGGTGTCTTATTCATTGCTTTGACGGACTGTATAGTGGAGTAGATATGAAACTGGCAGTCAGCTAGTAGGACAAAGCCCTCCTTGGGCTGTTCGATGCTGAATTTTTTAAAGATGCTGTTGAATTTTTGGAAAGTTGAAATTGATTCAATATTTATCACATAAATTGAAGTAAATATTGCATTAGATAATGATACAGAGATGAAGAGATCCAGAATGCTTTTTGTCTCAAATAATTAGAGTTTGGGAGAAATATCGTGTTCATCATTAGAAAAACCTTCTGAGATTCTTAGAAAGAAATCGAATAGGCTAGCGGCAATTGTTGATTGAAGTTTGGTCGATTGCTTTGTAATCACTGTTATTCTCAATTCTTCTCGAAGTGTTTTTCTCAAACTGTCTATCTTCGCTTTTTTCTTGAAGTAACTCTCTTAGACCATCTTTCTCGAAGTAACTTTCTTTGTCACTCTTTCTTTAAGTGTCTTTCTTTGTCTCTTTCTAGAATTGTCTTCTTTTTCTATCTTCTCAAAGTGTCTTTCTCGTTCTCTTTTTCTCGAAGAGTGTCTCTGTTTGTCTCTTTCTCTTGAAGTGTCTTTTTTCTCTTCGAGAACGTTATTACAGAGCCACTAATTGAGAATCGGCAGAGCATGAGAAGTAATCTCGCTGTCCAAATAGAGAATTAGTAGAAGAAGCAATCGATCACACTCTTAAAATGTTTTTTTCTCTGTCTTCCACGGCAAAAGTCGGGAAAAGAGAGAGAGAGAAAATGCAAAAACACAAAGGCTAACTAGCTGCATAATGAAGCTTTCAATTTTTTGCTTGTTCTATGGGAAAAGATTTCGGAAAGAATCTTTTCAATTTTCTAATCAATTATTATTATTATTATTATTATTATTATTATTATTATTATTATTATTATTATTATTATTATTATTATTATTATTATTATTATTATTATTCATCTAATGTATTTTTCTCATCTTAGAATTGTGTTTTTAAAATAATCATCTCGAATACGAAATGTATTCAAAGCACTGGGATTATAATAGATGATGAGAAATTCCAAAGTATTCATAGTATAGGCCTATCAAACATTAACACCAAGATTATAGCAATAAATCTCATTGTTCAAACCCCTCCAAGTTAAACTGAAGGAGCACTCTGATTGGCTTAGGAGTTGAGCATTCGCCATTTCACGATTCCAGCCAATCATAGGTCAACAACGAACGTCCGTTTTACAGCTGACTCATTTGCATTTGTGAATCAAGAAGAAATAGAAAAAGTCAATTTAACCAGACATTTTTTCAGAGTTAATTTCTAAAATGTCCTACTTATCTGAGAATCATTGGATCGCAGAATGGAACGTATCACTAATACTACAATAATTCTAATATCCGTGGAGCGTACAGTGTTTGTTGTAAAGTGATTCCATCACTGGCGGCTCGAGCCCACAAAACAGGTGAAAGATACGGGCACTTCACCTGTTTCGTGGGTACGAGCCGCCAGTGGATTTCATCAATTTATATCCATTATGAAAAATATAGCTGTTCTTAATTTCTAATTCATTGGAAAAATACCTATTCCATCATTTACCTATATGAATTTGTTTATTTATTTACAATTGACTTAAACTCATGATATAGGAGAGGAGATTTTTATTCCTCTCCCAAAATTTGGATTAAGAGTCAGAAATAATAAATAGGTTATATTTTATAAGGTTATAGGTTATATTATAGGTAAGGTACGTTAAGGTTGTAGGCAAGTAGGTTCTCCTTGGTTGTAGGTTATATCTTAAATAGGTTATAGGTTATGAGTTATATGCACTGGAACACAGACCTCTATCATTCTGATTCAGTCCTACTTATTCTCAAGCTCTTTCTATCTATGTTCTATTTCAGAGATGAATAATTGAATTCCGTATATCTGTAGCCTATGACCTTACAAAGAATCAAGCCATGTATGTAACCCAATAATGAATAATTCAAACAATATTTTGAGATTTGTGCCACTGCAGGGAGAATGTCATCCGACAAAACTGAATACGAAATGTATCCACATATATTGCTTCCATAACGAATCCAAATTTCCCCGTTTAATTTGAATATATTTTCCTATAAATCTTAGCTGTTGCTCAATCTGTTTATTTTTCTTACAGTTTATTTCGGGATGGATCAGGATCAGGATCCCTTTCTTCGTACCCCTTCCCACAAAAAATAAATAGTAAGACAAAATCAGTATTTCAGTTGTGATTCATACATTGTTACAATTGCGACTTGATAGCAAATATTTTAAAACTCAATAAAAATCACATATATAGTACTTTACTTTAATAGTAGTGTTACTAGTTTTGACCTGTTGCGGTGGTCATCTTCAGCAGATAACCACCATCTGGTGGTGCATCTCTTGAAGATGACCACCACAACAGGTCAAACTAGTAACACTTCTATGTGAGTCAGTTTATTTCCATTTAAAAGTGATTTTATTGAGTTTTAAATTTCAAAGTGAAAAGAAGAATGGATACACAACACCATAAATATTTTTATCTACGGGCGTATTGAAAAATTCCTATTTCAGTTTTACAATTGAAATCGGAATGACTACCATTTCACAATGGAATTTCAGAACCGTGTCGTAATGAACGTTTTACGATACAGTCCAAATTCCACTTTATGATACATTCCTTGTTTCGTTTCGAAATCAGGTGATGAAAAGTAAACAGTGTTCAACTATAACTACACTGGTGGTCGTAGATAAAATAGTGTATGCAACGGTTGTATAATTTACTTTATAGCATTCGTGAGATATTTAGAGCACTCGCTTCGCTCGTGACTGATAGTTTATTTCATCAATATTTTGTCCCATAGAACATTCACATTGCTTAATCAGTTCGGGTATACCTCAACCCAAAAATATAGGAAGGGGGAGATATACGTTTGAGAAAAGCTTCATCGTAAATAAGCTTAGAGAGTAGTAGGCAAGTCCGTACAAGCAAGGAAGACATTCTAGAAGATGGGAAAATGACTCCAGCTCAATCAATATTGATAGAAAAATAGCCAAATAAATTTGGTTGGAAATTATTGATCATGATATTTCCTACAATTTTCATAATTTTTCCTACGAGATTCATAATTTTTGAAACAATATTGACCGAGCTGGAGTCATTTTCCCATGCCTAAATAGCCTATAATAAAGATAGCCTAAATAAAGTTGGTAGTAGATTGTAGATCATGATATTTCCTACAATTTGAGAGCAGATTCATAATTTTTGGAACAATATTGACCGAGCTGGAGTCATTTTCCCAATCTTGCCAGAAGGTCTTCTTTGGTTGGACATAGTGTAGCTGATACCACCCTTGAGGAGATTTGTTGACACTAGCAACCTCTCATTAAGAAAGCTGCTATATACCTAAGTGAGGTTTTCCGCTTGAGGGCAGTTCAAACCTCTCCTCCCCCCCTCGCTATACCCTAAACCACAATGTGTTTGGTATACCAAGTGGCAACGAAATTGCCGTCTCTCGAATGACTATCATCAATCCTTAGCTCTATCGGGACAGTCTGAAAGCTGTTTGCAAGAGTGTGAAAGTTTCCTGATGCTGTTTTCGACTAGATACGCTCTCGCAGACCGCTTGTCGACTGTCCTAACAGAGCAGACCATTGATTAGAGTCATTCGCCAACCGCCTGATTTTTGGCACCTCCTTCAGAGAATTTGTCGGCTCTTGAACACTGTTTGATGTAACTTCCGTCTTAAGATGACACGTATGAGATTGAGAATACAATGTGGTTGAGGCAGGAAGTTAGTCAAGGAGCTTCTAGGCTCATGATAAACATGGCAATATTTGATCCGGTCCACTTCGTAACACAGATAAGAATGATATCGAACGTGATATATCACTGGCGGCTCGTGCCCACGAATAAGGTGAAGTGCTTAATAGTAAAAGATACGGGCACTTCACCTATTTCGTGGGCACGTGTGATAATATAGTCTGATCGAGCAAACAATACATTCTGGCCAGATGGGAAAATTTCTACAGCTCGGGCAATATCAGTTCAAAAATTATAAATTTGATCTTAAACTGTAGAAAACAACCTGCTCTACAATTTGAAACGAAATTCGTAACTATTGAACTAATATCGACCGAGGTGGAGTCATTTCCCCATTTTGCCAGAATGTCTTTCTTGATTGACCAGACTATGATATCATGCTCAGATTTTGTCAAACAAGGTCATGTATCATGTTTTCTATGTTATTATTTGTGCTCTGTGTGAAATTTATTCCCAAGACGTTCTTCAGCAAGAAAAGGTGGAAATTTTCTTTGTTTACAAAATTATTTCCCTTGAACTATATTCTGAATATAGTTCACATTATAAAGGGTATTTCAAATAGGACGCACATCAAAGTTTGAGGGAAAATATATCCAGCTTGGGTAATATTTTAAAATTCAATGTATGAGCTTTATTGCACTATTCATCAACGCATTTTACATCACACTCAGGCTATGTACCAGTGAGAACACACTATCAATTTTCGTCTGCAATATCAATAGATGATTGGGTATTATTTTTCCAAATGATGAAAGTTGGATAATAATTATTGGAGTCAATCGTCATCAGTCAAATTCTCAGTGAGAGTGCATTTATACCCGACCCAACTGAACACTAAACAACAGAAATAATTTATAAAGTATAACTTTCAAATATTATTATTATAAAACGGTGTATTCCCTATACAGGTACCGAATATATTTTCCTTTAAACTTTTATGTGCGTCCTTCTTGAAACACCCTTCTATTATCAATCCCAACTAAATCAACTGCATAGCTATTTGTAGTGATCCTAAAACCCTCCTACAGGAGGCTATGGTTGTCGTCATTCCCAACTATTCGTTTGCTCGATACTTCTGATGCTATCAGCAATAAATTACAAACTGGAAATATGATTTCATCCTATATTCACCTCCGGAAAAAACATACAGGGTGTTTCAGGAGGAATGTGCAATACTTCTCAGGCTGATTCCTTACACCAAGTAGACAAAAAAGTTCCATTGCACCAACCCCCAAAAACCCTTTGTTACCGAGATAACAATGGCGGAAAATTGAGATTTTTCAAAATATATTGATTTTTCTAGTTTTATAGAGGCTTTAGTGAGGTTCTAGAATAATCAATTCCTATGTAGAATTAGCTGCGGAATTTAATGAAACCAGTCCAAGTTCGTAACTTTAACGGTTATTGGGATAATTGGAAAAATATGCTAGAAAACGCCATTTTTCAACAATAAGGGTTATAACTGGATAAGGAATCATAAAATTGTATTTTTTATTAATGGAAGTTGGAGAGAGTCAGTTTCTGAAGAAAAGGTTAAATGGCAGCGATTGTGTAAATCTTACCCAAATCTCAGAAATGGCGATCGAAAATCGCGTAATTGACAAAACATAGCACAAGTGATAAATTTGTATTTAGTAGCGATTCTGCGATTTTTGATCGCTTTCATGAGATTTGAGTAAGATTTACACAATCGCCATCATTCAACTTTTTCTTCAGAATCCGACTCTCTTCAACTTCCATTAATAAAAAATACAATTTTATGATTCCTTATCCAGTTATAACCCTTATTGTTGAAAAATGGCGTTTTCAGCTTTTTTCCCAATTATCTCAATAACCGTTATAGTTACAAACTTGGAAAAGGTTTCATTGAATTCCTCAGCTAATTTTACATAGGAATTGCTTATTTTAGAACCTCACTAAAGCCTCTAAAAAATTAGAAAAATTAATATATTTTGAAAAATCTCAATTTTCCGCCATTGTTATCTCGGTAACAAAGCGTTTTTGGGGTTGGTCCCATGGAACTTTTTCGTCTACTTGGTGTAAGGAATCAGCCTGAGAAGTATTGCACATTCCTCCTGAAACACCCTGTATAAATAATGAATGATTTCATACAAAAATAAATAAATGAAATGCGATTATTATTTCATACTTATATTGAGATTAGAATATTATTTACTTACTTTCTTACTTACTTAACAACAATATATTACAAATGTAGTCTTCCAGGCCTACCCAAGTACCCAGTTGCTGATATCGTGGATATAGTAGACTTGTCTATGACTAGTCTCATAGACTTAGTCGATGCTTATATGCTAAACTGGGATACAACAATACGAGGGACTTTCTTTCACAAGGTTTGCTTTGACGATAGTAGGTCTACTCTACAATGTGATTGTCCTCCCAACAATGAAATGGAATGCCAGAACTGTCTCTAAATTTTCCGTCAAACCGACCTTAATGGCGCGTGAAAATTCGCTTTTCCTGTCTCTGCTTGGTTAACTTCTATTCTTCCAGTGTACAATGCTTAAATGAACTGGAAAAACATTTTCATTGCTTTGTAAGTATTCAAGAGGAATGGAATTGTAAGTATGTAAGAGTATTATGCGTGGAGTAATAAGCATGCTTTGAGGATACGTTGTTTGAGACCGCCTCATTTGTTTGAGGGTTAGGTATCTCACGGATACTAGAATACTTATTCCCGGTTTTTCCAAGCACACTCAAATTTGAGGGACCCTCAAATTTACTACACTTTACTACATTTCCTATACTTAGAAACACTTCGAATACACTTCCTATCATAGAAAATGTCAGCTGTTCATCAAAATTTAAGGGTCCCTCAACTTTGAGTGTGCTTGGAAAAAGCGGACATTAGTCTGTCTAAGCAGAGAAGACCCTCTGGCAGATGGGGAAATGACGTCAGCTTGGTCAATATTTTGTTCAAGAATTATAAATGTGGTCTTAATAGTGGATCAAATTGTTTCCTACAATTGATGTTTTTTGAACCAATATTGACCTAGCTTGAGTCATTATCCCATCTTGCCAGAGGGTCTTCTTTGCTTGGACAGACTATCCGTGTGGTATATCATATCTTTTCGCCGAAATATATAAAGAGATAATAGGCCATTGCTATCCATATTCAATTATATATTTATCTGGCGCATCACAGAAATCTCTTATGAATAATTATATGATATTATTCATAGTCGAGACTAACATTAATTAGATATGAAAGATTCACATTATATCACACTGAGCTTGCTCATATGTGAGCTCATGATAATCTCATATGTAAGGCTGATTACATTCAGGCCCTCGCGTGGTTTTTTGGCGCCCTGAGCGAGATTTTGGCAGGCTCCCCCCCATTACCAGGCGAATGCCATCCAACATATTATAATATATTCAAAGTAAAAAATAGATAAGATGCATGTGGAATGGTAAGTATAGAGACTTTCTTATTATAATGTATTGTAATAATGTTATAATAATTGTTATAATGTATATAACGTATTGTCTAGTATTTTTATGAAGGCTATTGGATACGAGATGAGCGAAAGCCTACAGTAATCAATAAAAAATAATTAAAGGCTATTTACATTGAGCAAAACTGTCACAGTGCACTGTAATTTATCATTAAAATATCAAATTCCTTATTATTGATTGATTTATAACTTATTATTAGTTTGCTTAAAAGCACATATGGAAGGGAATAAAAATATTTTAACAGAAAAATATTGGGTATCATCATAAATATTTCATTTCACTTGAAATAAAGATGTTTTATAACAAAAAAAAACGAAAACTCATAAATTTTTAATATCAAAATAATCTTTATTATTTTTATTTAACAAAATGTTTATTATCAATAACAAGTAAATTGGAGATTTCAGCCATTTTCACTGCTCTACCCAACTTTCTTGAATAACAATTGAAAAAGTTCCAAATTCAGCCAGCAGATGGCAGTAGCAATAGGGTGACTTGCTTCAACTTCCATTGGACACGCCTTCAAGCTCCGCCTACACGCCTCCACCTACAATCAAAATGGACGAGAACTTCGGTTAGAAAACTTTCCAAATTCAAGCAGTAGATGGCAGCAGTTAACGGGTGATGTTTCAGATTTGAATTGGACACGCCTTCATGCCCTGCCTACTCTTTTCTTATTGGTTGAAGGTGTTTTGTAAGTTGATTCCTAATTACATTGTAAGCTCATGCTTACACTAAGTTTCTCAGTGTTTTACATTTCTAATAATGAGTTAATATTAATTTCATCTATCACTATTATGAGAATATTCATTCCGATTGTCAAAAATTATGATAAATGGTTGTAATCAATCCTTGTTACCCATATCACTCATGTTACCTATGACTCATTTGTCATCTTTCAAAATAGTGCAGTACAGTAATATTATGATTTTGTAATTTTTTCTCTATTTTTCAACTGTTATTGTTAACCCATCAGAAGTGAGTAGGTGGTTTGACTGAAACGCCCAATCGATTCATTTATCAGCCCAAGACAGTTATATTGCACTGGCGGCCCGTGCCCACAAAACTGGTGAGGTGCTGTACAGTAGAAGATACGGGCACTTCACCTGTTTCGTGGGTACGAGCCGTCAGTGATATTGAGATTCAGCTGCATTTAACCATAATCAAATCACGTAAAATAATGCATTCAGATTGAAATTCAATTCAACCATAATTGAATAACGTAAATCTATTTACGTGTTGAATCTACTCAATTGGTTTAATAGGCTCTCATTGATCAGAAAGATTATTAGTAATATAATCATCATCGTTTGTAATTGAAAATCACGTGGAACAGAAATTGTTCAGTTGTTCAATAAACCAAGACAAAATTGATAATAATTTTAAAATTTTTGATTCTCAATCTTCTCTTGTTTGGCAATAAGTCAATTGGTACATGATAAATGGATATACTTATAAGCAGGGGTGCCCATCCCCCCAAGGCTGATGGCGCAAAATCCCCCAAAATCCATTAATAGTCCTGTACTATAATTCCTCAAAAACCCCAACCAACCTCCCCCCACCCCACTACTAACAAAAAAACGTGAGGACCAATTTACCAGTAAAATCGTTGACTTCATTGACTGAAATAATTAAAATATTTCAATAAAAGTTTATTTCAGCATCTATAGGTAAGTTACTCTATTTGACGTAACTTTCGACTTGAAGCCTAACACTCGAAATAGAGAATACCATGTCTAGTATTCCAAGACAGAAATTCGCACTTCATAATACAGAGTGTCTCACGAGAAGTGTAACAGCCGGCAACCATATTCTACATGCAATTTGCAACAAAAAATGTCCAGTAAAGTTTTTTCTTATCGACCTTCGTTTTCGAGATATATAGATTTTTCGATATTCTTCAAGTAGGCCTAC
Organism: Sogatella furcifera; assembly: GCA_017141385.1. Lineage (NCBI taxonomy): Eukaryota > Metazoa > Arthropoda > Insecta > Hemiptera > Delphacidae > Sogatella > Sogatella furcifera. The sequence goes on along the minus strand of CM029550.1, from coordinate 3,016,720 downwards.
ATACAGTCATTAAATCGTCAATGTATCGTTGAAAAGAAGATTAAATTTCACATTGATTTAAGGTATAACACATGCCGAAGTCGATTACTGAGCAGTATTTTTTAGCGGTCAAAGTTGAAAAAGAGTGATTTTTCAAGTTTTTTTTTTTAATTTCAAACAGATTTTCCTTGATTTTTTTCCAGGGTACAAAATTATTTTTATAGCGCAAAAAGTTTTCATTCGATTATTTCTCATATGAGACCAAGTACAGGGGTCTAGCTCAAATCCATGAGTCAGAATTCCAGTTTCAATTTGATTGAAAATGAGACTTATCTTGTTGAGTGTGAATAATCGTCTACAATTAGATCATCTGTTTCGAGTGATTTAGGTCATACAAAATACTTTTTCTACCGTAAATTTGGCTTAGAAATGCAATGGAACTGGTTAGAATTTTGAATCTGCAGTGGCTATTGGGATATTTGTAAAAATATGAAAATAATTAATATTTTTCAATTTCAAAGAGGATTAACATGTTTACCTGATGCTTCAACTCACTTTTCTGTGGCTGAAACTTGTGAATAATTTAGTTTTGAATCAGAAGTGTTCAGTCAATAAACAGGACTTATTTCAGTACCTATTTCTGCAATAAATTAGGCTACAGTATAATATTAATGATACTCACATATGGTCTTGATTTCTACGATGTATGGTCTCTATGATTTTTTTCTACGATGGTCTTGATTACCGTATTGAATTAAATTACAGTTCAATCTATGAGACCACCTTATTATGAGATTATAAGGAAGTCGAGATAAGGCATCTTTTCAAAGGAAATCGAGAAAAATTATCTCACTTTTTCTGATTTTTGTCTTGAATGTATTGAGTATGAACAATCTTCACTCAAAAGAGGCTATTGATCTCAGTATCCAATATCACAATCAAATGTGTTTTTTTTTTGCTCCTGTTATGTATAATTGATAGTTTGTTTATAGAACTTGTAAGCGCTCCAGTCCTTCGTCAAGAACCAAAAATATTACTAAGAAAGAAAAAAAAAATCACAGTAAAATAAAAAATGAAGTCAGTAGAATATGAAATAAGTTAACGTTTCCCCACTCCATGACATTCTAAAAATCATGAGCTCGGCTACGCAATAATTAAAAAATTAACACTATAATTAAAAACAACAATATTTAAATGCTCTTCAATATAACATTCATTTTCAAATCAGAATGCTCAAATATCCTGATTTACAATAAGTTGGAAGAATTGTCAAGGTCTAGATATTTATTTACATTTCCAGATTTATCGCTATTTTCTTGCAGCCGTGCTTCCCCTGAGAGCTTGAACATCAGGCAGCAGCCACTTATTAACTGTATTCTATAGAACTCATGCAAAGCTGAAAATAGTCTTCCCGGCTAGCCTACTTATTAATGAATATTTTTTTAATTATAGCCTACTTTACCTTGCATATTACCTTTATAGTTCATCACCCAACGAAGCTTTTTTGCTCCTTCGGCTTGTTTTTCCATAACGTTTTCATGGACTTTCACTTTGATTACCTATTTTATATTACACCGGAATGTAACCCCTATGTACTGTACATGAACTCCGCACATTATTTGTATTTTTCAACTTTTTTGGAATCATAACTTAGTAAGTCTACATTCAATTCAAAAGTAAAAATAGAAAACACTATACATTGATAAACCACGTAGGTACTGTATTACGAACAACAAAAATACCACCGCTCAATCCCACAGCAGAACAACAACTGAATGTGCATATGAACATTGTATAAAATTGAATATTGTCAAGTCGTCAACTACGAAGAAGGAATAATTACAGGAACCGATTAAAATCGATTTTGTTTGTTCAGGTCTGAATTCTATTGAAAGTTTTGTGTTCATTCTGAGAAATGAGATCAACTCAGTCAAACGGAAGCCTGACAGCCGCGGTGATTTGTAAACATGAATCGTTAAACATTGTTGATCCATCACAACTATAGGCTACTAATAAGTAAATTAACTATATATGTATTGGTTCTACATCTACAACTGTCATAGACATTATTCTATTCAGTTGGATTATGAAAATATATAGAAAACGTTTAGGCCTACATGTGAAAGTGAACCATTCAAAATAATAACTCCATATTACTGTAATCAAATTAATTTGTTGATTCCCCCCCAAAATTTTCAAAATCCCCCCAAATTTCGTGCCGATGGCGCAACTTGCGCCATCAATCCCCCCTTTGGGCGGCCCTGCTTATAAGAGATATCGCGCTGAGGAGACATCCCGTATGAAAATAGAGCAACAGAGTACAAACAAGATAATTCCGATAATATAAGACTAGTTTTGCTCATGCTCGCTTTTTTCATAGTCCTTCAACACCATTATTATCCCAGTGTATTCTGATTATCATTCTTCCATTATTATTGATCATCATCGTCATTATTATACATCACTTTTATTCAGGTGTATTCTAAACGTTTGAGTTTTGGCACTGGCGGCTCGTGCCCACGAAGTGCTGTACAGTAAAAGATACGAGCACTTCACCCGTTTCGTGGATACGAGCCGCCAGTGAGTTTTGAACAATAGAATCCGAATCGCAATTATTCTCCTACAGATCTCCATCTACGGAGAGAATCAATGCCTCAATTTCATCTGTTGTTTTCATGAATGAATCAAAACTGGAATTGTTCAGTCCCCAAACGCCAATCATGATTCCCCATCGGGGAAAAGAATCACTGTTTTACTGTTCACTGTTCAGGGGCGGAAATAACAAAAATATTCCGGCAAAAATAGACGGAATTCGAGGTATTCAGATGGTTGTTGTTTTAACAGAATGTTTTCACTAACGAACATCGACCAGAGAGGTCGTGAAATTTTACCGAAATACAACTGACACCAAAATGTTGGGCGGTTTCTTCTGTCTCTTTTACGTGATGTAACCTAGTAACAGCTGGTGTGAAGCATCTATATTCTCGTTTGATTCTAAAAACATTATGAAGGCTGAATGACAACTCTGATTGAAAACATCAGCTGTTGAAGCGCACAAGGAGCAGACGAAACCGTCTTGATTTTTGGCGTCATCTATAAAATGAAATAAATGGAATAGAATGAGTATCATATTACTATAATTATCCATCATTGTAGGAAAATTGGATTTCATGGCAGTCTGTCCAAGCAAAGAAGACATTCTGACAAGATGAGAAAATCACTCCAGCTGGTCTCAAATGGTCAGAATGGTCAAAATGGTCTCAAATTGTAGAAAACAATCTGCTCTACAATTTGAAGCCAAATTTATAACTTTCATACCAATATTGACAGAAGTGGAATCATCCTTCATATTGCCAGAATGTCTTCTTTATTTGGACAGACTATTATGTCCCATTTCTCGACAAAACTCTAAATAATCGACTGGGACTATAGTCCATTCACGATCACTTGAGACGAAATAAACAAACTTATTGCGTGTGTGTGCGTGTAGGTCTTCTATTTCTATGCAAAACGGTCGGCAACATTCGAACAGCTGACTCTTGTCTGGAGCTGTGATTGGCTACAGTCTGATTTGTCTTTTCTCAAGACTCTTGTCGCAAGCTGTGATTGGCTACAGCTGTTCAACTGTGGCCGACCGTTTCGCATAGCAGAAGACCTACCATCACGCACACACACGCCAGAAGTTTGTTTATTTCGTCTCAAGTGATCGTGAACAGGGTATAAGAAGTAATGGATTGAAATGCAATCACATTGGTCAACGACAGAAATTTAGAAATTTAATGTCATTTTAATTACTCATCAAGTAATTTGTTCTACAATTGACGAACACTTGCTGTAAATTATTACATCATCAGAATTCCACTAGATTGCACTGGCGGCTCGTGCCCACGAAACAGGTGAAGTGGCCGTATCTTTTACTGTACAGCACTTCGCATGTTTTGTGGGCAGAGCCGCCAGTGCTAGATTGTATTACATACATCTTCAGAATTTCACTGGATTGTAAATTATTATAACTCTACATCATAAGAATTCCAATAGATTGTGAATTAATATTTAACATTATCGCAATTCCACTGAATTTTGAAATATAATTATCATTATTCTATATCATCAGGAATTCAACAACTCAGTTCTAATATACGGTAATGCAAACTTAATTCGTTAGGAACAAACTTTATTATCCATTATTCCAAATCGTATTGAGCTCGTACTCTATTAAAATTCATTAACAGGAAGCATTCAATATTTCTGCATGGGAATTCGATTTGGATCGGCTTTGTTTTATAATCCCTCGGTTGATGAACTGCTCTGAAAATTCGATTTTGTCGCAGTGTATGACAATAAGGTCACATTGAGAGGTCAAAAATGAATAATTGACTAATTAAATTTCTTGCAATGACTGCTAATGAGCTTGTTAGTTGCGATGCAGTTGTTGAATTCCAATGGAGTGCTTGTGATGTAGTTATAGTCTGTCCAAACAAAGAAGACATTCTGGCAAGATGGGAAAATGATTCCAGCTCAGTCAATATTGGTACAAAAACTAGAAATTTTGTCTCAAATTGTAGGAAACATTTTGATCTACAATTTGAGTCTAAATTCATAATTTTCGAACCAATATTGGCCGAGTTGGAGTCATTTTCCCATCTTGCCAGAATGTCTTCTTTGCTTGTACAGATGCGGGGCGGTTGTTCAATGCGGGGGTTGTTGATTTCAATGGAGCTTATAGCTTCGATTTGACCGACCAGCAGCAACTCATTATTTCATTTCAGAAATTTGAGTCTGAAATAGGCTAATTTATGAGATTACATTCTGCCAACTCGCTTGTTGACAATGAGTTGTTTTTGTATAATCAATTAGTATAGATCATGGACCTGAATATTTATCAAAACTTGTGAAAATGACGACTTGGACTGTGTTTCATTCAATAAGCTTATAATATTTTTTCGAATAAATGAATAAATAAAATAATGAATTGCCAAATTATACAAATCAAAACAGCAAGGATCTATGAGTGAAAAACATCAAGGATTGAATTCTTACAGTATCTGTTCGGATGTAGTGATTTTTATTTATTACCTAATTTCAATTTTAATTTCTTCATTCTAAATAAGAAGAAAACACATTGTGATAATTTAGTCTCAGATAATATACGAACATGATTGATTCAATATAATTAGAAAACCCACAATATTATTTTGGACTGTGGTATTGGAACAGTTTCAGGCACTAATAATTGGATAATGACAATTTAATAAGAACGGGAAATCAAGGCAGGTAACCATAGAATGTCCAAGAAATATGTAATTTCCATTTTCCCTCGTAACAATAATATCTTCTTCTTCTTCTTCTTCTTCTTCTTCTTCTTCTTCTTCTTCTTCTTCTTCTTCTCCTTCTTCTCCTTCTTCTTCTTCTTCTTCTTCTTCTTCTTCTTCTTCTTCTTCTTCTTCTTCTTCTTCTTCCTCTTCTTCTTCTTCTTCTTCTTCTTCTTCTTCTTCTTCTTCTTCTTCTTCTTCTTCTTCTTCTTCTTCTTCTTCTTCTTCTTCTTCTTCTTCTTCTTCTTCTTCTTCTTCTTCTTCTTCTTCTTCTTCTTCTTCTTCTTCTTCTTCTTCTTCTTCTTCTTCTTATTCTTCCTCTTCTTCTTCCTATCATTGGCGTGCATCTAACTCCTAACTCCGCCTAGTAAAGAATTTTCATTTCATTCCATTTCATCCATGTGGATACTTGCTAACTACATGGAGACCAGATATATTATATAGGCTATATATCTACTAGCCTAACCACATGTAGGAACCCGCAACAAAGCTGTTACTCTAACACAAAAGAATCCAAATTCCACTCTCAACTATCAAGGTAGGCTGCCTTGGCAAACAGAAGCCAACTGGTAGTCTGTGCAAACAAAGAAGACATTCTGGCAAGATGCGAAAATGACTCTAGCTCGTTCAATATTGGTTCAAAATGGAGTCAATCTCAAATTGTAGAAAACACTCTGATCTACAATTTGAGACCAAATTTATAATTTTTCAATAAATATTAACCGAGCTGGAGTCATTTTCCCATCCTGCCAGAATGTCACCTTCGCTTGGACAGGCAGTAGGAGTGCTTCTCAACAACAATCAGATTTGCTGAACGATTTAATCAGATTATTTTCGAGTTTCGATGGCGGCGGATTATATCGATTTATTTCATGAATCGATAGCAGCGGATTAAATCGATCTGTTCGAAACTCTGTGGTTTTGAGTTTCAAGCCAAATCTGTATCCAATAATCCGATTGACCTGATCATTAATTCCTCGGAACCTGTCGACCGTTCAGATGGAAGTTTAGTATATGGGCTAAGCCAGTCCGTTCATATTGAGTCTACCATGGATTGTTTTGTGTCTAATGTCGGTATGTTTCCACGGTATGTATGGAGTTGCACGGTAATGTTTCTGTTGTCGTGGTTAGTCGTGAGGGGAGGGATGGGAATACGATTTCGTATCATATTTCGTTCCAGAGAAATGGAAATTTAGTGAGTATGAAGTGATGAGTTAGATGAAAAGACAAAACTGATATAAAGGGTGTTCCAAGAGTAATCTGCGAGTCCTTTTCATGTCTTATAATTATGGGAAAACATGAAGAAGTTTTCATTTGACATTACTTAGGAATTTTTCACTGAGAAAGCAATGACTGGAGGTTCACATTTCTCATCAAATCTTGAATTCCAATGGAATGAATCCAATGAGATTCAACGTTATTGTTTTGATGATTTCTGATTCGTATTTTTTCGATCACAATGCATTTTATTTCCTGATTCATTACACAGAATATTACTTGTAAATGCAGTTGAGTTCTCCAGCAACTATCAGTATCTTAAGTTCCAAGTCCGATTCCATAGCAAGAATCCCATCTAGCATTCATGGGTGGACTGTTTACACAAATCCCTGGCGGTCGTGCTTACGAAACAGGTGAAGTGCCCGTATCTTTTTCTGTACAGCACTTCACCTGTTTCGTGGGCACGAGTCGCCAGTGACTTGAATAGGCTACTTGGAACATTGGTAATTAATTATAAAATCACTACTTCAAATAGCCTGCTGCTTATAACTAATAAAGTATTCAGAATACCGTTTTGATTTTCAGAATATTATTTTATGAAGTTTCACACTCGACTCAATTTTATGAACTACAATCTCATGACTACACCAGTCATCTGTCGGATATAACACTACTGGTTAGCTCTTGTATAGTCTGTCCAAGCAAAGAAGAAATTCTGGCAAGATGGGAAAATGACTCCATTGATTCTGTTCAGAGGGAACAGAGAATCAACGCCATCTATCATAAGACAGCGAAACTAGCACACTACGCCATTCTCTGCATTGCTGATTTGTGATTGGCTGGGGCGTGGCTTGGTAGGCGACCAATAGCAAGACGACATTGTTAGTACTCTCCCCCAATTATTGAGAAAGTCAATGGTGGATCTGATGCAGGCTATCTATCAAGTGATGATAGATTTTCAAATTCAAATGAAGACTGTTCATAACCTGAGCAAACTGGAAAGGCGCGCCAATACATTGTTAATTGTAGATGAAATGAGATAAGTCAAATCACCTTTTTTAACCTCTAGAAGTATTATTTCTTCACAAATGAAAATTATTGTGTGGAAATAATACTCCTAAAGTTTGAAAAATGGTATTTGATTTATTTAATTTTATCAATCAATTATTTTGAATAACCCTAAGTTTAAAGTTTAATTGAAAATAATTTTCATTATAAATGTAATAAATTGTATTATAACAGTAGGACCCTTTATCGGTTCTAGTTGCCTTCTTCCATTATATTATGTCAGTATCAGTATTTCTATGTCATAATGTAGATTACACAAATGAGATGGAAAAACAAAATCATATTTCCATCCCATTCTATATGTCATACAAATATCACCTGCCTCAACTTTAGATGGCATAACTTTACGGTGTTTCATAATTAATTTCAACAGACCATTAAAACGTTTAAATCAATATTTACCCGATGTTATGCAAGGGTCAGTATGTGCGAAATGTAGTCATGTAATGTAATACGTCATTTTTGGATTATTGAATTTTAAATGTACATACCGAGACTTTTATACTGTGTGTCTTACTATAAATTATAGCATTATCAACTTTCCAAATAATATCTATTCCATTTGAAGTCAGTAAAAGTCTGCACAGATCGCTGCAATAGTAGTCTACCAACTGAATAAAGAATGCAACACAGGAGAGCACTGGCGGCTCGTGCCCACGAAACAGGTGAAGTGCCCGTATCTTTTACTGTACAGCACTTCACCTGTTTCGTGGGCACGAGCCGCCAGTGAGGAGATACTCTCCCATATCTGTCCATTAGTTGAAAGCTTTCAGGATATAACACTACTGGTCAGCTCTTGTATAGTCTGTCCAAGCAAAGAAGACATTCCGGCAAGATGGGAAAATGACTCCAGCTCGGTCAATATTGGTTCAAAAATTATGAATTGGGTCTCCAATTGTAGATCACATTGTGTCCTATAATTTGAAACTGAATTTATGATTTTTGAGCTAATATTGACGGAGATGTAGTCATTTCCATATCTTGAAAGAATGTCTTCTTTGATTGGATGGACTGTACAACAGCTGGCGTTAGTAAGGTCGAATCGCTATAGAATGTGCCATCAAAAATAAGGCAGAATCCAAAGAAACTGTCGTCTGGGAAAAGTCTATTTTTCATGCTCGGCTCTGTAAGAACAGTTGAAAACGGTCTGGAAAAGCGAGAAGACTTAGCTGGGGTCATTCTCGACGCGATCCACTCTCGTTAACCGCTGTCAGACTGTTCTAACAGAGCTGGGGATCATTAAAAATGATACTAAAACCGCCATTTCCGTTGGCATGCACCTGTGCTATATACGAATCATGTGCACACCTGAGCGTGAATCTGAAAGCTATTCTAGCGACTTTATCGGGAAAGCACATTCACATATGAGCCACTTGCTAAGTACATGTTATCGTTATGAAAAAGTTATGAGCTCTAGTAAAATAGGCTACAGTAATAATAATAATAAGGGGTGGTGTAGCTACAGTGACTACATACTACTATCTTCTCACAGTCACTGTATAATAGGCCGCTTTCAAATATTACAATATTTTGAGAGATTTTCCAGAGACGAATAATTCAGCAAGGTTTCAATGATAGCTATAGTCTTTCCAAGCAATGAAGATATTCTGGCAAGATGGGAAAATGACTGCAGTTCGGTCAATATTGTTTCAACAATCATCACTTCGGTCTCAAATCGTAGGAAACTTCCTGCTGTAGAATTTGAGACCAAAGTGATGATTTTTGAACCAATATTGATTGAACTGCAGTCTTCTTGCCATCTTGCCAGAATGTCTTCTTTGACTATATCTTCCATAGTTTCTATTTAATGATGTTTCATGACGTAAATAGGCGTTCATATTATTCCTATTTCACCAAGTTTTTCAACTACGAAATTGAAACTGTATGATGTTACTCTTGGTGGAACCAAAGTCTGTCCAAGCAAAGAAGAGCCTCTGGCAAGATGAGAAAATGACTCCAGCTCGGTCAATATTAGTTCAAAAATTATCAATTTGGTCTCAAATTGTGAATCAGAATGTTTTCTACAATTTGAGATCAAATTAATCATTTTTGAATCAATATTGAGTGACCTGGAGTCATTTTCTCATCTTGCCAGAGGCTCTTCTTTGCTTGGTCAGACTATAGTAGTGCAATTGGAGATACTGTATTTTGAATTTTTTGTGGACCTACTTGGTTGGATTAGATTTCTACAGTTCTGTATAATGAGGAAGCTCATTACGCTATACGGAGGTGAAAATTTTCTCGGTGAATTTTTCTTTCAATTTGATATCAAAATTGATTTAGCTCACACTAGTTGGGTGGTTTCGCTTGAGGCATAATCATGACCCGTCTATCATTCTAGAATGATAGATAATTATGGCATAATTACTCTGATATCAATAAAAAATATCAGAATATCAACAATATCGGAAACTAATCAATAAACTATGAATATTATTACAGTCATCAGTTCATAAAAGCGTAAATTTTTATGAACTTTATTATTTTTTTCAATATACCGATAACTAATTTCAACTCATTTTTACTTTTTCCAGGTAGAGAAACCTTCCATTTCAGTACGTTTCGTTGATGCCGTGTAAGTAAAAGCTCATAAATGTAGTACAAAAGAAACAATATACTTGAGAATATCAGGATTGGAGAAAATTATTTGACACAATATTAGAATAACATGATAATCATGAATAATAATAATAAATACTAACAATAATGATAAAATAATAACATGGAGTGAGTGTCAGAATTGCAATTTGACCCAGATTATCTTTAAATCAATACATAACAGACTACTTCAAAATTCTTTGCGAGAAAGTAAAAGTATGGAGAACCACAACTCAATTGATAGAAATATGAATGTTCTAGTTATATCTTGTATTCTAGGACAAGAATAGGCCTGCATGGATACAAAATCTAAAATTACATCAATGAGAGTGCAGTTAGTAATGCATGAATCTGATTCTGACAGAACAATCATGCATGATGCCAGAAAGTAGTGCTGGGAATGCTTGACTTGTCGGTGAGAAATGTCACATTTCTTTTTTGAAAAATAAGTTTAACATCTTCTGAAAGAGTTCAATCTCCTTGCAGAAGGGATCGCGGCGAAATTGATAATTATTTATTTCGTGAGTCTCTGTCAAAATGTAATGGATCCACATGCTTCCAAGAGAGGAATAAACAATATGTCCTACCTGAAAGTATTGAGTTCAAATTGTAGAACGTTACTAAATCATTGGTTTCGAAAGCCTCTGTCGAAATACAATGGATCCAGAGTTGTTATCGAAAGCTAAATTGAGAATTCCGCTGTTCAATTCCGCGGTTCAGGTTTAGTTTCTGTCGCTTTAAGGGAGAAGAATCCAATATGTGTCTGATTCTGATAGCTGGAAGCTTGGAACTATCACTGTACTGTCACTCGGAATTGAATTGGCTAGATATTCTCTTATATTCCCGATGCATTGAAATTATTTCCAATATTTTTTCTGAATTGTTGTAGTGAACGGACAGTATAAGATAATGGATAGTTGGTTCTCCATCATCTTATCCATTGTATGATATGAGATAAGAGAGAATACATGAGTCACTGGCGGCTCGTACCCACGAAACAGGTGAAGTGCGCGTATCTTTTACTGTACAGCACTTCACCTATTTCGTGGGCACGAGCCGCCAGTGACATGAGTATAAGATGAGAATGCAAAATCATACTCTTATCCCATCTCATAGAGCATGATACTATCAAGATCCAGTATCTTGGCCTCATAACATTTAAGCCGGGGTTTTCAAGCACACTCAAATTTTAAGGATCCTCAAGTTCATAAAATTTCTATACTTAGCAAAGAAAATGTCAGCTGTTCTATCAAAATTTGAGGGTCTCTGAAGTTCGAGTGTGCTTGGAAAAACCCGGCATAAATCTAATACCATAATAAATGAATAAATACTTTAAAATTTACAATAAAATTTTACAAACTTGAATAAATGGACTATAGGCCTATTAGCGTAAGATAGTGTATAGTGAAACAGCATATAATAGCATGTTATAAATGTTTCATTGTATAACATTCTCTCGTTAGGAGCCATTTATCTTGTAACGGAGAACTCACAAAACTATGTCTACCAATCAGCAAAGAGCAGGCGTGGCATAGGGCGTGTCTCAGACAAAATAATGTGAAACATCATCCGACAACTGCAGCCATCTACTGGTTGAATTTGAAAACTTTTCCAACCGATGTCGTCGGCCAATCAGAACACGTGGGTGGAGCTTGGAGGCGTGTGTAATGGAAGTTGAAGCCAGTCACCCTATTGCTACTGCCATCTGCTGGCTGAATTCGGAACTATATCGAATGTTCTCGTGAAGAGACTTCGGGTGGACAGTGATTTGTGGAGAATCATTGAAAAAATTTTTTTTTATAGTATTCTCAGAATAAATGTTTTGATAGAGAACCTGTTCCAGAGAATGGTATCAATGGGAATGAACTTTTTCAGGTGGAGTTGGAAAACATTGGTTTTTAAGAACTTTTAGCACACATGTATTTCTAATAAATTATTCTAAGGCATTGTAATACGTTCCAATACTTGAAAGAATATCAAACTACATGAAAATACTATAAAATACATAACAATACATTGGAATACTAATCCTTCCCTAAAACTGAAAATTGAACATTCAAATTCAGTACTGATCATTCAACAATCAATCAATCATCCAATCTTGAATGCAATGGACAGTGAATCATGAATAACGTCACAGACATGTGGACAGACATGAATAAGGTAGACATGTCACCAGTGTCCTACTGTGATTCAAAATCATTGTTCCCACATCTTCAGAACACTGGCGGCTCGTGCCCACGAAACAGGTGTGGTGCTGTACAGTAGAAGATACGGACACTTAACCTGTTTCGTGGGTACGAGCCGCTAGTGCTTCAGAAGCATTTGGTCATGTGATCCAATCCCAGAAGACAGTCAATCAGCTATCGACAATGAATGAGCCGTCCAGCTATATTAATCAAGCTTCATGCAAGTTTGCTTCATGCATCCAGTTGGACTGGCCAATCAAGCTTGCCTGAAGTTTGCTCGCATCCAGCTGGAATGGCTGCATAAGGCTTGAAATGATCGCCTCACAGATTGTCTCATTGAATATAGCCTGTCCAACCAGCAAAGACATTCTGGCAAGATGGGAAAATGACTCCAGGTTGGTCAATATCACTTCAAAAATTATAGATTTGGTCTCAAAATGTAGGAAACATACTGATGTACAATTTGAGATCAAATTCATGATTTTTGAACAATATTGACCGAGCTGGAGTCATTTTCTCATCGTGTCAGAATGTCTTTTCTGCTTGGACAGACAATAGCAGTCATAATTATTGAGGCAGACAAAACAATGCTGATCGCTCCAATTTCTGACAATTGTCTGAGTGACGGACAATTGAACGCTAATTGACTGTGAACCTGCATTGAGCTGTGTTTACAACTGATTGCTAAAATTGGGAGCATTATAATCGGAGGCTTCACATATATGGCATGAGCACTCAACATTTTTGACCTATATAAAGTAGCCAATGAGAATTTTGGAACTGGTATGCAATTGGGGATTGATTGACTGATTGACTGCTTTTATTAGGGCGGAGTTAGGACTCTTGGTCCCCTCTACCACAAAACCCTTTGTGGTAGATTCATTTATTCTATAATTTTTCAAGCTGAGTGTACACGATTTGAATTGATGATTCAATCAGATACGCAAGAAAATCTAATATGATACATACTATAATATGATGATTTTGTTCAAGCTGTGTGTATACGATTAAATTTTATAATTTATTCAATAAGATACACAAGTAGACTAAAATTATACATACTACAATCATTATTAAAATGAGAGGTATGGTATTGAACTGAAATCTATGTTCTGAATGTAAATATTGCTATTAATATGTTGATTCACAGATTCATTAAAAATAGAGACGCGGATTTCGGTAGTTACACCATTATTAATCTCTGGTAAACTCTATCTGAAATGCTATCACTATTATTGATCTTTGGTACACTAAGCGAAAATAGAATTTATTCTATTCATATTAATATTATCCAATTCATATTAATTCTATTCTCGCTGGGTACACTTTCTGCCCAGAGATTGATTATGGTGTAGAAACTGAAACCGGAAGCCTACCTATCTTAATTTTTCAATTTTGAATATAATTATATGTGATCTCACAATATAATATCACCTTCACAAATATACTAAAAAGAAACACATGCAAGAATACTATATTCTAGTATCCGTGCTGAAAAATTGAAATATGTCTTCTGTCATCACTATTAGCGTGATAATCTTATGGAAAGTGAAGATGATATATGTTTTGAATAAAAATAGCCTACTACTGTAGATAATATGATAAAAACCGAGATACCGATTTCGGCTGCTACACCATTATCAAACAATAATTGTTTAAAATTGAACTTTAAACTTAAGGAAAAAATGAATGAAAAACAAAATACCCTTTCTAGAAACATTGGAAGTACTATTTTATATAAATAGTACTTAAATAGTACTTCCAATATTTTCTGAAACAGGTATTTGATTTTTCATTTCATTTATTAATAATTATAAAATTGACAATCGATAATTGTTTATTATCGTCTAAAAATGACTAGAGAGAACTACAGACATAATAATTATGTTTGAATGAAACAGGCATTTGTTTTGAATGAAAATACTACTGTTGACATGTTAAACAACAGATTTATTGAGAAAAGAGATACAGATTTCGGTTGCTACACTATTATCGAAAAAATAATGTAAAAAAATCACCAGAGAGGAAGACAAACACTGAAACACGGTCCATATTTTTGGTGGAATCACCCTCAGCTTTCTAATGTGAGAAAGTACATAAATCAGACTAATCCAGGAGCAGCTTTAGTCTGTCCAAGCAAAGATGACATTCTGACAAGAAGGGAAAATGACTTCAGCTCGATCAAAATTAGTTTTAGATTTTTAAATTTGGCCTCGAATTGTAGGAAATATTCTGTTTCACAATTTGAGACGAAATTTTCAATTTTTGAAACAATATTGATTGAGCTGGAGACATTTTCCAATTTGCCAGAATGTCTTCTTTGCTTGGACAGAGTATTCGAGGGACGGCGAATGTGCGGTTCAGGATGAGGTAAAAATGGCTAATCCCAAAACCCTAGGAGTGAAATTATGGTGGTGGATGTCACAATAGTCTGGGGACTAGTGTGCTGGAGTATGAAAGAGAGTCAGAGATTAGCCCAAGAGTGAAAGAGAGTGTGTAAGAGAGCGAGAGAGAGAGAGAGAGTAAGTGAGAGGGTGAGAAAGAGTGATAGGTAGTACGAGAGTGAGAGAGAATCAGAGAGAATAAAAATTGGTAAGAGAAAGTTAGGGAGAGTAAGAAAGAGAGACAGAGGGTTCAAATTCAGATTCAGATTCAACCACTTTATTCATGTAGATACATAGAACAGTAGATCTGTTTAAATCCTATATGCTATGAGAATAAAAAAATACATAAATTACATAGCTTGAGTTAGCTAACGATAGACTATGGAAACTTGTTAAATGACTGA
Source organism: Sogatella furcifera (assembly GCA_017141385.1). Classification (NCBI taxonomy): domain Eukaryota; kingdom Metazoa; phylum Arthropoda; class Insecta; order Hemiptera; family Delphacidae; genus Sogatella; species Sogatella furcifera. The sequence continues at coordinate 3,001,568 of CM029550.1, read as the reverse complement.
AATATACGATTTAAATAAGCTTACGGTAACATTTATTTGTGCTGTATCTACATAAAATGGTGAATTCTAGACATAAAAATGTCAATTATTTAATATGGACGTTCAAAGACATCTCTCCCATTAACACTCAACCATGGGCTGTTCTTTTTCTGATCTATTCAAGTACTCAGAACTATTAAATTGTAAATTTAATAATATACAAAATTATGGGAATCAATAGGTATAATTATTCCTATGTTGAGTGAAAATGCTAGGAATTGATAATGAGATGTCAATCAAATGATATGATAGTTGATTCGAAATTCAAACATTAATTGAGAAGAATCATCAAAAGAATTGAATAACGAAACTCTATATATAAAAGCGAAATGGCACTGATTCATTCATTCATTCATTCATTCATTCATTCATCACCAGAACTAAAAATCCACTGAACCGAATGCGTTCAAATTTTGCAGGCATGTTCTATTGGACGTTTAGACGCGCTCTAAGAACGGGTTTTAAAAACTTTTCTAGGATACGCCAAATACTTGAGTTTTTCCACAGTTTTTCTGCGTTTTCTTTATTTTTTGGAGAACCAATCGGTAGAGAATGTTGATATTTGGTAGGTAGGTTCAGATAAGGTCTAGAAATGTTGTGTTGAAATATTTTTGAAATCCGTTCAAGATTACGCCAGTAACCAGGTTTTCAAAATTGTTTATGTATTGCGGGTTGCATATCTTCCGCCTTGATTCGACTAATCCTAACTGTAAATTCAATGGTTCAGCGAGATTATAGATGAACTAATTGGGAAGATATTGAATCAAGTTTCAAATTATGTCCAATACACTTCCTAAGGTTGCGCTCAATATTAGCTTTTTACTATTTATGGAGTTTTTCTTAGATTTTTCGAGAATCAATTGGCAGAAAATGTTGAAATTTGGTAAACAGGCCCAGATTAGGTCTAGAAATGTTGTGTTCAATGAATTTCGAATCCCTTCTGAACAGAATTTGCAGGCGAGCGAAGCGAGCCTGTTTGTCTCAGCTGACACTGACAGAGGTCTTGCAGGCGAGCGAAGCGAGCCTGTCTGACTCCTTATACTGCCGATACTGTCGGGGTCAGGGGGCGGAGATGGCGAGCGAAGTGAGCCTGCCTAGTAATAATTGAAAATTATAACCAATATCAACCGATAACAATATTATTTGTTATTAGGCTATAAGGTTGTCAACCATTATTTTCAGAATAAGCAAAATAGGCATTTTTTTTGCTGCGGATGAATTAGAACCATTATTTATCAAAATGTATACATATAAGAAAGGCAAAACGATTGAAAAGATATTCCTGAGAGAGAAAAAGTTGAAGAGAGTAAAAAAGAGTCATAGGGGGTAAGAGAGAGTAATAGTAAGTGAGCGAGAGAGAAAGAGTATAATTTTGGGAGTGAGAGAGAGTGACTTGGAGGCTTGTCAGAAGAATCTGGAAAAGTGAAAATCCCATCGAGGAGGCTGTTGTTGAATCCCAAAGGCTTTGCTCCTTTGTGACAGCGGGTCTAATGAGATACAGCATCACCAGTTTGTAGAGTAGACACCAAAAAACTGGCGCGTTAGCGAACGTTTGAAATTTATAACAGCTCTCTCAGGACAGTCTACAAGCGGTCTACAGAAGCGAAACGTTTTATCTGAGGTCCCTGAAAACGAGATACGCTCTCGCAGACCGTTAGTCAACTGTCCTGACAGTGCTAAGCTTTAATAACAATCTTTTGCCAACCGCCAGTTCTCTTGACTTCTGGTTCAGGTTTGTCTAAGCGAATAAGACATTCAAGGAAGATAGGAAAATGACTCCCGCTCGATCAATATTGGTTCAAAAATTATAAATTTGATCTCAAATTGTAGAAAACATTCTGATCTACAATTAGAGACAAAATTTGTCATTTTTGAACCAATATTGACGGAGCTGGAGTAATTTTCCCATCTCGCCAGAAGGTCTTCTTCGCTTGGATGGACTAATAGTAGGTTGATTTCTGTCAGCCACACAGGTATCGCTTTTTGACTGCTTGACGCTCTGCGTTCAATTAAGCTACGTTTAAATCACCTGTCCCAATTTTTATTCATGAGAACTTCTTCTACAAACACCTGTTGTAGTGGAAGTGACAAGGTCTAGATTGTATTCTTCAGAATGTTTGTTAAATCTTGCGAGCTGGGAGCCAATCAAACTTACTCGTTGTTTGAAGACGTCTTGGACAGGAACAGATTCGAGGACAGTGATGACCTCGAGATCACGTTCATGAACAGATACAGAGGTACTCTATAAGAGTGTATATCTGAGTACTTGATAGCCTACTTGATGAGTTCTTGATACTTGAGGCTCTATAAAGATCGTCTTTGTTCATAGTCTACTTGATACGTATGACGTTTAGATCTTCTTCTGTTCAATCCTGTCATTTTTAAGTTTTAATTCAGTTGAATGGGGAATGTAACTTGAAGTTGTCTTAGCTTTAAACTTATCTGAAAATTTATCTTCAAATATAGTCTGTCCAAAAGCCAAGAAGATATTCTGGCGAGATGGGTAAATGATTCCAGCTCGGTCAATATTGGTTCAAAAATTATAAATTTGTTCTCTAATTTTAGTCCAGAATGTTTATTAAAATTTAAAAGCTAATTTATGGTTTATGAAAAAAAATATTGACCGAGCTGGAGTCATTTCACCATCTTGACAGAATGTCTTCTTTACTTGTATAGACTATATTACTACAACGCATCGTTATTTGTAGTTTCAATTAATTGATTCATGGATCAATATGTATCTTCTACAATTCACTCAGAAAACTTGTTTATTGGAAAGCGAGTTGGTTACTCCTAACTAGTTGTTCATTAACAATCCCTTTTAATTTGTTGCTTTGATTTATTTATTTATGCTATCATTCTATTGATCAATTTATTGGTGTACAATTAACAATCAATTCATCAAAAATAATTCAAGTTTAAATTTATTATCATTATTCAGCGTATGGCTTTCAATAGTGAGGAGACCCAAGAGCTGACCCACTTCACCATATAAGCTAATTTTCTATATCATGAAAAATTCACACTTTTTTCAACGATTATTCACGTTTTTTTACACTTTAAAACAGATTTTCTCTATTTCAAAACATTATTCTAAATCAAAACCAGAAACATTTCACAAGATCATGGTGAAAAATATGTAAATTTGACTGATAATTGAAAAATTACAAACCACACGACCAATGTTCTGTTCTGTAGGTTAGATTCCAATCTCATTTTTATCAGATTATGATAGCACAGTCTAGGAAGAACCAACACAATCATTCCCAGAGTCTAGGAGAAACCAACACAATATGATATTATTGTTTGACGTTCAGTGTAGCGTGTAATAATTGTTAGTGAGATTTTCATGCCAAACAGGACCATGTGAGGCTTCGCAATTAGTATTTGAGTGAGCGAGGCAGTCGCCTATTGGATTTCATGGGTTTTAGTCGGTGGTGTCAGTTACTTGTGAAATGTACGTGACTCAAGAGGAGGAGGAAGTTGTTATCGACTGTTACAAAGGTGGGTTTTGTCAGAATTATGGTTTGACTCGAAAAATAAATAAATTATTGATCAATAAATACAACACTTTGGGATGCAATTTCTTGAAAAATCTTTTGAGTGAAATGAAAATATTAATATTCAGCAAAAATTATCTACAAAAACCACTGGCGGCTCGTGACCACGAAACAGGTGGAGTAATGGACAGTAAAAGGCACTTCACTTGTTTTGTGGGTACGAGCCACCAGTGACAAAAACTCATATATTATTGGAAATAGTCAATTTATTAAAGTTTTATCAGTATATGAACTTTGTAATTTATATAAGATTTATATTTTATCATCATGTATTAATAGGCCTACGTACAGTCTGGTCGAGCAAAGGAGACATTCTTGCAAATTAGGGAAATGACTCGAGCTGGGTCAATATTGGTTCAAAAATTATCATTTTCGTATCAAATCGTATTACAGAATGTTCTATACAATTTGAACCATATATTTATAGTTTTTCCTAAACAATATTAACCCGGCTGAAATTATTTTCCATCCTGGCCAGAATGTCTTCTTTGCTTCACCATACTTAATGATCGAATTCCAACTTTATAAGATTTACAATGTATATGATGGTATACTGAATTTTTTCAATGTTTAGTAATTCAACTTACAAAATTTTCTGAGTTGTAGAATACGCTACTTTTGAGACGTTCAACGTCTGTTTTGAAGCAGCTATGCAAAATTGAAATGGTGATATTACCTATTGATACGATAATAGATGATACATTAGGCTAGCCTATGTAAAAAATATTAGATAAAGTTCATCAATTAAGTAGATCTATTCACAATATCTAAATAATGTCGAATATCCTCATAAGGTTTATTGTAAACAGCACTATGAATTAAGTTTTCACCATTCAACTGGACTGGAATTATTAAGATCATTACACATTATTTCTCCACTTTTTGCTTGTATGCATAATTACCCTGTCTATGACCATTCACCCATAGTTACGTCATAACATACACATCACACAATTATAATGAATAATTTATACATTTCATATACATAAGAGACCAATACACAAATGTTTTTTTTCTATTCTCTAAGTATTCTCCAATAATTGGACTTTTATGATTTTTCTTAGTATCCATGCGTTATAATGTTCTATTCCCATTGAAATTCATATTCCAATTCAATGAACGATGAATAACGAATATTATAACACAATATTATATTTGAAATGGTAACTGCAATATTCTTAAGTGTAATGTTCAACTGAAGAACTTGCTCATTGTTATAGATAACGATCAGTGAGATCATTATTGAAATATATCAGGTAATATGCCACCATTAATTCTGTCAGTTTCATTCAAATGATGAACATTTATCGTACACTACTGAAGAGGTTACAGCTTCAAACCAGATTTCTCCTCAAAGTATTATCTTTTGGGATCTAGATGAGCCGAGATGAACCACCCTCACCCCACAAAGTTCCCCCCCACCATAACACAATCAAGCATCCTCTCCTATAGTCTGTCCAAGCGAAGAAGGCCTTCTGGTAAGACGGAAAAATTACTCCAGCTTTGTTAATATTGGTTCAAAAACTATCAATTTGGTCTCAATCTATAGATCATAATGTTTCCTACAATTTGAGACCAGATTTACAATTTTGAACCAATATTGGCTGAGTTGAAGTCATTCTCCCATCTTGCCAGAATGTCTTCTTTGTTTGTACAAACTATACCCCCCAACTCTTCATGCACTTTAATCCCATCAACAAAACCTATCGTAACTGGTTGTTTGAGGGAGGGAGGGGGGTAACATAAGATTTGAAGGCAAAGACCTTACCCATTGATCACAAGATCATGACTCTCTCTCTCTCTCTCTCTCTCTCTTTCTTTCTCTTTCTCTCTCCCACTCTCACACTCTTTCTCTCTCACACCCACTCACTCATTTTCTCTCTCTCTATCACTCTCTCTCTCACAAACTCTCTCTCCAGTTACAATTATTTTCTGTCCTCTCATTAATCAGCAGAAGTAGAGTACGCCAACCAATCTGGCGTATGGCGAATGTCTTTGATGCTTGATAGCTCTCTCAGGACAGTCTGCAATCAGACTGGCAGTGCAAAACAGTTGAGCTGAGGCTGCTCTCCATGTGATATGCTCCAGCAGACCGCTCACTGATTGTCCTAGAAGAGTTAAGTGTTGATAAAGATCATTCGCCACCCGCCAAGTATTTTGGCGTCTGCTGTAGCTCCAGTGAGATCCGAGATCCTTTCCTTGATGCAGACAGATGCCGTAATTTATCTTTTCCGTTGAAATAATGTTGAGGGCTGAACGGTGCAGTCACGCTATTTTAACGAAATTCTCTAGAAAACTGTCAGCCTCCTCCATAATCTCTTTATTTTATTCAATGTAATAGCATAAATTTGTAAAAATGCATATAATATGAAACGTTGAAAGATCTCATCAAATGTAGATATAAAGTTGTTCGTACATAAACTAGGAGGTAAAGTTCTGCCAAGAACAGAAGAGCTTTTGGCAACATTGCTGCCAGTAGTCGAAATGAAAATTGTTCTAACGTAACCAAATTTAGGAAGAAATAGTACAGGCTCAGACTATTTTTTCTGTCCTAGTTCATTATTTTTGTAATTATTTGTGATAGGCCTATCATATCTCAATAATTGAATGAATGCATGATAAATGAACATTTTTATTCGTGAAATTAATATAATTATGATTAGTGTAGAGACGGTAGGTTGGCTGAAGTGATTTCACCCTGAAAATTTCAGTTCTGCGCATGTGTAGTTATACTCTCGCTTCCCTCCGCCATCTTGCAAAAGGCTCTAATTCTATTCTTGGCAGAACTACATTGAAGCAGTTTCAATTCTGGGACAGTCTGTCAAGCAAAGGAGACATCCCGACAAGATGGAAAAATTACTCCAGTTTGGTTCAAGAATTATAAAATTGGTCTCAAATTGTGGAACAGAAAACTTTCGACTCTGTATGACTACTATAGGAAAGCTGTCATGTGAAGTGTGCTTATAGTTTAAAACTTGATTCACAAAATTATAGATTCTCATCCATTATGAGCTGCTATGTGTCTATTATCAAACAATTCAATATTTTTTAACTGATCTAATAATATGTACGTTGACTAACTACTATAAGTAAATTGTCTTTGATGTGTAGTGAGATTGAATTTACAACTTGTATTAATGGATTGACTCGATTCTGAATTTTGTCAGAGAGCTTTCTCTAACAATACTTCCACTATTCACGGCGCTATAAAGAAATACTATTCTCGAATTTGATTTCTATTGAACGTTCTTTCATTGATCGTATTAGAAAATTTAGAATTTCAAACTAAATTTGAGCTATGTTGTGAGTGAAACTGATCATTTCAATTTTGTCATATAGTCATGTCATGGAAGTGGAATAATCAATTATAGTAGGCTACTGTTGCTAGGATAAAAGTGAATGATAGTACATTACGCCACAAACCTGGGAAGGAAAATTTTACGGTATGAGGATAGTTTCCCGGGCAAGGCTTGCCGAGCCTGGGAATAATTCCGAATACCGTAAAAAACTTCCTGGGCGAGTTGTGTATAATTTTTTTCGCTACACTTCAAATAAATATTATTAATCTAATTTCATAAATTAACAAAACAAATAGGATTAATGAAATCTGAGAACAGCTAAGACCAGATAACTTACTATACTAGCTTTGGCTGAGTAAGTAATCTAGAGTAAGCTGAATTGCTAAGTATTGAAAGTTTGCATCACAATTTTTTTGATTCAACCAAATGGATATTACTTAATAACTATCAGAATACTCGATTTTCTTAGTCCAGAAATGTTCAAGCTCATGATAGTTTTTGTACGATAATCTTAAATTGTACAATAGCAATACAAAGTTTCTTGTTTTTGACAAATTTCTGGCAGTTTCAAAGAAAGTGATGGTCCATTGTAGTTGCATTTTCTCTCGCTAGATGGCGTCAGCTGTCCACGCTTGGAAAGAGATGGTCCTTGTATGGAAAGGACTTCTTTCCGCTCGAGGACAACAGCTGATTGATTATGTATGTAAATGACGACTTCCTAGTCTACATAGGGACTGGTAAGCAGCCTATTTCCGTGAAGTGTAGCGGAAAATAATTTATTATAACCTATTATCATCAACGGTTCGAGTAAAATAAATATGAAAAAAAAGATTATTATGATATCAAGTTATCAGCTAAAACCAAGCCAATCATGATATAATATGAAATTTTATATCACACAGAGCTTGAAACTCGTAACTCAATTCAGTCAGAATCTACGCTGTCCTAGTCGATTATTTTCCTGGATGGAAGTTTAGTTCTCCATTCAGTCCACGGTGAAAGCTGACGCAAACTGACTGGCGACATAATACCATTTCTTTTCATTTTTCCCCATTCATACCGTACTGCAATTAAAACATTTTCCACACCAAGCTTCTGTGAAAACTCTTCCCAACTAGAATAAAAGCGACAAAATGCATTCGACAGTGGGGAAAATTCAGGAAAAAGAGAGAAACGTTTTTCACCGGCCAGTGAGCGCTTCATATACCGCAGTGGACAATTTTTTCGTCCAGCGGTTGAACTTGTTTGAAAAATTCAACTTATAAATTGTTTTTAGAGTAGTTTTTTTCAACTGAAACCTTTGATTCCTCACAAACCTTCATTGAAAGCTTTACACCAACGCACTCTACCGGATATAATAGTAAACACTGGAAACCAACGTAGCAGACATGAATAAATAATCTGAAAGTCAAATGGCATACGGTACATTCTTGCTATTGAATGAGGAAATGTTGTATATAGTTAGTTTTTAGTTTATAGTTTATATATAGTTTTGCTTTATTGGTATGCTTTATGACTTTGGTTTCGTGATTTTAAGTGTTGTTTCAGTATTCAAGTTTTCATATCTCATATATGAGTTCAGTATGCATTCACTCCATATTGAGAGTTGATAGTGCTGTTTTGCGTTTCAATGTTTTGCACTTTCACTCAAGTTTTAGTGTGGGAAGTTCATGGATTATTTGTTGTGTTCTATATTTTCAAATACTGTGATTCGTGCTTTTATTGCACTTAACAATTCAATTCAACGTTGATTCGATAATCAATTTTTTTCATAATCATTATTATATCATCACTCAATAATAGATTTGATTAATCACTATATTCAATCCTTTTATACTATAGTATTCAGTTTGTTATTTGGGATACTAATTTATAATAAATCAATGTTTAATTGAGGTTCGAAACTAGTTGTGATAAAAAATGGATTCTTTTTAAGGGTACTTTGATTAATTGTTGATTTACTTAACTCCATTGTCATATTGTGTGACTATCATTAAAATATTAAATCATATTGTCATGTATATTTCATTGTTGTAGCAACCATGTAGAACTTAAAATTCTAGTGATCTAATTAGAGAATAGAACACTATTCAATAATTAGATCCACAAGTTTGAGCATTATTAATTGTCTTTCTGTGTAGTTGAGAAAGTGGTATCATTATGAATGGAAGCTGTATGAAATATAAATATATAGACTACTTATAGGCTATCATGTATTTAAAATATATCAGATAATATAATCTAGATACCGGGTCCGGTTTTTACATGAATACATTATCCCTACTTCTCACAGAAACATTGGAAGAGCTGCAGAATGTAGGCTAGCGAGCAAAAGATACGATTGGTTGTTGAATGAATGCCTGCGATTGGCTGGTGGGAGTGGCTTGATCGGCAGCCAATAGCAGTCGATCAAGTTGACAGGTAGCCTACTTCCACAGCTTGCTCCTCATAAGGCCATTTTATTCTGCTGTTTATCAACTGACTTCCAGTTCTATAGATATAGATTATACAGGTATTAATATTTGATTGTTGAATAATATCCTTGACGTGCGTGGTTGGTACAACTTCTGGAACTTGGATTGATATTTGTGTGTATTTTATGTTAATCGATATGAATGACATCATTGATTGAGATGAGAACATTAGATCATTTGTTGATAATTAATTCCTTTAACTCTCTCAACGATTGGATTTTTTGTCTCTTGAATGACTGTTTTCCTCGAGGAGTAATTGATTGTAGAGTGATTTCATCGTTATTTGGAAATAATTAATAAGCTTAGACTGATTCATTAATGTAATTAATTCATAGCTACAACTAGACCAACTTTTTTTGTCGAAAAATAGAAAAGTGAATGGATAGTTTTGATAGACAAATGTACAAGTATTTAAACCATCAATAAGTATTATTCATCAAAAATGTCTGTGTTAAGAAGATTTCAATGAACATAACCTTTTCTGAACTGAATTTTTTTAGATCAACCCCCAACAGCAAGGGGGTCCGGGGGTCCACCGGAAAAACTTTGAAATTTGACAGTACAAAATACCGTTTTAGAGCCATCTATTATTTGTATTGAATACTACGGACTTCACTTTGAGGGTTGAATCATATCCCTCAACAGTATTATTTTAATCTGTTAAGTTTGTGTTCAAAATATCATTGTAAAGCATTCTTTCTCAAAGAGAAATAATCAATACAGACTCACTTTATACAGTTTAAGCCGCAGCAATCAGAATGTTTTGAGCATAACTTGTTCTGCTAATGAGGGGCATATATTTTTTGTATATATTATTCAGATTATCAGTGACTATATAAGACTTGTACAGGATGTTTCAGTAGTGTCGAGCATTTTAGGGTGTTGTTCTTATTAAAAAACATACTCAAATACCATTTTCAAAATGTCCGAAAGTCCTCAATTACTTACACAGCCGGCATTTTTGTCTTCTCATTTTCAGTTTCAGGTAAGTTTTCAATTTCATAATTTTGTAGCGGCCTTGAGAGGGTACTATAGTGGTCAATTAATATGTAAAATGAGCTGAGAAATCGAATGAAATCAGTTAGAAGTTCGTAACTTTGATGGTTATTGAGATAGTTGACAAAATAAGCTAAAAACCTAAATTTTTCAACTAAGGGATATAAATGTGTACGGTAATCTTTTCATACCTGTTTTTTCTGTCTGTTCTGTTTTCTTGAAATCCTAATTTTTGAGGTTTGGGTGCGTTTTTGACAGAAATGTCACTGGTCATTTTTTCTTCAGAATTCAGTTTCCTACAATAAGAAATAATAAAAAATATCGTTCAATAATTAATTAATCACATTTATATCCCTTTAAAGTTGAAAAATTTAGGTTCTTAGCTTATTTTGTCAACTATCTCAATAACCATTGAAGTTAAAAACTTCTAACTGGTTTCATTCGAATTCTCAGCTAATTTTACATAATAATTGACCACTATGGTACCCTCTCAAGGCCGCTACAAAATTATAAATTTGAAAGATTAGATGAAAATGAGAAAACAAAAATGGCGCTGTGTGAGTGATTGAAAATTATATTTAGGTATGTTTTTTACCAAGGAACAATCCCCTCTAATGCTCGACACTACTTCTGAAACATTCTGTACAGTCACTGTAGTAAATACTACTTGATCAGTTGGGGGGAGCCTTGTTTTATTCCAAGATAGCGTTGTAGAGCTCTAGTTTTTGAGATAACTCACAGTCATTGAAAATGCAGTTTAGCCCTTAAAAATCTGTACTTTTTGGACACAACTTGGTCAGTTGACAATGAAGTCACTAGCAATATCCGTTCAATCAGGTTTTTAGGATACTTCACTCATTATATCAATAATAAATAAAATTACAAAGGTCTTAATTATTCCTTTAGATTTCCTTGCTGATTTTCTATTAGAATTTATACTTTCAATAACCTTATAGAGTGATAGAGCTATTAATTCAAAAAGTTTCAAATTTGGAGAAATTTCATTCATTTTATAAGGTACAGTATAATTTTTTTAATTAATATTCTGATTTAGGTAATCAGTCTGAGAAGTTGAAATCTTATAAAACACTCTATATAAACTACATAAACATGAAGGTATGCCAAAAATTTCGGTTTGTCCGGACCCTCAGGAACCCCCTCTGGCTACGCTACTGCTGGTACCCCCAGGTAAATAGGAGGGGAAACAAACTTTAGGTTTCAATAACGAATAGGTTTAATCTTATCATCTTTAATGAAACACATACAAAATCCACAGTCAACTTTAAATGTATTTTATAATAATAAGAGTAATATTGGCAATGATGAGCAATTTTTTCTGGTTTATTTTTAAAAAACCTTGAAAGGCCAATGGGGGTACCACGGTACCCCTGGTGACCCCCGTGCGCACGCCAGTGGCCACGACATAAACAACTCACAGCAATGCCGAAATCCCGAATTTTGTTGTAGGCAATTCAGAATAAGTATCTTCTTCATAGATACACATTGGGAAATTGCTTGTTTCGGTTGTCTCTCGACTGCATAAACCTAAAATGAACAAACAATAATAGTAAAAGTTTTTTGTCAATGCTTTGGTTACAGTCCCGACAGCAAAATTCGGGATTCGGTATTGCTATGACTTGTTTATGTCGTAGCTAAAACGAAGCCACTCCAACCGAACACACACACACACACACACACACACACTCACACACACACATGCAGAGCTTCTGTTTATCTCGTCTCAAGCCATCTTGAATGGACTATAGACATATTTGAGCGGAATGACAACTTTTTGGCGACAGCTGTATTAACTCAAATTTGTATGTTGATATGAATGTATTGTATTCTCTTATCAATTCATCACCATAATATTATGAGTTTAATATTGTGCATAAAATGATTAATTATGAATTTAAATAATAGATGAATAAATTATAAATAGATTGAATTATTTTTCAATATTAGATTATAGTATTGCTCTATTCGATAACCCGTTGGTCCACTATATAGTTACTAGATTACAATTAGTAATTATTGTGATTGTAATTAGTGTAATTGGTCAGTATTATCATACACTATCAATGCAATGAAACAATCGCTGTAATCATCATTGATCGATGATAATTGAGTTATCAATTGTTATCAAGTTGAAACACGAGTTAATTGAAACAAACATTGTCCATACATCCAATCAGGCACACAGGCGGCTCGTGCCCACGAAACAGGTGAATAAGTGTCCGTATCTTTTACTGTACAGCACTTCACCTGTTTCGTGGGCACGAACCGCCAGTGATCAGGACCACATAAGTGCTGTAATTATCTCAGTAAATTGTACAATAGGTTTTCAATTATTCATTAGTACTCTCCGTTCACGTTGTGTGTACTCGAATAAATTGCTCGTTAAATTGCTAAAAATATTCTAAGATCTAATTATTTTCAGATATAGTTGATCTTCCAAAGGTACTTTTGATGGTCTTGATCGCTTCCCTCAAAATACTTCCCAAGTTGTCATTATTGTTAGTTCTTTTGTTTCCATTTACCTAAATTATGAATAAGTTCTACAACATCTCTGATAAAAGTGTAAATTTTATTGTTAGTTCTTTGGAGTTCTCTGCTTTTTTATTATCATCTCGACCAATTTCCATGTGATTCATTCAAATACCACCCTTTCAATGATTACTAATTTTATGTGGGGAGAAGAATTATGAGCGAATCTGATATGTTAGAAGACTTGAATTTGAAGTGTTACATTCAGTTGCATAAAGTTAGGCGATTTCGTATGTCTCTTGTAACATAACCTTCTATCATTTCTTGAATGATGAAAGATTATGCTTGTACGTGATGTAACAAATGATGTTACCTTTATTTAAGGGCTACTTTATTACTGTTTTTTATTTTAAATGTTAATCTTAGTACCCTTTTGCCATTATTTTTATTCATGCATAACATGTTAATACTATTAATAGTCGAAACATGTTATGCATGAATAAAAATAATTGAAAAATGGTACTAAGATTAACATTTAGAATAAAAAACAGTGATGTCAAAGTCCTACTAACAGTTAATGTAAAGAATTTATTGTCTCTTTTAATCTCGAAAACTCTTTTAGTTGACATAGCTGAATGATATCTCCAAGCTGGCTTTCACATAGGTGAATAATAAATTATTGTGTTACGTATCGAGCCTCATATTTTGAAATTCGTCCCTTCAATAGCATATTTTAGATATCTAACATATATTCCTTATGATAATAAGCTTAAAACTTGGTAAATAATAATGACTTTCACTTTTACAACAGTACTCACGATTCTGTTGCTTGTCGGACGCGTTTCGTGGCACTGAGCCACATCTTCAGCGTACAAGGAGTAACAAAATACTCTTACTATAGTCGTTTTGAAAATACTTCTCTAGATATATTATCTATAAATAAATGTTGAAGTATGAGGCTCGATTCATAGCCTAGTACAATACACCGATGTGAAAGCCTAGGATTATTGACAACATCAGCTGTTGGAGCGCCCAAGGAGCAGACAAAACCTATTTGCGTCAGCTATATACCTATTTACAGAAAGTTAATATGTTAAACATAGCAAATCAATTTATCCATACTAATAATTATATTTATTTAGAATTATATTATTTCCACAAAAAGTGCATGAACACAAATAGAGCATGTTCAACACAGTAGATTAGTTAATTCATACTTATATTTTCATTGAGGATGATAATTATGATTCGTAAAGGTCATGCACTTTGAGGTTAGAAGTGAGACCTGACGCTGACCCCACCTTACCTAATGAAAACGTTGTCTGCCTACCCGTTCCAAGCCTTGGTTTCGACTCATATTCCCTCCTGAATATTCTGAAGCGCGTGAGTATCTCGTAATTGCAGCTGGAAGCAATTTCATGGCTTAGGAATCACTCTGGATTAGAATTTATCTCTTGCAAGCTGTCAACCATGATGTCTGAGCTTCTAATGCGAAATGCGCGCTGAGAAATGTTTCTGTGATACGGCTCTGTGGCCCCTTATTAATCTTGTTGATGAGTTTTTGTTGAATCCTTCGTGACCCAGCTTCGGAATAAGCCATTGATAGCTTCCATAGATTGTAGCTATACTATATATTATCATTTACTATGGATATGAGACTTATATCTATAACTATTCTTATATCCATAGTCAATGATATTATAGTCTGTCCAAGCAAAGAAGACTTTCTGTCGGAATGGGAAATTGACTTCAGCTCTGTGAATATTATTTCGAGAATTTTAAGTTTTATCTCCAACTACAGTGTCAGTGAGTCAAACAGGCACGCTTCGCTCGCCTGCATCACCTCTGTCAGTGTAAGCTGTCAATATCAAATATCAACAAATATCAACATTTTCTACCGATTGGTTCTCAAGAAAATTGAGAAAACGCCGAATAACTATAGAAAAACTTTAATATTTGGCGTATTCTTGAAAAGTTTTTAAAATCCGTTCTTAGCGAGCGTCCAAACTGAACATGCCTGCCAAATTTGAACACATTCGGTTCAGTGGATTTTTAGTTCTGGTGATGAATCAGTCAGTGCCATTTCGCTTCTATAGATATAGATTGTGAAGCAGAATGTTTCCTAAAATTTGAGATAGAGTTGATAATTTTTAACTTGAGAACGATTCTTGATCAATATTCGTTGAAAAAAACTGGATGAATCAATCGAATAAGTACAGTGAAATCTCGATAATTCTTAATTCATAGGACCTAAACTTTTGTAAGAATTATCGAAGCTATTAGTATTGGAAAATTATTTCAAGGGAATGAGATTTCACTACGAATTATAGAGGTACGAATTATCGAGGTTCCACCGTAGTTCTAAAAATTACTCGTTACGAATAAGAAACAAATTCATCATTCATAGAAAGTCCCTCTAGGCCTTTAGTATTATTCTTGCAAATGATTTTATCATACTATCCATCCCCACAGTACTATCGTTTACATACAATATACGAGTATTTAAGAGAAACAGTTTTGAGCTATAAAACATGTTGTACTCTTTGATGTGAAATAACTGAATTAAGTGTAGTATTTGTTTACTCACAATAAAATTCTTCATATTTGAGTATTTTCAATACAACCTGGAGGAGGAAGAGTGTTTAAGATTTTTGGAAAAATTAGATGACTTCTAACATTATTTTGTGGATGAGAGCTGGGGAATATCCAATAGATCTACAAAAATATTAATGTTGCAATCACATTATTTTGTAGAATTGAGCTCATGAATGCTGCCAATCTTATATACTTATACAACTATAATTGGTGCTGTGATACGAAAGAATATCGAGTTATCATAATTTCTCATCATCATCATCATCATCCCCTCATTTCTCACGCACAAGCCTAAGAGCTCATGTGGGCATCACCCTTGAGAAAAACATTCTTGTATACCAAGTTGATCGTGGTCAAAAGATTATAGAGCACTAATATTATAATTTACATAATGTATTGTGTCATTTTATGAAGTAAATGAGTGGAGTAACATAATAACCTCCTTAGAAACATCTTCACATTTTCCCAATTCAATTACAGGTTCCCCTTGTGACGTCACACGTATTTGTCCAAGCAAAGAAGACATTCTGGCAAGATGGGAAAATTACTCCAGCTCTGTCAATATTGTTTCAAAAATCATAAATCTGGTCTCAAATTGTAGATTAGAATGTCTTCTACAATTTGTGACTAAATTTATAATTTTTTAATCAATATTGACCGAGTGGGAGTAATTTTTCCATCTTGTTAGAATGTCTGCTATGCTTGGACAGACTGTACCAGCCTGATTGAATACTTCAGCGATGCTGTGGTTGATATCAACAGCTGCTGTAATGGATTGGCATAGGTCACGTGAACAGAGAAGACACTCCGCTACTATGTTAAGTGTATTGAATCGTAGTGTCTTCTCAGTTTGCGCGAACTGAATAGGAGGCAGGCATTGTCAAATCGCACAAAGCAGGACAAGGATCATTGGAGATTGAATTCTGACGAGAACAGATCGAATTCAATAAGGTTCCATGAACCACAGCCCCTATTTATTCTTGAATTGGTAATGTCACCCCCTACAACTTTCCCCGAATGCCCTCATCAACCCCCGAACCAGCCCTAAACCACCCTCAAACCACCCTTAAACTCACCACAATAACCAATTGAATGAGTGACACAGGTCTCCGCAATCAGTCACTCAATATCACTGGCGGCTCGTGCCCACGAAACAGGTGAAGCGCTGTACGGTAAATGATACGGGCACTTCACCTGTTTTGTGGGCACGAGCCGCCAGTGCTCAATATGGCGGTGATGAGTAATTACACTACTCTAACGAGCAATTACTCTTTCCACGATTGCACAGCAATTTAGTCTGTACACGAAATAAGACATTATGGCAAGATGGGACAATGACTCCAGCTCGATCAATATTAGTTAAAAAACTATAAATCTAGTCTCAAATTGTAGAGAAGAGTGTTTTCTACAATTTGAGACTAAATTTATAATTTTTGAACCAATATTGAACGAGCTGGAGTCATTTCCCCATCTTGCCAGAATGTCTTCTTTGCTTGGACAGACTGTAGGAAGCGCGCTCTCGTGGCCGAAATTGCGACCAATAGAATTGCAAAGCTCGGGGAGTGAGGATTATTGGTAGAGATCGTACAAGCTGGGAAGAGACGTCGTTACGATTAAAAAGTATTGTGACAGCGTGTCTTCTTAGCGTGCGCGAATGATCAGGAATTCAACCTTGGTGTACTTGCCTGTAGTGTAGAGGAATGATAATGAATGGATTGCAGGATATATTATGAATTGGTACTATTTAACATGGCATCTAAATGAATCTATGAATGGAAGGAAAATTAGATGAGAACTCTAGATAAATTTATAAAGAAGATATTGTCAATCAAACCCAAGATTTATTTAAAATCGAAATAACGGTTTTATTAAAATACTGCTTCAACAATAATATTTTTGTGATTGCACACAATCACACGTCTCATTTTGTAATCTGTTTAACCCTGCTGTTTAATGAGGTGACGTCACGTAGAGGGCTTCTGTTGACATTTTAGAATATTGGGATTTAATGCAGCTCATTACGCATGCGCATCGTGCTAATCTCATGCTAATCCAACATCTCCTGCAACAATTGAAGCCTGTCGAAGCATGGATCAACGTGTCCGACGTCTATAGTCTGTTCAAGCGGAAAAGACATTCTGGCAAGATGGGAGAATGGGTCCAGCTCGGTCAATATTGGTGAAAAAATTATAAATTTGGTCACAAATTGTGGAGAACATTCGGCTTTGCAATGTAAGTCCAAAGTTATAATTTTTGAGCCAATATTGACCGAGCTGGAGTCATTTTCACACCTTGCCAGAATGTCTTCTTTGCTTGGACATGCTGTAGCAGTTTCAATCTTGTAACTAAGGATTACAGTCTGCTCCCTCCCCGTTATAGTACAGAATCAATCCGGGTAACGGGTTATCACAGGACATGGGATGGGATAGACGACCCCTATACTGCTGCAGAAGACTTTATTTATTTACTAGCCGGCAGGCTCGCTTCGTTCGCCTTCTCCGCCTAGCCAGGGGGCTCCGCCCCCTGGACCCCCGACAGTATCAGCAGTGTCAGTGAGCCAAACAGGCTCGCTTCGCTCGCCTGCATCACCTCTGTCAGTGTAAGCTGAGACAAACCGGCTCGCTTCGCTCGCCTACAAATTCCGTTCAGAAGGGATTAAAAATTTATTGAACACAGCATTTCTAGACCTAATCTGGACCAGTTTACCAAATTTCAACATTCTCTACCAATTTATTCTGAAAAAATCCAAGATAAACTCCGAAAATTCCGAAAAATAGTAAACGCTAATATTGAGCGTAACCTTGGAAAGTAGATCGGACATAGTTTGAAACTTGATTCAATATCTTCCAAATTAGTTCATCTATATGGTTTACAGTAGGGATTGATCGTATCAAGGCAGAAGATATGCAACCCGCAAAACATCTACAATTTTGAAAAACCAGATTTCTGGCGTAATCTTGAACGGAGTTCAAAAATATCTTAACACAACATTTCTAGACCTTATCTGAACCTACCTACCAAATATCAACATTTTCTACCGATTGGTTCTCGAAAAAATTGAGAAAACGCAGAAAAACTATAGGAAAATGCAAATGTTGGGTGAACCCTTGGAAAGTTTAAAAAATCCTTTCTTAGCGCGCGTCCAAACGTCAAACTGAACAAGCCTACCAAATTTGAACGCATTCGGTTCGGTGGATTTTTAGTTCAGGTGATGAATGAATGAATCAGTCAGTCAGTTCGTCAGTGCCATTTCGCTTTTATAGATATTTATATATATAATATTTTATATATATAGCGCTTTTATAGATCGCTTTTATATTCATCAGAGTGCAAAATACAAGATAAGGGAACAGAAAAACATAGGCAACAGCTTGAATACTTCTAATTTAGTCACAGAATATATAGTCCAAATTTTCAGTTTATGTACGAATTTTTTTTTTCATCCAGTTGCTTCGTGTTGAATATTGTAGAGTTGTATTATTTCACACTTTAAAGGCGAAATTTTAGGATACCAGTCGCAGGTAATTACCAGTTCTGAGCGCATAAGGAGCAGACGTTACCAGAGAGAATAGAATATAGAATATAGAATATAGAATATAGAATATAGAATATAGAATATAGAATATAGAATATAGAATATAGAATATAGAATATAGAATATAGAATATAGAATATAGAATATAGAATATAGAATATAGAATATAGAATATAGAATATAGAATATAGAATATAGAATATAGAATATAGAATATAGAATATAGAATATAGAATATAGAATATAGAATATAGAATATAGAATATAGAATATAGAATATAGAATATAGAATATAGAATATAGAATATAGAATATAGAATATAGAATATAGAATATAGAATATAGAATATAGAATATAGAATATAGAATATAGAATATAGAATATAGAATATAGAATATAGAATATAGAATAGAATATAGAATATAGAATCATATTCTATTATCGCTGGACGAAACCATTTCCCGTCAGCTTTAAAAAGACATTCCTTTCTTAGAGGCGTGAATAAAGTAAAATGTTGAGGCAAGACGGAACAATAAATTAGTCCAGAATCCGAGTTATAATTCCAGTTTTCAAGACCAATATTAAACTGTAAGAACCCTCACTAATTCCATTAGCTTAAGTACAGTCTCTGTCCAAGCAAAGAAGACATTCTGTCAACATGGTATAATGACTCACGCTCAGTCAATATTGGTTCAAAACCTAAAATTAGATTACAAATCGTAGGAAACATTCTGATCTACACTTTAAAACCAAATGTATAATTCTCGAACCAATATTGACTGAGCTGGAGTCATTTCCCCAACTTGCCAGAATGTCTTCTTTGCTTGGACAGACTATACCTAGTTTGCTCATTTCTCCTTTGGGATCGTGGCGTGGAAGACGGAAGACTACATATATATAAAGACTATATATATAAATATATTGTTAGAATATAACGTATTTCCCCATTACCATGGAAAAGCAGCAGGATAATTATTCTTTCAAATTAAAACGCTAAATCGCAAGAAAGACTCCTTCCTGTTAGCATTATCCTTGAACTTGAAGGATGAATATTAATGGAAAAAGTTCCTGATTCTCCTGGGAGCAACTTTGATGCTGCATGGGTGTCTTCCTTCTCCATTGTTTTGAAACTTTTGATACAGCAGTATGACTATCTTGGATTAGAATTGGCAATTTATATTACTGCTTATCAGAAGATAATAAAATAGATTGCAAAGGGTAGAATAGTGCCTTTTTCGAACATCAAAAAACGGATTGTTTATTATAGGCTGACATAATAAATTGAATACTATTGCATCAACATATCATTATAAAAATTCAGTGAATCGTTTAATTTGGTACATCGTATTGCCCTGAATTCAAAATTTGTATTATACGGTGTTCCTCCTCAACTATAAATTCATCTGAAAGTGCTGTTAAAACAGATAGCCTAGTTTCAAACTTATTATGTCTCAAAATTTGGTAAGACGTTTTGGACGTTAGTCTGTGTTTTTAGTTTATTATTTTCTGTAAATGGATGAATAAATGAATGAATAATTATAGATTTTTCAAGGCTTTGATATTTTGATGATGTTGAGTTCATTACTTAAAACTTGTTTGCAGACACTCACGATCCGTCGACTTAATTGAAGTTGATGTATTATTCTCAAGCAGTTGAGAAGAAAGATGTTGTCAAACCACAAATTAATGAAAAATTGAGATTCTGGTTACGGTTGTAAGGATACTCTGATAATCTCGAACTTGGAAAGCATCCAGTCTATTTGTAAAATAATTCATGTATTGCTATGAATAAAATTGAAAATTTGTCATAATATTGCATTCAATTCAACTTGAATTAGATATGAAATCAAATAGAAATGACACATCGGTTTATAACTTTCGTATCTCTGTTATTATATTCATCCTCTGTGATGAATTATCCCTAAGGTTGATGTCCACAGAAGCCCATTTGTATTCCATTGACTCAATCCACTCATTTTGTGAATTTATTGTTAGTCGAATTGGCTTTTTTTATTCCGAACAGCTTTTGGGAAGATTTTTGTCAAAAATCGATCCCTGATCAACCCCAAGTTTGATTGAATATTGAATCAATTCTAGACTAATTATGAGTATGTTTCAAGTAAGCTTTGTTGAATATCACCAGAGACAATGTATTATTACATTAATTATTGTATATTGTTATCACATTATTACATTAAATATTGTATTAATACAATAATACATTGTCTCTGATATAACCAATCAAATATCAAATAAATTACTTCTTCACGATCCAATCACCAGTGCTACAGCAAACAACAATAGAAGTGAGCTTCGTTGAAGATGATCAATCAAATTTAAAATAAATTACTGCTCAACGATAATCAGAGCTGTTGATTGCATCAGCTACAGCACCCAACAATAGAAGACCCAAAAGATTCACCCACCCAAGTTAAGCGACAGCTTCACCGATTATCGAACGCCTAAGCCAACATAAACAAAGTAATAACGTCTTAGTGTCAACATTTAGGGGGTCTAATTCACTTATTTGACGACAACGTGTTTAGTCAGACCCCGTTCAAGGAGGCAAATGCAAACAAAATTGGCGGTTAACAAATTTCTTCTATCGAATCTCAGCTCTGTCAGGACAGTCTGAGAGCGGTCTAAAAGGGTGAACCGGTTAGCTGACGTTGTTCTCTACACAACTATGCTCTTACCGACCGCTCCCGACTGTCCTGACAGAGCTGGGGAATATTTTTAGTCAAACGCCAACCGCCTATCTCGTTGGTGTCTGCTGAAGTTATTGGTACCCTGGTAGCTACCAGGGGACCAGTAAAAGAGAGGTCGACTGTAACCTTCCCAGGAATATGCTCAGAAGGTCGGTTGTAGTCCCTCTAATAGTAGACGCCAAAGTAGCTGGCGATTGACAAATGATTTCTATCAATTATTAGCTCTGTCAGGACAGTCTGATAGCGGTCTGATAGAGTGAATCCAGTAGAGAGCGATCTCAGCTGAACAGCTTCGATATCGCGGACCGCTTTCAGATTGTCCTGACAGAGCTGAACATAAATAATTGACATTAACCAACCGCCAGTTTCGTGGCAACAGTCTGTCCAAGAAAAGAAGATATTCTGGCAAGATGAGAAGATGACTACAGCTCGGTCAATATCTGTTTAAAAATTATAAATCTAGTCTCAAATTGTAGGAAACATTCTGTTCTTCAATTTCAGTCCAAATTTATAATTTTTGAACCAGTATTGACCGAGCTGGAGTCATTTCCACAATTTGCCAGAATATCTTCTTTGCTTGGACAGACTATATCTGCTACTATACACCTGCCCTTATCAAAACAGCTCTACTTGTTCTAGATCACAGGATACAAAAGGAGATACATATATATATATATATATATATATATATATATATAGAGCTTGTTAGGGACTTTGATGCTCTAGCTACTGCGTTGACCCCGTCGCTGAAAGTGGACAAAATAGACAAGGAAGACCCCGTCGTTAACCTTATAATAACAATCCATATCCCGACAAACCCCCTCCCCTCCCCAGCCTCCAGTGACCCAAAATTTATCCTATAAAACCAGTCAATACTCATTGTGCAAACTTCTAGTCAGTACAGTATTCATTCATTCACTCATTCTTTTTCATTTGGTCATTTCACTTCCTCAGTGCAATCAGTGAGGCTGAGGCCGCACAGTCGGTGGGTAGAGCATGGAGGGTGGAGGGTAGTTGGTAAATCTATAGAACATACACACCATCCACAGTAATACATCGTATAAATGGTCTGACGTCATACTGTTTTTTGAGGTTATATTGTCCATGTTTAAGAATTTCAAGATGGCGACTGAATAAATACCGTTCATGCGATGTATTACTGTGGATGGTGTATATGTTCTATAGATTTACCATCTACCCTCCACCCTCCACGCTCTACCCACCGGCAGTGCGGCCCCAGCCTGAGTGTGCTACCCTTTCACCTCTCTTCATCAGATTGTATATTACAGTGAACTCTATATTTTTTAATTCTATTTTAGTAAGGATGATGCCCACATTAGCATTTCTGCTTGTGCGTGGGTAATGGATAATGAGTGCGAAGGTGATTGATGAGGTGAAAAACAGCCATGCCTAAGGGGCATATATAACCCTGATCTCTAGGGACCTGAGGGACATCTAACCCTGACCAGTGCTAGCGGACTGAAGGTTGTGACGCCCCAGCCCACTGCTCCAACCGGGCTGGACCTCATTCATAATGAGCTCTTAGGCTTGTGCGTGGATGATGAGAGGGATGATGATAAGAAATTATTATAACTGTTCAGATAGTTGGGACCGACGGCTTATCACCTCCTCCTAAAGCCCTTACACTACCACTCCTGATTCTTTGTAGATTCTTCTAAAATACTAAATGTTGTGTGAATCACTTGAACTAGCCCACTTAACAATAATTTTGGACTATATTTTAATGAAAATTGTGTTTTGAAATACCAAGGGCTATGCCTGTTCTTTCAACCGATGTGTGTTTTTCCAATAGATTAATAAATAAATAAATAAATTACTCTTATTGGTGTAAGTTAGAGCTGGGAGTGAGTTTAACAAGAGAGCCCGCATTTATATTGTTCTCAGAAATGTTCACTTCTCGAAGTTGTGATATATCATATAGGCCTGTTTCCTCTATTTGAACTCTAATAACAGGAGTCAAGTACTTCGAGTAAGATAAGCTTTCAGAAGTACTCGTTCCTCAAGTGAGATATAAGTTTATGAAACCTCTCATTCTCTGTCCTGAAGTACAGATTATGACCGTAGTAGGCCTACTCATCGAGAATACTAATCCTCAAAAATACTTCATGTAAAGTCTGTCCAAGCAAAGAAGACATTCTGGAAAGATGGGAAAATGGCTCCAGCTCGGTCAATATTAGTTCAATAATGATACATTTGGTCTTAAATTGCAAATGAGAATGTTTTCTACGATTAATGTATTCGCTTTTAAATTGAAGAAATTATTTCCCTTTACAACTTGAGATCAAATTTATCATTTTTGAACCAATATTGACCAAGCTGGAGTCATTTTCCCATCTTGCCAGAATGTATGCTCTGCTTGGAAAGACTTTCATACATTTTGATTATACTGCTTGATTGCCATTCATTTTCTTGGATGCATTCATTTTATTTTCATTTGCATTTGCATTTTTACTCATTTTCTTGGTTTAATTACTTGGTTATAATTCTCTCATTCACTTTCCTAAATTCAATTCCCTAATATATTAAAGATATTATGTCAATTAATCATATTAACCACTTTTGATGTAATCTCTATCATGTGTTATTGTTTATTTCAATTTGAATGACAAGAATGTTTCATTATACTGTATTAATGATGCTTATTTACGGAAATAAAAAATATTTGATTTGATTTGAATACTTGGTATAATTCTCTCATTCACTTCCTAAATTCAATTTCCCTAATATATTAACCAAAATATATCATAATATATTTTTCTTCTAAATAACAGTAGGTCAATTGTTCTTATTTAAAGAGTAGGCTACTGCGATTTTTATTAAAAACAGTGATAAAGTAGTCCTAAGATAAAAAATATCATAATGGACCTATTATATACTTGATGAGGAAAAAACATAATAATAGACCTATTACTAATGCTCCGTATCTATAATCATTAAGAAATGAACAACAATATTCACAAAACTGCATCATTTTTTATCTTTAACAGCGTTATAGCCTCAATGATTTGTTTCATAATGAATGGATGAAAGTTTGGAAAATGATTCAAAGAATTTTAAAAGTGAAATACCAAGAATTGAAACAAATTCTACTAAACCATAAGTTCAAGAGATACGCATGAAATGGAATAAATCGATTGTATACAGCAAGTCATATACGTTGAATAATAATTGTATCAATCAATCTTCATTCAGAACAAAAATAACATTGAAATAACAATTAAACACGATATTTAATACCCAACACAAAACATAAGATAACCTATGGTCTGGAAGTATCAAAATACCATATTTGAAAGCATATTCCAATGCTCATAGAATTATTTATTCAGTGAAATTGCTTAGAAATTTTATGTAAACTGATTTCAAAATTTGAATATTGCCATTCTCTAGTACTGTAAGTGAAAATTTAACTAATATTAAGTCTTATTGCATGAATGAATTTTATTTTATTTGTTAACAACAGTTATAACTAGTATAAACTATCCAATAGTAGGACTTTTCGTCTAATATAAATCGCCTGAGGGACAATTTTGGGCCTTTCGTATTTTGAATGAGCCGCTAATCGGGGAGGAGCTTGTCCAGGCCAATGGCAGACGTTCACTGTCATTGGCTCAAGCGTTTACCAATAGCGGCGCTTCACCGTTAGTAGAAATACTGCTGCTCTGTACTTCTAGTTTCAGTTTACCAGAGAATAATAGTTTAACAACCGGAACCTGTATCTCAAATTTTTAATAAATTAGTGGTTTGACAACACCTTGTGTTTTTATTCAATATGGATAACTACCACAATATCACTTTCATCTCTACTCAAAAATCCCTTTGTAATACTGGCGGCTCGTGCCCATGAAATAGGTGAAGTGCTGTACAGTAAAAGATACGGGCACTTCACCAGTTTCGTGGGTACGAGCCGCCAGTGCTTTGTAATCATCTTTGTATAACATTGTATTGAATTTATTGAATGATCAATCATCCTTATTATTATTTAAATAAACTAAGATTTCCCTAGTTCCATACACGATAGACTGCTCATGAATGGAGCTGCAATTCCCGCTCAATCCTCAGAGTACAATACACACCATTGTTTACACGGTAATATCTCACTGCTATCGATATTGCAATAGCTGAACATGAATTCTCAATGGGTGATGCAATTATTCATGTGCCACAGGTTTGGTGTGATGAGACATCCCCCGAGACCTGATTTGATCTCGCTGACCTGATTAGATAACCATGAATTGATAAGTTTTCAGTGCCTTACCATTGATAATTCATGTATTATAAGGCCTTACAATGTCATGTTTGACAAAAAGTCTGTTCAAGCAAAGAAGACATTTTGGAAAGATGGGAAAATGACTTCAGCTTGGTCAATATTGGTTGAAAAAATTATAAATTTGTTCACAAATTGTAGAGAAAAATCTAGTCTACAATTCGAGACCAAATTCATAATTGTTGAACCAATATTGACCGAGCTGAAGTAATTTTCCCATCTTTCCTGAATGTCTTCTTCGCTTGGACAGACTTTACCATTTATAATGTTTATCAGGCCTTACAATGTCATGTGTGACAAAGTTCTCAATATGGCAGCAACTTGTGCATTGATAATAGACTTGTGGTTTGAAACTGGCGTGCTAAAAAGCGGAGAATAATAACAGAATGGGACGACCGGAGTGTGTTAGGTGAATGGGCATTGTTATGTAAAGGCTCATTGTACCGTGGTCCCCTTGTTGTACGTATAGTACCGTCTGTCGAAGCAGAGAAGACACTCTGACAAGATGGGACAATGATTCCAGCTCGGTCAATATTGGTTCTAAAATTGTATATTTGGTCTCAAATCGTAGAGCAAGATCTTGTCTACAATTAAAGACCAAATTCACAATTTTTGAACCAGTAATGACCAAGCCGCAGTCATTTTCCCATCTAGCCAGAGTGCCTTCTCTGCTTGATCAGACTAGCTACTGTTGCTCTACGCTCCCGTTTTGTCACGTCAGCATTATTTCTGCCGCTATGCGTGAGTCCCCCCCCCCCTTGAATTCCCCCCCCCTATTGTGGGAACATCGCCTGTCAAATTCATATTATCAGCGACGCTCTTGGCTGCATTCATTTTGAATAGTGGATGCGATGCTGATCGCAGTTTTGTGGAGAGGATGACTGTGTTATTGTTTAGGAGGTCGGAATTCGAGTAATGTCCATGGATTGAACTTGTGTTTGTGCTCATGGTGGAGTGTGGAAAATTAGAAATCAATACCATACAGAAATCAAAGTGATATACTTCAAAATACCGTTTTATCGAAGACGTTTTCTTTCGAGAATCGCATTTATCAATGCGACAGAGCTTTCGTGAGACTCAATTTTGTACTCGTGGAATAGCGTTTGAAATTTTGAAAGTTTAAGTTAACAAGAGGTTTAATATAATGGTGTAGCAACTGAAACCGGTATCTCAATTTCTACTCAATCTTTAGTTAGAATCTTTCCATCTTTCTGATTGGATACAATCTTAGGAAAGGAATAATTTCTTATCTTATTCATGAATCTTGTAACTTGTTCATGATTAATGTCTATTCGAAATTATCAATGGTATTGATCTCATTGATCATGAATGTGATTGATCATTTATTTTATTTGATTATTAATTATATAATGTTTGTTTTTTAGACCTCTCTTAGTTTATCTTATAAGTAATTGGGTAGCTCATTTTGTCAATAACTTCAATTTTTTGAGAAGATTAGAATTATTCTCTCAGAAGATGAGGGCTGTGTGATCCAGTGCGAATACCTTCTATCAGTTACAAAGTAGCATTTCCCTTTGTTTGTTCGGAGAAGAGACGTTTTCTCAGAATATAACTGTCAGAGTATGACTGTCATTTTAGGAAAATACGACAAAAAATGTTGGAAGATATTCTCAACGTAGGACGACACATAATACCGTTTTACTCAAGAATGTCGTTGTTCCCATTCTGTTGTTATCTTCTTTTTGTTACTCTTCTCTGTTCGTAATTTATATTTGTCTTCTCCTCATCATTCCAGGTTTGTTCAGTAGACAATCATCACTTGGTTGGAAGGCAGATCCACTCCCTCATCTCCCAAAAAATAGGCCACTGTAGCATTGTTCCTTTTCATATCAATTTTCTCATATAGCCTACTTTATGAAACCCTTGGATATTTCAGAAAAAATCATTTGTTTATTGTTGAAGTATAACCCCGTTTTTCGATGGTAACGATAAGCCGTCGGTCCCGACCACCTAAAAAGTAGTCGGCATTTATCATCCATCTCATTACCCACGAACGAGTCTTTGAGCTCATGTGGGCTTCACCGTCAGAAAAAAAAACAAATTATTTAGGAGCAATTGGGCCAACATTACGCGACATGAGGCCATAGTCGGATCAATTATAATTCAAATCATGATTATATGTTTGGATATTGATGAATTCCTTATACAGATAACATTGTCTCTATCATGAGATAAGTAATTATTCTATGCATTCTATTTGGTTGGTATGTTGCAAGGTTCATATATATATTAACCTTGGGTTTATTGTACTGTATAACAGTGCAATGTAGCACATTCTTAAGCGAGCTATACACGGGGAAAGTAAAGTCGGCCAGTTGAATATCTGTAACCAATCACAGCTGTTGTTGTTTGACTTAACGACAAGACAAAGGCTGTGATTGGCTACAAATATTCAACTGGCCGACACTACTGTCCCCGTGTACAGCATGCTTGAGATCATGCATGTACTGCTTTCAAACTTCAGTCAAGGCACAATCTAGGCTACATGCTACTCAAGCACTATCACTTGCTACATGCTACACAATCACTTGTTTCAGTCTTAAGACATTACAGTATGTTTCACTGGCGGCTCGTACCCACGAAACAGGTGAAGTGCCCGTATCTTTTACTGTACAGCACTTCACCTGTTTCGTGGGCACGAGCCGCCAGTGGTATGTTTGTGTGACTTGAGACTGAAAAGAGTGTTAGAGCTTGAGTGGCATGAAGCCTATATTGCGCCTTCACTGTAGACTAAAAGCAGTACCACTATAAGCAGTACTGTTATAGTGATCAAATAATTCCCAAAGGTATTCCTCATCGGCCTTGCAAATCGCTTATCAAATTGAATTGAATTGAATTGAATTGAATTGAATTGAATTGAATTGAATTGAATTGAATTGAATTGAATTGAGTTGAATTGAATTGAATTGAATTGAATTGAATTGAATTGAATTGAATTGAATTGAATTGAATTGAATTGAATTGAATTGAATTGAATTTATTTGTTTCAATACACATATGAGCATACAAAATACAATACAAAGCATACATAATAAGAAATTAGAAATAAGTTAACAACTATGAAACAAAACGCTCACATGAAGATTACAATAGATAAATCAATCTCGTATGAGGTTTTATCAATCAATCAATAAAAGTTATTGAAAAAAGTATCGTTGGAGTATAAATCGTATAATTGTAATAGCCCAATCACAATCTATTATTCTCACCAATTTCCACATCCATTACGACCTATTCTCAGTTTCAGATATTCTATCATAGATTAAATGGAAAAGTATAAATTCTCATCAAAGTATTATAAAGTAATTCTTCTTGTTACCCTTTCTAATCTTATTTTGATCTTAGTCTCACTTGTAATAATCCAACCAAGGTGATTTATACAGGTTATTTGTAATAACCTTGAGATTGAACCATTATGATACACATTACTTCCATTAATTCCATTATTCTATTCCTGTGTCATATCTTTATATTTCAGTGGAATAGTTGTCAATTGACTAATTATAGAATAGAATAGAAACTATCGATTGGCTATAAATTTTCCCGTCTTGCCGGGGTGTCTTCTTTGCTTGGATGGACTGTATAGTTTAGTGAATATGAAACTGGCAACCATCTGGTAGGCCTAGGCCCTTTATAGCATAGGACTGTTGCGCCATTGACAAACAAATAATTTATTGATGCACAAACATTAGTTATCAGAATTGCTTGATAATTTCATTTAAGATAAAGCAGCATAATAATAAAAGATATTTCTTTCTTTTCAGGTAAGACACGGAAGAAAGATCAGATCTCCTTTCTCATTAATAAGGTTCAAACTGGAAGTAAACTAGCAGAAGGTTTCTTTCCTCGATGATTGGTGAGTCTTTTCTTGAAAAATTTCATCAATCACGCCTACACTACGTCAGTTATTCTTGCAAGAAACTCATCCAGGTTTTGTAGCTTAATTGCTTCGTCCAACATCTTACATTAAATCTTAATATTGTTACATCGACATCTTACATTAATATTTCAACAACTTAGAATTTTACATAAACATCTCAACATCTATCATCTAACATTTTCTTCTGTTAGATATTTGATGGGGTGTATCGAGATCCACTCACAATAATATGATGTTATATTGCATGAAGTGATGGAATTTGATCAGGTTGAGAATGAATCGATATTTAATACATATATTAATATCTATATAGCTCTCAACGAAGGAACTGGCGAGTAAATCAGCTGATTAGACGATAAGAAAAATTTTCTCTTGTTCTCTATCTTCCCCTCCCTCAGAAACAAACACTTTTCAACTTCTCTTTCAGCGTCACATCAGCTGTTCCTTTCACCAGTCGCAAGTTTCGTTGTTTAGCCAACAACCAAGTCATCGATCATTATAGTCTGTCCAATCAAAGAAGACATCCTATAGCAAGGTAGGAAAATGACTCCAGATCGGTCGATATTTGTTGAAAAATCATAAATTGAGTCTCAAATTATTGATCAGAATTTTTCCTACAGTTTGAGACTGAATTCGTTATTTTGGAACCAATATTGACCGAGCTCAAGTCTTTTCCTCTTCTCAAGTAGTTGTGAAGGTGATATTGTGGTAGTTATCCATATTAACATCTTGTTTTTATCTATAAAACATCTTTCATCTATATAACATCTTATCTTGTCTTTTCATTTAATCAAGTCGTTTTCTTATCTTGCTAGAATATCTACTTTGCTTAGACTTACTAAAATATTTTGCTATCGATTCTTGATCGTCTATATTTTGACGAACGTAAATTCTTGTTCTATTATGAAATCTCTTCTATCTATTGAATTCTTGTTTTGTTCTATCAAATTCTTGTTTCATTTTATCAAACTCTTCTTCTATTGTTATCAAATTCTTGTTCCATTTCATTAAAAATTCTTCTTTCATTTTAACAATCTCTTTTATTTATTAAATTAATTTTCTCTTTCATGTTCCATTTCATTAAACATTATTGTTTCATTTCATCAAACTCTTCTCCTATCATCATCGAATTCTTTTTCTATTCCATTGAACATTCTTCTTTCATTTTAACAATCTCTTTTAATTCATTAAATTTATTTTTTTCCATTTGATTGAACAAGCGCGTAGAGCCTGCATTTTATAGCACGTGAGAGAATAGGCTACGCGTTATTTCGACCACTACCGCTTCCCAACCAAGTGCTGGAAAACTGTCGAGAGTTGAAAAAATCTCTCGAGTCTCGGCGAGATTTATGTTGCGAGAGGTCGAGCTCAGGTACCGACTACTAATGAGGTGACAAATCTGTCATTCGCAACCGTCACCATCTCTCATCCCTCGAGAGTCGAGAGTCAATATTTCTCTCTCTCTCCCTCTCTCACCCTATCACACTCTCTCTCTCCCACACACACTTTCTCTCAGATACACTCATCCTCTAAAGTCGAGAGTCACCCCTCTACCACCCCTGACAGTCGAGAGTCGACCCACCCCTACAGTCGACAATCGACTCACCCGCGAAAGCTATAAATAGTGGGATGCTTCCTATAAATAAACAGCGCTTTATTCACACCCTCGCTCGTTCCACATGTCCACACTCTTGGTCGTTTTTTGTGTGCTTCACAGCAAGCGGCTTACATGTTCAACTTTAGAATGGTAGGCGATAGAGTTGAATCGTTAAAGTTTCTCGACTGATAGCACAGAATAGTATAGAATTGGCCGAAAATTATGACATGATTTCTATTGAAATTTGGTCAAATCAGTGGCAGGGTTACAGTGGGCTAAACTCTGCAGCAGTTAGCTGCACATGTGGCCGTGGCCTTATAAGGACGAAGCGTCAGCTGAGTCTAGAAAAGTTGAGAATTGGCGAGATCATGGAGGTTTTCTAACCGTCATGAGTAATGGTATTTTTGGTATAAGTTTAAGTATTGAATAGAATAATCTGGGAAAAATCTAAGACATACGAAGTACAACGGATGTAGAACTTACGAATTCAACTCGCAAAATTCAATTTTTACCGTTTATTGCTGCTGGTAAGTCAACCGAAAGAGTTTTTGACACCTGTTTTATCCTATCTTGGACGGATTTAAATGAAATCTATTCCCAAATTAATCATTGTAAATTATCAGTCGTTTATTCCGCACTATTGCGGAAAATAGAGGCTTTTGATGTATGCCGAGTTGACTGCGAGTGGCAACTTTCCATCAGTGTATCAAAAAAGTATTATTTACATTTTTTGCTAAAATCTAGAAGCTAAAGGCTTTAGAAGATGGACTGTTAGACTGTGCTGTGCAGCATACGAAAAATCGACCAAGCATTGAATGCGGGCAGTATAAGCTAAAGGTACTGCTAAACTGTGCTGTGCAGCAAACGAAAAATCGACCAAGCATTGAATGCGGGCAGTATAAGCTAAAGGTACTGCTAAACTGTGCTGTGCAGCAAACGAAAAATCGACCAAGTGTGAGAATAGGAAGCATATATATAAAATAGACTGCTAAACTGTGCTGTGCAGCATACGAAGAATCGACCGAGTGTGAAAATAGGAAGCATATATATAAAATAGACTGCTAAACTGTGCTGTGCAGCATACGAAGAATCGACCGAGTGTGAAAATAGGGAGCATATTTGCAGTTTACAGCTTTCCTAGTTGACAAACGGAACGAAATAAAACTGGCGCTTGCATTTAAATTGGATAAGTTGCGACAGTCGACCTTAAATCTTATCAGTCGACTCGATTGCAGCGATAAAAACGCGTCTGTCAACGTTTTCACAGTCATGAGCGCTTCAGCTGTGACAATAAGCAGGATAAATTGCTTTGTTTTTGGCAGGAACGCGTGGTGCTGCTCTGTTGCTATTAGTTCTTGCGATGTTGATAGTAGATTATCATAGATTATATTGATTCTCTCAATCTGATTTAAAAATATTAACAGGTAATCGATCGATTGATCAAGTATACAGGGTGTTTCAGGAGGAATGTGCAATACTTCTCATGCTGATTCCTTACACCAAGTAGACAAAAAAGTTCCATGAGACCAACTTCCAAAAACGCTTTGTTACCGAGATAACAATGGCGGAAAATTGAATTTTACAAAAAAGATTAATTTTTCTATTTTTTTAGAGGCTTTGGTGAGGTTCTAAAATGATCAATTCCTATATAAAATTAGCTGAGAAATTCAATGAAACCAGTTCCAAGCTTGTAACTTCAACGGTTATTGAGATAATTGGAAAAATATGCTAAAAAGCGCCATTTTTCAACAATGAGGGTTATAACTAAATAAGGAATCATAAATTTGTATTTTTTATCGATGGAAGTTGGAGAGAGTCTGATTCTAAAGAAAAAGGTGAATGACGGTGATTGTGTGAATTTGATAATTATCCGTTCCGGTAGGAAATAACGGAGATCAGCCATTATTGAAAAAAAAAACAATTCAATTTATTAAAACACACAAAAGACAAAAAAATACAATAGAACACGAAAAACAAATGTACAATAACAATGACGCACTAAACAAAACACAAGCTTCATGGTTGCCTGAAGATCTGAGAAATCTGTGATTTGACGAGTAGGCTAACAGTATTTCTGTACCAAACGGTTTAAGAATAATACATGTTACATTTTCATGATTATTTCACGGTTATACAGGTTTTGTGAATGACTCGCGATTTAAAACATTACAAAATGCACTGGCGGCTTGTGCCAACAAAACAGGTGAAGTGCCCGTATCTTTTACTGTACAGCTCTACACCTGTTTCGTGGGCACGAGCCGCCAGTTACAAAATAACGATTCTGAAAACAAAGACAATGATAAGAGATGAATAAATAGGTACAATAGGTTCATGATAGAATGTAAAATGTTACAGAGAAAAATGTAAAACTATGAAATGAGGTAAAACCGTGACAAATGTTTAAACGTATTTATTATAGAACTAGATATGTGGTTTTCTACTGGGTGAAATGGAGATGCTCGTTCAAACTGAGCTGTGAATTATCTTTTGTTTATCAATCTTTCATTATTGTGTTTGCTGTTTGAATCACCATTTTGCAACGTTGGTATGAATCGCTAATCGGGGAGGAGCTTGTCTAGACCAATGGCAGACGTTCCCTGGGATTGGTTGGAGCAACTGCCAATAGCGGTGCTAGAGCTTTCAGTATAGAATACTTCATTCAAGAAGATCTTTACTTCAAGTGCTAGTTCACCAAAGACTGATAACTTCTTAGAAAACGAAACCGGTATCTCTATTTCTAATTTGGTTTGACAATATCTTATCCTTCAATTCAATTTGATACACAAAGAATAAACAGAATACACAGAGTAATATTTTCGAACATTCTAATAGAAAAAGATAATAATAATTAGTGCGAATACGATATTAAATTAATTATCTATTATTATTATTATTATTAATAATAATTTGATTATTAAATTTATCATCACTTTCCGTTGTTATTTATTTTAGAGTTTGTGGTTTGAAAATATCTAGTCTTTTCCTTCAATATCATAGGTAGATGATTATAATAATAGTAATATTATATCTAATAATTTATTTGTAATTTTCAGAGGAGGAGTTGGATCAGTTCAACATCCACGTCGCTCGCTATCGACCTGAAGAGTTGACGAAGCTCACAAAAACCACCAAATTCACCAGAAAAGAGATACAACTCATTTACAGGGGATTCAAACAGGTAACGACCATAAAACCGCATGTCAATTACACGCATGTAATTATTCTCGTTTCAAAACACTAGTTCGTATTGTCCTAAATTGTATACTCTTAGTAGTTCAAATTCTAGCTCTATTTTATGTAACTTCCTACTTGAATACATTGTATCAAAAATCTTAAAAATGATGAATAGAATCAAATTTTACTCCATCTATTCTCCTCCTAGGAAATGACGTGTGATCTCAGAATCATGGCAGTAAACATCCCATTGTATGATCTGGACCGCCGCAGCGACTGATACAAAACAGGGATTTTAAGAATTTCAATTGGACTATTAGAATAATTTTTTCACTATTTGATGAAAAACTTATTTCACCAAAAACTTGAATCCACAAGAAATTATTTTCTCTGCATAAACTCATTCACAATAATGAATTGATCAATTGAAAACTCACAATCAATGTATGAAGCAAGCCAAGAAATGCCCCTCTTACACTCAATTCTATTGTTGGCTGACAACCATCTCACACTCTGTCGACCGACCACAAGCCAGTTTCAAATAAAAAATTCTCCCTTATATTTTTTTAAAGAATTGTTGTAGTTTTTCAAACTTTTTCCTGGCATGAGGTCAGTATTAGCTCATGAATAGTTCTATTCCATTATTATTCAACGTTTAAAAAATAGAATTAATGAGTATAAGATGGGAGTGCGAAATCATATTCTCATCTCATTTCATACAGCATAAAACTATCGAAGTCTAGTACTGGCCCAAGTTACACAATTGAAGTAAAACTGAGTCTAAATTCTATAAATAAATTCTTCAAATACTATATTTTAATAGAATCTTACCAGCTTGAATACATAAATGAATATTATATTAGCACAAGATCATTGTCAATTAGTAAATCAGCGTAATTTTTTGTGTATGATACACCATCCATCTTTTTTTTCTCGAGCAGACATTTTCTAAGACAGAACTCACGAAAAACTGTCAACCAATAGGAAAAGAGCAGGCGGGGCATGAAGACGTGTCCAAGTCAGATCTGAAAAACCACCCACAACTGCTGCCATCTACTGGTTGAATTTGGAAACTTTTCTAACCAATTTTTTCGGCCATTTTCATTGTAGGCGGAGCTTTGAGGCCTGTCAAAATCTCGCACAGGAGCTTATGGTGTATGGTATATCTTCATCCTGTTTCACAACACTTCTGTAATTCATAGACCAACACTTAGCCTCATTATCCAGCAACAACAGTGAGATTGACCAGCCAACCTTTGAAACAGCATAAAGCCTGCAGGGCAATAATAATTATCATTCGTAAGCCAGACAAGTCAAAGGGATTTTAATCACAGCTGCAAAGCTCATAAGTATAGTCCGTCCAAGCAGAGAAGACCCTCTGGCAAAATGATAAAATGACTGCAGCACGGTCAATATTGGTTCAAAAAATATTGATTTGGTCTCAAATTGTTGATCAGAAAGATTTCTACAATTTCTTTCCAAATTTATAATTTTAGAGCCAATCGCAACCGAGCTGGAGTCATCTTTCCATCTTGCCAGAGGGTCTTCTTTGCTTGGACAGACTATAACTAATTCATCAGCTTACATCATCAAGAGAAATGCTGCCATTATTCTGTGTATTGTAAATGGAACATAAAGTCTGTCCAAGCAAAGAAGACCCTCAGGCAAGATGGGGAAATGACTCCAGCTTGGTCAATATTCATTCAAAACGTACAAACTTGGTCTCAAATTGTATATCAAATTGTTTTCCACAATTTGAGATCAAGTTGATAATTTTTGAAGCAGTATTTACTGAGCTTGATTAATTTTCCCATCTTGCCAGAGGGTCTTCTTTGCTTGGACAGATTATGGAAGATGATTCCTTGTGACAAACGCCGCTAGGCTACCTGAAATAATTATTATAACACATTCCAACAAGTCTGGCGGTTGGAAAATGTCTTTCACTAATACTCAGCTCTCTCAGGACAGTCTAAAAGTGGTCTTCGAAAGTAAATTAAGTTGGTTAAGGTTGTTCTCGATCCAATACGTTGTCGTGGACCGCTCGTTGACAGTCCTGAAAGAGCTGGGAATTTATAATAGTCATTCGCCAACCGTCAGTTTAAATGGCGCTTGCTGCATTATTCGAGCCGCCATTTCTCATCAGACCTGGATTAATAGTGAAAGCGGAGTAGGTCCATTAGATTGATTGCGATTCTCTAATTAGGGAATTCGGAACATTTCATTCGTTCTTATATAGGGTTGAATAGTTACAAAGAATAACTATATATATATAGTTACTTAATTTATTAATAATCTGTAGGAAAATTCATTTACCTGTTACCTGTTACTCACTATTTTTTCATTTTTTCAACTTGGATTTGAGTTGAACACACTATTAGCCTTCAAAGTTAAAACTATATTGAAAATTTAAACCGTATTGCAGAAAAATGACGAAATGTGACTCAGTTTTATTCTCATTTGATTAAAAAAAGCTGAAATCTGGGATTCATAGTGGGAGAATTGGAATTATTGGGAATCAAAGATATGAAAAGACAAGGAGCTTTGAATTTTTAACTACAAAATTTGGTTTCTTAATCTGAACCGCATACCAATCTGATACGCAAGTTCATGTCAAAAAGGAGAAGCATGGATCAAACAGTTATTCAACTAACAATTCCAAATAGCTATGTATAGTTTGTCCAAGCAAAGAAGGCATTCTGGTAGAATAAGAAAATAACTCCAGCTCGATCAATATTATAGTTGAAGATTTATCAATTTTTTAGTCTAGAATTGTAAGACAAATTCTAATCTACGATTTAAGACCAAATTTATAATCTTTCAACTAATATTGACCGAGCTGGAGTCATTTCCCCATCTTACCATAATGCCATATTTGCTTGGACAGCTAGACTTGAGAATTGATCATGAACTTGATATTACAACAAAAACAGGAACTGCATTACTTTACTTCTACTCTACTTTACTATTTCTACTTAAGAACGAAACGCTTTTTTTGAATGAGACCTATCTCATCTTTGCTTAGACATACATGGGAATAATATTGATTTTGAGCTTGATATCATAACACTAAAATTGTAACTGTATTCGAAATAAGGGATTCAACGAAAGGGAAGGATATGCTGCACCAATGATGAACTACATTGGCTATTGGTGGAATACATCATCTACAAGAGACAGACGAAACCGCCTAACTTTTTGGCGTCATCATAGTTATAACACGGGGTATGTACACAATACAACATCAATATGTAGCGTTTGGAAGGTACACTACATTATTACCTGCATTGGTATTTATTGATTTTGGAATCACAGTGAACATTGAAATTTGTATAGTCTGTCCAAGCAAAGAAGACCCTTCGACAATATGAAAAAATGACTCGAGCTCGGTCAATATTGGTTCAAAAATGATCAATTTGATCTAAAATTGTAGTAAACAATGTGATCTACAACATTGAGACCACATTTATAATTCTTGAACAAGTATTGACCAAGCTGAAGTAATTTTCCCATCCTGCCAGAGGGTCTTCTTGGCTTGAAAAGACTATACAGCTACATCATGTTTCAATACTTGAATCAGGAACAATAATTCTCCAAGTTCCAATAATTTCAGAGTGAATTCCGCTATAATCCTATGCTTGATATTCTCTAACATAGATTTCCAATTATAGTGAAAACCAGGAAATAGCTCTTCTATCTCAGTGGTTTATTGATTGATCTCTTTATCATTCCTACTCTCTCTACACAAGTCGGATTTTTGATACGCAGTAGTGATACAAAAGTCCAATATTGATACGCAATCGTACAGGAAGGAAGCTCATTGACAAAAGTTTTGCAACGCAGGGTTGCAAAGTGATTTGACAATGTCGAAGATCGCGGAAAATAACTGTATGCTCTCTAGAACTCGGTGTTTTATTATTCTTTCCTAACAATTGAACAAAAAAAGCACCTTAGTTTGACTAAAGTGCCTTCAAATTGTTTAATGTTTAATCATTGAGGTATAGAATCAGCTTATTTCCAATATGCCGGCGAATCATGTGAATTGAAAAATGTCTTGTATCAACAAACTTCCTTTCTGTATCAATTTTGGGCGGTTCTGTATCAATACTGCGTATCAAAATTCCGCGGTGTAAAAAGGGCTCATGAGTTATTGTCACTGGCAAAAATTGCCACTCATATAATCTGTCTAAGCAAAGACATCCTGACAAGATGGGAATATTACTCTAGCTCGATCAATATTGGTTCAGAAATTATAAATCTGCTCTTAAATTGTGGATGAGTGTTTCCTACAAATGAAGCCAAATTTAAAATTTATTGATCAATATTGACCAAGCTGGAGTCATTTCTCCATCTTATCAGAATGTCTTCTTTGCTTGCACAGAGTATAAAATGTACGTGAGACATATCTCCGTCACAAAAAGAGCATATCCATATTCCATTCGAACTTCTTGAATGATCTGGAATTGGAAAGTAATAGAACAATGCAATTTCTGAGGATATTGAGTTCCTGAAGAAAACTGAAAAAGATACTGTACTGTTTTCCACTAGAAACCAATAATAATTTAAGAAAAACTGAACCATGCGGAAATATTATTCGACAAAGAGGAGAGTTCAATATTCTACGCAATTGAATTTCTACTGGAGACCGAATACAGCGTTCAAGCTATTGTTATTACTCAATAGTTGGAATGCGAAGTTGGGACAATTCAAGAACTGGAAATTTTTTTATATTACTCATTCAATTTTCTACAGTCTGTCCAAGCATAGAAGACACACTGGCAAGATGGGAAAATGACTCCAGCTCGGACAATATTGGTTTAACAAATATATAATGGTGTTAAGTTGTTGGAAAGATTCTGATCCACAATTTGAGACCAAGTTTTCAATTATAGAACTAATATTGACCAAGCTGCAGTTATTCTCTCATCTTGCCAGAATGTCTTCTCGCTCGCACAGACTACCACATTTTTAATTCCGTATTGGAATTTCGATAAATCGAATGACACAATCAGAAAGAAAATTTAATTTCGAGGATAAAGATTTTTTTTTAAATTTGAATTAGAGGATATAGAATTTTCTAGGAATTTCGTTGTAGGATAGAAGTAGAAATAGTTTTTATTCCCTATCTTTCCTCTATGATGATGCCTTGAAGCCAACAATAAGAAAAGTCAATTAGTATTGAGTACTGGAGTGAAGAGACTATATTATGATCAAACTCTCTAGTTTGACGAAACAGTTTGTCAATAATGCTATAGTTCAATAAAAAGTCCTCCAGTAAAGATGATGCCAAAAGGTTTGGTGTTTCTTTCTGCTCCTTGTGCGCTCCAACAGCTGATTTTGTCTGTTAGAGTTGTCATTTAGTCAGCCTTTACCTTCATGATGTTTTTGAAATCGAGAGAGACAAATAGATGTTTCACATCAGTTGTTAGTAGGTTACATCACGTACAAGAGACAGACGAAACCGCCTAGATTTTTGGCGTCAGCTGTACGAGATCGATGAGGAAAATATAAATTTTCTGAAGAAATCAATGAGACAATACAAGTGCTGTTGAATTTTCTGAGAGAAATTGTTGAAGAAAATTCTCTAAGAATGTCGCATGAAACCGATTCGTGCCCGATTTATAAACGAGCTTTTCGCCAAGGATGCGCACAAATTGCTCCTATAGTATGTCCAAGCAAAGAAGACACTCTAACAAGAAGCAAAAATGATTCCGATTCGGTCGAGATTGTTTCAAAAATTATCAATTTTGTCTTAAATCGTAGGAAACAATCTGATCTACAACTTGAAACCAAATTCATGATTTTTAAATTAATATTGACCGAGTTGCAGTCATTTTCCCATCTTCCAGAATGTCTTCTTTGCTTGGACAGACTATAGTTGTGATAGTGATAGTGCACGTACAGTATAGGAGACTCCAACGAAATTGGCGTTTGAGGAATAGTTTCAATAAATGCTCACCTCATTCTGAACAGTCTGGAAGCGGTCTGCAGAAGCGAAACTGTTCGACTGGAATCGCTCTCAACTCGATAAGCTCACGAAGACCGGTTTCAGACTGTCCTGAATGAACTGAGCTTCAATAATAGACTGAAATCATCCGCCAAATTATTTAGTATCTACTAGGGCTGGCTGCGTCTTAAGAAGCAGATAACTGGAAAATTATAAAATGGCTACACATTCCAGAAAACAGTTTCCCATCCAATTCCCGGATCATCTTCTTGTCACTGGCGGCTCGTACACACGAAACAGGTGAAGTGCCCGTATCTTTTACTGCACAGCACTTCACCTGTTTCGTGGGCACGAGCCGCCAATGCTCTTGTTTGCTCGCCGTAATGGAAACACATTGAGAATAGCCTTTATTAGTACTGGAATAATCTTCTTCATAATAGCTTTGTGTCCCTCTAAAATGTATATACACATGTAGTAGTAATACTGTAGTCTACGCTTAAGTGATAATACTATACATGTTCTACTATCAAAACGTTCAATTAGTGTAGGTCTTAGTACCCTTTTAAAATAATTTTCATTTTAGATGAAATGTTTCGGCCTTTCAGCCATTTTCAAATAGTTCTGATGAGTACAGTAGCCCTAAGAAATAAGAAATAGTCTATGTACTACTATACATAGTGGGAATGAAAACTATTCAACATATGAGAAAGCTTTTTCAATTACAAATAACCATTCAAAGAATGTAAATATATGAAAATTGTACAGTTCAACTCATAAATTACTTTTGCGCTAGAGAAATAAATTCATTAAATGAATGAATGAATGAATACCGATGAAATAGTTGTTGCATTTACAATAGATGGTTGTCAATAGTTGGTGATTGAACAGTGATAATTGGAAACAATAATACAATCTATCTTTATCTTTATACTTGAATATCTTCATTTAGGGTCTCAAGAAAAGAATTGTAGAAGTATATGAGCCAATTTAATTAATTTTCAGATAGTCTTCTCATTAAATAGATTTTTTAGATAGTCTATTTTTGTGTTTTGATATGCTATTCTTGGTTTTTGCTTTGGTGTTAGGGGTTTTTAAATTGTTGTAGCATGAAAACTGATAAGGATAGAAGTGTGGATCTGGTTTCAAGTTGAAGAGAAATTTAGAGATAGTGGGTTTTCAACTGATGACAGAAATTTCAACAATTTGACTATTGTATTGATATGGCTTGAATTAAATGCATGCTAATCTATTTCCATTCTATAAAATTGATTTTTTCATTAATTTTGCAGGAGTGCCCTACAGGAATGGTGGATGAGGAGTCTTTCAAACACATATTCTCACAGTTCTTCCCCCAAGGAGGTAAGAGTTATTGAAGAATATTTTTAAATCGAAGAATATAGCCTAGAACCAACTTGAAAGAGCCGAAAAGAACTCAAGAAATGTTTGATTTGTAGATCTGTTGTAAAAAATAAAAGAGGTTGGTCTGTTACTTGAGCGTTTCAACAGCTGATGTTGTCTGCAAACACTCTGATTAACTGCACAGAACCAGCTGACTAGAGAATAGAGTTACGAATATACTTTAAACAACTGGTCCGTACAAAGAAGCACTACTGGAACGTTTAAGCAAAGATAATCTACATTACTCCTACATAATGTATTCATGTATTCATATACTCCTACAATGTATAACACCTGCGGCTCGTGCACACGAAATAGGTGAAATGCTGTACAGTAAAAGATACGAGCACTTCACCTGTTTCGTGGGTACGAGCCGCCAGTTGTGTATAATTGTCTTTGACTCAAGTAACAGACGAAACCACCCCAATTTATGGCATCAACTCTATCACACTGGCGGCTCGTACCCATGAAACAGGTGAAGTGCCCATATATTTTACTAAACAGCACTTCACCTGGTTCGTGGGCACGAGCCACCAGTGCTCTATCATCACTCACGTTTCTCAATATTATTTTCGTGTCATATTCTTGATATTATTTGAATAAAGAACTTTAAAACAGGGCTGTTTAAAATAATTGAAAAATAAATAAAACTCAAACACCCTTTTTTTGAAAACTTTAAAAATTATAAAACACACATACATGTTTCGGGATCTTTTATAATTTTTAAAGTTTTCAAAAAAAGGGTGTTTGAGTTTTATTTATTTTTCAATTCTTGATATTATTATTATTATTATTATCACATTGACATCTATTGTACTAGCTTGAATAGATAAATAAACTACTGTATAAAAGTGTACAACAGTGAATAGTGGAACAGCGTTATGTTGTGTGAATGATATACCATCCACCAGTTCCTCACTAGCAGCCATTTTCTAAGGCAGAACTCAGAAAACACTGTCGGCCAATCAGAAAAGAGCAGGCGGGGCTTGAAGGCGTGTCCCAAGTTGAATCTGAAACATCACCCGACAGCTGCTGCCATCTACTGGTCGAATTCGGTAACTTTCGAACCGATGTCATCGGCTAATCAGAGTGTGGGCGGAGCTTGGAGGCGTGTCCAATGGGAGGCAAAGCAAGTCACTATTGCTACTGTCATCTGCTCGCTGAATTCGAAACTATTTCGAATGTTTTCGTCAATAGAGTTGGGGAGGGCTATGAAGAAGATGGCAATTTTGAGCTCGCTTGTGTTTAGTTTCAGATTTTTTTCTCAAAACACGTAGCCTCTAGTTATTTCCAGTGAAAGTACAAGATTTATAATGATTTCAAATATTTTACCAGTGAAGAATTTATAATTCCCTCACTCTTGTGCAATGGGTCTTTCAAACAAACACATAAGAATAAATTAATCGAAAAGTTAATAGAAAATATATCTATCAATCTCTCATAAACTAGAGAACTTCATTCCTATCAAAAATGAGTAACTTTCAACTGAAATGAGTGATGGATCATCTCTAGTTTTCCAGAGATTGATAATGGTGTAGACTATCAAAAAAATCTGGTATAACGCTTTTAATCAATCTCTGGTTCAATTATGATGATTATTTTCCATTTTTTATAATTTATTTTTATTCAACAATAGTATGTTTTTGTGAGAAAAACCACAGACTCTACTGAAAACCGGTTTCATTAACTAATTCATCAAAAAAATTTATATTGATGATTGAGATATAGCCTAAACATAAGTAGCCTACAAACCCTGTTGAATGAATCATAATAGTATTCTAGATCAACTTCAATATCAAAATGATCAAAAACTGCGTTACTGAATGATATTCATGGAAGTGAGTTAATTCAAATACTCTCAACAAATTATCGTTGAAATGCTATAAAAGATGAATCTGTTTTCTAATACCGTTGTTCTTGTGCCCTCTGTGACCCAGAAAAATATGTTCACTCAATCACTCATAGTCGTGTTTTTCCACTGGCAAAAACGATCAATCAACTTCAAGAACTGACATGATTTTCAATCACACCCCCCCCCACTCACCACCACCTCATCACAATCTAATGCAGAACTCACAGTTGACTCCAAAAATGAGGGCGGATGGCGAATGACTGTAGTTAATTCTCAGCTCTGTCAGGACAGTC
Organism: Sogatella furcifera; assembly: GCA_017141385.1. NCBI lineage: Eukaryota > Metazoa > Arthropoda > Insecta > Hemiptera > Delphacidae > Sogatella > Sogatella furcifera. The sequence goes on along the minus strand of CM029550.1, from coordinate 2,957,427 downwards.
AGTGAGCTGTCTGCCAGAGTACACAGGAACAAGACGGACCACAGCTTCACTAACTCGCTCTCAAAGACAGCTTCAGACTGTCCTGATAGAGTTGAGAAATTTTAAGAGATATTCGCTAATCGCCTCAATTTTTGGCGCAAGCTATATCATGGATGTGAAATGAATTCACTGTTTGGTTGCTTGATAGATTGGTGCTGGGGTTTGCATGAGAATAGATTGGTCGATTCATGCAACTGGTGTTATAGTCTGTCCAAGCAAAGAAGAGCCTCTGGCAAGATGGGAGAATGACTCAAGCTCGGTCAATATTGATTCAAAAATCATAAATTTGATCTCAGAGTGTGGGAAACAATTAAGACCACATTTATGATTCTTGAACAAATATTGACAAAGCTAGAGTCATTTTCCCATCTTGCCAGAGGATCTTCTTCGCTTGGACAGACTAGATATCTGACGCCGAAATGCTAGGCGGGTTCGACTGCTCCTTGTGTGCTTCAACAGCTGATGTTGTAAATTGGAGTTATCATCTACTTATACTCTGTCCACCGAGTGTTCGGACCTAAGCTCCTCCCCCATTTTGACGTTGCAGGCGGCTTTAGCCAATGGCAAGTAAGGTCATCATGCTGCAGCTGTTACTTTTTAGGTCATAGTCATGCTGTGGAAATCTGGGAAACGCAAGCCTTTTACTTTTCAGGGAATCTATCAAAATCTATGTGTTTGCATCTCTTTGCCAGCTGGTTTACATAATTCAAACTTCTCATGGAAGATTTTTTTGGCGGATATGTTTTGTTCTTCATTTCACCTTCAACAAAACAACATTAATTTCAAAATATTGGATTCAAAGAACGTTCAGTTATGAGATTAATTTCTTGCATATTCAAACTCTAGATTAGGTTATATACTTGAATTTGTAGTAGTGTGTAGGTAGTTGAATGAGTTTGAAATTCCCGGCTTGAATTGAGCATTCAAAATAATGATAACAAAAATATTATTATGAAGGATTATGTTCAATCAACTATAATTCTATCAATTCATATCGATAATGATCGTTCTTATGTAAGAAGGATGTAAATTTTGCCGAACAACTATTAAAACATCAATATTTCTAAGGCCACTCAAAAATTCTATATTGAAGTTCCAATATCAATTAGAAGTTTCTAAACGTTCCTGTCAATTACGACCGCTTGTGAGCTCGTCGAATCATGACGTCAGAACCTTGGAGGAGGAGCTTAGGTCCGAACACTCAGTGGACGGAGTATATGTTTAGATGATGCTTAGCAAACTCATCATGAGTTTGCCAAGTTCTGTTAAATCTAGTAAAATTTATAAAGAAGTAAAACCCGGACGATCAACAATGGTGGTGTGTGAAAAAGTACAGTGACTACACAAGTCAATGTATGGAAAAAGGCTTAACTGTTTGGTATTAAGCCTATTTGTGTAGAAGTTTAGAATACCGGGTGCTTCAAAATGAATTACTCAAAACAATGAATTACTCAGATTATTATATCGAATATGAAAGAACAGCTCAAACAGCTCCAAATTCCAGTGTTACATTTGTTACTCAAACGGTGTGTTACCATCTGTTATCTGTTACGGTGCACTACTCAGTCCACAGCCAAGCTTTTCCAAAAGTTGATAAGCTACCTCGTCATTCACCCGGAAACACCCGGTAATTTTTTTTCCATCAAATCGAAATCATTGTTTTCATATTTAATAAGCAGTCATTTTAGTATTATTCAACATGGTATTGGAGCATCTTCAGTATTTAGTTGTGTGGAATCAATTTTATCAGATTGGGATTGGATTCTTTTCTAAAAGAGGCAGCCATTTTGCGAAGCCGTGAAGATTTGTAAATACAATCCTATCCTCTATTTTTAATCCTATCCAGGCGCCCTGGAAGAATTGTAATATAACTTTTTGTTATCCCTGATTACTTTTAGCTTTATTTTTACATTATTTATTCAGATTTTGATTTTTTCCTCCCAAACAATTCAAATTTGATCATCAAATCCCATTATTATCTATATCATGTGTTCAGTTAAATTATTTATTTATTATGATTTTGATTTTTTCCACTTAGAAAATTCAAATTTGATTATAAAATTTCCATAATTATCTATATCATGTATAATAGGAAAAATATTTTTTCAACATTCATTGATGCTGAAGCTCGCTGTATTCAGAGATAAACTGACGGCAATGAATAACATTGGGCGGTTGAAGACCGGTTTGAGAAAATGCTGGAATTGGGTTATATGTGGTGTATTTCCTGCAAACAAGAGTGCTCCGATGCTTTTCAAATCTCAGGGGAAGTTTCGCTCGTCTGTGCGAGTCCCTACGGACTGCCTTAAAGAGATGCTCCATAGCTAACCTCAAAATAACTGACGGTTTACGACCCTCTTTCAAAAATGCTCAGCTCTGCTAGGATAGCCTGAAATCGGTCTTGAAAAGCGAAAATTATTAGCTGAAAACATTCTTATCTCAATATTCTCTCGAAAAACCGCTGACCGACTGTCCTAACAGAGCTGAGAATCAATAACAGTCATTCGCCAACCGCCAATTTTTTTGAAAACAGCTCTTTTTTCCCCAGTTTCCAAGTCGAAGGAAACGAAAAGAAGAGCCTTCGCTTTCAATCCAATCCAACTGTGAAAACCCAATGAAATTTTGCTGCTGCTTTTTTTTCATTGGAAAAGTGGGGCACTCGGTTCCAATTCAGATTGATAACTTTGAGAATGCCATCATTCGATGATTATTTTGTTGGAACTGTAAATATCATACCACGATCATTATTTCGGAACTAAATTATTGGAGAGTATGAAATCGAACTTAATAATAGTGGATACTAAGTTTTAATTCAGTAAAATAGTGGAGATAATCTTTTGAAACTCTATCACACTTGTCAGAGTGTTCCCTTTATTTCAGGGCTACTTTTATCACTGTTTTTTATTTTAAATAATCATCTAAGTACCCTTTTTGAATTATTTTTTCAATGCATTATAATCATGTTTCAACTAATTATAGTCATTCTCAAATGAAAATGAACAATTTTTGACTATAATTAGTTGAAACATGATTATAATGCATTGAAAAAATAATTCAAAAAGGGTACTTTTGATTATTAAAAATAAATAATAAGGGATAATTATTTAAAATAAGAAAAAACACTAGTGGGAGCTATATTATTGAAGCGTTTATCTGAATTAAATAGTGAATACAAGGCTATTTTTGATAAATAATCACGGAGTACTCTTTGAACTTTATAACACTTTTCGAGGATATATTATTGGAAAGTATGGGACTGAGTTGTATAGTGAATACCACAGGTACTAGAATACATTCTACCACGGATACTGGAATACGTGTTCTGGTATCCGTGCATTCTACTATGTATTCCAGTATCCGTGGTGGATATACTATGCTATAGCAGTTAATAGTAGTTGGAAGGAAACTCACGTTCATAATGGATTTTCAATCCGGTGTAATAATAAAGAGAGAATAAATACAGTGGAGAATCCCTTTAAATTTTATCGGAGACAGTACCGTATTCACATGTCGTTAGGATTATTATTGCATAAAATCTTTGAGCACATATATGAATGTAATGAATATACATATGTTCTTTACATGAATAAGGCTACGGCCACATGGGCAGCTTTTTGCTGCAAATTTTGTCAACACCTGTGAAGATGTTCCCAACTCGTTCAAATTTTAATCAAAATCATGTCATAATATAATTCTAAATTTGAGTAATTTTGTACAATCAAAATAAATTTTTCATCCCTTCTCAATTTTGAAATAATGATGATAGAATTTTTTTTTGTCCACATTCCAATTCAAATTACGTCATAATTTAGTACTCAATTTCGTATCAATTGAACCACCAAACAAAAAATTTTTACCCCTTCTCATTTTAGGTTAGAAGTCATTGAAAAGGGGTGACTGGACCCCATCCTGAGCCAAATACCAAAACAAAGCTAGAATTTATTATTATTTTTATGATAGAAAATCAGCTGGTGCGGCCTGACAAGCATAAAAGTGCTGCAAATATTTGCTGCAAACACGATTCATTTTTCTCAGCAGCAGCTAGTTGAGATTTCAGTTTCATTTCAGACAGCTGAGTAATGGTGAGAGGCGAGTAGGCGAGTACGATATCTTACAATATCAGCTGATTTGCTATCATTGAAATAATATTGTACAAAACATTGAATAAATTTAAAACTCTAGCATTGTTTTGGTATTTGGCTCAGGATGGGGTCCAGTCACCCCTTTTTAATGACTTCTACCCTGAAACGGGAAGGGGTGGAAATGTTTTGTTTGCTGGTTCAATTGATACAAAATTGAGTACTAAATTATTGCGTAATTTCAATTGGAATCTGAACAAAACAAATTTCTTTCATGATTTCAAAATTGAGAAGGGATGAAAAATTTATTTTGATGGTACAAAATTACTCAAATTTAGAACTATATTACTGCATGATTTTTATTAAAATTTGAACGAGTCGGGAACATCTTCACAGGTGTAGACAAAATTTGCAGCAAAAAGCTGCCGATGTGGCCGTGCCCTAATAATGAATATTTTTATTTCCACAATAAATAACATTTATAACAATAATTTATAAACATAGGAAATTAAATGACCAATTTAATATTCTAATATTCATAAAATAAAAAAAACTGTAGGCTATCATTATTATTTTATTAATCACATTTACAATTTTCTAATAAAAATAAAAACAATATTCACATATCAATGATGCTATAAAGCTTTTAAAAGCATAACCATGCTATCAGATCTCATTGATATGAGATGCTTATCCCATGGATTCCAGGCACTGTATCATGAAATTTAATGAGAACAATACTCACACAAGCCTTTATTCACTGGCGGCTCGTGCCCACGAAACAGGTGAAGTGCTGTACAGTAAAAGATACGGACACTTCACCTGTTTCGTGAGTATGAGCCGTCAGTACTCTTCATTATTATTATAGAATAGTATTGCAATGAAATGAAAGTATTCTCTATTAGGCGGAGTTAGGACTAGGAAGTCCTTTCTACAACTTTAGTTGAGTAGCCAAAGTATTGACAGGCGCTAGCCTAGAATCCTGACGGGAAAAATCCAATATATGACGTCATCTATTTCGATTATCATAGTTTATGACAAACTACATTATTTTGCAAAAGTGAACGAGTTTAGAAGGACGAGAGTGAGGAAAAATATGATATGGAAACAGGAAAAGTCCTATTATTTATTCTGTCGGAAAACGAATGAAATTGTTTCCCGAAATGTCATGGCAGATGGAGAAATATTTTTATGTCTACAAGCCTGTTGTTGTTTCAAGGCAAAGTCGCCGTCAAAATCAGAATTCAAACACAGTGACACACCTCCAGCAAAGAAATAAAGCTCTTTGAGAAAGTCGTGAGTTTATTGTCGAAAACATTGCGAATTTATTGCCCTTTGTTTGTCAGTTTCGTTGAAGGCTTTACAACTCTCGTAGACAATATTGCACTTTATTTATGGCGGATTTGTGTCCCCGACAATTCTTCCATAATCCGGATAAACAAGCTGCCAGAGTAATTGAATTAGTTGGGGCAAATGTCGGCTGCCGGTTCCATAACTTTCTGCCTCGGCTCGAATTATAAATTTGCTTTTATTACGAGTTCGACTTTGATAACGGGGGTTTTGCTAGTATCTTTGTCACATAATAACCGAATCTCGAGCTTTATGACATTATTTGACATTAATAGGAAAGCATAGAATAGAAAGAAAACTTTAGTATGATGATTTAATTACACCCCTCTCCACAATTTTGCTACATCTCCGAAGAAGTTTTAGGCGAACGCCTGTTCTTCACTTCATTATTATATTATTATATATTGTAAATGAATAAATAAATATGCAGTTCACATGATACAGAGTCCATATTCATACAGGAAGGGATCGAGCTTGTTGATACGAGAAATTTCCAATGCTAATCTATATCTATAAAAGCGAAATGGCACTGACTGACTGACTGACTCATTCATCACCAGAACTAAATATCCACTGAACCGAATGCGTTCAAATTTGGCAGGCATGTTCAGTTGGACGTTTAGACGCGTGCTAAGAACGGATTTTAGGAACTTTTCAAGGATACGCCAAATATTTAAGTTTTTCTATAGTTTTTCTGCGTTCTCCTCATTTTTTCGAGAACCAATCGATAGAAGATGTTGATATTTGGTGGGCAGGTTCACAAAAGGTCTAGAAATATTGTGTTTAAATATTTTTGCAATCCGTTCAAGATTACGCCAGTAATAAGGTTTTCAAAATCGTAGATGTGTTGCGGGTTGCATATCTTTCGCCTTGATACGACCAATACTAACTGTAAATTCATTGGTTCAGTGAGATTATAGATGAACTAATTTGGAAGAAATCGAATGAAGTTTCAAACTATGTCCGATATACTTCCCAAGGTTACGCTTGATATTAGCGTTTTAATAGTGGAGTGAATTTGAAACTGGCAACCAGCTGGTAGGCCTAGGCCCTTCATGGGCTGTTGAGCCAGACATACATACATGTTCAGTTGGACGTTTAGACGCGTGCTAAGAACGGATTTTAGGAACTTTTCAAGGATACGCCAAATATTTAAGTTTTTCGACGTTTTCCTCATTTTTTCGAGAACCAATCGATAGAAAATAATAATTTGGAAGATTTTGAATCAAGTTTCAAACTATGACCGATATACTTCTCAAGGTTACGCTTGATATTAGCGTTTTAATATTTTTTGGAATTTTCGAAGTTTTTCTCAGATTTTTCTAGAACAAATTGGCAGAAAATGTTGAAATTAGGTTAACAGGTCCAGATTAGGTGTAGAACTGCTGTGCTCTATAAATTTCGAATCCCTTCTGAACGGAATTTGCAGGCGAGCGAAGCGAGCCTGTTTGCCTCAGCTGACACTGACAGAGGTTTTGCAGGCAAGCGAAGCGAGCCTGTTCTGTTCGACTCACTTAAACTGCACGACACACTGTCGGTGGTCAAGGGGGCGGAGCCTTCTGGCTAGGCGGAGAAGGCAAGCGAAGCGAGCCTGCCGGCTAGTAATTTATATAACCAAGATATGGGACACTTTGAGTACATTTGAACGTAGATTAGGTTTTTTTATCAAGAACTATTATAAATATCGAAAAAATTATAAAATTTTTTTCAAAGATTCAATAGTTATTTTTCTATCATCTATTTTTCTATCCTCTATGGCATTGTCAGAGGAGCTAACCACACTTTGCAAATATATTGTGTCAATGAGTCACCTGCCTCTGCGATTGCGTATCAATTTTGGATTTTTGTATCACTAATGCATATCAAACATCCACCGTTCAGGGAGGTCTTTCTTTTATAAACAATATAGATACTATACCCTATTCACGATCTCTTGAGTCGAAATGAACAAATTTTTTGCACGTGTGTGCGGATAAAGGAAGGTATTACTTCATACGACGGTTGGCCGCAGTCGAACAGCTGTAGTCAATCACAGTTCTTGGCTTTTCCTTAAGCTCAAACAAAAATAGCTACCTGTACATGCAAAAAGTTTCTTTATTATGTCTCAAGTGATCGTGAATAGGGTATAGTGATTCTGGTTATTGCATCATCAACAACCATCTGTTCAACTCAAAACACAAGATGTCCATCAGCATAGCTTCCTTTAATATGTTAATGGAGGCTATGCTATCAGTTTATTATTATTCAATTTTTATTATTCAAAAACTATTCTTTTGATAGGAAGCCTTTTCTATTATTGCATATAATACGAATAGAATGTCAGGTTAGAATTCCATGATATTGCTAACGGCAAAAACGTTAGGCGGTTTCGTCTGTCTTACACGTGACGTAACCTAGAACAGCTGATGTAGAGCATCTATCGTCTCTTTTGGTTTCAAAAACATTAGCTAAATGACAACTCTAATTATTGACATCAGGTGTTGGAGCTCACAAGGAGCAGACGAAACCGCCTAACTTTTTGGCGTCAGCTATAATCATGTGAATCCCAGAAACACTTGGCTCGGGAGGTGTGAGCCTGGAAATGAAGGATACATGTCCATCATCAGCAGTAGGGAACAAAGCATAGATTTCAGGAGCAGGCATACCAGTCTGTCCAAGCATAGAAGACATTCTGGCAAGATGGAAAAATGACTCTAGCTCGGTCAATATTCGTTCGAAAATCTTAAATCTGGTCTCAAATTGTAGACCAGAATGTTTCCTATAATTTGATACCAAATTAAATAATTTTGAACCAATATTGACCGAGCTGGAGTCATTTTTCCATCTTGCCAAAATGTCTTCTCCGTTTGGACAGACTATATACACTCTCATCCTTTGATCTGCTAAATATGTAGATGAGCTGCATCACTCCGTTATTCGATTATACTTCAATTGTTGTAACTTTCGGCTTTAAATAACACGTTCCACATTGAGAATACAGTGTTTTCAGGGACGGAAGTTACGTCAAATAGAGTTTACAGTGGGCATTCGGCCAGGGTGCCTAGTCCGACAAGCCAGTGGGGAGCGGGCGTTCCAGGAAGGGGGTTCGTTATATGAGGGGGTGTTTAACTGGGAGGTGAATGAGGGGGCTTCAAACGAAGGGGGTGAATAAGCTCCTGAATGCTAGCCAGAAAACGGAATGAGGATTGTACCCTATTAGATGTAAGTTCCGTCTTGGAATGAATTGTGTTCCCTATCTTATACATACTATGTCGAGACGGAAGTTACACTGGATAGAGTTTAGAGGCTGATATCGCTGACGCCTGAAGCGAGGCGGTTTCGTCTACACCTTGTGCGCTCCAACAGCTGATGTTGTCAATTATTGGAGTTGTCATTATAGAGATTGTATAATAGTAGTGTGCAGTGTGGACATTGACTGTATTAATTTTTTTTTGTGAGGGTGATGCCCACATGGGCTCTTGGACCTGTGCGTGGGTAATGGATAGCTTGTTAGCTCAATGGAATCCATCATAATTTTGCCAACTCTCATAGGATTACGAAATTATCAAATTTCTCAAAGGATTTATCAAAATGATATTGTTTATACTGTTATTATTGGAATATTATTTGGAACAATACTAATCCAGTATACATTTGTCAACAATCTAGTAGAAATACTGAACCTTTCTGATTAGTAATGCGGGTATCAATTCAATAGGAAATAAGTTGATTATAACTCTATCGCCCGCATTATTGCAAGTGAACAGTTCGCATCTAACCACAAATTAATTTCAGTTCTATTCCAAATACAGTAGGCTATACCCCAATATTGTATAGTCTGTCCAAGCAAAGAAGACCCTCTGGCAAGATAAGAAAATGACTCCAGCTCGGTCAATATTGGTTAAAAAAATATTGATCTTTTTCTTCTTCTGACGTCCACGGTATAGGCGTGACTGCCTGTAAAAAATATTGATTTGTTAATTAACAAAATTAATAAAAAAATATTGATTTGGTCTCGAATTGTAGATCAGAATGTTTCCCACGATTAAGACCGAATAAATAATTCAATAACCAATATTGACCGAGCTGGAGTCATTTTATCATCTTGCCAGAAGGTCTTCTTTGCTTGAACCGACTATACGCTGAATTTCTGGGTCTCACAGAATTCATGTATTTTGATTCAACATGTTCTATGTACTCTTCATATTTTGATACGCATTAGTGATACACAGTCCAAAATTGATACGCAATCGTACAGGAAGGAAGCTCCTTGACACTAGACACTTGCAACGATGCATGGATCGCTTTCATATTGAAAATAAGCTGATTTTAATATTCTCGACTATGGAACATATTGAGAGCATTCAAACTCAGTTAATGCATGTTTGAAATCATTTAATAGAAAAGAATAATAAAATTATTAATTATTAGTTTCAGAGAGCCAATAGTTATTTTCTCATATCTCCGGCATTATTGAATGAAGTACTCTCACTATTGGTAGAGAAGCTGTGTAGGGCATGAGCCTGTCGCACTCACCAGAATGTAATTTGAATAAATCAATGATGATTGATTGATGATTACTCTTTGATTTTTGCAACGATTACATCATTTGTGAATGTCTCGTATCAAAGAAGATTCCTTCCTGTATCAATTTTGGACTCTGTATCACCACTGTGTATCACTAACGCGTACCAAAAATCTGAAAAATCTGCCTTAGGATTGATATTTACTCTGCCTTACGTTTCAATGATTTGGGCCAACTGTAAAGCAAAGTATTATTATTCATAGTTCTCACTGTAATTAAAAGCTTATTAGAGTTATTGACAAACATCCGCTTGAATGAGCACAGTTAAAGTTCAAACGTATTGTTGAAATTCAGGAAAATTGTAGGCGCATATATGCTTATTATTTTGTATTCTTATTTATTTGTTCATGCCTCTCATGATATTCATAGAGTATCATTTGGCATACAAATTCTATTCCATCTATATTTGTTGGTTAAGTGGAAGAGGGGGCTTGCATGCCTCAACTTCGCCCACAAACTCTTGTAAAATTTTTCAAAGTGTAAAATAAAGTCATTTTATCTATGTATCTATCTATATTTATTATTATTATGAATATGTAGATTCATTGGTCTATTACAATTCGTACTGATAAAATGTGAGTGAAGAACGAAGTGTCCCATTCACTTTTTATTTTGTGGGATGCTGTGCTCTTTTGCATGCGAAGAGACTTGAAACGTTATGAACTTGTAGAAGGCGAAATATAAACTCAATAATGTCTTAGAAACCGCATTTCCCACTCAAATTCAATAGCATACTCTGTCACCACTTTTCCAATAATTCCTCAATGCCTTATTTCGAATTTATTCATGGGGTGCATGAAGTATTTTTGAACGTGATCTGGTTGTTCAATATAGAGGGAAAATATTCTCTTTTTATCTGTACACGGCGAAAGTTTCTCATCCTCTCTCATGGCTCCATTATTCTGTAAAATTAATAAATCAGCGGTTAGGAGCCGGAAATTTTTCGGCACCACATGTTCCTGACTTGTTTGAGAGCGATTTATCATATTCTTCTGCAATACATCGAAATTCATAGAAAGCGTTTTTGGGCAATCAATATTACGGGAGTGGTTTACCTACAACACATATTTTATCTACTGCCTTGTGACTCTAGGATCAGTTCTTAGCAGGGCCCTCGCCTGGGGTGTGCGACCGCACAGGGCGCTACGGCCAAGGGAGCACCGCCGAAAATAAAAAGGATAGAAAAATATATAAAGAAAAAAAATTATATTTAAAACAAATAACACTGGAGCAAAACGGGAATTTAAAAATTTCAATTGGGCTATTGGAATAATTTTTCACTATTTGATAAAAAAAACTTATCTCACCAACAACTTGAATCCACAAGAAATTATTTCCTCTGCGTAGACTCATTCGTAATAATTGAAAGACCAAGATCAATGTATGGAGCAAGCCAAGAGATACCACTCTTTAATTTAATTATATTGTTGGCTGACAACCACCTTACACTCTCGACCAATCACAAGCCAGTTTCTGATGAAAACTTCTCCCTAATATTTTTGAAGAATTGTAGTTTTTTAAACTTTTTTCGGCATGGGGTCGGTATTAGATCATGGATAGTTTGAGTTCTATTATTTTCAGTATATTCATCGTATAAAGAATAGAATTAATGAGAATAAGATGGGAGTGAGAAATCATATTTTCTTCTCATTTCATACAGCATTGCTATTGAAGTCTAGTACTGGTCTAAGTTACACAAAGTAAAACTGAGTCTAAATTCCATCAATTTATTCTTCAAATACTAACTTGATAGAATCTTACCAGCCTGAATACATTAATGAATGTTAACACAAGATCTTCAATAGTAAATAAGCGTAATTTGATACAGCATCCATATTTTTTGCTAGCAGCCATTTTCTAAGACAGAACTCACGAAACACTGTCAACCAATAAGAAAAGAGCAGGCGGGGCATGAAGGCGTGTCCAAGTCAAATCTGAAACATCAACCGTCAACTCCTACCATCTACTGGTTGAATTTGGAAACTTTTCTAACCGATTTTTTCGGCCATTTCGATCGTAGGCGGAGCTTGGAGGCGTGTCCAATGGAAGTCGAAGCCAGTCACCCTATTGCTACTGCCATCTGCTGGCTGAATTCGGAACTATTTCGAATGTTATTCAAGAAAGTTGAGTAGAGCAGTGGAAATGGCTGGAATCTCCAATTTGCTTGTTATTGAGCTTCCGATTTTTTTCAAAATATCTTTATTCCCAGTGAAATGAAATATTTATGATGATACCCAGGGTTGCCTGCCAAAATCTCGCACAGGGCACCAAGAAACCACGAGAGGGCCCTGGTTCTTAGACATTCTGAGTATATGGACTGAGTCCCGTTTAAAACACCATTTTCAAATTCAACTAGATTAAACGTTAAAGACACGATAATTTTTCAACGACTAGTTTTTTGTTCCCTTTATAACTTTTACCACGGATACTAGACTTCTAGAATACATGTATTCTAGTATCCGTGACTTTCACTAGATTGAACGGAACTCAAATACATTATCGTGTCCCTGCGCACATTATATTTTGCAATATGTTTGCCAAGCTTCATTAAATCTATAAATTTTCCGAGTTCTATTCATGTTATGAATTAATATTGCATTATAATCATCTTCAATGCATCCTGTTGGGGTTTTCTTCTTCCACGATTCAAAGCATAATATTTGAAGGCACATAGAATGTTGCAACTTATTTGGCGAATGGGAAATGACCAGAATAATGCTCAATTATAATTCCAAAATAATAATGGAAAAAGTAATGCTCAGCTATGTCAGGACAAAATAAGAGCGATTTGAGAGAGCATATTGATCCAAGAGCGACCTCGGCCCGGAGTGATACACTCAAGCAGATCGCTCGGAGGTTGTCCTGACGGAGCTGATCATAGATAATACTGGCGACTCGTGCCCACGAAACAGGTGAAGTGTGTGCAGTATAAGATACGAGCACTTAAGATAAGAGTTTCAGAAAATCAAAATCACTTCTGTACGTTAGAGATTAGAAAAGAGCTTGCCTAACTTCATGGACTTGGAAAGTTATTGATGTGAAAATATTATTTCAAATGAATTTCAATTTATTAGATCGTATACTGTATAATCTATTAGCCCTTGATTCAATACTTACATCTGCCAGAATCACTCTGATATCAGGTCACAAACCCTCAAATATGATACATGAATTTTTTTTTATTGATGCAAAACACTTGAAAAACTATAGTCCATTCACGATGGCTTGAGACGAAATAAACAAAAGCTCTGCATGTGTGTGTGTGAGCGACTGGAGTGGCTTCGTTTTAGCAACGACATAAACAAGACACAGCGATGCAGAAATCCCAAATTTTGTTGTAGGCAATCCAGAATAAGTATCTTTAATATAGGTACACATTGGGAAATTGCTTGTTTTGGTTATCTCTAGACTGCATGAACCTTAAATCAACAAACAATTATAGTGAAAGTTTTTGTGTCAATGCTTTGGTTACAGTACCGAAACAAACTTCGGGATTTCGGTATTGCTGCTGTGACTTATTTATGTCGTGGCTAAAACGAAGCCACTCCAGTCGCACACATACACATGCAGAGCTTTTGTTGATCTCGTCTCAAGCCATCGTGAATGGACTATAGGCAAAGCCTCAACTATTTCTCTCCAAATAAATTATAATAGTACTGTATTGCTATCCCAAACATATAGGCTACAGTATTGTTACTAAAATCTTTTGACAATATCTCGTAATCAATAATATAATCTACTAGCCCTTAATTCAATGCTTAGATCAGCCAAAATCACTCTGATATCAGGTCACAAACCCTCAACTATGATACATGAAACTTTTTTTATTGATACAAAACACTTGAAAAACTAGGCAAAGCCTTAACTATTTCTCTGCAAATAAATTAGTATTGCTATCCCAAACATAAAGGCTACAGTATTGCTACTAAAAATCTCTTGACAATATCTTGTATTCAATAATATGAACAAGACATGTTCAATAATAATAAAAAAGAGAATTCACAAACTTGTAAAGCTAGTGATCTTAATTAATCAAGCTTGTTAATTCTGGTCTGAAGCTCAAATAATTGAAACGAAATCCAACCTGGAACTTTATATCGTGTCTCAAAAACAGCGCGGAGCCTCTCCAGTGCATAGGAGCGTATAATCAATATCAGCTAATTAATCACCTTTGTTCAGGAACCTGTTTCCTCTTTTAGTAAAGAAAATTAATTGACTCTCCAAATAGAACCAAGATTGCTTGGCATGGAGTAATGAATTTATCCTCCACCTTCCAGGAGTGGCTTTTTGGAACAATGAATATGATTAAGTTGAAATACAAGCTATAACCCACCTCATGAGATAGGGTGAGTTTCAGCTTTTTTCAGCGTAGATCTCTTTTAGTTTATGGTGAAATTCTCTGCCCTATTTCTCTGCCTCTGCCTCAGGGCGAAACCTTTCTCATGGGCTAAATCCCATTGAAGTTTTATAAGTTTTTATTAGATTGGTAACTTCGATCTCAAGCCAATAGATTCATGTCAACTTCGTCTTCACATTACTGAGATATTTTTATATCTACAACAGAGAATTGAATACTCGGAAATTTTCAAGTACGGTATTGATTTGTAGCTGCCTTATTATATAAGCTATTTCTTTTTTCAAAGTACATTCACAGAAACAAAAAAAAATACTACTTATTCAAGTTACTCAACTATACCAACTTACTCGGAAGTTTTCAAGTACGGTATTGATTTGTAGCTGCCTTATTACATAAGCTATTTCTTTTTCCAAAGTACATTCACAGAAACAAAAAAAATACTACTTATTCAAGTTCCTCAACTATACCAACTCAAACATGGTATTTATTAATAATTGGGATTAACTGTTAACTTTTTTCTAATGTAATAGGCCTACTATTGCAATCACCTAACAAGTAACAGAATACAACAGCTTGACTGGTTCAGTGCTGAATACTTTTTCTTTCACTAATAACATAGCTTCCTTCAATAAAAAGCTTTTTATATTAGGAAGCTATATGTAGAAGGTATATGTATATGTAGAAGGAAGCTATGCTAATTAATATAAACTTGTTTCTTGAAGGAAGCTATGCGCTTATAAGCATCATCAATAGGTACTTTTCAACAAATTGAACATGACAGTATTATGCTAACAGAATAATTATTTATTCTGAAAAAATATTATATATTTAAATATATTATGGAAAAGTATTTTATTCTAATAAAATAATCATCCTATTGACACTTGTTTTATGTTGATGTTGCCTATACTATTTCATTAGACATGAATAATTTCAATGGATTTACTCGTGATTTTGAACAGATAATAATTATATCATTACAACTGGCTATCAATATCCATACTTTTTATCCACAATTTTTAGAGAATATAAATGAACTTCAAATACCGTGCTTCAAAGTAATTGAAAATTAGATGAAAAATTACCTCACATCATTGGAAGAACACAAAGTGATGAGGAAAAATTGATGAAATTCAAATATTGAGCTCAATTCATTGCTGAATAAAGGTTTTCTAAGTTACCTTAAAGAGAATAATAATCATCATTCTCTTCAAGGAAAACCTTTATTCAGCAATGAATAATAAATATTATTATTAGAACACAGGTGTCTCTTGTGGAAAATGATTCTTTCAACACAGGTTTCTTTGTAGAGAATGATTTTTCCAACGCCGGATATGCGTTCCTCTCAAGTTTGAAGAATGAGAATCACTGACAAGTTAGTGAATAGCAGGAAGCTTATGAGATGGTTTGCGTGAATGGTTTTGTCTGAGGGAGGAACAACTATTCTCCTTGAAAGACAATCTGTTCGCTTCCATTGTGTAAGCTGACGTTCCCTGAGAGGAGCGCTAGTTTCTCGCCTTTGATATTTTTTCCTTGTTAGAGTCTGTCCAAGCAAAGAAGACATTCTGGCAAGATGAGGAAATGACTCCAGCTCGGTCAATACTAGTTCAACAATTATAAATTTGGTCTGAAATTGTAGATCAGAAATTTCTCCTACAATTTAAGATCATCTTAATAATTTTTAAAACAATATTGACTGAGCTGGAGTCATTTCCCCCTCTTGCCAGAATGTCTTCTTTGCTTGGACAGACTTAGCACGACAAGAGGATTTCCCTCTAATCAAGGAAGCGCTTCTATTCGAATCTGACTAAAAAGGCTTCCAAGAAGCCAGTTGCAATGAGCATTATCACTTCAGTTCTCATTTTAATGGTGAATTGCATAGGACGCGATGCTGGAACGGGAGATGGCATTTCCTCACTGTGCGTTTATTTTCCTATATCGAGTTTATGCTTTGAGCCCTCATTACCTTTATGATATTTACCTCACCATTACCTTTATTACCTTTACTTTAATGATACCCTACGCAGTATAGATATGATTTTATTCTCATACAGATACAGTTCTATATCGCAAATCTTCATTTCTTAATGCTCGATAAGAACTATTACTATTTTTATAGGAGAATTTCATTGCAAAACATGCTCTCAAATGCAATATAATTCATCTTTATTCAGTTATTTCACATCAAAGAGTACAACAGGCTTCATAGCCCAAAATTGTTCCTCTTAAATTTATACAAACAAACCAAACAAAAAAGATTATGTCATAAACTATTCTTAAAAGACTAAATTTTAAACCAAAATTTTTCATTTTTCAATGCTCTTCAGGTCTAAAATTGCACGTGATTCACAAGATAACTAGATAATTATTGTATGGATAATTAATGTATCGGATATATAGATTGGAAACGTTCCAAGGGAATCTAACCAACGCTTTCACCTTATTAACCTTTAAGTGTTTAAGTTGACAAATCCTAAATACCACTGGCGGCTCGTGCACACGAAACAGTTGAAGTGCTGTACAGTAAAATATACGGACACTTCACCTGTTTCATGGCTACGAGACGCCAGAGCTCAATACCCCTTTAATAGGAGGTCATGGGAGGCTTAAAATAATATCAAATATCTAACAACATTCGTAGTCTACCGTATAGAATACATTAATGTTAATTTATGTTAATATCAAGGTTATTACAGAGCTGTGTAACACTGTAATAACCATGTGTGAATAATAATATTATTATAACTAATTTATTCATATAGCTCTGATAGAATCATTGTCAGTCCCATAGTGAAATGAGCGCACTGTAGTTGAAAAGACCTATCAATCTGAGTAACTGCTATAAATGACGCAAAAATTTTTTTATTTTCCTATACTTATATACTTATACCTATACTTATATAGTCTGTCCAAGCAAAGAAGACCCTCTGGCAAGATTGGTGAATGACTCCAGCTCGTTTAATATTGGTTCAAGAATTATAAATGTCGTCTTCAAAATAGAAACAAATAGTTTCCTACAATTTGAGATCGAATTGGTAATTTTCGAAGCAATATTGACGAAGCTGGAGTCATTTTCCCATCTTGTCAGAGGGTCTTCTTTGCTAGGACAGACTATAGCTGTAAAGCATCTCTTAGCTGAATGGAAACTCTGATTTCAGATGTTAGAGGAGAAGCTTAAGGAGCAGACGAAACCGCCTAAGTTCTTGGCGTCAGCTATATTTTAATCACTTAGGCTGTGAGGCCGCACTGCCAGTGGGTAGAGCCTGGAGGGTGGAGGGTTGTTGGTAAATCTATAGAACATACACACCATCCACGGCAATTCATCGTATGAATGGTATGTGTTCAGCCGCCATCTTGAAATTCTCAAATATGGACTATATAACCTCAAGAAACAGTATGACGTCATACCATTCATATTACTGTGGATGGTGTGTATGTTCTATAGATTTACCAACTACCCTCCACCCTCCAGGCTCCACCCACCGGCAGTGCGGCCTCAGCCTAAATGTTGATCCAATGAGAATCAATTATTAATTTTTCAAACATTATATTCTCAATCAATACAAATAATCAATTTCTCTGCTACACACGTACACACATTCCTAGAGTGGAAATTGTTGCTCAAGCTCAAGGTCTATATCCACTGTCAGTTCAGACTAATAGTTCGCACTGGCGGCTTGTGCCCATGAAACAGGAGAAGTGCTGTACTGTAAAAGATACGGGCACTTCACCTGTGTCGTGGGCACGAGCCACCGGTGATAGTTCGATCATTCACAGCTGATCGTTCAACTAAACAGCTGATCGGTTTACAGCTATTTGATGGACTGCCGGTTTTTCCATTCACTTACAGTTGTCACAGTTACAGTGAATGTGGACCATTCGTTAAATTGCCGTACTGATTAATTAAAATAATAATTAAATAATGAATTTGCTGTTTCAGATGCCAGCCAGTACGCTCACTACGTGTTCAATACAATCAAACATAATCAGACGGGAAAGATAAGTTTCGAGGTGAGTGTAATGTTTAACTTTAATGTTATTCTAATGTTATTTTAATGTCAATTTATTAATTTTAAAGTTTTATGTTATTCTATTCACTTCAGTGTTATGATATACTATTCTTAGTATTTCTGAATTCTATTCTTAGTGTTTTTGAATTTTGTTACCCTTCAGAGGAATTATTCACGATATTCAACTGTATACTTGTGTCACTTGTACTGTGTTGAATAAAACATTATCTTATCACTTTTTTAACACACAACAATTGAGTTGATACTACAATGAACCAATAAAGAACCATTGAACAGCAGTTTCAGTGAGTCAAACATAACCTCTGTCAGTGTAAGCTGAGAAAAACAGTTTTTATGAACCAAATAATATCAATTGCAAATCAACCGATTCAGAATAATGGTGAAGTAGTGGAATTACTCCTCATATTTACACAATTATTGAGTTCATAAATGAACCAATAGAGCTAGTGATATTAAATCAGATTAATAATTGCAAATTCAACCAATCGATATATATTATGATTATAGATGATAGAATAATGCGAGAGTAGTGAAATGATTTCTCTATGAACAAACTAACACAGTTGAGTTTATACTCTAATAAAACAATATAACCAACAAATTTAACCTATGTAGAATAATTATGCCAAATACGAACCTAATGCAACAAGCATCGATGAATGAGTATGAGTTTCAATTAAGTAATTGAAATTGAAATTATATTAAAATGTACAATGCTCTACATTGAAATTCAATTGAATTTGATTCCAGTGCAACTAGCCCTTTCACAGGAAATCAAATCTCAATATTTTACAATCTATATTATTTAGCATAATATGCAGTAGCCTATGCTGTGTAGCTCAAAAAAAAAATCAACAAAGATTATATTAGTGCTCACAGGTTTATATTTCTATATTTATAGAAATATGGAGATAAATTTCTATAGCAATTTCGTCTGACATAAATTTATGGATTCAATTCAATTTGAGTTGTTCAATCATCATAATTTTAGTAGCTGTTTATGGAATAATTGTATATATTTGACTGATGTGTAGGCCTCTTAGAAGTAGAAATATGAATAGGAATATGAAAATGTTGGAGGTCAACTGGTGGACTTGAGGATACTTGTCTGCTATTGGCTGAGCCACAGACCACGCCCCCGCAGAGCTGTAATAATTAGAAAAGGGAAGGGGAAGCAAGATGAATTTCCGTCTCTGGCCACGCCTCCTAATAAAATTCTTGACAATCCATGACATTAGTCAATGGTTGACAAATTCGACTAATTCTGTCGATCTATTGAATTGCTCATGCTAACGAAAAAGGTGAAGTGCCCGTATCTTTTACTGTACAGCACTTCACCTGTTTCGTGGGCACGAGCCGCCAGTGGAATATACATCGTATAAAAGTTACTATACGAAATGTGATATGATTTATCATCGGATACGATCATAGAGTTAAGGTCATAAAATGTTCATAACAAATATTCTCAAATCAAATGATCATGAAGATAAATAAAATTGGAATTATCAGTGATAGACTTGTGGCATGTAAGAATAACCTTTGAAATAAATCGTATCCTCATCATCATGCAATCAATAGAATGAATAAATATCAAATAATAATAGGCGATTGTATTCAATCACAATTATTATAATAATTGTATTTCTTTTATTTTGAATGATTATCACAGTACCATTTTCCAATTATTATTTTTTAAATGCATTACAATCATGTTTCGACTTTTTATAGTCATTTTCAAATGTTACTGTGGTAATAATTTTAAATTAAAAATAAAAACAGTGATAAAAGTAGCCCTGAGATGAAGGAAACAATTATTCTATGGTATGCTTTTCCAATCGCACCATATTACCCAGCTCAACTAGTCATCACAGTTGATGATAATTAGACTGATTCTCAGCAGTACTCGAATTCAAACCACTGGGGGTTCGTGCCCACGAAACAGGTGAAGTGCCCGTATCTTGTACCGTACAGCCGTTTACCTGTTTCGTGGGCACGAGCCGCCAGTGAATTTGCGTTTCAAACAGTTTCTGATTGAATTGCATTTGATACAGTGAATGACGTTTGTTTTATATCAACTTTCCGAGTTTTGAGTTTGAAACTTTTCAATGAATGCTGTATGAACGAGAGTTTTGTTATTTTAGAAAGCAACAGGTGCTCATCGCTTTTCGAGTTTCACAATCCATGATCCACTATTAGTCTGTCCAAGCAGAGAAGACATTCTGGCAAGATGGGAAAATGACTCCAGCTTGATCAATATTGGTTCAAAAATAAGAAATTTGCTCTCAAATTGTAGAAAACATTCTGATCTACACTTTAAGATCAAAGTTAAAATTTTTGAACCAATATTTATCGAGCTGGGGTCATTTTCCCATCATGCCAGAATGTCTTCTTTACTTGGACAGTCTCCAACTCATGAAGAGTTTGCTACTTTTCCGATTTCAATTTGCAATGAGATCTCATATCAGTAACCTAAAGTTTATCAAACAAAAACAAGGCACTCGTATTAATCAAGTAGTGTGCTACTCCTGTCAGTTTTGACTCCTACTCTAATTTTTTATTTTGTTTTCCACTCTGACTTCACTTTGATTTCTACTCCAGCTTTCTGAGAACAGTAAATAGTGCGAATTTCACCAGATCATTACTAGATAGTAGATAACCGACCCTTTTATTCTCCGAATCGATTTGAATTCACTACAGGTAGAGTTGATAAGTCTGATTGGAAATACTGCTTGAAGAATCAAGCGATCTAAGATTCTAACTCTTTGAATTCAGAAAACCACTTTTGTAGTCATACCACGTGTATCATTTTCATGACTAATTTAGTTGCAGAACTCTTAACAATGTTTTCGGAAATTGGAGAATCAATCATAATAATCATAGGCCTACATTTTGTTTGTATGTTGGACTTCAATAAATCAAAATCAACTTATGATCATCTTGATGGAAATGCAAGTTAAAAATTACATTAATGAGTACAGCTCATATTGTAAGATGAAAAATATTTTATTACAAGATTAATAGGGTAATCATACTTCCACGCTTCAGGCTCTAGCTATAGCACAATAATAATCAATGCTTTTTGAATGCATGTATTTTGTGGATTCCAGATTATTTAAATATTTGCTTCCTTAGTAGCCTACTGTGACAATATTAGTTCAATTTAGATCAAGTTCTGATTTCAATCACGGATATTAGAATTCTAGTATCCGTGAATTTTTATTATATTTGTTATTATTTGATAATAGATTTGAGTTGTCAAGTAGGTAGATGCCATAATTTTATAGTTTTTGAAGTGATATTGACCGATCTGGAGTCATTCTCCCATCTTGCCAGAATGTCTTCTTTGCTAGTGGATATGTTGATTCTATGCTACATTTATGTGAAATGTTTCATTTGATATCAAGCTCTGATGTGTAGCCTATATTCTGATCGAGCGAAGAAGAAAATCTGACAAGATTGGAAAATTACTCCAGCTCGGTCAATATCAGTTCAAGAATTATGAATTTGGTCTTAAATTGTAGAAAACAGTCTGCTCTACAATATCCTAGATCAAATTTATTATTTTTAATGAATATTGATCGAACTGGAGTGATTCTCCCATCTTGCCAGAATGTCTTCTTTGCTCGACCAGTCCATACACATCATAGCTTGATATCACTTTTTACTTAAATATAGTATCATAGACTAACTATACAATATAATAGTATAGTTAATAGTAGAATAGTATATCTACGATAGTATAGTATAAAAATATCCACTATTGATATCGCATCTACCCATCTGATATTACTCTAAATCAAGTATCACGAACATTAGTGATATAAGTTACTTCTAAATAAATGTATAAATGAATAAATGGATAAATGAATGAATGAATAAATGAATAAATAAATGAATGAATAAATGAATAAATGAATAAATGAATAAATGAATAAATGAATAAATGAATAAATATCACGTTTGACATAAATATAGTATATAGTATGAAAATATCCACTATTGATATCGCATCTACCCATTTGACATTACTCTGAATCAAGTATCACATACATTAGTGATATAAGTTACATCTAGATGAAACTCCAATCGATAGTAAACAACCACAACCAGTAGCCTAGTACGCCAAGCTCAGTAAAGAACCATGGTAGAACCTATAGAACCTTGGTAGAACCTATAGAACCTTGATAGAACCTATAGAACCTTGGTAGAACCTATAGATCCTTGGTAGAACCTATAGATCCTTGGTAGAACCTATAGAACCTTGGTAGAACCTATAGAACCTTGGTAGAACCTATAGGACCTTGGTAGAACCTATAGAACCTTGATAGAACCTATAGAACCGTGGTAGAACCTAAAGAACCTTGGTAAAACCTTAGTATAGAACCTATTCAAAAACCTTGGTAGTGTACAACCTGCGCAAGTGAAACATAGCCTACTCCTACCCCATTCACCCTTTTAATTTACAACGCATCGAATGCTCTACAATTAATAGCTGACTCCAATAATGTTGGCGGGTGGCGATGATTGTAAACAATTCTCAGCTCTGTTAGGACAGTCGGCTAGCGGTTTTCGACCGCTTTTGACGTCGAAATAGGTCTCGGTTGGATTGTTCAGTTGTCGTAGACCGCGTTCAGACTGTCCTGAGAGAGCTATCGTGAGTAAAAGACAATCGCCAGCCGCCAGTTTTTATAGCGTTTACTCCGAAAAGCTACAGTCGATTAACAGCGAGTACCAAACTATGCGTGAAGACGTAGGAGAACCAGTCAACCGAAGAGGAGAGATGGGGAGAGAATAGAAGAGGAAGAAAGTGAAAGAAAGAGGATGAGAGTGAGAGAAAAAGAAAAACAAAAAGAGAAAAAGAGAAAAAGAGAGAGTAAGGAAAAGATGAGAAAGCACAGGGAATGAAAATAATGGTAGTCTGTACAAGCAAAGAAAACATTTTGGCAAGATGGGAAAATTACTCCAGCTCGGTTATTAATATTGGTTAATAAATTGTAAACTTCCTCTCGAATTTTAGGAAACATTATGGTCTACAATTTGAGACCAAATTTATAATGTTAGTGCATTTCATTCGAAAAAATGCACTATTGGTCTTGCCCTGACAATCGAAAATTTATATGATATATTTTTTACACGTTTCCGAGCCCCTAGAACACGAATTTGATGTACGTTCAAATTCATATATCTCTATATATTTATATATTTATATTTTTATAAATTCATATATTTTTATTTTTATATATTTATATTTTTATACATTCATATATGTACAGATTCTTGTGAACACGATAATTCCCGAAGGGCTTGTCGGAGAGCGACCAAATTTTGCACAAAAATTATTAGTGTTAATATCCCGGTCAAGTTCGTTAACCAGCCAAATTGGTCCAAGGGAAGGGGTGAAATTAGGGGATGAAAGTTTAGAAAAATCACTACGAATCGACCAATAACTTGATCGTTTTGAAAATTGGTGTGAAGCCTATAATACCCCTATTATCCCCTACAATTTGAGCCATCAACGAAAAAAATCCAATCAAAAATGGCGAATAATATGCCAAAAATGGTGTTTTCATGGGTTTTTTGAAAACGGCACTTTTGAATTCATACCCTGAATAGCTCATTATAAGTCATATGATTTAAGCTATCATAGAATTGTATTTGAAATGCACTGTTTCTGACCGCCAGCTGCCGGAGCAAATTCTTTTTTGAACCAAAATTGACCGAGCTGGAGTAATTTTCCCATCTTGCCAGAATGTTTTCTTTGCTTGGACAGACTATACCCGAAGGGGAGTGAGGGGTGGGGGAGATGGAGAGAAAAGGAGTGAGTGAGAAAAATGAGGGAGAAATCACAGGGAATGAATAGTACCCAAGGAGAGGGATTAGATTAGATTAGATTACTTTATTCAAATAGATAACAAAATTCGGCTTAGATTCTACATTGTAATATAATATATGAGTAAAACAAAATTATCCTATAAATTTCACAAAATAGAAACTTCTAGTAAAAATACAATAAAACGGTGAAGTAATGAATGCAAAATTTATACAAAATTTTAATTCGAGGTTCTGCAAAATGAATAAGAAGTGTAAGTTATCTAAGTGAAAAGGCGAAGTTTAGACATATATATGTCCATTCTTGGGAAAGTATAATAAGGATACCCTTTCCATTAACACTTGGCCTTGTAAGGGAGAGAGAGACAGAGAGAAAGAGAATGAGAGAGAGAGAGAGAGAGCGAGAGAAAAGAGTGAGAGGGAGATGATAAAAAAGAGTGAGTAGTTGAAGGAAATAAAGAATGGTAGAAGGCTACCTACACGAAAAGATTTGTTCCTGGCTATTGGAGAACTGGTAAATGGGGCCGATACCCCCTTTCACTCTTTAAAAAGGGGGGTGAAACATCCCCCACAACAAATTCGAGAGCAGAAAGCAGCCAAGTGTACTTTCCAATTATCCATAAATAAGAGCTGTGAATGAGCTCCAACCTATGTAACCTCCTGAACAACGGCTAATCGTTTATCGATGTGCAATCGATTCTCTATACCCATAAAACTGAAAACTCTATTTATTTTATCTATAAATACCAATTGAACGCTCTTCGTCTGTCTCTTGAACATAATATAACCTTGTAACAGCATCAGCTTCACACCACTCACTTTTATTCACTCCTACATCAGCTTTATTTTGGAAACATCATTTGAAGGCATCGCTACATGTCAACTCTGAATATTGACATCAGTTGTTGGAGTGCACAAGGAGCAGAGGAAACCACTTATCCTATTGGTGTCAACTATATACAGGGTGTTTCAGGAGGAATGTGCAATACTTCTCAGGCTGATTCCTTACATCAAGTAGACAAAAAAGTTTCATGGGACCAACCCCCAGAAACGCTTTGTTACCGAGATAACAATGGCGGAGAATTGAGATTTTTCAAAATATATCAAATTTTCTAATTTTTTAGAATCTTTAGTGAGAATCTAGAATAATCAATTCCTTTGTAAAATTAGCTGAGGAATTCAATGAAACCAGTTCCAAGTTTGTAACTTTAACGGTTATTGAGATAATTGGAAAAAATATGCTAGAAACCGCCATTTTTTCATCAATAAGGGTTTTAACTGGATAAGGAATCATAAAATTGTATTTTTCAATAATGAAAGTTAGAGAGAGTTGGATCCTCAAGGAAAAGTTGAATGGCGGCGATTGTGTAAATCTTACCCAAATCTCAGAAATAGCAATCAAATATCAATATAAATTAATCACTATGTTTTGTTAATTTTGTGATTTTTTATCGCCATTTTTCAGATTTAGGTAAGATTGACACAATCGCCACCATTTAACTTTTTCTTTAGAATCCGACTCTCTTCAACTTTCATTGATAAAAAATACAATTTTATTTTATTGTTGAAAAATGGCGTTTTGTAGCATATTATTCCCAATTATCTTAATAACCGTTATAGTTACAAACTTGGAACTGGTTTCATTGAGTTCCTCAGCTGATTTTACATAGGATTTGATCATTTTAGAACCTGACTAAAGCCTCTAAAAAATTAGAAAAATTATTATTTTGAAAAACCTCAATTTTCTGCAATTGTTATATCGGTAACAAAGCGTTTTTGGGGGCTGGTCCCATGGAACTTTTTTGTCTACTTGGTGTAAGGAATCAGCCTGAGAAGTATTGCACATTCCTCCTGAAACACCCTGTATATTCTGATGCTTAATGCCGGGTTTTCACGACGCCAATTGGAGGGACAATTGTCTCCAGACAATTTTCTTCTGAACCCTACAGATGATGTAGAGTACCTATCTATTATATCTTTGAATTTTAAAACCATCATCCAGGCATGGCTTAATGGAAACTCTAATTGACAAAATCAACCGTTGGAGCGCACAAAAAGCAGTCTTCTGACAATTGTCTCGTCAATTGGCATCGTAAAACCCGGAAAAAGAGACCAGCGTAGCAGGGGCTACCACTAATGGCAATCTTAGAACAATCTTCGCAAACTGAAGAACAGTTTCAATCAGGGTGTAGTTGACTTGACGAATAGATCTATCAAATAAAAGCTATTTAATACAGTTGGAAACTGGAATTCAGTAATGGATAATTCGCACGAATTGATATTCTATGAATTAAATTAAATCAACATAAGAAACAAGAATTTCAATTCTCATTGAAAATTAATACTAATATTAGTCAAGAGGACCAAAGCTGTGTGTACATGGTTCAATTTCCATTCAAAGAAGATACAAGAAATAAAATGCATAGAATAAGAATAAAATGCAAAAATACACATAAAATTGCATAACTTAAATCATTGGATCGGGAACAAAATGAGTTTCTACATGAGTTCATTATTATATGAGTTTATTAAAAAATGAGTTTATTATTATACAATAATAATACAAGACAACTAGACCAATTGTTGTCTAATACAAATAATATTTCCATGATCCAAATATTCAGATCACATTTTATGTATCATTGTCTTGAAAAAGTTAGAACCGTAGACACACGACTCAGAATACGAGAACTAAATCCTCAAATAAAGTAAGCTACAAGCTACAAGTAGGCTATCTTATCACCAGTGACACATTCTCCGGATGATAAATGTTGTCTACAGCCGTAATTCGCCGTTCATCATGTTGTGAGAAATGATGGAAGAGGCTTTAGTCAAGTCGAGCAAAGAAGACACTCTGGCAAGATGGGGAAATTACTCCTGCTCGGTTAATATTGGTTCAAAAATTATAAATGAGATCTAAAATTGTAGAAAACATTAATTTCTTGAATTTGAGACCACAATTATAATTTTCGAATCAATATTGACCGAGCTGCAGTCATCCTCCCATCTTGTCAGAATGTCTTCTCTGCTCGACCAGACTAGCCTATTATCAGTGCATACATGATTACAGCTGTGTGAGTTTTGTTCGAGGAAGATTTGAATTTACGTATAGTCTGTCCAAGCAAAGAAGATATTTTGGGAAGATGGGAAAATTACTACAGCTCGGTCAAAATCCGTTCAAAAATTAAAAATTTGATTTGAAATTGTAGGAAACATTTCGTTCTACAATTTGAGACCAAATTTATAATTGTTGAACAAATATTGACCGAGCTGGAGTCATTTCCCATCTTTCCGAGATGTCTTCTTTGCTTTGACAGACTATACATACGACGCCCTAGTGAATGGGGACAGAGAAGATTTATTTATACCACCGACCCTATCGGCAACGAAACGGGGACTTTTCTTTGTTCGGTTTGTGGGGGGAGGGGGAAGGGGGGCACAAACACAGCCAGCATCTGGTCTTAAATCTCTTGGCATAACAAAAGATTTTCCCGGGAGTAGCATAAGCGGCTTGGTATTGACATTCTGCGATTTGCATTAAATTAATTCGTTGGTCTTTCTGTGTTACTTGGCCAGGGAGGCTCATAGGGATTTCATTTTTTGTGACGGATTGGACTGGGATCAGTGTTCTTAGTGGAAAAGTAAGCTGGGAGAAAGACTGATGCCCGGTTTTTCCAAGCACACTCAAACTAGAGGGACCCTCAAGTTTACTACACTTTACTACATTTCCTATACTTAACATAGAAAATGTAAGCTGTTCATCAAAATTTGAGGGTCCCTCGAGTTTGAGTGTGCTTGGAAAAACCGGGCATCAAACTAGAGAGACCCTCAAATTTTAAGGGATCCTCAAATATTAGATGGATCCTTAAATTTTGACGGATCATCAATATTAACAGCTGATATTTTCTATACTTTCAACATAGGGAAGTTGAGGGACCCTCAAATTTTGACGAATGCTCAGATAACCAGCTGACATTTTATTAGAAATTTCTGAAGCGTATCTGCATCCTCATTGGTTATATACGGTACTCATGATGTAAACAAGATAATATTATCTTCATTATTAATATTGATAATGGGATTATTAATTATTATTAATCATTATTAATCATTGAAATATTGATTAATATCATCATTTCAAAGCGATAACCTTATATTCAGCAGTAGCCTACTTCGAGTATTTGCATTATTATTTTTTATTTATTTTTTTTAATAAATGAAGACGAAATAAATTGTGGCATGAATATTCTGGTATATTTCGATTTTCCCTTGAACAATAAATGAATATACTTTAATGTTTGCTAATTTGGAAAATGCATAACCTCACAACGTACCGACGGGTAGATGTAACAAAGTAACAGTATTACTTTCATAAATTTTTAAAAAGAAATTTCAGCTGGTTATCTGAGCATTTGTCAAAATTTGAGGGTCCCTCAACTTTGGTTTGTGGGCCCCTCAACTCTCCTATGTTGAAAGTATAGGAAAAGTCAGCTGATGTTAATTGAAGATTCGTCAAAATTTAAGGGTCCCTCAAATATTCAAGTGTCTCTTAAAATTTGAGGGTCTCTCAAGTTTGAGTAGAAAAACCGAGCATAAGATGACAGGAATCATGTCAACAGGTATAGTCTGGCCAAGCAAAGAAGAGCCTCTGCCAAAATGGGACAATGATTCCAGCTCGGTCAATATCGGTTCAAAAATTATGGATTTGGTCTCAAATTGTAGATCAGAATGTTTCCTGCAATTGAGACCAAATCAATAATTTTTGAACCAATATTGACCGAGCTGGAGTCACTTTCCCATCTTGCCAGATGCTCTTCTTTGCTTGGCCGGACTATATACTGCCGTGCTAAGTAGAAACGCCGTATGGTATGTGCAAAAATGTCACATTGTGAGTTATAAAGGGTGTTTCAGGAGGAATGTGCAATATCTGATTCCTTACACCAAGTAGACAAAAAAGTTCCATGGGACAAACCCCCCAAAACGCTTTGTTACCGAGATAACAATGGCGGAAAATTGAGATTTTTCAAAATATACTATTTTTTCTAATTTTTAGAGGCTTCACTCAGGTTCTAAAGTAATCAATTCCTATGTAAAATCAGCTGAGGAAGCCAATGAAACCAGTTTGAAGTTTGTAACTTCAACGGTTATTGAGATAATTGGGGAAATATGCTAAAAAACGCCATTTTTCAACAATAAATTATAACTGGATAAGGAATCATAAATTTGGATTTTTTATTAATGGAATTTGAAGAGTCAGAATCCGAAGAAAAAGTTAAATGGCGGCGATTGTGTAAATCTCACGCAAATCTCAGAAATAGCGATCAAAAATCGAAAAATCGCTACCAAACACAAACTTTTCACTTGTGCTATGTTTTGTCAATTTTAATATTAACAATATTATTAACCTATAGGCTACTGTATCGAAAATAATATATCAGAAATGTGTTTAATTTTCATGGCAAAATTTCAATGTGTTCAACTTTCGTGCTCCAAATTTTTAGTAAAAATTCAATATTTTTGGCCATGGTGTAGTGATTTCGTGAAGTGCTTCAGTTTTAGTATTCAACGATGTTTTGAAATCGAAAATTATGTTCTCAAATGAACTTTTTAAACGAACTATAACTTATGTCTTTATTTGAGGAAAATGAGGGTATCTGGCGAAGTGGAACAACCCTTGAAAAGCCATACGCTAAATAAATAAATATATCAGAAAGAAAAAACATCAATGATTGAAATACATTATTTGTATTCAACATTTGTATGTGTACTTACCCGCACACACGCAAAAATTTTGTTCATTACGTCTCAAGTGATCGTGAATGAGATTTAGTTCATAAGGAAATCTATTCACTTAAATCCCATAACGCCAAGTACATGTAGTGTTTTGATGAACTCAATATTCAAAGTGTTAGGGGTATAAAAAAGTGTAAACCAACTGCTCTGTTTCCAGGACTTCCTGGGCATACTCTCGAAAGTGTCCCGAGGCAGTGTCCAGGAGAAGCTGCAGTGGATATTCGGACTGTACGACCTGAACGGCGACGGACTGATCACCAAAAAAGAAATGCAGGAAGTGGTGACCAGTATCTACGAGATGGTCGGACGGTCGACGCGTCCTCAGGTTGAGGAACACTCGGCCAAGGAGCATGTCGAGAAGATCTTCCATGTAAGATACAAGATACAGTGTTATTCCAAAAGATACAACTCATTTATCGATTGTAGCAATCGCGAGACAAGTTATATTAATTTCTTATAATTAATTAGACAAGTTAATATTGTTCTTCTTAGAAATTTCTTCTATAGTCTGGCCAAGCAAAGAAGACCCTCTGGCAAGATGGGAAAATGACTCCAGCTTGGTCATTATCGGTTCAAAAAATATTGATTCGGTCTCAAATCGTAGATCAGAATGTTTCCTACAATTTGAGATCAAATTAATGATTTTAAAACCAATATTGATCGAGCTTGAGTCATTTTACAATCCTGCCAGAGGGTCTTATTTGCTGGGACCGATTATCTCATTGATGTATTGTATTACGTATCGAGACCCATGTTTTGGAATTTGTCACTATAATAACATAATTATGTTGATGATGAGCTTCAATATTCAAATTGAATGCTATTTTATTATTAGATATCCTATAACAATATACTAAAGCAGACCTCCCAAACCTTTACTTCGAATTTAGAAAATTCATTCGCTATTTAGGGACAGCCTGTTCAAAAGTATCGTATTGTCTGCCGCACTCTGTAATCAAATATAATAACAACTGTAGTCTGTCCAAGCAAAGAAGACATTCTGGCAAGATGGGAAATTGACTCCAGCTCGGTTAATTTTGGTTCAAAAATTATAAATTTGGTTTCAAATTGTAGATCAGAAAGTTTCCTACAACTTGAGACCAAATCTATAGATGTCGAATCAATATTGACCGAGCTGGAATCATTTCCCCATCCTGCCAGAATGTCTGCTTTGCTTGGACATACTATACAAACCAACTCATTTTCAATTATAACAAGAGAAAAGAGTAGAGTTTCATCGTAATTAACTAATCATAATTACCTCCAATTCACGCACCTTTGAATGCGAGTTCACACTTTAATCAAAGGAAGGTTCATATAGTTTGTTTCAATTGATCTCTTCAGTGAAGGCTGCAACTAATATATAGGATTTCATTGCTGAATTCATTAAAAAGCTTGTGTTAAAAATGGAGGTGGTTGGTGAATGTTTGTTATTAATTCTCAGCTCTGTCAGAACAGTCTGAAGCTGTCTTTGAAAGCGAATTTGTATAGCTGGGGCTGCTCTTGTTTCAATGTACCCTCATAAACAGCTCGCCGACTGTCCTAACAGAGCTGAGAATTAATAACAATCATTCGCGAACCGCCTTAATTTTTGGAACCAGCAGCTATACAAATTTGTTTATTCTACAGTCAAAGCGACCTCAAACAACGGAAACTCAGTTAGGTTGTGTATAATTTTTTGTTCCATTTGTAAATGATTTGTAAAAAAGTCTGAAACTTTTCAATAACTAGAATGAGAAAATAAATTCGATATCGTGATGCATCAATTTCAATTGAAACCAATAATTATGTACGGTAACTCTTTGTTTAGAAACTTAATTACTGTCATTTGTAGCCTATTTGAAGTGTTCTATTAGAAAATCACCATTCATTTTGCGCTGTCCAAATAACAGGCTACTTAACAAAGTAAACAGGCAAACTGCCATTGAAGTGTATGAGAATTGCAGCTCGACTCTCATTGGCCAGCTGCAACAGGTGGGAGGGAGGGACCAATGCTCGTCCAATCACAGAGCAGCAGAGCTTGGCAGTCACCATTTCGCTCTGCAATCAAAGCAGCCATTTTCTATTCATCAATCATAGTTCTTCGACATACTGAACGATCATACGTATTTATTTATTATCTATCAATTTGACAGAAATTATTGGTCAGAAACACAATAGGCTAATGTAGATAATGTCTATTAAAAATGTTTGATAAATAAAAAGTCTGAAACGATGTTTTGTGTGATGAATTCACACATTCATGATATCCGTTTTTGTTTAGGAAAATTTTGATGGTTCGACTCATTCTGAATCAATAATTTCTTGTTATAAATTTATTTTCATTGGAATATCTTCAATGGGTTGTTAATGTACACTGTAAACTGTTCATTTGTTACTACTGTTGATTATGTTATGTGTTACTAATAAATCATTAATGAACTTAATGAACTAATGAATCATTAATGAACTTAATGAACTAATGAATCATTAATGAACTTAATGAACTAATGAATGATTAATGAACTAGATGAATCATTAATCTCTGTCTAATTCAACGAGGTACAGTATAAATTGACATAACTGACTGGAGCAGAAATTATTCAAAACAAATTGATAGCATACTGTTTGATGATAGGCTACAGCTATAATAATAATAATATTATGTACAGTATTCCTTTCAAGAGGTCAACATAATATATTCAGAAGTATAAACAAGCACAAGACAAGTAATAAAATTAAGACAACATAAAATTATGCAAACTAAAAGTCATTGTATCATTATTAGAAAGTTTTCATCGTATCATTTAAAGAGCTCAATGGACTTTCGTATCTTCTTGAAAGGGAATCGAACTGTAGACACACACTGTAGTCTGTCCAAGCAAAGAAGAACCCCTGGCAAGATAAGAAAATGACTCTAGCTCGGTCAATATTGGTTAAAAAATTATTGATTTGGTCTCAATCGTAGGTAACATTCTGATCTACAATTTGATACCAAATCAATATTTTTTGAACAGATATTAACCAAGCTGGAGTTATTTTCTCATTTTGCCAGAGGGTCTTCTTTGCTTGGACAGACTATAGAGATGAAAGACGTCTCGACCACACACGGGGATACACACTGTTTTAAAGTCATTCTCCAACCGTCTAAATTTTTGGCGCCACACAAAAATTACCCAATGAATGGTCATCCAATTATCATTACCATCATCACCATAATTATTTATAATTATAATCTCATCATGAATTCATCATATCGTTGTAGGCTAATCAGAAATTTTTTCAATCAATTTCAATGAGTGAATCAGTTTGAATTTTCGTTTTTCTCACAAATGTTTCCCTTTGTTTTGCAGTTGATAGACACCAATAAGGACGGAGTTGTGACAATTGACGAGTTAGTGGAGTGGTGTTCACGAGATGAAAATATCCTGCAATCACTAGAAACACTCGATACTGTGTTGTGATCTAAAGGCTGTGTCGTCCTCATCTCATCGTTAATCTTTTAAGAACTCGAAAAAATTGTCCTGTTAAAACTTCGAACTATTGATAAATTTGTCGAAAATTACCTGCTTCAACTTTCAATTATTGATGAATTTGTCGAAAACCACCTGTATCAACTTCGAATTATTGATAAATTTTTCCAAAAATCACCTGTATCATCATCGAATTCTTGATTAATTTGTTAAAAATCACCTGTTGCAACCACGAATTATTGATAAATTTGATGAAATATTCGCCTGTTTCAACTTTTATAATCAATTATTCATGAATTTGTCGATAAACAGCTGTTTCGATCGACTATGAAAAATTGATAAATTTTTCAAAACCTTCTTGTTCAACTAAGAATAAGTTTGATAATTTGTCAAAAACTACTTGTTCAACTTGGAACAATTGATAAATTTGTCAGAAATTACCAACTTCAAATATCATTGATAAATTTGACGAAAATTACCTGTTTGAACTACAAATTATTGATAAATTTGCCTCCAATAACCTATATTATTATTCGGCACAATGTAAAATTTTTACAATGTCAAAATAATTACCTGGGCTTCTCATATAAGCACAAAGTCAAATAATTAAGCATACCTGTGCTCCTCGTATAGGCCTGTTGAAGTGCCAAAAATTTGAATCGATATTTCAAAACTTGAATTTGTTTTCATAAATCTATTTGAGATTGCACTGTCAGCTATTGTCTGGTAACATTTGGAAACAATTTATTCCAAAATTTCTCGGGAAGTTTCTTGCTTCAATAGAGTGAATGTCTATGGTGAGACTCTATTCAATATTGAAAATAATATATTGTGCTGTATTCAAATAACAATAAATTTGTGAACAATGTTACGATTGATTTGAAGTCTAGGTAATTATTGATTCCATGATTTTGAAAGTTTGTACTTCACTCAATAATAACATTATTATCAATATGATGAATTCATTATGGGCTAGATTTTCAATTCATATACATGTAAGGAAAATGCAAACAGAGATTCGTCAAATCCTAATTCTATTAGTTAGGATAGGTAGTAGAAAGTATTGGAAACATAATTTTCAATAATATTTTGAAATGATAATTTCAAAGAATATTTTTTCCATTACACTGCTTCAATTTCTCTTGTTTCCATAATAATTTGCATTTTTAATTTGCATTTCCATTTAATTTTCCCCCCATTCAATAATTTTTTCAAATAGATGACAAAATATCCATGATTCTTTAACACTAGAAAAGAGCTAATCATGTGCAATATTGGTGAAAAAAATTACCAAATTTTGAACATGCAGGTTGAATAAACGATTAATTACATTTTTTCTTCTTCCAACATTCCAATGAAAGCTTTACATCGTGTTCAATCGAAAATAGGGTTGAAATTTACATTTTCTTCTTTCAAAAGAATATAATTTTGTTTTAGTGTCAATGTAAAACTTCTCAATATCAAATCAAAACAGTATAAATATGTGTCTTCATCTGGCCTCCCATATATGGCGGAAATACATTGTTTCAGTGTCCAACTACTGTATCTGCTTTTAAAAGTATCTCTAAACATTTTAAACTAAAAAATCTTAAAATTTTAGGTAGTAAGGAGAAATGTTTGGCATGTGTTATTGTGCATAGTGACGATAAGAAGCGTATTATAATAAAATATACTGATAAAATATTTTGTATATAAATAAAGCGATTTGGAGTAATTTTATAAATAAAATAGATTGTTATTTTGTACAAGAGTTAATATTGATGTACGTACGATTTCAGTAAGTTAGATAATACGTGGAATAGTTTGTAATTCTTATCTTCTAGATAGTAATGAGCAATTTTGTCGTAATTCATTATAGGTATTATTGAAATCATCACTTTAATCTTAATATTTCGAGTAACCTTTTACTAGAAACAAGTAACCTTAGGCTTTAATGATCTTAATAATCAATGCATTTCCACTATTATGACGTTTCTACAAGTAGTAGAAAACTCATTCTTCTAAAAGGAAAAATTAGCATTATTCATCTTAAATTTTCCAAAATTTATTGATGAGATCATTGTAAATTTGTTATTCGAGTCAATACTGAACATTTAAATAATCAATAAACATTGTGATGTAGTAATTGACTAGAAGCAAAACTATTTGAATTTAGGAATTGAGAAAAGTATAATAATTTCTATTATTGAATCAAATTCAAATTGAAATAATAAATTGGTGTCCAATCTTTTCTTGAAGTGTGTTTACTAATCAATATATTCAATTATTGTAATAAACAACAACTAAATAAAAAGATGAAGAATCTTTCATTGTTATCAAACATGTCTCATCAAATTTTAATATCAAATGTTGGTTCTGAAAATCAATCACATTCTTACTCATCCAAAAATATACAACTTCAAGATTGATGTATTTTAAAATGCAAATTTCATAATGTATCTACTTACTTATAACCATTAGCAAGCTAAAGAAATTGAAATCATCTACAAACTTTGATTAAACAGAAGATTTTGAACAATTAATTCTTGTTTCAAGTATTCAATTTTTTTGTTCAACATTCCGTTGTAGAACAGAGGAGGCTTAGGTAATCATCATCAGGTCAAAATTGGAAATTGTGAGTCAAGGAAGTATTGTTCTCCACTACAAATAAGATTTTCCTCTGTTATAATTTTGTATAATTATTTGTTTCTTATATAGCCCACCTTCTGATATCCTACTTGTATTAAGGATAATTTATCATTGTACTTGTTATTCATTGAAACATATAGGATTCACATTATTTTCTTTAGAGTGATTGGACCACTAAAATAAATGGGCAAATTAATTTTCATCATTTACCAACCAGTAAAATAACTAGGCTATTATTTTAGAAAAAATTATAAAATTTATCATCCCAATATTGTCCCAGGGACCAATGTGAAAGTTAGGATATAAAGTGAATAAGGACCGATTATTTTTATTACAGTATTATCTGTCAGCATATCAGTCAGACACGAAAATTCAAAACCCATTTCAGGTAACTGAATTGAAAACCATCTTCAAAATCATTTCATTGTGGAATAATCAATAATTATCAATCATTCAAAAATCAAATTATATTATCACCAAAAAATCATATTTATCTGAATTGGATGAAAATGTCAAAGCCTGCTCTATAACAATACTTTTTTATTATATTTTATCTTCAAATGTTTATTTTTCCCCAAATTGGGCCACATACACTGACGTTCTCAACATTTTCTCTTCTTAATAACAATAATGTAATCTTTCAATTCAATCTTTATTCTCAACTATCCATTTATTTATTAGGCTTCTATCACTATCTTTTGGCTTATCTTTGGCTATCTTTGGATAGGCTTCTATCTATCTTCTATCTTTTGGAATTTTTATTTTCCTGCTTTCTTCTTCTGTTATATTTATTCCTAGTTTGTTGGATTGTCTATAGTTTTTTCTCATTTACTATGATTTTCATTCAGCCTTTTTAATTAGTAATAAATTGAATATCTTGCTAGTGTATCTCTAAGTATCTTTGCCTTTAAATCTCCTTTGAATATTCCAATATCCATTTCTAATGTTACCATATTTCATGTGTAGTCCTAGTAGAAATGTAATTTTCCAGAACGATCTTTCTTGTTGAATCTTCATAGTATAGTAAGCAATAAAAAGACTCTTATTGTATAGTAAGGTATGCGAATAAGTTACTTGTAAATACTCGAACACCAACTAAATGATATCGAATAACATTTATCCTTACTAATAATAGAATCTTCAAAATCTTATAAGCTAAATAGTGATTCTAATCTTATCTGCTAACATTTTAGGAACCTATATCTACTTCTCACAAAGAAACAAATAGCTTAATCTGTTCAAAGTTGCGATTTGAATTATTCTGTGAAACGAATTAAATATTGATCCGTTTATCATCTTGGTTCTTGTTTTTTATGTGATATAGACTATAGTCCTAAAATATTTTAACTTAATTCATGGACTAATTTATTTTATTAATTTATAATAATTTCGGGAAGGCTTCTTGGCATAGGCATTGTGTTACTGCCTGAAAACTATTAAGCCGCGTATCGACAGTCCGAGGCATGTGCTACAAATGCCTCGCTGTACAGTCTGTTGACACAAAAAAAGAGTACTACTACTAGTCTACTATCTACCGCGTATCGACAGTCCGAGGCATGTGTGGCACATGTCAATACCGGGCTTGCTAGCAGCGAGGCAAACGCTGCACACAATTTGCAGCAAGCAGTGCCTGTTGCCTTGCAACGCACAACGAACAATTCTGCAAACTAACCTCAAAATTGTACCCCATTCCTATGCATTTTTGTGATTGAGAATTCTATTTGGGTGCAGAAGGTTCTAATAGGCAATAATAAACATTGCCTTAAATTTTTATCTACTAATTGAGTACGAACTAACCTCCAAAGTCCAAATTATCAATTGTCAGAGCTAAGTTGCTTTGTCTCCCACTTGATGGCGCTAGTCAATTTGTTTGCGTGCTCGCATTTTTGGTTAGGTCGGTATTACATGATAATAGTTCTATGATCATACCATTCTATGAATATGATTTGGTATTTTCATCTCTTTCCGATCAGATATGCTTAAAAAACTATTATCTTGTAATAACGGCCTTACAAAAATTGCAGATCACACATATGCCTCAGCCATGAGTTCATACTTTTTTTGCGTCAACAGACTGTACCGCGAGGCATTTGTGGCACATGCCTCGGACTGTCGATACGCGGCTTTAGAATTATGTAACTTAGACTATTGTTTGATGAGAAGAACTTGTCAAATTTTAGGACAAGCTATCACTAAGCTAATCCATATGATGTGAATCATCCCTGCCTACTTCATTTGGATATTTTTATATTTTTGAGGCCTAAATATCAAAATTCATTAAATTATAATGTATCAGTGTTTCCTATTTCAGCGAAAAATAAATGAGAAAATGAACTCATTATTTGATATGTTTTGCTATTTCAGTGAAAAAGATGACGCCAAATATTGTCATGCAGAGAAAGTCAAATAGAAAAGTCTATTATCAAATCTTTCAGGCCTGAAAAGATTCATAATTATTATTTTAAATGAGTAGATAGATTCATTGACTAATTATTACTATGGTACCCTATTAATAAGCCTTTAAGAATGTATACTGCAATAAATGCTCTGTTTCTCTAAAAACGTTGAAAATTTGTCTTACATCCAACCTTAAATGTTAAAATTCGAATAGAATGAACCATTCTTGTGCCATATCATCACTGTCGTGAAAAATTTTATTCTATAATAATATAGTGGTTATTGTTGGATTGGAATTTATGATCTTGAAAAATTTATTCATAATATTGCAGTGAAATTCTAATTATATTGTGAAAGTATTGTGTACGGTATTTGTGGATTGGAAAAACTATTCATTGTTCTAGAAAATATAGCTAGTATATTATTACTAATACATAAGTATTAATAGAATAACGTTGTCAACAAAATGTAAATATTTTCTAAGAGATTGTTGTATATTATAAGAAAAATGTAATCTATATTTTTATCTTACCTTACCCGAGTCGAGTCTACGAATTTTAGTGAGAGTTTGTAATCAGAATAAATTATTGTTACTAGGAATAAACTGTTGCTTTTTACAGCTCATCAATTCCATCAATGCCATAAAATAATACACCACTAGTTCATTGATCATTTTTAATCTTATATTTCCTTGTACCTTTTACGGTATGAATATTTTTGAAATGAACGGAAAAAATTAAATCTAGAATATGATTAATGATATTTCAAGTAATTAATCTTGCTTACTTTATATCGAGAGAGTAGGCTATTTTATTTCAATATAGCATTTTTATGTTTTTCACACGTTTTTATGTTTCTATCATCAGCTTTTTATTTATAATTATTAATATCCATTTTGTCTATGCATCAATTCATAATAATTTCACTCTGAACTAATTTACACGACTCGGCAGTCAAACATTTGACTGCAGAGTCGTGTAAATTAGTTCAGAGTGAAATATTTACCAGCAGTTCGTGATGGAAAACAAAATAGATGAGTATCATAATAATTGTAGAGATCACTACAATTTGAAAATGAGTGCAACTTATGAAATCGTTCAGTTGTCAATTAAAATTTTTCTAAGCTACCAATTTTAAATTTCAACAGAGAGAATTGATCAATTTGGAAAATATTGTAGACAGGTTTAGTAACATATATGTTTCAATATTTTCAAGAAAATGTATTTTGGGGCGGAGATGGTCTTGTACAGAGCAATAATTATTGTTCTAGTGTTTCAACATACATCATGTATCTATGTGATGTATGTATATGTATCATCATGTATCATGTATGCATCATGTATATATATGATTTATTGTATCTATATGAAAAGTGAATGAAATTCAGAGGTTGATGTTTTACTATGAAACTGTAGATGAGAAACCTTGATAATGGAATTATCGATCTTTGAAACTTGCATAAATTTTATCCTTCTATAAAAATTGTAAAATGATGTTCGTTACTCTCCATTTGAATAATATTATTATATTCAAATTTATGCTCTTTGTGCTTCCAAGTGAATTTATCGAGAAAATGTAATTATCTGTTATTGTTCTTGTGTGTTTCTACTTTTAATACCTACTTTTCCTACTACTTTCCTACTTTCACCTACCTTGCTTTTGATATAGGCCTACCGTTGTATATCATTGAGTTAATTGAATTCTTTCAATGTGTTCTTAAAATTTTATGAAGTATCCTCAACAATCTCTCTTTCTTTTTTATGTGATATAAACGTAACTTATTGCCTCATCAATTAGTTTCCAAAAAAAGTTCAAAAATATGTTCCAGGCCTGTATTAGTTTTATTTTAAACTTCACACGATTGTCGAATCTACAATTACCTACTATCTTCTGTTTATTCTTTCTTTACAATTGCGACTTGGTTTCCAAGTATTTTAAGCAAAGGTGATGAATGATGATGATGAAGGTTTAAGGTGTAGGTTATATGTCTATCCACAATGTCCACTTTCACTTAATATTATAATTTCTATAGAAACTGTATAATTAAGTACCAAAAGCATTTCTTATATGAATTGATTGCAATTATATAGGAGCAGTCAAAGAAGGGAAAATTTTATTTTAAAAATAAATCAATCTTATCTCATTTTCCAGTTATTCTAATGTAATATACATGATCGATGTTATAAATAGTGCGAAGAAAGAGAAACCTTATTGGATCTACGGTTTATATGTTATTTCATCATAATATTTTTAAATTATTTCATATTTATTAGTTTGTAAGTACTTTTTTATATGAATGAATAAAAATCATACTACAAACTAGAGGTTGTACCGTAACTTGCGATTTTGTAATTAGTACAACTACCAGCAATAACATTCTCTTATTATTCATTATAACTCTCGTTTATTTTTAAATTTCATCAAATTGTTATTACTGATGTTCGTGCATTTCTCATCATGTTTTGATGATCACATTATTGTTTGTTGGAAGCATTTGAATAAATTGTTATATTGAAACTGAGTCTACATTCTTCCCTTATATATATTTTAACAATAAGTTATGGAATGATTGTGAGAATTTGGTAAAATGTATAGTTTTACTCAGATACACAAAATAAGGAAGAGCATTGGAAATACGGTACTTTTATCAAAATACTTTTTTTAATAGGTATTTTATTCTAACAATAAGTTTTGGAATGATTGTGAGAATTTGGTAGAATGAATAGTTTTCTCATTTCATCCAGATAGCCTATCTTGTGGAGCTTCCCCATGATGCCGAGAGGAAAAATCTGGAATCTGTTTTATAAAAAATTGTGGAGTTCACGGGCATTGCCTATATAACACTTGAACTAACTACCTATTCATTCTGCTTGAAACGGAGGCACTCCCCTCCAAAACTATCTACATCTATATTATATAATTTCAGTGAAATAAAGCAAATCTTTCTGCTTGTATTTTGATTGTTTGAGGTTCTTTGTTAAAAATTTCACTTAAAAAAGATCACGTAGAACATATAATAGATTTTTACCTTTTGTTACCTTATATTTAATGAACTTATTAGAAACCCCAACGTTTTCAAACCCGACTAAAAAGAAGAAAATAAATTTTCTGCCCGTCTTCAAATATCTCGTGGGTAGGTTTAGCGGAAACGTATCTGATATATATTGGAAAGTATCGGGAGATATGTATCAATCCTGCCTCAAATAATATGTATCAGATACGTTTGAGGTACATATTTTGTAATACATACTTCAAGGGTTACATGGATATGTACTTAATTATGTATTGGATACTTTGTGTGCTATGTGGGTCTATGTATTAAATTTATAAATATATTCTGTCACCAATTTTATTATTATCATAGCATGTCTTAGACTAGAAACGTTGGGCGCATGTAGTTATTATAATATGTAAAATACATTTTACTTACTTGTTGGATCTCCTAGCATATCAGCTACACATAGGCCTATTAATGATTTTTGGGAGTTTTTGGAATTGTTGAGCTATGTTATTATAAATGCACCCAACGTTTTTAGTCTATACTCTATTCACGATCACTTGAGACGGAATAAACAAACTTTTTGAGTGTGTGTGCGTAAAATGGAAGGTCTTCTTCTATGCGAAACTTTCGGCCACAGACCAACAGCTGTAGCCAACCACAGCTCAAGACAACAGTCTTGAGACAAGACAAGTCGGACTGTAGCCAATCACAGTTCCAGACAAGAGCCAGCTGTTCGACTGCAGCCAATTTTTTCGCATAGAAGAAGACCTTCCATTACACGCACACACACGCAAAAGGTTTGTTTATTTCGTCTCAAGTGATCGTGAATGGACTATAGGACATGTTATGATAATAATAGAATTGGTGACAGTTCTGACAGAATATATTTATAAATTCAAGACAATTAGAGATTCAAAGATGGGCAGAAAATTTATTCTCTTCTTTTTAATCGTGTTCGGAAACGTTGGGTTTTAAAAGTTTTTTAATACATTTATTTTTATCTTTCTAGTTTTTCATGTTTTTTTGTGTTTTGCCCTGCCAATCATGCGCCCTGTCAATCTTGCGCCCTGGGCCCTGGCTTATAAACATTTTACAATCCACATTACTCATAATTCGTGAATGTTATTGGTGTTTCTGTCTCATAAACGTTTCCCATAAATCGGAAATTTTACAATCTCAGCTCGCTAGTTGCTATGACATGGAAAACCCAAAACTTTGCTCCCAATGCAATGATTTGATGAATAAATTGATATACTATTATGAATATAAATATCGATTATTATTTCCATTGTGAAATTTGAATAGAAATAATTATTGTCGCTAAAATAATAATATCATAACCTACAAATATGAAACCTTGAAGTCGGCCATTGATGTACATTCAACGTCTGCAATATTAGGGCAACAGCTGTTTTTTTCCAAAATTTGGAACATTGTAAATCGAACGTTTTATTGGTGAATCTACAATCCCGATCCCTCCTTTGGGAGATTGGCTGTTGTTAGTAAAGCCAGTCAGTCGTATCTCTGGAGGAATAGTAATTGTTGCATTACACTCTAACTGATTAACTGCATGTTATTCAGAGGTGTTCTGCGCCGCCAATTGGTTGCGGAGACTGGTTTATGGTTGAGAGGATCAACGTGCTAACCACACGTTACCTCTATCCTGGTTGATGATTATTTGCTTGCTGTATGGTCTGTCCGGCTGGGGGGGAATTCTGGCGGGGTGGAGGGGGCGGCTTCGGTTCGGCCAGTGTTGGTTCGGGGACTGTGAGTTCTGATTGAGAATTTATGGCTTTTGGGCCGGTATTGGCCTGGCTGGGGCCGTTTTACTGTCGTTCCAGGTTGTCTTCTTGGCTTGGACGGGCTGTATAGTAGAGTGAATTTGAAACTGGCAACCAGCTGGTAGGTCTAGGCCCTTCATGGGCTGTTGAGCCAGACATACATACATACATACAATCCCGATCACTTGTTTTTCTTCAGAAAAACAAGCTGTAAATGTTTATAAGCCAGGGCCCTGGGCCCACGGGGTCCATATGTAAAAGAGGCCCTGGCAGGGAGGTAATAATTTGAACGCACAATGGTGCGATCAAGACCAAAGATGCCAGATAATTAACATGGAGTTGTATGGAGCAATATACACACATGTACACTAGTCAGACCAAGACCCGAACCAGAACTAGACGAGAACTGTATTCTTTTGAAAGTATGGTCGTGCGGTATTTGTCTTGTTCGTACCAGTTACCAGTATGCGTTCTGAGACAAGATGTAGTTGGAAAAACACGGAGTTGTATGGAGCAGTGCACTCTATATAGTCAGGCCAAGATCCAGACCAACGTGTATTATTTTGATGATAAAGGTCGCTGGTCGTGGTATTGGTCTTGGTCACACCATACAGTGCGTTCATCGGACTGCTCTAGGGTTCTATAGGGCTCTATAAATAGTATTAATTTATAGTTCCTTAGGGTTCTATTAAAGACACTTATGTCCGGTTTTTCCAAGCACACTCAAAGTTGAGGGACCCTCAAGTTTACTACACTTTACCAAGGTAATTAGAATAGTAATCTATTCTAATTACCTTGCACTTTACTACATTTCCTATACTTATCATAGAAAATGTCAGCTGTTCATCAAAATTTGAGGGTCCCTCAACTTTGAGTGTGCTTGGAAAAACCGGGCATTATTGACACTTAAAATGCTCTGGTTGTTCTGATACTTCGACTCAGCTGACTTGAATCTGAATTAACTAAGTTATACGTTTTCGTTGCATATAGTACCTCAGCATTGCATAAAATTTCATTTTTCAATTACCGGTAATTAAAAATATTTTTAGTTGTAAATATTAAATGTTTTAATTTTTTTTTAAATAAAACTGCAGAAAAATACAATAAAAGTAATCACAGAAATATTTAGGCCTATATCATCACGGAAAAATTCATTGGTAGGTGAATAAAACAATCATCTGTTTCCAATACGTATCAAGTAATCTAAATTTCTTGTTATTTCTCATTCAGTATCG
The DNA here is from genome assembly GCA_017141385.1 of Sogatella furcifera. Taxonomy (NCBI): domain Eukaryota; kingdom Metazoa; phylum Arthropoda; class Insecta; order Hemiptera; family Delphacidae; genus Sogatella; species Sogatella furcifera. The sequence goes on along the minus strand of CM029550.1, from coordinate 2,912,891 downwards.
ATTCAAAATTGGAAGTTAACAATCCAAATTTTAAGTGGAATATTTTTTCAATTTTTAATGAAATTCAGCTAAATTCAAGTTTTTAAACTTCTCCCGAAGTTCTCCTTCTTGCATTTTTTATAAGAAGAAAATTTACAATACAAAAATGGTAAGATTCAGTATTTATTTGTATTATTAATAGTTCAGTATTATAGCTACTCCAAGTTTCATTGAGTAGATTGTTTGCACAATATTGTGAAAGGTGGGATTCTTATGATATTTTACCCAATATTTTCAAAAGTAGGTACCTACAAATATTATATTTTCAAACTAATTACATACGGTAATTCAAATTAATTTTATTCGATTCAAAATCATCTCAAATCATTATACAGTTTTCTGCAATATTCAAGTTCTATGAATAGTACCCAGCTATAACTCATCCACCTGGCAATAACACAGAATTCTTTCTCTGTGACAATAATAAAATGAATGGATTCAGTTTAATATTACTCTGGCCTAGCAGTAATGAACTGCAAAAAGCAACCTGATAATTAAATTACTCACTAATTCCAAATATTATTTTTTGAAATAAATATTCCAACGTTTACTTCCACTGTTTTAACAGTATTCACGATTCTGTTGCTTGTCGAACGCGTTTTGGGGCGTTGAGCCTCATCTTCAGCATACCAGCAGAAGTATAGTCTGTCCAAGCAAAAAATACATTCTGGCAAGATACAAAAATGACTCCAACTCGGTCAATATTGGATCAGTTCATAAATTTGGTATTAAATTGTAGATCAGAATGTTTCATACAATTCAAGAACAAATGTATAATTTTTGAACAATTTTGACCGAGTTGGAGTCATTATCCCATCTTCCCAGAGGGTCTTCTTTGCTTGGACAGACTATAACAACGTACCTTCAATAACAGTATTCACGCACGATTCTGTTGCTTGCTACCGAATGCGTTTCGGGGCGTTGAGCCTCATCTTCAGCATATCTGAAAAATCTTTTTTCCTATTAGCGCGAATGTATCTGCATCCACGTGGGCCAGGCGGGAGTCCAGATGGGAACCAGCCTATGGCAGTTGTACCTGTTGGAGCACGGCATCTCTTCCACGGGGACCTACGACTCAACAGCTGACAGAGAAGATAACCTGGAGACGTTTTTCGATTGCAATGTGACGGGAAAATGTATTCCGAGAGCGATTATGGTCGATTTGGAGCCGACTGTTATGGGTGAGTTTGAGAGATCGAAAATTAAATTGGCAAGATTACATAGATAATGAATGAAATGGAAGTGAGGCCAACAATAATAATGTAGGGCGTTTTATGAAGATGTGGAAAACTTTGAAATAAAATGAAACTGCATTTTTTGCTAAGTTTGACTTGAGAATCAGTTTATCAGTTTATTTGAAAGATAATTTCCTGCCATTTCCAATTCTAAATTACTTTTATTTCACATATCATGTGACTGCCTTATTGGCTGTCTAGATAATTTGTGGCTTCTGAATAATAATCATCATTATTTCAAATATTTTGAGAACATAATGAAATTTTATAAATTGTATTATACACAAATATCTGCACAAAATAGTGGCTAGACTGATCTATATCTTCCATTAATGTATTTTTACTGTAAATTACATTTGGCTCCTTAGAAGTGTATTAAGATAGAATAGTGTAATGAATTTGATATTTTTGATAGCATATAATTGATATTTTTATGATAAATCTTTTTGCTATCTTGCTGCGGTACTCAATCTTATAATTGAAAGCATAGGAGATGGACACGATTTTACTGTATTGATCTTAGTGTTTGATAATTTGTTGTTTTTATTTTATTGTATAATTTCATTAAGATGCTCTGCAGGCAGTATTCACTTTGTAATAGATTATACTCACAATTTGTTTCTTCATTTTCAATATTTTTTACTAAACAAATTTACTGGATGTAGTGGTCAGTTGGTTCCCTAGTTTTTTTCCAAATCGAAAATGTTATCATGTTTTTTCTGATAGAAATTGAAATTCATTATTCATTAACGACTTCTTAGGTCAATACAGGTCTCTGTGAATAGATATGTTATTTTGAGTAGATCTTGAGCAAAAATTACCCATAATTACATTAATTCATTTGCCCACTAGGAAAATTGTACCTTCAAATTGGACTACGCCCTATAGCAGCCGAGTTGGTATAGCAACCCAAATATTTATTAAGTATTATTAGGTATTATTAAGTATTTATTAAATATTCAAATATGAAATAAGTAATACAGTAATACTGTGGTTATAGATCTAGCCTATAGGCTTATTGAAAATGACAGGAAACTAGTAGAATCTTTTGAATAAATTCAATCCAGCGTGTAGTCGTTTTTTTATTCAACTTCAAAATTCACTAGATAAAAGTTATATAAATTTAGAAAATAGCACTCTATATGTTTGTTTGTCAATGGTGCAACAGCCCTATGAAGGAGGCCTATCAGCTGATTGCCAGTTTCATTTATTCACTCCACTATACAGACCGTCCAAGGAAAGAAGCCATAAATTCTCAAAGAGAATCCGAACAAACACTCCTAAGCATTCTGTAATAAGGAGATTAAAATGAAAAATTCATACAGGCCTATGCAACAATAATTAATAAATAATAATAATAATATTCGTGTAACCTGGCTGGCTCAGGTCTGGTGTCAGAGTTTCCAGGTCGCTCCTGATCAATTTCAGGGCCTCTGACATGACTTAACGACTGTTTTCAGGCAGCCGGGACCGACGGCTTAACGTGTCCATCCGAAACACGGGAAAGTGGCCTGAGAAAAATTCCTGGTCTGTAGAAAAACAATAATTAATTATTGTGAATAATGAATAATCCATTTTGGAAGTCATTGGATAGAAAGAGAATTGAAATTTTATCATTGTGTTTGCTCTTTATTATTTTGGGAGTGATTGAATGGAGAATTTCAAATTTCCACAGACGAAGTACGCCGCGAACACAAGGGACTGTTTCGTCCAAATCAGCTGATTTCGGGCAAAGAGGACGCCGCCAACAACTTTGCTCGCGGACGGTTGACCACGGGCCTGCAGGTGATTGAAACTGTATCCGATCAGATTCGCAAGATCACCGATAACTGTTCGGGTCTGAGCGGATTCCTGTTGTTCCATTCGTTTGGAGGTGGAACTGGATCTGGACTGACTTCCCTCATCATGGACGAACTCGCTCAGTCCTACCCGAAAAAGTCTCGACTTCAGTTTTCTGTCTACCCTGCGCCGCAGGTGAGTTTTATTTATTATATTAATTCATTTTATATAGCCTATTCATTCCGTCATAATAGACATTACCCTGAGTTCAAAAATTACAACGGTTTTTTGTTTATCATTCAATTAAAATAACATTTAAACAACTGCCAAGACTCAAACAGAAACTGAATCATCAGTATCACCTTAGGCTACGTACTATTACATTACCTGTAACTTAAATTGTCTCTGGTATCACGCACAAGCCTATGAGGACATGTGGGATTCACCCTCATAAAAATTTGTTTCACCTGAATCAGCTGATGATTTGAACTAGATAAAAGCCAGTCTCAATTCCCTCAGTTAAGACAGAGGACTTTAGGCCTACTCAAAAGTTCCTTGAAACGAAATCTCTCCCAAACCAAGAAATCTCTGTGTATTGATACCTACATAGAATGTTATAGTTGTGATCGTTTCCATTTCACTATTTCAATACATTTCCTTTAAACTTGTGATTTTTATTATCAATCGAGCAATAAGTTATATTTTAGATGGGAGATTCTATTCAAATAACATTAAACCGTTCAATTTTTGAGGACTTTTGGATAAAAATTGTAGTAGTATTTATGATAGTTTTCCTTATTATAATAAATATTTATGATGATAATATTTAGTTTCCCTGATAATTCCCCTCAGGAAATTAAATTGAAAATTGAATTACATGTTGCGCCATTCAGGGTAAACGCGCACTGGTACGACTCGAACCAGACCAGAGCACTGGTCTGATGCAGTCAGACCAAACCTCAGACCAGACCCAGACCATGATAGAAATCATATCATTTGAATCATCACGTCGGCCTATCCATTAAAAATTGGAAGCATAGTACAGTAGCCTACAGCTGTGATCTAGCTCTGGTCTTGGTCTGACTAGTGCACGTTACTCCATATAATCTCCATCTGCTCACGTGTGATTCAGTGTTTCTCTGGCTGCAAGTTGGTCTGGTCTGAGTCGTATCAGTGCGCTTACACCCTTACATCAATTATTGGAATTATAAATAAAAAAATTGATAGTTTTCCTCTTACTAAAGAGGTGGGTTACATTCATAGATGAATATAATTACTGTAGTGGAGAGCATCGGAAACCGACCGAAGCTTATTCTATACTCTTGGATTCAGTCACGCAAATTTTTGAATTGATAAAAAAAATGTATTATCATTAATACATATTTCGGTTGCCATGGAAAAATTGTGATGGAAAATTTCGTCTTCTAAATTCTTTCAAAATTCAATAATTTCCGATCGTTGATTAGTGCTTCGAGTGTTATTTTTGTGTTTCATTGGATCTATGAAATTTGAAGAAATTCACCAAAGTTCCAATAACTTTGTTCAATATCAAGAACTACCGTACCATAATAATTTCCCAATATGGGAAATTGTGGTTATGTCGGCTGTGGAACTTCTTCGGAACTCCCCACAAAATGAGCCATACGATAATAATAATAATAATAATAATAATAATAATAAAATAGTAACAATTAGGCCTATTATGATATTAAATGAAAAGATAAGACTTTGTCAAACCACTGATTTATAAAAAATCGAGATACCGGTTTCGGTTATTACACCATTACCAATCTATTATTATAATAACACCTATTATAATAATAACAACGTATTTGAAACTACTGCTCATGTACGGTACGCTGATTTCTATTATGAATATTATGAGAATTTTGTTTTGTATTATGTATCAATATGAGGTTTCATTGATAAAAAATAACATGTTTATTTTCCATAAACTGTGTATCAATATTGTGGAATGAAAAGGATTTTGATATGATTTGTGTGCACTCGAAATTTATGAGTTAGTATAAGCCTGTTGTACTCTTCGATGTGGAATAACAGAATAAAGATGGATATGAATGAGAAAATAATATGGAAGAATTATTAGACATTTCAGTATACCAACATGTAATCATGTAATAAATGGAGATTCGAATTGATTATTATCATGAGTTTAAAAATAATATATTGATGAAAAATTACAACGTTTAGTTGTCATTCAAATAAGATAGCATTTGAAGTACTGCCTAAATAGTTGAATATAATCAGAGATTGCCAAGTCACCATCACTGAAATGTCTCTTCCTTTTCAGATCTCCACCTCAGTAGTAGAACCCTACAACGCAGTTTTGACCACGCACATGACTATGAACGAATCCGACTGCGCCTTCATGGTCGATAACGAGGCCATCTACGACATCTGCCACCACAAGCTCAACATCGAACGCCCCACCTACCGCAACCTGAACGAACTCACTAGTCAAGTAGTATCCTCGATCACGGCTTCACTACGGTTTGACGGCCAGTTGAACGTGGATTTAGGCGAGTTTCAAACAAACCTGGTTCCCTTTCCCCGTATCCACTACCCCTTGGTGGCTTACGCACCGATTACATCACAGGAAACTGTTTCACATCAAGGGTTATCTGTCTCGGAACTCACTACAGAGTGTTTTGAAACCAGAAATCAGCTGGTTAAATGTGACACATCTAAGGGGAAATACATGGCTTGTTGTTTACTTTACAGGGGAGACATCGTTCCCAAAGATGTGAACACTTCTATCGCTCTACTAAAATCTAAACATAGTGTGGAGTTTGTGGATTGGAGTCCCACAGGGTTCAAAGTTGGAATAAACTATCAGGCACCATCATGTAGGTCTGGGGGTGATATGGCGGCTGTTAATAGGGCTGTGGCAATGTTGTCCAATACAACATCAATAGCCGATGCGTGGGCGAGGTTGAATAGGAAGTTTTCTCTACTATTCTCCAAGAAGGCTTTCGTGCACTGGTATTATGATGAGAGTATGGAGGAGGAAGATTTCACTGATGCTAGGGATGATTTGTTGGCTTTGGAGTGTGATTACCACGAGGTTGAATCTGATACTCTGTAGATACGGATCGAGGAATACTCACGTGAATATTAGTTTTATACAGTATACTGAATTACAATAAGGGAATAGTCTCATGAATATGTTTTATACAGAATAACAAGGAAATACTTTATAAATGCGTGTATACTTTATAATGTCTGTGTTAGGAAGTACTCTCATGAATATGTTTTATACAGAATAACAAGGAAATACTCTATAAATGTGTTCATACAAAAAACTGAGTAACAATAAGGAAATACTTCATGAATGTGTTCAACGAAAAACTAATTACTATGAGGCTATGCAATAGATATGCTGTAAAAGTGTTGAGTATAACAGAATATGTATAAAAATGAGATTGACTCAGTTAATCAGATAAATATGTTTCAAAGAATAAGAATTACTATACAGAATACTGAATAACAAGGAAATACTTTATTAATGTGTTCAACAAATACGAATTACAATGAGGTTACAACAGATATGCTGTAAATGTCTTAACAGAAAACATACAACAGTGAGATTGAGTTAATCAGATAAATATGTTCCACTGAATAATAATTATTACAAGGATAAACATTACAGACATGTTCAACTAAATACAAATTACAATGAGATTGCCTCAAGTTCTCTGAGAACTTTTATCAAAATATGGATTGGCCTATTTACCATGAGGTTGTCTCAAATACTCTGAGCACATGAGAAATACTGAATTCAATGAGCCTAAGATGAATGTGTAATACGGATTTCAAAGAAGTTGCCTGACAAACACTGTGAATATGTTGAAGAAATATTAAAGATGATGTTGTCTCAAATTCAGACAAAATATAGCTCAACGGAATATTAGTCAACTAGAATTCTATTAACAAACAAGATATTACGACGACTTTGACTAAAATTCAGACAAAATATGGATGAGAGTAAGCTGTACAAAGTATTAGCCAACTAGAATTCTATTGATAAAGAAGATATTACGGAAAGGTTGCCTGGAATACAGACAAAATATAAATAAACATAAACTCTACAAAATATAAGTCAACAAGAATTAACTCTACAATTTTGTAACTTTTAGATGAATCTAGGACTATTGTACAACCTCTCAAGCGTCACACATGATACCCAAGCCAACGATTTACGTGGACCAATAGAACTCCCAAAAAATATTACAAAATCTTGGTCTTCTGATGTAATCACCCTCAAAAATCACCAAAAAATAATTAAAAAATGTTTTTTAATTATTAAGCAAGCGTGGAATTTATAAGCAAAGCCGACCGGAGGTCCTACTCATTTAATCGGAGACCAAGGCCCATATTATTATAGTAACAATTATAATTATTTCAGCTTTCCTCTATTTGGACAATATTTTAAACGCAAGTATACAAGCCTTCAAGTTTTGACAGTAACGTAAGAAAGTTTCTGTCTAGTTTTATTTTAATATTCAAGAGGTAAACGTTTTAGAGGAGCTGAAAACATTCAAGAAGGAAAATAACAGTCTCATATGTGTGCAGTACATCGACATTTTGTGTTTGTGTGTGTCTTGTGTAAAGTTTGATTTTCAAAAATGTAACCAGAAAAATTTAGAAGGATAGTCTTCTTAGTATCATTATGTATTGTGATGTCCAAAATACCACTACTCTTTCAAAATTATCACTGGAAAAATTGAATTTTCTTCTAAGTTCCTGTATGTAATTAATTTGATGTCTAATTTAGAACAATATTGTTCATCACTGTTTTTTAAGATTTAATAAAGCATTCATTCCCGTTTTAATAAAATAAATGAGTGTGTTTAAATTAATTTTAATCAGCATCTATGTAGGTTTTTGGAAAATGAAGACTCATAGCTTAATTTTGAAACTTTTTTTATTTTGAATATTAATTCCATAGAAGCGTACTTGTTATAGTCTGGCAAAGCAAAGAAGAGCCTCTGGCAAGATGGGAAAATGACTCCAGCTCGGTCAATATTGGTTCAAAAATTATTGATTTGGTCTCAAATTGTAGATCAGAATGTTTCCTGCAATTGAGACCAAATCAATCATTTTTGAACCAATATTGACCGAGCTGGAGTGATTTCCCATCTTGCCAGAGGCTCTTCTTTGCTTGGCCGGACTATAACTATACAACTATAATACATACTCAATCGATGATCTTCATTGAAATAAGGAACCTTTGATCACAGAATTGAACTAAATCAATTTTTAAATATTAGTTAACTATCACGACAAAACAATCTAAACATATTAGAATAAAAATATTTTTTAAAAAAGGGTACTTTGATTTTTATTATTTTAAAGTTTTAACGAATACAGTAGCCCTAAGAGAAAATAAGTATTGTAATCAAAACATCTACATACAATAACTATCTACAATTAACAATCATTGATAAGAAAAAGCTATTTATTAGATCACAAAATTTAAGCAATTTATTACATAAATCATTGACAGCTAGATATGTGAGTAAATGGTCAAAAGGACAAAGCAGGGCTAGATGACAACTAACATTATTCTGATCACATAATCATCAGTTAGATGATGAAAAAGCAGATACATTTTTGACCACATAATCAATCAAAATCATTGACAGAAGAAGTTCATACAAGCTGAGAAGGCATGCCGTTACTATACAATTTACATTATAATGGCGTGTCTTAGCTTGTAAAACCATCAATGCCTGCATATAAAATCGAAATGTGGGAAATTTTGATCACATAATCAATCTTATACTCTATTCACGATCACTTGAGACGGAATAAACAAACTTATTGAGTGTGCGTGCGTGTAATGGAAGGTCTTCTTCTATGCAAGAATTTTGGCCATAGGCCAACAGCTGCAGCCAATCACGGCTCAAGACAACAGTCTTGAGACAAGACAAGTCGGACTGTATCCAATCACAGCTTGCTGATGACAAGAGTCCGCTGTTCGACTGCAGCCGACTGTTTTGCATAGAAGAAGACCTACCATTAGACGCACACACACGCAAAAGGTTTGTTTATCTCGTGAATGGACTATAGGATTGTTGAGGTTATCCATGCTTCTTGAAACTGCAGTAATAAATATTGATAAATAGTTATACTTGCTTTGCAGCTCACTCACGATTTCTTTGAGTCGCGGACGCGTTTCGAGCAATGGTGCTCATCTTCGGCGCTCCTTACTAAGACTCGGACTATAGGAGTTTAATTTAATCATAATAATTAACCATAGATGATGGAAAGGAAGCTCCTAATCATGAAAAAGAAGTTAGATAGAGAGAAGATGGTTAATACATTTCTGATCGAAAAATCAATCAAGATGATGGAAATAACGATCTTCACATTTTTTACGGCATAATCAATTATAGAAAGAAGTTTTGCAATAAACGAAGGAATATTTAAAATCACAAAATTTCAACCATAAAGGTCATTGGTAAGGCTGTCGCCAAAACTTCAAGAGGTATCCTAGCTGATATAGCCAACTAACAACTGATGTAAAACATCTATTGTATCTTTTGATTGGAAAAAATATCATCTATACTCTATTCACGATCACTCGAGACAGAATAAACAAACTTTATGAGTTTGTGTGCGTGTAATGGAAGGTCTTCTTCTATGAGAAACTTTCGGCCACAGACCAACAGCTGTAGCCAATCACAGCTCAAGACAACAGTCTTGAGACAAGACAAGTCGGACTGTATCCAGTCACAGCTCCAGACAAGAGTCAGCTGTCTGACTGCAGCTGACTGTTTCGCATAGAAGAAGACCTTCCATTACACACACACACACGCAAAAGGTCTGTTTATTTCGTCTCAAGTGATCGTGAATGGACTATAGGCAAAGCTAAATATCTACTCTTTTTGACAACATCAGCAGTTGTAGCGCACCAGAAGCACACGAAACTGCAATACTTTTTGGCATCAGCTGTAGCCTATAGGAATAGGCTCAAAAATCATTGATAAAAAAATACATTTTTGATCTCATAATCAACATTATATGATGAAAAAGTAGTTCTACTTGCATAAAGAACTTTAAAACTTAGGGCTGTTTAAAATAATTGAAAAATAAATAAAAATCAAACACCCTTTTTTTGAAAACTTTAAAATGATAAAAAAACACATACATGTTTCGGGACCTAAGCCCATTCTATGCTTATGGGCTTAGGTCCCGAAACATGTATGTGTTTTTTATAATTTTAAAGTTTTCAAAAAAAGGGTGTTTGATTTTTATTTATTTTTCAATTATTCTACTTGCATTTTTGATCAATCACAGAAGTCAATAATTAGTTAGCAAATCAAATAAATTATTCAATTAGGAATATTTTTAATTACAAAATCATCAAACATGATAGAAAGAGAGTTGTCAATACGTTTTTGATCTCAGAATTAATCACAGTTGATGAACAGGAAGTTCTTAATACAATTTAGGTCACAGAATCAACCGCAAATGATAGAAAGGAAGTTTTTGATGCATTTTTGATCACAGAATCAACAATTGTTGATGAAAAGAAAGTTGTAAACACATTTTTGTTCACATAATCAACAATTATTGTTGATGGAAAGAATGTTTTAAACAGATTTTTGATCACAGAATTGAAGTCGAAAAAAGGAAGTTCTTAACATATTTTCGATCAACCATAGAAGTCATTAGCAGTCAGATAGGTGAGCAGTAAATCGAAATGTGGCTGATATCCTTTGCACACCAGCTGTTTGAGATACTTAACTAGGAACCGCGCCACACGCAGAAAAACGCTGAACTGATGCGTCAGACGCGGGAACGCAGAGTGCGTGTGATCGGACGCAGTTGCGTCAGGAACCCATTCGCCATTGCGCAGCAGCTCGTGAAAGGTGAGGATTGCGCGCAGCAGTTCGTAGAGCTGCTTTTGCAGCGGCTGCGAGCGTTTGTTCAACAGGCATCTGTGGAGAAAATAATACATTTCACATATTAAATTGGAGTGAAATCATGTATTAATCATACACGTATGCTTAGGAATGCTTAATTGGAAAAGATTGATTCAAAGGAGGAGACGATAAGCCGTCGGTCCCGACTACCTAAAAAGTAGTCGTCATCTATCATCCATTTCATTACCCACGCACAAGCCTATGAGCTCATGTGGGCTTCACCCTCATAAACAAACAAACAAATTTTATTGTTGCATAGCTACCTTAAATAAGGCCATGGTATAGCTTCCTTTAATATAAGGTCATGGGCAATTATGTAGAGTAAGAAATTGAGTCCATTTAGAAGTATTAATATCATTTTTCAATAAAAAATATGCCTTGGTCACATTATGGTCACCCATCCGAAAGTAGTCCATAGTGTTTGTAACATCGCAGACACCTGACAACCGCCTTCACTGAACAACCAGACACAGTGAGAATAGACACACGTTTCAATCAGCTGTTTTAACGAATGTGTTTATCTGTGCGTTCCCACAAGTTATTTAACTTGCTACAGATCAAGGTAATTAGAATAGAATTATTCTATTCTAATTATCTTGCTACAGATCATATCTATCTTGAGGCATAATTGTCTATTTTCAATTTTTACTGCTAATCTCTATCACAAACCAGTTCAGAAAAGAGAAAACACAAAAGGAATTCTATATGATAAGTTCAAGGACCTATTTCATGAGAATATTGGAAAACTAGTGTCAACAATTTAGGCGTTTGGCCTAACGGTTTACATCTATTTTTGACTGTCAAATTCTCCATCCACTCAGGGTCCACGTTGTCAGTTCGGACTGTCAGTCGAAAACTGTAAGTGGATGAGCAAACCAGCAGTCCAAAATATAGTCTGTCCAACCAAAGAAGACTCTCTGGCAAGATTGGAAAAAGACTCCAGCTCGGTCAATATTGGTTCAAAAATTATCAATTTAATCTCAAATTGTAGGAAACATTGTGATCTACAATATTAGACCAAATCAATATTTTTTGAACGAATATTGACAGAGCTGGAGTCATTTTCTCATCTTGCCAGAGGGTCTTCTTTGCTCGGACAGACTATAGCTGTAAATCGGCAGCAAATAGCTGGTCGAGCAAAGAAGACATTCTGGCAAGATCGGATAATGACTCTAGCTCGATCAATATTGATTCAAAAATTATAAATTTGATCTCAAATTGTAGCGCAGAATGTTTTCTACAATTTGAGATCGAATTGATAATTCTTGAACTGATATTGACTAAGCTGGAGTTATTATCCAATCTTGTCAGATTTTCTTGACTCCGAAAAATGACTCCAGCTCGGATAATATTGGTTCAAATTTAGTCTCAAATTGTATAGCAGAATAATTTCTACGATTTGAGACCAAATTTATAATTCTCGAACAAATATTAACCGCACTGGAGTCATCTTTCGATCTTGTCAGAATGTCTTCTATGCTTGGACAGACTGGTATGTTTGCTCCTGAAATCTATGCTTAGTTTCCCACTGCTGATGATCAACATGTATCCTTCATTTCCAGGCTCACACCTCCCGAGCCAAGTGTTACTGGGATTCAGATGATAATATAGCTGACGCCAAAAAGTTAGGCGGTTTCGTCTGCTCCTTGTGAGCTCCAACAGCTGATGTCTATTGTCTCTTCTGATATCAAAAACATTATCTAGGCATAGCTAGATGAGAACTCCAATTGACAACATCAGTTGTTAGAGCGCAAGAGAAGAAATCAAACCCACCTAAATTTTGACGTCGGCTATTATATAGTCTGACCAAGCAAAGAAGAACCTCTTGCATGATGCGAAAATGACTACAGCCTGGTCAATATTGATTTTAAAATTATCAATTTGATCTAAAATTGTTGGGAACGATTTGATCTACTATTAAGACCACATTTATTATCCTTCAACAAATATTTACCAAGCTGGAGTCATATTTTCATCTTGCCAGAGGCTCTTCTTTGCTTGGTCAGACTATAATTAGTAGAGAAGAAAATTATAAATTTAATACCATCTATTTAATATATTTCAAGCTTGTCAGAGTCATGTCAGTTAGTGTGAAAAAAGCCGTATGATGATACCACACTCAATAGATATTCTGTAAATTCTCATTCCTTCTCATCCTTAGTAATACCTTAGACTAAGTACTATTATACATTTATAAGTACTATTTATACATTGGTAATACGAACCTGAAGTTGACCATTTTGACGTATTTAACGTGAGCCATATAGAGAGCATCCAGAGTGTCAACTTTGACCAGACTCTGCTTGAACTCCAGCCAGCTGCCCTCCAGCGCTATTGTCGTGATGTAATTGGTGAACGTTCGAATGAACTGGTTCATTGTGTGTCTGAAAATCTGCAGCTGTAAGCAAAAAATTTAAAATAAATTAATAAATAGTGTGTACATGGAAAAATAATAGAGAAGGCAACGGCAATAATGATTAAAATCGAAAGTAAAATACAAAAAAAAAACTTCGTGAAATGGGCTTAACAATATTCGAGCTGGTAGCTATACTATCGCGAGACTTTCCTTTTATATAGCGATTAAAAAGAAATAGAAAGGACACCGGAAATGATGATAGAACAAAATTTATACAATTTATACAATATATAAAATTTATACACATCGATGATGATTATTTTATTATAAAGCCTAAACAGCATTAGAGCTAATAGCTATACTATCATGATACCTTCCTTTTATAAAATCGCAATAACATAATCTTTCTAGTCTAAGTCTAAATTTCATATTACTTTGTTGTTGTTCATTCATATTATTGGATTCAGTGTCGGGTTTCAATCTATTTTGTTGTTTACCATGATCATATGCAGAAAGTTTGAGACAAGCCAAACGAGTCACAAATTATTCTATCAAGTACTGAACAGGAATGTATTATTTACTTTTATTCATCTGTAAAGTATCACACTAGAGTATATAAGAGCATTGTAAGCGTCTTACGTTATTTCTCAATGGAAGATCAAGAATCTCTATCTGTCATTTAGATCTAGAATCATAGATGAACTTGTAAAGTTCGAGTGAGTTGTAAATATAATAGTTAATAATAGTTATAATAGTTGTAATAATAGTTATAATAATAGTTATAATAGTTGTAATAATAGTTAAAAAGGTTTCTTCTATGAAAAGATAATAATATCAGGGACCTGTTTCATGAATATTACTAGAAGTTCCATAATACAGGAATAGTCAAACAAAAGATATCCATTGAAAAGTATATTGAAATATTACCATGATAATATTATTTATTGAATAAATATTATTTGCAACAATCTAATATTGCAAATATATTGGAATATTGTGCTGCTCAACTCCATTTGGAGAAAATGATTCAAATCCAACCAATTTTATGCATGATATGATAAATACGACTCAATATTATACAATCATAAATACGACACAATATGATACAAGAATTTTTCATTACATAAAATTTTTACAATTTACCAATCTCAGTCATGTATTATTTTGTGTATATTATTGAAAGGATATTGATCCATGGTGACAGCTCAACAGAAAATTATATATTTTATCAATTTTTCTGCTGAGCAGACACGTCATTTTAATTATTCAAAATAATATTATTTCTAGCGGAAATTGATATTCTAGTTGAAATAATTCAAAATACAACAAACTAATTCAACATTGAGCAAAGAAAACAGCTCAACAGACAATTGATTTTTTTAAATAAATTTGTCTGCTGAGCATACACCTTTATTCAATCATTCAAATTAATATTATTTTCAGAGGAAATTGATATTCTCATTGAAAGTATTCAACATACCTGCCGGTAATGAGAACTCTTCAACATGTCCTTGACCTTCAGTATCTGAAAATCCTGCTGCAGCACCCACGACGCTCGATGCAATTGCAGTTGAAAAGCGAATATCCTATCGTAGTTCAGTATGGCGTCTTCGGAAATAATAACATTCAGCGGCCAATGCAGCTTGTATCTCATCGACAGACAGTTCAATACTTCAGGATCGGTGAGTAGAAAAGCTAAAGGAACCTCTTTCACTAGAAACGAGAGGTTTTCTATCAACGGTGAGCAGAAACCACTACTGGTAGCCATTTGCAAAATGGCGTTCAAACGATGTCGACTCAACAAAACAGAAGGATGCTCTGCGGATTCCAATTCTTGAAACAAACTCCTAGTTAGAATTCTACCGTACTCCCCATCCAAGAAGAAAAAATACTTCCGAATGCACTGTAGATGATCTAGAAGCTTCTCGTTGTTTAGAAACAATCTTAAAATGGCATCATTTGCGAAAACATGCTGGATTTCCGTGGGAATCGATACTGATTTGTGTAGACAATTGTGGATAGCCGATAGATCGACTTTTTCAACAACGACTTTAGGTTTTTCAGTGGTTCCCAACTTTCTATCAGTAATATCCACGATTAGAGGGAGACTATCAAACACAAATTTTCCCTCACTATTAAAATACTGGCTGCTCATGCATTTTGATTGTTTCTTAGATTCACCAACCAACGTTTCCAAATTTGATTCAATATTGGAATCTACATCATCTTTCAAATCTGGGGTTGTAACAATGCTATCCCCCTTTTTGTCCAACACCTTCTTATTCTGTGTCTCAATATCACTCTCTCTTTTCCCAACATTCTTATCCTCAAACTCGTTATGTAATATAATGTCATACTCACTACACATCACTCTAGCCCTATTCCTTGCAGCTTCCTTTCTTACATCCCCAGCTCTACTGCAAGCCAGCTCCATTTCTAGTCTTCTTTCTTTGATTGCTTCACCCAAACTCATCTCTTTATCTTTGAATTTCTCATCATTTTCACTACGATTGCTATCCAATTTCTCATAATACTTGTCGTTATCAGCTCTCGAGTTTTTTAAATCAAACTCAAACTCCAAAACCTTCATCTTGTTTTTCAGAGCTTCCGAATGTGCCACATTGTACAGTTCGTACAATTGTTTTGGATCATATTTTCCACCTAAATCAATTTTCAATCCATTATCAATTCCAATTTCTTCCTTGAGTGAAGTTGAAGAAACAACAGGAGTATTCTCCAAAGAATTATCTCCTAAACTAGTTGATGAAACCTTCTCTCCAACTGATAACGAATTATCCGATTGAATATGCGACATTTTACTTGAAGAAACCTTCCCTTCAACCGATAACGAAGTTTCCGACTCAATTTGTGACATTTTACTCTCAATCGCTGTCACATATGTGTCACAGCTTTGTGTAACACTCACACAAGTTGTACCCCAATCCTCGCTTTCAGACCTTTCTAAATTTTCCGCAACTTCTTCTAGTCTATTGCTATCAATGGTACTACTACTATCAACTGCTGAAAGAGTTACACTTTCCTCCAATTTTTTGGTTCTTGAAATCTTAGTGTCAACTTCTGTTCTATCACTATCAACCGCTTTACTGTCTTCAACTCCTGAAGTTCTTGAAACCTTGTCAACTTCAGTGAAACTTAGAAACTTGTTATCAACTTTAGTGGTACTTACAGATTTGGTATCAGTTTCCTTGGTACTTAGAGACTTGGTATCAACTTCAGTGGTACTGGGAACCTTATTGTCAACTTCGTTCGTACCTGAACCCTTTCTATCAACTTCATTGTCCAATTTGAAAATGAAACTTTTTCTCCTATTATCAACTTCATCGGCAATCTTTTGTTTCAGCAACTCATTGCTGATCTGTTTCTTCTCATCAGCATAAAACTGTGAACGCTTATCGTGTAAATGAAGCCTTTGCGCCTTCCATTTAGCTTTCAGTTTGCGAATTTCTGCCAGATCCGAAATGGACTTGTAGTATTCAATCAATCGCCGCCTGAAATAAATAAGAATACAATGTTAACCAGTGAAATCGGGGCGAATAAAGTCATCGAAATACTCAGAACACAATACAGAACGGAATACATTGTTATAGACTGGTCAAGCAAAGAAGACATTCTGGCAAGATGGAAGAATCTAAATTTCCTTGACGCAGTGAGCTACGGCTTACTCCAGCTCGGTCAATTTTGGTTAAAAATTATTAATTTGGTCTCAAATTGTATAAAACATTCCGCTCTACAATTTCAAATTTTTTAACTAATATTGACCGAGCCAGAGTTATTTTTCAATAACTGCCAGAATGTCTTCTTTGTTCGACCAGACTATACTTGTTTGGAATAGAATAGAATTTTATTAATCAACTTAATTTTTGGTCATTTAACTTAATATTTACAAATAAATAGATCGACTTTATCAACAACTTACAATCAAATTTACTTCAATAAATTTGAAAATTAACGCAGAAATAGATTATATTCAAGGTGGATAATTATCATTATGAAACATATTCAATTGACAAATCCAGAGAAAAATCGCTTACTCAACTATTTATCATACATATATCGACCACAACTCAGTTGAATTTTTAATATTTATCATACATTTTAAAGAACAAAATAGTTTTATATGAAAAGTTTTATTAATTTTCATAGTGCGTGAGTTATGAGAGAAATTATGATGAGAGCAAACCACTTTTTGGGCAGTCAAGACCGACGGCTTATCGTTTCTTCCAAAAGACGATATCCCGTATTTATATGATTGTGCTGTGATCAAATCATCGTTCTCCGGTCGGGAATTGAGCTCGGAACCTCTGCCTATCAGACCGGGCCGTTATCACTTACTTCAACGTGCCACTTGATGTCTTAACTAATATAAATGCACTATATCTATTCAAAGCTATCTACTATCTGCACCATCTAATTAAAAAACAAAAGCCGAGCAATTTGGAATTGAATAATTATTGGAATTCGGTGTTTCGGAACTCACTTTTCCTCATTTTCTCTGGCAGCATCCTGAAGGGCAGCTTGAGCCAACTCCTCAAGCCTCTGTTGATCTTCAGCCAACTCTTTCCGTCTCTTTTCAATCTTCCGTTTCTCAGCATCCTCCATCTCCTTCTTCATGATGTCAAAAATCTTCTTTTTCTCTTGATAAACAGTCATCCGTTCTTCTTGCTGGGCGGCTGAAATCATGAAAAAAGTATTGAGAACTGTGATATGGAAGCATACATATCTACTATGTAAACATCATCATCCACTTATCACCTTTGCTTAAAATACAAGCTATCAAGTCGCAATTGTGAATTGTAACAATAAATAAATAATACTATTTTCATCATTTACCATTCATCATTTTTAGAGAACGGAGAATGCGATATTCTATCAAATAATTTTATGAATGGACATTCAAACATAGTAAAAAGAAGTAGATTCTTTTATCTCAATTATGTAACTTCAACCTATCTGACCAATGTAGGTAATAATAATAATAATCTTTATTGCATTACAAATTACATAATTTGTACATTACAAATTATGTCAATCGTCAAAGGTTGCATTATAATCCCCAAAATCAAGTTGATACACCCTACTCCTGCCCCATACATTAATTTTGTCTTCACTACAGCTAAATAGACTATTCAAAATAAGTTTCTTCCTTAAAGGAACATGAAACCATTTCTTTTCAATTCCATACCTATCTTATTTCAAAGTTTGTCCCTACAAAGCTGGAATTAACTAGAAGTTGTCTATAACTTTATTATAAACTCTATAATATTTAATATGTATGTATCATTTCTCAATAAATATCTAGATACTCTGGATCGTATTCCTAGGCGATGGCTTGAGCTACGCAGCTCTACTAGCTGCACATCAATAGCTTTGCAGATTATAAAGTATAATTATTATTTAAATAATTTATAGTTACAAGTCTGGAGCTGCGACGGCTCAAAACGCGCAGCTAGAGCCGCGCAGCTAGGAACGCACAGCTGCAGCCAGAGATGCACAGCCCAATCCGTCACTACCTTGATGAAATTTGGTTGCAAAAATCTTTCACAGCGAATTGAACATTCTACTTAATATGTTATGGCATTATCCCTTGATGAAATGCGCACTCCCCCTTCTACGCGCTGTATCTCGAAAACCTTCAGTTTTTCGAGAAAAATGCATATTAATAATTATAATTAAATGCATATTAATGCATATTATAATTTAGTAGGGATTTTTGAGCTCTATAATTTTCATAATAACATATAAGAACATAACTTGAACAGGAAACGAGTTATTCGCAGAAAACTGTTTTTCGTTACCTTTGACCTTGAATAAAAAGTTTGCAAACGTGATACAGTATTATACTTTTGAATCCTTCTTTAGAATGCCATTACAGTGATTTGTGCAAAATTCAGCTTAGCTGCTCTTATTGGGAGGTTAAATCCTACAATGACTGACTATCTATATATATCTCATAAACCGGTATCTCGATTTTCTAATAAATCAGTAACTTTCAATATCTTTCCGTACCTCTAACCCTCGACATGGACTTGTCCCTCTGCAGTTTGACGTGAGCCATGAAGTCATCCTCTGACTCGCGGGCTGCCGCAGCGGTTGCTGGCGACGTCTGCAGCGGGTTAGCTGCGCAGTGCGGCTTGCACACGCGCACAAACTCGTGGTAGGCGAGCGCCAGCCGTGCGAGAGCAGCCTCTTCCAAACAGGCGGTCAGAGGCGGGTAGAAGGTTTCCAGTTGACTGCATAGCGGGTCCTTCGAACAAAGGAATACCATGTGAATAAAAAAGATGAGTAAAGTGAAACAAATAATGAAGAAATATAGCCCAAGAACGCTGAGAATAGTATACCTAGCGAAAAGTAGCCCAAGAGTAATAAAATAGACAGCCCAATTTTAACCAATTCTTGTATAACTTGAATGAATAAACGAGCAGACTCATCGAATAAGAAAGCTTGATACATCTCGATCGTTCACAGCTGATCTTTCAACGATGGCCAGCTGGCTCGAAGCTATTTTGAACTGCCGGTTTCCTCATCCACTTACAGTTTTTGACCATCATATTGCGAACTGACGATGGGTGTGGACCCCTAATTGATGACTTTATGCTCTTCTGCCTGTACTAGAATTCTCAGCTCGCTTTGACTTTAGTACCTACCAGAGTATTTAATTCCGAAATTGGTTCAATGATTCAATGATACTTTAATTTCAAAGAAAACTATTTTGAGATATTCCAGAAGTCTGAAACTTGAAATATGCATAAAGACTAGATTCAGATGGATACATTCAATCAACCTTGCCAAGTACTTCGTCATACTAACTCAGCAACGAACTTCTCATTCATCTTCATCGTGATAAATATTGTTAAGCAAGTTTGTTGTCACCAGATGTGATTAATCTAGTTCATTTTATTTTTAAAATACCATGTTTTCATGAGTAATTGGAGTCATCCGATTGATTCCAATTTGTTGATAGTGAACTCTATTGATTCCAGTAGAGTTGATAAGCACATTAATTGAGAAGACAAGATATTGTAAAACCACAGATTCATAAAAAATCGAGATTCCGGCTTTGGCTGCCACCATTATCATTCACAAAATATTAGTTTACCAGATATTGATAATGGTGTAGTAACCGAAACCGCTATCTCGATTTTTAATAAATCAGCAGTTCAACAATATCTTGTCTTTTCATTATTAATATGGATAACTACCACAATATCACCTTCAAAACCACTCAAAAATTGAAAAGCACATGTTATGATGTTTATAGACATTCGTGATGATTATAGTATAAATAAATATAGTCTGTCCAAGCAAAGAAGACATTCTGGCAAGATGGGAAAATTACTCCAACTTGGTCAATAGTGGTTCAAAGATTATGAAGTTAGTTTCAAAATGTAGATCAGAATGTTTCCTACAACTTGAGAACAAATTTATAATTTCTGAACCAATATTGACTGAGCTGGAGTATCATTTTTTCATCTTGCCAGAATGTATTCTTTGCATGTAAAGACTATATCAAACATTTCGAATTAAATACATTTAGTTCTATATTTAGGAGTTCAATGCAAAATTATGAAAGTACTTACATTGGGAGCACACAATTTGACTAGATTCAGCGACTTTCCACAGATGAATATTTTCTCGGCCAAGTCGGTGAGAAATATTGGCACTCTCTCATAGTTCAAGGAGAACGCTCTCCTCCAGTAGGATCGGTCCAACGGTGATCCAAGGTTGTTTCTCGACTCGATGAAGAATTCACCGTACTGATCTTCACATAAGCCTTCAAACAGCCAATTCTCTATGAACCTTGGACAGAGGAACAGAACTCATAAGCTTATCAATTTTATAACCTTATAAACATCAAATCTAATAGATGCTATTATTATTTCAAATTTATTCGAGAGAGAAGTATGGGAGGCCCAATCTTGAAGAGGAATTTATTCATTTATATAATATTGAGGAATGAAAGTGAGACTAGCTTTCACCCAAATCTTCTTCAATTTGAACTATCTACTGGTATATTCATCACAATTATTATTAAGAAATATATCATCATTGAGAGGTAGCCTACTTGATAATATCATGAGAACAATGCAATAGCCGAATCAAAGTATTATGGATTGTTTTATGTTGAGAGAAGACACTGTGAAAATTTAAAATAACTCATTTTTTGGCACAGTAGAAAAAAATGTTACACAGGATGCGAAATAAACTATTAACTATGTTAACTATTAACTACATCGATTAACTATGTTAATAGTTGAATGAGAAGACTCGACTGTCAGTTTGATATGAGATGGATAGCTAGGATAACACAGCATAGCAAGAATTGAACTGGAAATAGGGGGAATGCTGCATGTTTTCTTAAAAAATTGGGTAGGAATGTAGTTAAAAATCCCAAATCCATTATCATTTCAACATTACACAAGATGTTATATTCATATATGGATGAGATGTCTTGACTGTCAAGTTGACATGACATGAATAGCAAGGATAATGCTGAATAGCGAAGATTGAATTGGAAATAGGGGAAATGCTGCATGATTTCTTATTCATTTGGGTAGGAATATACTTGAAAATGCCAAATCCATGATCATTCAATTGTTGAAGAGGATGCAATGTTCATAGTTGTATAAGATGACTTGACTGTCAAGTTGACATAAGATGCAAGATGCAGCATAGCATGGATTGAAATTAGAATAGGGGAATGCTGCATGTTTTCTTGTTCAATTGGGTAGAAATATTATTGGAAATGCGAAATCCAATATCATTACATCATTTGACAGGAATAAAAAATTATGTTCTCAAATGAACTTTTCAAAAGAACTATAACTCATGTCTCCATTTGTGGAAAATGAGGTTATCTGGCGAAGTGGAACAACCCTTGGGTCTCCCCACTATTAAAAGCCATACGCTAAATAAATAATAAATTTTACAGAATGTTGTGTTCATATTTCTTCTGTATTATACATTATTTTGTTACCAGTAACTCGTGTAATGATTTTTTTTCTGTAACTTTCAATGTGTTAATAATGTACCCTTTATTCTTGTGGATTTTTATTGATGTATAAATGAATGTAAGACAGCAATGTGAATAAATAAATAAATAAATAAATAAATAAATAAATATATGGATTACTTTACTGTCAAGTTGACATTACATGCATAGCTAGGATAACACAGAATAACAAGAATTGAACTGGGAATGAAAGAAATGCTGTATGTTTTCTTTTTCAATTTGGTAGGAATTGTGTTGAAAATGACAAATCCAGCTGCACTATCTAGCAATCACAAACTCATTTTATAAATGTTCACTTTGTTAGTAGGGCTACTAATGTATAATACATCCATAGAAAGTGAAATTTGCCCTTTTCAAGGGAATTTCACTATTAATTAATTGCTTATACATCAGTAGCCCTAATAACAAAATTAATATTTATAATATAGTTACGTCAATATAGTTGCGATGACAAATAACCTAATTCTTAAACCTTCATCATCACTCATTCATCCTTTGTTTAAAATACTTGGAAACCAAGTCACAATTGTAAAGAAAGAATAAAGAAAGAAAGAAAGACTAGACAGGGAAGCACGAGCAGCGCAGCTAAAACCGCTTGGGAATGCTACCTTTATGTCGCTTTCTGTCGTTAAGATGAATAATCTCATTCTAGAAATGATGAGGAAGTTATCAGAGTTTTTGGTAGACACATTGAAAAATACTGAAATTGTCCGAAAATGTCGTTTTGAAAATGACGATCGAATAATAAAAAAAAGTAGAAATTGTCCGAAAATGTCGTTTTGAAAATGACGATCGAATAATACTGAAAAAAGAAATTGTCCGAAAATGTCGTTTTGAAAATGACAATCGAATAATACTGAAAACAGAAATTGTCCGAAAATGTCGTTTTAAAAATGGCACAGTTTGTCGTTGATACACTTTTTACAGTTTTCGATTTTCAGTAAGTTATTGTTATTGAAATTTACACTTACTGTATTTCCTCACCTGTAATAAACGTTCAAACACTTCTCCAAGAAAAAGTAGAGAACCAGCGAAATATGTGAATGCGCCGTCATCTGCGCCGCATTGTAAATGTAGGTCAACAGCTCCCCGCCGCTCGGCAGCGGACAACTGTCGTCCATGAGGACGCGAGTGGACGGCGGACAGCATAGGTTAACGATGAAACGCAGCTGCAACCGCAGCGGCTGCAGCCAGGCGCGCAGCTGGAGAATGTTCGACTCTGTTTCAATTCTCACCACCATGCCGCGGTAGGCTTGCAGCCAGGTTGATAGGGCTGTGCACATTGCCTGAAACATAACAGAAACGTACATTTTTCAATTATTTGTTTGCTGGAATTATAAATATCTGGTACCCAGCTCCGCTCTGAAGCTGCGGCAGAACTGTTGAATTACATACATGTGTTATTGTAGAAAATCGTTTCAAAATTGATCACCTCTCACAATTTTTAGACATGAATGTGTTCTAGACTTAAACGTAAGTCCATTTACTCCCGCTAGATAGCGTTGGTCAGCTAACGATAACAGCCTATACTCAATACTTCAGCCTATTCCTGAGGGAATATTTGATTCTTCTATTAATACTGCCAGAGAGTTATCCTGGACATGAGACCTGGTGCAATCTTATCACTGTTATATTACATTTCAAATTTCAAGGAAATTTGAGCCGTTTTCTAGATCCGTGGTTATATAAGCATAATAAAAACATACATACAGAAGTTACTCGCTTAATATATTAGGATAAGTGTTTCATTAGGCTTATAAGTGGGGAGTTCCAAAGAAGTTCCACAGCTGACATCGACACAATTTCCCATAATGGGAAAGTTATTAGTTTTATCAATTTCTTCATTAAATAGTAATTAAAAACATATAGGCGAGTACAACATTTCGTTTGTTTAGAGTCATTAAAATTTTGGGAAGATCTTCTGATTTTATAAACACAAAAATAACACTACAAGCACCAATCAACGATTGGAAATTATTGAATTTTGAAAGAATTTTAGAAACATTTCCCTATCACAATTTTTCCACGGTTATCGAACTGATCATTGTAAAAAATATTAAGTACTCGATAAATTGCAATTCAATGGCCAAACAAGTTTACGACCAAAACTGTGTCACAGTTTACTTACTTCCAAGATGATACTTGTTTCAAATGAAACAATCAAGTTTGGAGATCTGGCATTATAATTGAGTTGTGTGTTCATCTACAATTGTTCGATTTCGAACATCTTTTGAACCTTCTTTAATAAGTAATACTATTAGTAGGCCTAAATTCAAGCATATACATACAGCATCCAACCTAGAGAATATTTCATGATGTTCTATGAAACTGAAGTGGTGTTTATCTGCGAGCTCATTTCAACTTACAATACGTTCCAACAATATGTTCAATATTGTCAGATTGTAGAACAAAACTATGTTATTATTATTATTATTATTATATAAAGTAGAACAAAACTATGTTAAAAAAGACATCAATTTTTAGAGGCCGGAGCTCAATTTCCAATAGCTTCAAATTATAACTTGTTGAGAAGTTTTGGAGGTGATATTGTGGTACGGTAGTTTTCAAAATTAAATGGAAAGACTATATTGTCAAACCACAGATTTATTAACTATCTAGATTATCATCAATACATATGTGGTTAAGACAACAATTATACTGTCTTTTCATTTAATTATAATTGTGATTATTATTTTCAAGGTACGTCCTACCTCAAACACCAATCCCTGTTTGGTGTAATTTATGTTCTGCTTAGAATGCTTCAAAAGTAGCGTCAAAAGTCGCACGTCATTTCCGCACTCAATGAAGTCTTCTATGTAGACTGACACTGCCTCCGAAGTTAGACCTTTAATTGCTGTTCCTGGATTCAGTAGAAACGATCTCTGCTCCTGAAATGATAGATAGATAAATAGATAGATAGATAGATAGATAGATAGATAAATAGATAGATAGATGAATGCCTTTATTTTCCACTTAGTAAAAATAAAGTGATGTGGGCGAAGTTGAGGCACAAGAGCCCCCTCTTCCACTTAACCCACAAAGATATAATTATAATGGAATGTTATAATTATGATGAAAAGAGCTTCGATGAAGATATTGACACCGATGAGAAAATATCAAATCGGAGAAAGTAGTAACATCGAATACAACAAAGAGAAAATAATTAAATTTATTCAAAAGATATGTCCTGGATTGGTTGTAACTTACTTATAATTCTGATTGAATGTAGATATATTTGAGATAATATCTTTATGGGACAGGAATAGACTTTCTTTTTTCTAACGTTACATCAAGTAAGTTAATTTTATTTCAATTTAACTCTCTTTCTTAATATTATTTTCAACTGTCTACTTTTATTCAGTTGTAACTTATTCTTTCCATTTCCTATTTCTAAAGCCGCGTATCGACAGTCCGAGGCATGTGCCACGAATGCCTCGCAGTACAGTCTGGTGACGCAAAAACGTATAAACTCATGGCTGAGACATATGTATGAATATAATCTGCAATAATCAAAAATAATTATAATTATAGTATAGTATATAATTATAATTATAGTATAGTATATAATTATAATAAAAATAATTACGTATAATAAAAAATCTGCATTTTTTTGTAACCAAAAATGCGAGCACACGAACAAATTGACTAGCGCCATCAAGCGGGAGACAAAGCAACTAAGCTCTGACAATTGATAATTTGGACTTTGGAGGTTAGTTTGTGCTAAATTAGTAGATAAGAATTTAAGGCAATGTTTATTATTTATATATTGCCTATTAGAACCTTCTGCACCCAAATAGAATTCTCAATCACAAAAATGCATAGGAATAGGGTACAATTTTGAGGTTATAGTTTTTAGAATTGTTCGTTGTGCGTTGCGAGGCAACAGGCTCTGCTCGCTGCGAATCGTGTGCCGCGTTTGCCTGGCTGCTAGCAAACCCGGTATCGACTTTATTAGCGGTATCGACTGTATTAGTATCGACCTACAGAGGCTTTACTCCAGTCTCCAGCTCGGTCAATATTGGTTCAAAAATGATTGATTTGGTCTTAAATTGAAGATCGAAATGTTAATTGAGACCAGATCAATAATGTTTGAACCAATATTGACCGAGCTGGAGACTGGAGTAGATAGTAGACTAGTAGTAGTAGCAAGACTCTTTTTTGTGTGAACAGACTGTACCTTGAGGCATTCGCGGCACATGCCTCGGACTGTCGATACGCGGCTTAACGCTGGTGGAAAAAATTCTAATGATATTATAATGTCTTCAAAGATCTGTATATTTGAAACCATATTTAAAAAATCACTCACCTCCCTATACACAAACGTCCTAGACTGAATACCAATCAACATGTACTTGATATCTCGGTAAAGTTCATCCAGCGTAACATCCACAGACGCTGTGTCCTCCCCCACCTGCTTCAACGCATACTTTTTCCAGCACTCGAATATTGTTACATCTGCCTGCGCCAAGAACGGAGGCTCGGGCCGCGTAACAGATTCACCAAGGTTTTCCCAGGTGTAATGCAGCGGCCGGCACAGACTCTCCACAGACATGTTGTTCCATACATTTAACGAACTCGACTTTTTGTCGACAAAACCGCTCGTGCTGCTACGATGACTGCAGCTGGTGTCAGCGAACTCTTTGTCCGGGGTAACATAGCCTTCGTCCTGGCAAAAATCGAAGAAATATTTAAACAAATACTTTATTGATACGGTTTGTACAAGGTTCAATTCAATTTCAATATGATACATTCTATACTATTTACTTATTCATTCAGTTATTTACAAGTAGTAAGGTTCAACAGGCTTAAGCCCAAGACTGTCCCTTTTCCAATTTAGAATAAATTCCAGGTTATCAATCCAATTAAAGATATTCTGTCGAATTGGAAAGCCCTATGCCGGGTTTATATTATGCAAATTGAAAAGACAATTGTCAGAAGAGAAACAGTCTCCAACAGTTGAAGTAATCAATTATTAGAGTTTTTATTTAGGTATGCCTAGAGCCCTAGATGATGGTTTAGAAATAAAAACTTACAATAAATAATTGACGTCAGCTGTAGGTTTCAGAAGACAATTATTGTCTCGCCAATTATCATCTTATAAACCCGCAATTATAATTTATTTATTAATTTATTTATTCATTTTACAGAAACAAGAAAACTTATTGGTTAAAAACACAGACTATTGCCCAAAATGTCTTTATACCAAATTTTGATTAATAAGTTCAAAACTATATAGGTATAATGAGCCCTTTGATTCGATTTTCATAGTACATTTATCATGTTGTGTAGCTTCTTAAGCAGGTTTTCACATTGGTGTATTGTATCGAGCCTCATGTTTTTCATGTAATCGATAAATGAACGCTACATATTTCTTTCTTTTGATCAGAAAACTAATATTGAGTCTATTTTGCCATATTTAAACAACTGATTTGTCCGCCAACTTCACTGAAACCTGCTATACTGGAGTATAATAGAATAATAATATACAAATTAAGAGAAAATAAACCTGCTATAAGTCACTAGAATATAATAAAATAATAATGTATAAATGAGAAGAAAATATAATAGAATAATAATGTACGATAAATGTACTAATAATGTAATAATGTACTAAGGTAATAATGTACGATAAGATAGGATACAGAGTGGAATAACGGATATTTAGCCATTAAATTCAACTTTTTTTTCAATTTATGTTAATTAGGAATATGGAATTCAAATGGTCAATGGTTCAACAGCCCATGAAGGGCCTAGGCCTACCAGCTGGTTGCCAGTTTTATATTCAATCCACTATACAGAAGAGATGAATAATCATCAACCAGGATATAGGTAACGTGTGGTTAGCACGTTGATCCTCTCAACCATAAGCTAGCTTCCGTAACCAAGTTGAGGCGCAGAATACATCTGAATAACATCCGATAAATCAGTTAGAGGGTAATGCAACAATCACTATTACTCCAGAGACGGGAAACGAGATGCGAAATTTACTAACGACAAGGCAATCTCCCAAAGGAGTGGAGGAGATTCAAGTACTGTATGAATAATTCGATTTTAATTCATCAATGTAAAATTGATAAATATGCCATCCTCGATAAACTACTCACCAAATGGAAGCTGCGAAAGCTGGGAACAGTTAATGATCTGGGAACATCCAAATTCAGTTCTGGAATACACAGAGGATTCAGCTTTCTCTCTCGATCAGGGTGTGTAGCACTCGCGGGACGTCTGGAGAAAATATTAAAAATTAAATTAAGATATTGGTCGAAGACAAATTTAATCAAATCAAATACCCTCTTATCTTTCTTAATCGAAAACGTTTCTTATCTTGAAAAATGAGATGAGAAAAATGTATCATTCAAATTCCAAATTGACAATTAAAAGTTTTTCAAGTTTGAAGAAAGGAGATTTGTGATGGAAATTTATTGTGAATACAAAACTAACCTGTTTGGAATATCTAGCTAATTGAGAATGTAAACCTGTTTGGACTCAATTTTTTACACTATAATTTTATTTTTTTCTCTTCAATAAATGAGTTTATAAGCAAATTCAATCTTTTATTTATTTATCTTCAAGTTACAACATAGACTTAATGGAAGGTTCAACAGGATTACTTCCAAAACTGTCTACCAATTTTTCATAATGAGTTCAAATATTTAGGTTATGCACCTTTAGTTAATTTCTTGACTTCAACAAATTTTCACTCACTGTACCCTGCTTGGATTGCTTTATTCAGATAATGTTTTCATGAATACCGTTAATTAAGCAGGATAAAGAGAATTCTAACACTTGTAAGATTCAACTCACTTGGAACCAAAACACTTCACTTATATTTCTTCTTATTTCACTTATTATTATTAATTTATATTTCTTATTTTCTTATTATATTACTTATTTCACTTTATATTTCTTATTATATTAACTTATAACTATGAACAATTCACTTGTGATTCAAATCACTTGAGAAATTCAAGTCACTCAAAAAACTCGATGGACAACATACAGTTTAATAAGGAACCTCTAACTTAAGAAACTCTAAACACCTTCTCCTCTGTTGAGTAACGTAATCCAACTGAATCCAAGACCAAACTTCCTCAGTTGAAGAAAGAAAAATCTCGTTTTATTTTTAGCTTGATCAATAGATAAACTCACACTACTCTCAAAATATTTTCATTGCCACATAGAAATACATGGAAAAAGAGCCAGTCGAGCAAAGAAGACATTCTGGCAAGAAGGAAAAATTACTCCAGCACGGTCAATATTGTTTCAAAAATTATAAATCTGATCTCAAATTGTAGAACGAAATTTGCTCTACAATATGAGACCAAGTTTCTAATTTTTGAACCAATATTGACCGAGCTGGAGTCATTTTCCCATCTTGCCAGAATGTCTTCTTTGCTCGACCAGACTATAACTGAGAATGCATGTTGGCCGGTCATAAAACGGTTGATTTGAAATTCAGATTCACTTGTTGCACTCATGAATTAGTCCTACTATTATCCAATACTTTCTGAATAAATCCGATAACAAATCGCAGTTAATCCTGAACACGGAAATAATTGAATTATTGTGTTCAAGATCATGCTTGCAAGTCAATACCGATCGATGTTAGTGAAGCATGTTAACTATGCTGGATTTACAATGGATTTACTATTCCTCCAGAGACGGGAAACGACAGGAATTGTCTCTACTGAGGACAAGTCAATCTCCCAAAGGAGGAAATATTGGTTTATCAATTTTGAGCTTGTACTTAAATTTTAGGAAACATTCTGCTCAACAAATTAAATAAAATTTATCATTTTTTAACCAATATTGATCGAGCTGAAGTCATTCTCCCATCTTGTCAGAATGTCTTCTTTGTTTCGACAGACTATACTAGTTTCCACGGATACTATAATACACGGTTGGTAACATTATGCTGCTTACATTTCAGCCTCATGTATTGAAATTAATCTTTATAATAACATATGTTCAATATCCAAGATCATAATCAACATGTATTATTATAGAGACAAAATTCAAAACATGAGGCTTGATACGTAATACAATACACAGCCTACCCCTGTGTGAGCAGCCTAACCCTGATGCGCATTAGAATGATGTGATTATGACGTTACCATGGAATGATCAGTAGCAGTTCTAATGCATACTCAATAAAGTACAAGGTACATAATAACGAGCGATTTCTAAAATACTGTTCAATAAAAACATTTTGTTACTCAAATATATTTATATCACAATATTAAAGTACACGAAAAAGCATTTTCTGCAACACTAAAATGTCTGTTGATTTTTGAAAGTAACTCCAGTAAGATTACGTCCGTTTAGACGCACACATTCCTCAAGCCAGACCTTAATCATCAGATTGCGTAGCATTGCCAGTGGGATTTGACCAACAACCTGCCAGATCTGCTCTTCCAGGGCTTCAATTGTTGAAGATTATCTTGGTAAACTCAGGATTAACTTGGATCCGGCAGGAAATTGGTAAATTGGTCGAATCTCACTGGCAATGCTACGCAATGTTATGATTAAGGTCTGGCTTGAAGAATGTGTGCGTCTAAACGGATGTAATCTTACTGGAGTTATTTTCAAAAATCAACAAACATTTTAGTGTTGCAGAAAATGCTTTTTCATGTACTTTAATATTGTTATATAAACATATTTGTGTAACAAAATCTTTTTACTCAACAGTTTTTTTAGAAATCGCTCGTTATTATGTCTCACCTTGTATATCAGCTCACAATCTGCAATTACACTTTTCGTGGGTCCGTGAAACGTCACAACCAGCTCGTTTTTGTTAAAACCTGCGCGTGTTCCCTACATCTCTACCGTGTATTCTAGAATCCGTGCTTGTTCCTATAGCATCTTATGTCCGCGACTTGTAGTAACGAAGACCTGCCTCAATGAGAGTTGGCAAAAGTACAAGGTTTTATTATAGACATTTTGTAATAACCTTGTAAATAGTACGATGAATTCGACAGAGCTAATCATTCAGAAGCTTGACACTCAATGGCTACAGTATACAGTCTCTTCAATTTTCACCTCATTCATAATATATACTAACAATTGAATGAATGAGTTTTTATTTTGCCAATAAATACAATATGAAATTCAAAATATAATGCAGATAACAATGTGCACAACTTACAAAAAAGAAGATTGTTGTAACATTATTACAATTGGACAATAAATGTAATAGTCTGAACAAAAATTAATTGCTTACAACTAATAAATAATGAAATGTGCATCACTCACTTGTAATTGCTCTTGTTCTGTGCGTACCATACTGTGCTGTACTTTTCAAACAGAAGCAAATGCGAGCCGGGCAGTGCATCGAACGGTGCATCAAGCAAATGCTTCTTAGTTTTGAAACCGCTTTTTGTTCTAATAGAATCATTTTTGCTGCCTTTTGTTCCAAAATCAATATCGAACAAAGATGGCGAATACCTTCGGTACGATCGATCTGTTGAGTTTTTCAAAGCCGCTTTCAACCGATTATCATTGGCCTCTATTTGGAAGATGTTTTCGTAGATCGGCTGGTTCGTCTGGAACGTTATTAGGCCGAGTTCATATACATGAAATTCAAAATCATATTATTCAACATTCACAAACTTACAAGTTTTTGACTAGTTGTGATGGTTTTATTGTGGTAGTTATCCATATTTAATGGAAAGATAATACTTTTGAATACCTGTGAAGGTGATATTGCGGTAGTTATCTATATTAAATGAAAAGACAAGATATTGTCAAACCAGATTAATTTAAAATTGAGACACCGGTTCCGGTTGCTACACCATTATCAATCTCAATCATCAATAAAAGCCGTTTATATCTTCTAAATGTTTTACCAGAGATTGATAATGAGGTAGCAACCAAAACCGGCATCTCGATTTTTCATAAATCAATGGTTTGAAACTAGTCTTTCCATTCAACTCAAAAGTTTCCTTACACTCAATAGGATAGAATTATTAACTCAAGTTAGGCCTACCTATAAAATAATAAAAATCAACTTTATATTTGCCTGACACACCGCTTTACAAATAAAAGATCATACCGATTATAAGTTTTAAGATTAGAATACATGAAAATGGTCCTGAAGATAGATAGTTTTGAAATTATTCATTTAGCGTATGGCTTTTGATAGAAATAGATAACCTCATTCTATGATCATAGTTGATCATATGGAAAGAGATAAAAATATGATTTCGTATTTTCATATTTTTCCATAAAAGTCTGAAACTATGATCATCCAGAATTGAGATTAAATCGTGTAATACCTCTATCTCTGACTGGGTGTATTCATGTGTTTTAGCTGTTTCATTACATTTGTTTCAAGATATACACATTTCAGTTCAAAGCTTCAAAGGTATTGTATAGTTGTGCCAAGAACAGAAGAGCCTCTTGCAAGATGGCGGAGGAAAGTAAGAGTGCTATAACGACGCATCTCAGAACTGGAATTTTAATGGGAAAACCTACTTCAGCTAACCTACCGTTTTCACACTGGATTATATTCATGGCTGTTTCATTCATTTTTTTTCAAGAAGATACGCAATCAAGTTTAAAGGTACTTTAACTTAAATAATTACATGTATGATCTTATGTATCAAATTGAAAAGAGATAAATGCTATCAACCTAACCATCTCAATATTCATGAACATTTTAAGAATTTACTAGAATTCATAACAAAAAAATATATTTACCTTTGAAGAATCTTCATCATCGCTAATAACATTCGATTTGGCCATATGCAGTAGAAAGACAAGCACATTTTTCATATGTGGACTGGCCTTCAGAATGAGTGTCAACTTATCAACAATGGTTGAGAGCGATTGGTATTTCTTGGCGGTCCATGCTGAATTCTGCAGATTATTGAAATATACCACTTCCACCAGACTACCAATGAGTTCGTCATCATCGAGATCTTCATTTTTTTCTGAGAACAAAAGAAAATTAAAAATTATTAATGATCAACAGATTGAAAAAATTTATTGTAAATTGTAATTTCATTCAGCATTCACTAATTCAAGCACGCCAGTAATAAGATTTATTTGAAGTTCTATTATTTTCGATCAATACGTGTTAGCCTATTTCTCTCTCCTTTTGGAGATTGGTTTGTACTTTTTGAGTAGTTGTGAAGGTAATATTGTGATAGTTATCCATATTGAATAAAAGCAGAAGGAATGTTACTCACCAAATTTGTTTTTTGAAGTTGTTGCTTTGAAGATCAACGTTTCAAATGCAGAAGATTTCAATTTATTGACATAGTCATTTCTTTTGCTTGTGGTAGATTCTTCTGAAGCATTTTCGCAGAGCTTCAATGAAAGTCCAGTCAAGAGTTGGACCACACTGTTCTGTTCTGCAAGACAGCTGTGAGAATTGAATTTCTACATGTAATGCTGCTAGTCATAGGCTAATGCATTGCAAACATCTATCAATTGGGAAAATTAACATCATTTTGAAGCATATTAAAACGTAATTAAAAGTAGCTTGGTTGACACATAGTCTACTATCACAAGATGGAGTAGAAGGCTACATGATAGTATGTTTAGGTAACTCTGTCCATGACCACATTATACAAGTAGACTGAATCAATGTAATTATTCTTATACTTTAAATAGTTTTATTGAGTATGGTACAAGGCTTTATAACTGTCTTGAATAGCCTTTGAAGATTGAACTTTTAAAAGTAATGTTCAATTTATTGTTGAAAATGTTTTTTTCTATTTTTGAAGCATTTTCGCAGATATTGTCTTGAAATTCTTTTGCTCACCTAGAAGAATTATTAATGTTGTAATAGCTTTCTTCGTTTTGGGAAATTAATATTTTCAAATTTTAATAATATTACAAATTATGGAGACGCAACAATCAATTAGAAGTATGATAGTATTTACCATATTGCTTGGGTCAAAAAACGGACACCTTGTGGCCTTGGAGGGGGGGTGGTTACTCGATACCACCTGGTGTAAGATGAAAAAGTTAAATAATTAGGTGTCAAAAAGGTATAATTGAGAATGTAGACCCCAAAACTATTTTTTTTTGTACTCAAGACACTAAAATTTTATAATTATATAAAACTATCAACTTGACTGATTCAATCTTTTTTTTTGTTTAAGATAATTTTGATATTTGAAAAGTAATGAAAAACAAGTTGGGCTCATAATTATGAATATAATTATCATAGCTAAGTTGAGAGCTATTCAACCGGATAAAAGTACATGTTATTTTATAAGTAATAATTTGTAGAGATTGAAGGGGATTTAATACTGAATAGCCTATATTAGAAAAAGAGGTTAAATATTGAACCTTACACTTTATCTTATGAGAAGGTTCTAGTTTAAAATGATGAGATCAATTTAGAATAATAAACAGATTTATTACAAATAATAATTAAAATTCAATAAAATTACATTCTGTCTGTCTCAATGGCTCAACAGCCCATGAAGGACCTAGGCCTACCAGCTGGTTGCCAGTTTCATATTCACTCCACTATACAGCCCATCCAAGCATGGAAGACACCCCGGCAAACGGCTCCAGCCCGGCAAATACCGGCCCAAAAGCCATAAATTTTCAATCAGAACTCACAGTCCCCGAACCAACACTGACTGAGCCGAAGCCGTCGCCCCCACCCCGCCAGAATTCCCTCCTGGCCGGACAGACCATACAGCAAGCAAATAATCATTAACAAGGGCAGAGGTAACGTGTGGTTAGTACGTTGATCCTCTCAACCATAAGCCAGTCTCAGCAACCAATTGGTTGCGCAGAACACCTCTGAATAACATGCAGTTTATCAGTTAGAATGTAATGCAACCGTTACTATTCCTCCAGGGACGGGAAACGACTTACTTTACTAACGATCTCCCAAAGGAGGGGAGTAAAAGGGTCTCCTCAACATTAAAAGCCATGATCAAAATTATTTTGTTTTCAAGTAATATATAGGTGACACAATAGCGACTTTCCTAATTAATAAAAATTATTACATTACCCAGGCTTTATTTTTACATTGGAACTTGTGATCTACTAAATTCATGTAATTATTTCTCATATTTTCAAGTTTTTTTCTGAACATATCCAGGCATGTTTGTTGTATGATAGTTCATTAAATAAATGAGAGGATAAAAGTTACATATTTTGAAAATCTTAATTTTTCATAAGTTTGAGCAATTGACAATCGATACAAAAATATAATGCAAAAAAAATTATCCACTATCATCTGAGAACACAATATAGATGGAACATAGAAGTGCTTTATTGATAAAAAACAACATCCCGGGGAAAGACTAACGACTTGAATCTCAATAATTATTATAAGTGAAAATTATGATATACTGTATGTTTGCGGCCCATTTGCGTGAAAACCCGGACAAATGAGGGATTTATGAAAAATCCGCCCGGACGTTTTCAAATGACCAAAAAACCGGACATGTCCGGGGAGAAGAGGACGGATGGTAACCTTAAGTATGTTTGCAAGTAGTGATGTGGGTCGGGTAAATACCCAGCGGGTAGGTAAATATAAATTGGGTATTTACCCGAGGCCCAGGTAAATACCCAAAAACTGGGTATTCATCATTTTTATTGAATTTAGAAGAGATTTAGTGGTCTTTTTGCATTCAAACGCCTTCAATGATAGTGAAATGATGACAAAATACAAACAAAAATGTTTTATATAGTGACAAAATAGCATTTAACCTCCGAGAATCATTGACATAAATATCCGGGTACTGGGTATTTATGATTTCATTTGTTTCTGTGTTGTTAAATCTTATTGAAAATGACAAGAATTTTTTTTTAATAACTATTATTTAGCTCTGAACTATTTTACACGACTCTGCAGTCAAACATGTTTGACTGCAGAGTCGTGTAAAATAGTTCAGAGTGAAATATTTACTAGCAGTTCGTGATGGAAAACAAAATAGATGAGTATTATTTAGCGTTCAAAGAGAGGGGAATTTGACCTAGTATGTATCACTTTTCCCTTGCAATACATTTTCTAGGAAAAAATTATAATAAAACGAAATAACTATAGAAGCATGTTCACTATTTTTCTAATGTGGTGCTGTTATGATTTCATTGATAAAGATTTATGCCATTTCACATTATGCCATTGGTACAAGCGAATCTGATTAAGGGTGGATGGTAGTGGACGGCCAACTGCCGAACGGCAAAATCATGCCCCATAAGAACAATGTAATTTTTATCAATCTTTTGGAGCAGATAGCGCCGTTATTTATGGACAAAATCACACGTTCTTTATGTGATTGGAAAAACAAAAAAAAACAGATTATTTACTCAGTTTTTCATTGAGATTTCTTTTATGGTACGGTATAGTCTTTATAAGCAAAGAAGACATTCTAGCAAGATGAGAAAATGACTCCATCTCCAGAAATATCAGTTTAAAGATGACAAATTTGGTCTCAAATTGTAGATCAGAATGTTTCCTATACTTTAAGACCAAATTTATAATTTTTAAACTAATATTTCTGGAGCTGGAGTCATTTTCTCATCTTACCAGAATTTTTTCTTTGCTTGGACAGACTATACCAATTACCAGTGCACAGGCGAGAGTATTATTTAGGCTAAATATTTCCAAGAGAACAGAAAAGACCTACTTCATCATGAAAATATTTAACGAAATTTTAACGTGAGGATATTATTCATGAAATGAACATCCTACATCCAGGACACCTGAAAAACATTTCTTACAATCTAAATCTACACGTGCTCGATCCCAATCTATGCCAATAGGCCTCTCATTTTTAGAATGTTGATAAAATAAATTTCCCAATGAATTAATTTCATTTAAAGTTAAATGTTTGAGTTTGATCCATTTTTGTGCCCTTTATCAGCCTTAAAAAAATATTTCAATATTATTTGTTTCCATCTACAGAATTTTAATTCATGATTCAATTAAAATTACAGATTTATTACAATTTCAAGTAGATAAATAAAAATATGCATAGAACTTCCATAGGTTTTTCTTGACACAAAAAATTCTCAAAAACATTTTCTAAGAGTTAGTTTCTTATTTTTGTTTTAAAATAGCCTTAATATGCTTCGCGAGATTTTCAAGTTTGTAACTATTGGTTTTAATTTTCTTCTAATTTATTATTTTTATTTAGTGGCCTATAGTTTAGAGTAGAAATATTTACATAAAACAATTCAGAGTTTGTCTAATCTTATCTACCCAGTTTTTTTCATGAAGAATCATATTTGTTCGAAATTTTAAGTAATACTTAAAGAAAAACTATATAAAGTCATTGAAAATAGCAAATAAGTTTTTATAATATTATAAAAATACTATTACTATGCCAATATATCATCAATGCCAATAATAACATATTCAGGGGCTCAAACATCAATGATTCAATAAATACCCAATATACCCGGGTATTTATGAATTTTGGGTATTTACCCCGAGTTTTAAATACCCGGGTATTTTACATCACTATTTGCAAGTAATCACTTCTTGGATACCAGAATAGTGTATGAAAATATTATCTAGACTGTCTCAGACGTTATGTTAGAAAAATAATAAC
Organism: Sogatella furcifera; assembly: GCA_017141385.1. Lineage (NCBI taxonomy): Eukaryota > Metazoa > Arthropoda > Insecta > Hemiptera > Delphacidae > Sogatella > Sogatella furcifera. Next base: position 2,874,969 of record CM029550.1, on the reverse strand, counting down.
TGAATTCAATTCTTTCTACACGAAACTATAGTCTAGCCTGATCAGCCGTTCTGCTAGTGAACTTTACCAGACAACCTACCTGGAGTACAATTACAGGTTTCCATGTAAATAGTCGATGTTAGCTAACTATTAATTTACAAAAAGATAATTCAACTCATACACTAATCTTCTGGACTCGAATAGTCCTCCTCTCATCATTATCCTAATAAAATGGTCTTTCGACTAATAACTCACCTGAGATTCAACCTTATTGTTGAGGGAATAATCCATTAGTTAACCAAAAGTTATCATTGAAATTCAGAATAATCCATGCCCCACAACAAGAGAAATAGAAGTTTTCTTGACAATCTTAATCCTTGTAGGTTGTAGAGTAGACTATTATGTATTGTATCATTGTTTATCAATACTTTGAATAAATTTACATCGATAATATTGATAGAACACAACAATCTTGTTCACCAAATCTGAAAGAACCAATAAATTATGATATTATTTTAGAATTTATATCATATCTAAACAGTTGTTATGAAAAAATTGGTTTAAATCGTTTGATTGCAGAATAATAAAACTAACCTCAAAAGTCAAAAGCTGACTGTTCCCTGCCAACTTGATTTGGCGCCTTGTCGGGGTCTTGAAGATTAGGAGAAGAAAAATAATGTTGGATATAACTTTGATATCAATAAGTAGGGAAAAAATACTCCAAACGAATTATATTTGACAAAACTTTCCTGAATATCTTGAAATTTGATCATGTTCGATGAAGATTTAAATTTTGCCGCGATGCTGACAAAGTTTATTTACGACAGTGCAGGTTCTCGACAAAGTATAACACAGAGAAGGAAATTCTTCTCTGTGGTAGAGAACTTTCCTTCTTTGTGCCCATTTTCTAAAACTCACAGAAAGGAATTTTTCTATAACTGTGGAACTTCATTATGAATAGTTGAGTGTGAACAGTATTGGTTTATAGCCCAGGAAAATTAGACTTGGCCACGCCACCTCCTTGAATCCAAGAGGGTTTTCTGAATAATGTTTACCTGGCATCAACAATTAGCCTAAAACACAGAGGAAAAACTCTTTCTTCTCTGTGCCTAAAACAAATTGAAGTGATAACTATGTATAGTCTGGCCAAGCAAAGGAGAGCCTCTGGCAAGATGGGAAAATGACTCCAGTTTGGTCAATATTGGTTAAAAAATTATTGATATGTTCTCAAATTGTAGATCACAATGGTTCCTGCAATTGAGATCAAATCAATAATTTTTGAACCAATATTGACCTTGCTGGAGTGATTTTCCATCTTGCCAGAGGCTCTTCTTTGCTTGGCTGGACTATATATGGTAAATTCCAAATTTGGAATGGAATTACTTAAACATAAACGTAGGCCTATTATCCATCCAAGCAAAGAAGGCACTTTCGCATGTCTGCCAATCAATGCTGCCAGCAGTCGAAATGAAAATTATTGTTATACTCTTACCATCTGTCACAAACAAAAATTATTATATATATTTAGCCTCCCGGAACTAACATAATATATTGTGCAAAAACTGTAGGTTGGCTGAAGTGATTTTACACTAAAATTTTCAGATCAGTGCATGCAGCATATAGCCTATAGTTACACTCTAACTTCCCTCCACCATCTTGTGAGATTGAGAGAGGACTCTCTTCTGTCCTTGGACAGACTAGACATGGTGCCTTACAATATAGTATGTACCAGCATAGCCGCGTTAACAATAAATTTTCCAAACTATTTTCAACTATGAAAATTTAAGTAAAATTTTCTCATATGGCATATTAGTTTCTCAGATAGTTTACAACCGTATTCTGTAAAGATTTTCGTTATTTTTCAAATGAATACCATAATGTTCACTTACAGTCGTTGAATATCGGTACCTATTCAAATTAATAGGCCTATTCATCCTATTCAAATTACTATAGTATGCCCATGCAAAGAAGACCCTCTGGCAAGATGGGAAAATGACTCCAGCTTGGTCTATATTTGTTCAAGAATTATAAATGTGGTCTAAACAGTAAATCAAATTGTTCCCTACAATTTGAGATCAAATTGATAATTTTGGTACCAATATTGACCTAGCTGGAGCCATTTTCCCATCTTGCCAGAGGGTCTTCTTTGCTTGGGCAGACTATAATAGACTCATATCCTCACACAATAATAATAAAGCCAAATAATAATGAAATTTCTATTCAAAAAATCATTACCTTTTAATTGAGAAAAATATTCTTATACAGTTATTCTATTACCGTAGAATATAATAAGAAAGACTTCTAAAATTAACTCCCTTTTGATTATTATTGAACTTGCTTACGGTAGGTACCATTCATTTTGCTTGCATATTCTTCTACTTTTGATTCCTTTTCAATGTTTCCATAGTTTTATTCACTCTCTGCTTCACTTTTCTTGTCCTTTTTTCTACCTGCCTGTTACTGTATAGTCTGTCTAAGCCAAGAAGATATTCTGGCAAGATGGGAAAATGACTCCAGCTCGGTCAATATTGGTTCAAAAATTATAAATTTTGTCTCATATTGTATACCGTATCAGAGTTTTTCCTAAAATTAGGAACAATTTAAAATTTTTCAACTAATATTGACCGATATGGAGTATAGTTTCTCAACTTATACCAGAATGTCTTCTCTGCTTGGACAAACTATTCGTGAGGAAACATGTAGATAGAGTTTTTTTCAGCATACCCAAGACCGATAACCATGAAGCCTAATATGTTTCTTTGTATTCATCATAATATTTAGGTACTGCCCTACCATATTGTTTTAATTTTTTGGTGTTTCAATGAATCGAGAATAGATTCAGTTTTTTCTGCAAGCCTGTAAGTTAATCTGTATTATGATGCACATCATATATTGATCAGTTTAAATAAATCATCTACAACACAAAATAAATTTATTTACAACAACATTGAACCTTCTTTATTCAGGTGACTACTATCTAGGACAGTGAATGTAAAAAGAAATGTATTTTAATTTTGAAACAATATTTTTTATTATAATTTTTATTTTGTGACTGGCTGCTCTGGAGACCGCTTCTTTCTTCTCATTCCTGTTAAAGAGTATGGAATAGGTGGCAGCTTCCCTTCCTGTAAAAAATAAAAATTAGCGTCATAATCCCAAAGACTCAATTTCGAATCAAGACTTCGATTTTGTATTTTAATTCTATGCTTTTTTCAATAGTTTGTACAGCATTCTACTGTATCAGAATTTGTTAATAATTTTATTTTATTGGCAATAAACTTTGATTTCAATGTGTTGGATGAAGCCAGATAATATAGTTAAGATTATATAGAGACAGTTTAATAATGATTATACAGTCTTTATAGTTAAGATCAACAACACTCATTATTATTTCTTTTCCCTAAAAAATTTAGCTCATATTTATAGTCTGCAGGTAAAGCAAATAAGACATTCTGGTAAAAGAAAATGAGAAAATTACTCCAGCTTGGCCGTTAATATACTAGTAGTTCAAAAATTACAAATGTTGTCTTAAATTGTAGATAATTGTAGGAAATCAATATTGAAAAGTGTTGTTGAGAAGCCAGAAAATAATGTAGCTGAGATCAACAGCATATATTATGTAGGCTATCATATTTTCCGTTGAAATGTATTATAGTTTGATTGTCCAAAGAAGACACTCTGGCAAGATGATAAAATGACTCGAGCTTGATCAATACTATTTAAAAAATTATAAGTTTGACTGCAAATTGTAGATCGAAATGTTCTCTACAATTTGATCGAAATGTTCTCTACAATTTGAGACCAAATTGATAATTTTTGAACCTATATTGACCGAGCTACAGTCATTCTCCCATCTTGCCAGAATGTCTTCTTTGCTAGTCCCGTAGACTCTATACCTGCTGGCGTCTCCTGAAAAGCTCCTGACGTGCCTCCTGGATTGCCTCCCACAGCTTGGCTTCAGAAAGAATTTGCCGACTCAGCTCTTCAACGGCGGGTTCAGAGTTCAGGTCCACTAGAGTTGCCATTGATTCGTCGGAGCGTTTCTTTCCACAGCCTTCAAAATATAAAATTATTTTAAAAAACAATTATTTTAAATTATTTTTTAAGGTCAAGTGTAAGAGAGGAGCTATGAGTCCTAACTTCGACTTGTAAAAAGTCAATAAATAAATAACTATATAAAACTCAATTAGGTTGAAATACTACGGTGTATACAGAGTGTTTCAGGAGGAATGTGTGATACTTCTCAGGCTGATTCCTTACACCAAGGAGACAAAAAAGTTCCATGGGACCAACCCCAAAAAACGGTTTGTTAACGAGATAACAATGGCGGAAAATTGAGATTTTTCAAAATATATTAATTTTTCTAATTTTTTAGAGGCTCTAGTAAGGTTCTATAATAATCAATTCCTATGTAAAATTAGCTGAGGAATTCAATGAGACCAGTTTCAAGTTTGTAACTTTGACGGTTATTGAGGTAATTGGAAAAATATACCAAAAAACGCCATTTTTTAACAATAAGGGTTATAACTGGATAAGGAATCTTAAAATTGTATTTTTTATCAATGGAAGTTGAAGAGAGTCGGATTCTTAAGAAAAAGTTAGGTGGCGGCGATTGTGTAAATCTTACCCAAATCTCAGAAATAGCGATCAAAAATCGCAAAATCGCTACTAAACACAAATTCATAACTTGTACTATGTTTTGTCAATTTTGCGATTTTTGATCCTCAGCTAATTTTAGAACCTCACCAAAGCCTCTAAAATATTGGAAAAATTAATTTTTTTCAAAGAATCTCAATTTTCCGCCATTGTTATATCGGTAACAGCGTTTTTGGGGGTTGGTCCCATGGAACTTTTTTTTCTACTTGGTGTAAGGAATCAGCCTGAGAAGTATTGCACATTCCTCCTGAAACACTCTGTATGTGTATCTATCAATATTTAAATCAGATAAATATAAATAATAGGTAAATAAATATGGAATATATACAAATTAGGTTGTCAATATATCACTATCAATTTGAACAACATTCACTGAAGATCACGTACGTTGCAACATCGGAATATTATGTCTGAATTTTCTTTAAATAAATAGTGATATTTTGACAACCTGAGTGTGTTCTTCCATTATTTATTCATTCATCTACCGTATCTATAGTTAAAAACATACATGGTGAAAGAAAGAACAGGCATAGCCCGTAGTATTTCCAACACAATAACTCTTATTTAAATATAATTCAAATTTCAGGTTGAATCCAAATCATGTTCCAGAATATTTTTCATCTCTTCCTAGATTCACCGGTCAGTAGAATAATGTAACCGGCTTCAAACTTTGATGCCTTTGGGGCATTTGAAGATATTAATTTTATGAACTCCAATTTCAAGGCTTGATTCAACAAGCTAATTTACAACTATTTCATCACGTTTATAAAAAAATCATTTTCCACTCCACCTATTCATCCTCATACTATTCATCCCTCAGCCGCCCTCTTGTCATGAGTTATATTTATTTCTATTGTTAAGACAATTGTTATTGTTATGTCATATTTCTATTGATATCACCGTTCTTAATAGTTCTAGTCAGTCTACTGCCAGCTTTGATCGAGAGCGCTTATTTCTCTCATTTTATATTATTGTATTGTGATAATTAACTCATGTATTGAAAATTAAAGTTTTCTTTTTAAAAATGTGTTTGGCTACCCCAGAACCTCAACTATAGATCTTTAGATTTCTTTGAATTATTAAATTGGAATAGTCTAACATTGATATAAATCCATTCTCTTTTCCCACTCTTACATTGAAATTTGACTAGAAAACAAGCAGATTTTCCTATTTCATCTCATTTATATTTCATTAATATAGAAGGCAAAGCCGCTTTTCAATCTCCAAAATCATTCTAATTTGATTAGCGATATGTTTTAATTAATAAATTAAATGGAATATCCAATTTCGTACTCCATTCTATTCACAAAACTGGATAATCAAGTACTTAATGGGAAAAATTAATTTAATATTATCAGTTTATTTGAATACGGAGATACAATTATTGATAGGAGTAGACAGAGCACAAATTGGATACCGGTTTTGAATAATTATTTAATGCACTCTCGATAAACTAAACACGATATTTGATTCCATTCAGCAGTAATCCACTTTTATTAAACAGTAGTAAGTTTTTTTGGTTTATTTTATCAAACAATAGTGATTAATGAAGTTGGCCTATAGTTTTCAGTTTCCATCTCTGTACTTGTGGGTAAACAATACACAAATATTATTATTTGAAAAATTTGAATTTCGGTATGATCGAATGGGAATTTCATTACGTTTTTTATTACCTGTGAATGCATTGCAAAACGGTTTCTTTCTTTTCGGATCGAAAATAGCAGCCAAGTCGGAATCATCTACCTGAAAAATGAAGATGTTTGTCTTACTAAAATGGTTGAAAGCTATCATGACTGAAAAATGATGAGTGAGATCATGTTAAAATCATGATAAGACGTATAACAATAAATCATGATCAATATTAAGGATTGATAAGTCTTCAGAGGAGAGGATGCTGGCTCGTTGGGGTAAGTTCCGTTTCAGAAACTACGAGTTTTGGACGTCCAATTTTTTGTTTATACCTTATAAACTTTACTATTATAAATGATGTTTTGAGAATAATTATTATGATGTGTGCAGGGACACATCATGTGTTTGCCGTCCAAGAATCGAGGTGTGTGGAATGGGGCTGAGTGATAACAAACTGGTCTGATAAGTGATAACCAAGAGGTTCCGTGTTCGATTCTCAACTGAGGAACAAGTTTTGACCACAGCACAATCACATATGGCTACGCCTTCCAGAGGAGATGATAATGGTCTAGACTGCCTTAAAAGTAGTCGTCATCTTTCATCATCATCGCGATCTCACATTACCCATGCACAGGCCTAGGAGCCCATACCCATGTGATCATCATCTTCAGGAAAAAAGGTCAGATTTCTCCTGCATATGATTTAACTCATCCGGATTGTATATAGTTTACCTATAAAGAATAGGGCCTACTTTTTTGTGTAGTCATAGAGGTGAAACTGTTTTAAAATTGTATATTTTCTATTGAACAATAATAGAAAGATTTGAAGTTCAGTTCGCATCGATAAACACTACAGAATAGGCTATTAATATTCTCTTATTGCCCACTCTTCAGTAAAGAACTTAGTGCAAGGGCCAGCAGGTAAAATTTATTCCTATTTCTATTTTAGTGCATTTCATTTGAAATAAATGCACTATTGGTCTATTGACAATCGAAAATATGATGTGATATATTATTTCCGTTTCGCATCGCTAAACACACGAATCTAATGTCCGTTCAAATTCATATATCTCTCTCTATATATATATATATATATATATATATATATATATATATATATATATATATATATATACATATATATATATATATATATATATTTATATTTATATATGTACAGTTTCTTGTTAACACGATAACTCCCGAAGGGCTTGTCGGAAAGCGACCAAATTTTGCACAAAAATCATTAGTGTTGATATCTCGGTCAAGTTCGTTAACCAGCCAAATTGGTTCAAGGGTAGGGGGTGAAATTAGGGGAGGAAAATTTTGAAAAATCACTACAAATCGACCAATAACGTGATCGTTTTGAGAATTGGTGGGTATAATACCCTTATTATTCCCTACAATTTGAGCCATCAACGAAAAAAATCCAATCAAAAATGGCAGAGAAAATGGCGAATAACACAATGCCAAAAATTGTGTTTTTCGAAAACGGCGCCTTTGAATTCATACCCTGAATAGCTCATTATAAGTCATATGATTTGAGCCATCATAGAATTGCATTTGAAATGCACTCTTTCCGACCGCCAGCTGCCGGAGCGAATTTTTTTATCCTTGCTGGAGACGAATTCGGATTATAGACTGTCGGATTTACGACGTTATATACAGCTGTAATCATGAAAGGCCCCTCTGATGATGTACTTGTACTCAATAAAATTGAAAGTTTTCTCGATTATAAATTTGATTAACGCAACTAAGGAAATGGGATGATGGATGCTGCGTCTACCTTGTCTTTGTACAGCCCATTTATAATCAACTCCATGGAATTGGAATTTTTCTTGATAAAATGTGATCAACAGCTAATGAATCGGAATGACGGATGCTACGTATTACAGTGACTACTTATATAAGATATAGTCTTATATAGTCACTGTAGTACGTATATCTTGTCTTTATAGAGCCCTAGGTAGTACCAGTAGCCTACTATGTATCATCGTAGACTTATAGGAATGATAGATCAGGAATGATAAAGGGACTGGCGGCTCGTACCCACGAAACAGGTGAAGTGTCCGTATCTTTTACTGTACAGCACTTCACCTGTTTCGTGGGCACGAGCCGCCAGTGAATAAAAGTATACTCTACTTATTTATCTATATGGTACTACTAAATCAAGGATGCTCCATAACTGCCTGATATTGTGCTAAATTAGAACGGGTGGAGAGACTAGCTAGCTCAGATCAGAAATTCTAGTACCGTGCGCATGCGCTTATATTTCCAGCAAAAAGTATAATATTATATGTTGTTGATCTGAACTACATCATTTTATAGTTTCCTCACCACTTTTTTAATCGAAATAACCGTATAATAATAATAATAATAATAATAATAATAATAATAATAATAATAATAATAATAATAATAATAATAATAATAATAATAATAATAATAATAATAATAATGAATTCGATTAAATTATTCGATAATAAATTCTATTGCTATTTAAATAGACATAGACAAAGAACTTCTGCAACTGCAAATATTGACCAAATTATGTACTAAATAGCAGGTGAGATTCATCGAAATAACCTTGGCACTTAATTGCTTACCCTTTTCTGTATAATGACGTCATCACAGTTGGAGGGTTGCGTCAGAACACAGAGTAGGGCAGCCATTGCACAGCACAGTGCGACATGTAGCTGCATCTTTGGCGTCACCTGTAACACGGATTAAAAATAAATTTATAAAAAATATATAAGCTACAATTATTAAAATAATCATACTTAAACGGATTAGAATGTCTCTGTATTAACGATGACAATCCAGGACAACTTGAATAAATTTATTAAAAATAGGCCTCTATATAAATGAGATCTTATACACAAGGAAATTATGATTCTCCCATTCTAAAACGGTTTAGAATCTCTACAAATCAATGATGACCATTTGAGGCTCCTTAATATAACTATGTATATAATGGCCTACTAATTGAAGCGGTCAATGCATGCAAAATAGATATAATATCCACACTTTTTATAAGAAAATGTATTGTTATAATAGATGTTCTTGATTTTCTGTACTCCTTTTTTGGTCTTGGTTCAATCAACCTCCAATTCTAAACACAAGACGATTCAATCACTGTCGGCTCGTACCCACAAAACAGGTGAAGTGCCCTTATCTTTTACTGTACAGCACTTCACCTGTTTTGTGGGCTGCGAGCCGCCAGTATAATAATTCAATATAATAATTCATGGTAGGATACTATTGAATACAATTGAAACGTCCTAATCGAATTATATCATATTAATATAGGGTCTCTGACGCTCTCAATAAAATGAAGTTGTGGTATTTGTAACCGAATTTAAATAAATATTATATGATATGTATCTTGATAAAACTGCCTTGAGGCAATAGACCGATTGCAAATATGCAAAAGGTCATGTAGGCACCAAATCCTTCCCCTTCTATTATGAACCAAATATGATTGAATCCAATCACAGAGGAGGGTAGATTTCCCCCTTGTCTGTGATCTAACTGAATACTTCGATCAAGAGCTTTAAACTGAAATAGTGGGTGAGCGTCAACCAATAAGAGCAAGTCTTGAGCGTAGGCTTATACTCGCACGTGATTGGTCGATGGTGTCAGCTGACGTTGAAACCGGTATCCACCAATAGAAATGCAGAGGGGCGTTCTGCAAACAAACTACTAGTTTCTCGTTTTGTGAATCGTTGCTAGCTTCCCATTCCAATAGGAAGATGTTTATAAATGGAAATTTATTATAACTATGACTTTCTTTCTCAATTCCACGCCTTGGCTCTTCAATCTTCATGGATCATAGTTCTTGAAATAGGCTGCTGATGTGATATAATATGGCTTCATGTCAAATATGTGGTACAGTACAAGCAGTGAATATAAAGTATAGTAAAGGCTGACTGTGTGTTGAAAACTGGAAACGCGAATTCGTTGTAGTTGACCTCCAATATCCAGGTGCCGCTAGTGTTGCCGGCAGGCAGGACCTCCAATTCACAGAGTCATAGCGATGAGAAAAAATATCACCAGCGATCCAATTACAGTAGACCAACTAGGCGCACGCCTAGGGGCCCTTCTCTACATATTCTCTCTCTACATAGTCTCTTTGACCTTCTCTACATATTCTTTGGTACAAGTTTTTGTGGTAAAAATTTTGTATGGTACGTACGTAAACCGATAAAAAGTATGTAAAGAATAAAATAGAAAAAGTTAAATACTGGGCGTAATTATAGAACTCATTAATAATTAATCACTTGAGGTAGTCTAAATACGGCAGTCATTGAAAAAATGTAACTTTTATGGCTTAATTGCTGAGCTCGTTAGAACGAGTATTAACAGATATTGTGAATATTTCAAAAGTGTGCAAGTTAAGTTCAAATTACAATGTTTATGGAAAACTATTCAGAAACTATATAACAACCTATTCTTATTACTCCAAGATCTCAACATCCAATTGTAACATTTTGCAAAACCGTCCAAGTGCTACTACCTTTTTGTAACATATATTTCAATATTTATACCACTATGTCTAGTCAATAAAGTCGAAGGAACTGAAACCTTCCAGTTTCAACAGATAAGTTATGAGATATTATAATCTATATTATCTTTATTCTTTCTTTGCAATTGCGACTTGATTTTCAAGTATTTTAAGCAAAGGGTGAATGAGGGATGATGAATGGTTATCATTAGTATCTATTGCTCATTGGATACAGAGTCTTCTATGGATGTTGAACGCATTTTCAAATATTGTAGGCTACTCTCAAACACTTTGAAAACAGCAATCTAATTTGAAGAAAATTCATGAGAAACACCTGTCTGACCAATGGCCAACAAGCGATTTCCTCATTATCTTTCCATTCCCCCAATTTCTATTTTACCGATCTACCGTTGAGAACGTTCCTTGTTCAAAGTTGCTTTATGAACTACACTGGCGGTTCGTACCCACGAAACAGGTGAAGTGCCCGTATCTTTTACTGTACAGCACTTCACCTGTTCCGTGGGCACGAGCCGCCAGTGATGAACTATTGTTATCAAGAATGAATTCGGCTGGGCAAGGGTGCTTTTGAAGTATGATTTATAGACATGAGAGCCTGAACATTATTAGGTGGTGAGGTGGAATCCATCTTCTTTGTCCCTATTATACACTGCAAAAAGGCTTCTCTTTTCAACTTTGTAATGTTTTGATATACGTCTTCAGTTTTCACTATCTACTTCATCAGAAATACATTGAGAAACATATTGCTTCCATATCATGGATTTAAACTGACTCCACAAAAACTAGAATTTTTGGATTCCAGAAAGGTTTTCAAATAGAAAATTTCTGTATTGAAATTAGGCTTACTTCGCTTTTTTGGAGTATTACTCGTTCATCTGTATTGAATTTTTTTCTTGATTGAATACCAATAATCCAGGCTTATACTGATAAATGGAACTCAAATTGCAGTGAGCCTATTGCGTTCAAAAGGGTTTAGTGTTGCCAAATTGAACTTTTAGGGTTGGAGGGGTGTTGGTGAAAAAAGGGAGGAGCGATCAGAGCTCTGAAAATGTAAGTCACGCTGTTCAAAATGTAAGTTGGTACTCACAAATTGATCTTATTTCCTTATTGGTGTATAAGATACAATAAATTTCATCTCCAATCCACTGTACATATTCAATTATCCATCTATATATTAGTATGAAGACTATATCCCATTGCAATCCATACATTAGGCATATACTCTTTAAATGTAGGGTAAACAATGTTCACCAAGTTATAAGGTACATCGATGCACAAGTTACAATTGGGTGGCACTGGCAAAACAGGTGAAGTGCTGTACAGTGAAAGATACGGGCACTTCACCTGTTTCGTGGGTATGAGCCGCCAGTGTTGGGTGGCTCGTTGGAGTAAGTGATAACGCCGGTATGTTTACCATAAGAGCACTCGAGTTAGGGTAAGAACATGTCAAAATAGGTGAGGCTTCAAATTAGGCTGCGGGTGCTCTAAAGTATATACATAGTTTGACATTTATATCATGTATCATATCATATGATCTCTATATCATAGTATAGTATTAACCTCCAGCCTAAGCCTAACCTTCTTTGACATATTCTTACTCTTAAAATCTTGATGTGGGAACTAATTCATCAAACACACCAAAATCACATAGATACGACCACCTCGTCTTTCGGAGAAGATGATGAGCAAGCCGTCGGTCCCGACTGCCTAAAACCATTGAAAAATGAATTTCTATATTGATATCCTCTTTACTAAAAAGTATTTGTCATCTCTCATCAACATCATCATCCCTCTCATAACCCACGCACAAGCCTAAGAGCTCATGTGAGCATCATACTCAGAAAACAAAACAATAATTTCTATTCCAATCAATCTCTCTCAGACTGTATAAACTGATCATTATTGTGAATTCTGATTCTGAGCATGATCATAATGACGTTTTTACCAATTTGAGCATAAAATCACGATAGTGTTCAGGTCAAGTGACATTATATTGCAATTGTAAACATTGCTGGAAATACTATATCTATGGTTTCACAAATTGAAATCGAAATTTGCTTTGAAATAATGAGCTCACAGCTGACTGATAATTGAGAACTACCAACAAATTAATTGATTTCATGCTTCATGTACGCTGCACGGCAATGATTGATTTTTCAAAGCAATATGCATTCTTGCAGACTGTTGGATTTCATTGAATTTTAATGCTGATAATGGGAAGCGAGATTGGAAATATGACCTGTATCAGTTTGACCATTATTTCATTGAGTGGTAATCAATGAACAGAATTTAGTAGAACTCTCTACACAAGCCGCATTGCTTTACTGGGAGTTTATTCAATCAATCCATTAGAAAATGAATCAGATACATTCAATCACTATATAAGCCTGTATAGCATTTTATTTCTTATAAATACCCTATGTTCAATATATTTTTCCCCTTTCTCATATTAAATTAATTTATCTGGAATAGAGCTCTAATCATCGTAGAACTTCGGCATTTGAAGAGTCAATAAATAAATAAATAGATGTAAGGCTGGTATTAGGCTACACGTTAATAGTTCTGTGACGTACTGGAGGAAATGAGAATATGATTTTGTATTTTTATCTCATTCAATAATTATGATATACATAGAAATATTACCGTGTGATACTAGCCTAATAATGTAACTTAATTCTTATTGATAGCAATGCAGCTTCAGTGAGATGGATTGGATACTTCACATGGCTCAATCTCATTGATATTAATTAAAATGTAGGTATTGACAGTAAGATCGAACTTAAATATTATTTTACTTGTTTGACAAGAATGTGCATCCACATCAAATGAGAATGTATTCCCATTGTTGATTGTGACTTTTCCATTTTTATACATAGAGTAATCAAAATATACTTTATTCTATTCATAAACCACATGTTACAAAAGTATCATATTGGATATTCATGTAATAATTATAATTGTTTTAAACAGTTTAGCCATCAAGTAAACATGCGTTGAACACGCATTGTGTTTTCTCTCAAGGATGAGATCTTTCACTCAACAGCTCCAGAGAAGAATTAAACTGCTCAAATCGAATCGAAATTGAATTGTATGCATTAGAACGGTAACATCAAGCATAACAAATACAGAACCTGAATCTCTATCAGGCTCTGTGAATTATGACGTTGTCTTACGGCAGTTGAATACGATCTTCGTGAATTGATTTATGCAGGACACTATAAGTCATCATAGTCTCCTAAGTTCATGTCATTCATGAGTATGAAATACGCGTAATTTCAAATAATGAAAAGAGGTGGTGGAATGCATAAAAATCCAATCCCTATTTTCTTCAGCTCTTGTTCTCCAAGGAGTTGAGTTAACTAAAAATAAGTGAACTTTTGCAACATAGGTACTTTTTCTAGATACTCAAACGAACAATCATACTTTCTGATAACCTATGCTCCGATTGTTCGATATTACTTTCAGTTCCAGTTTATCTTTTCTGATCAAACAATGTAGCTGCAGAAATCCCAAGTCACTTTATTCCTCTGTTCAAACAAGTATGTAGTGCTGTCACGTCCATATGAGCGGGCAAACGTTTGGAGAGAATATTTTTAATGACAGTATCCTTTTCTCGAGAGAGAATAGATATTGGAATGTTAATAGAGACTGTTTGAAATAGCATATGATATGAAATTCTTTCTGAAAAAGTATGAAATCATCATGCTGCAGCAGAATGTCTCTTTATTCGACTAGCATTAGAGTATAGTTGTCCAAGGAAAGAAGACCCTCTGGCAAGATGAGAAAATGACTCAAGCTCGGTCAGTATTTGTTCAAGAATTATAAATGTTTATTGTAGATCGAATTGTTTCCTACAGTTTGAAGATCAAATTGATAATTTTTGAACCAATATTGACCGAGCTTGAGTCATTTTTTATCTTGCCAGATGGTCTTCTTCGCTTGAACTGTCTCTACCTATGAAAAACGGACTAATTTGAAGCAGTAATAATAATTTTATTATAATTATTTCCCACTGCTATAGCCTATTATTGATTGAGTAGGATTATTCCAGAAAAGCTGAAAATATACATATTTTGACAAAAAAATCGGAGATCTCAAGGAAGTTCAAGATTGTAGCCATTTCAACTGCCCTACCACCTCCCAACTCCGTGGACAAAAACATTTGAAATGGTTCCGAATTCAGCCAGCAGATGTCAGTAGCAATAGGGTGACTTGCTTCCACTTCCATTGGACTTCCACCTCCAAGCTCCGCCTACGCTCTGATTGGCCGACTACATTGGTTCGAAAAATCCTTAATACGACCAGTAGATGGCAGCAGATGTCGGGTGATGTTTCGTTAATTTTACTTTGGTGACGCCTTCATGCCCCGCCTGACCTTTTCTGATTGGTTGACAGTGTTTCGTGAGTTCTGTATTAGAAAATGGCTGCTAGCAAGGAAATGGTGGATGTTGTATCATCCACACAACATAAAGCTGAATAGCTTCTATACACTATCGACTATCTAATGCTTATATACTTTATAATATATATATATATATCCATTCAGATTAGTTCAATTTTATCAAGAAGAAACTTGAGGGATATTCATCAATCCAGGACAGGGTTCTAAGGCCAGTACTAAAACCCCAATAATTTTATGCTGAATGGGAAAAGGATAAAAATATGTTATCATATTCTAATTCATAGCTTCCTTCAATGAGATATAGTAACGGAAGCTAAGCTTATACACATTATTCATTCTTTCTCATCTCATTGATAAATAAGATAAAATATGACTCAAAATATTCATTATATAATACCGTTCTAATGCAAGAAAGTTGGTTTGAAAACTACAAGATTCCAGTGGGAATATTGAAGAAAAGTTTCAATTGAATTCTTTTTGTAACAATGAATGTGAAGTTGGCGCCATCCAAAGCATTGATAAGATTGTTTTGGCGTTCTCTGTACTTGGAAAATCATCAACAAATCATTTTTGTGAGTCATCTTTCTCTCAAGGGCCGTAATATTGTGTGGACTAGTTAGTATTGGAACGGACTCGCCAAAATGATGAATAATTTTTGAGCCTCGGATACTTTTCCTAGCCAGTAAAGAATTAATCAACCACATACATTTTAGTTTTACAATACATTACGCATATATATAATATATTATACTATCCCAATGTATTAGGAATACAAGTGTGTTCCAATGTGATAAAAACCAATGTTTTTTCAATTCTATTCCACTGTAAACAAACCTGGATACGTAACCACAATTCCCAAAGTTGATCTGAATTGATCCAATAACTGTCTGGATACGAAGGATCTTAATCAAGATATTTATTTGGGAAAAGCCTACTGTGAAAATTGATTGTATTTTTTGACAAATCTATTCCAGAAATTAATCTTGTAGGAGAACCCTCAAGTCTATAATTGGACCTCGTTGTTGCTGAAGTAGGACCTCCTTGGTGCTTAATTATAAATGAGGGCGTCATGAAGCTTGTAGGGCGCTCAGTGCCAAGTCAGCCCCAACACCTAAATCCGGCCCCATGATTTCTTTCACTGTTCCAACAGCAATACTTTCTATCAATATAATTATTCTTATAAATTTCCTCATTTTATACCATTTGCTCTGTAGCTTAGGCCTATAGATTTCCTATCTTCCTCATCTACCTTATCATCTCTGCAAAATTGCTGTCCAGTTTTCTTTGAGAAATCTTTCATGCTTTTCTCTCAAAAACAACATTCTATTTCCTCTTTGGGTACCTCTTTCAAATTCTTCCATTTTCTCTCTCTCTCTTTTTCTGAGTTCAATCAGCTTCTCAGTCCTCTTCTTAGAATCTATCTTTTTCTTAGGAACTGTCTCAGGAAACATGGAGCTGTTCGCTTCTGTTCTTGACAGTCAAAAATAATAAGGCGTCAAGTTCTCTAAGCGTGTAAACAACTTCTAAACTGCAATCATTCCATACAGCATCAACACTGAATCTAAGTTCTATGAATAAATTTGTCTTCCAAGTAACTTACTTACTTGATAAAGTTTTACTAACTTGAATAAATGAATAAAATATATTAAGCGTGAGATAGTGAATGGTAAATCAGCGTTATGTTTTATGAATGATACAGCATTCACCATTCTCTCACCAGCAGCCATTTTCTAATGCAGAACTCACAAAACACCGCTAGCCAATCAGAGAAGAGCAGGCGGGGCATGAAGGCGTGTCTCAGTCAAATGTGAAACATCACCCGACAGCTGCTGCCACCTACTGGTCGAATTCAGAAACTTTTCGAACCGCCATCGTTTTCTAATCAGAGCGTAGGCGGAGCTCGAAGGCGTGTCCAACTGAAGTTGAAGCAACTCACCCTATTGCTACTGCCATCTGCTGGTTGAATTCGGAACTATTTAGAAGTTTCTTGTGAAAGAGTTGGGGAGTGAATATGATGAATGTATGAATAAATATAAGTACGGAAGTGGAAATGGCTTGTGATTATCAAGCTTCACATTTCTTGTCGAAACATGTTATGTACAGGCATAACCTGAAATGCAAGATTCATGATGATTCCAAACTTAGTATTTGGGAAGTATTTTGGAAAGGGCGCAAATATTTTAAATACTTAATAATTTAAAATCTGACCGCGCCTACACCTCTTAAAATTTTGCGCTCTAGGCCAGTGCCTAGTTGGCCTAGTGATAAATCCAGCATTGTATAGTCAAAGCAAAGAAGACATTCTGGCAAGCTGAGAAAATGACTACCGCTCGGTTAATATTGGTTTAAAAATGATAAATTTGGTATTAAATTGAAGGAAACATTCTGATCAACATTTTGAGACCAAATTTATAATTCTTGGAGAAATATTGATCAAGCTGGAGGGCTTGAGTCATTTTTCCTGAGTAATCTTTCCAGAATGTCTTCTCATCTTGCCAGAATGTCTTCGTCGCTTGGACAGACTAAACAACAATGAGAAGAGTCCTAGAAGTCGTTAAAACTAGTTTAAAAATAGTTAACCAATAGTTGAAGCACGAATCACGTTTCACTAAACTCGTTTGAAAGTATAATAAAAGTTATGAAATGCGTTTCTGTAACTCTGTAACTGATATGATCAGTTTACAACTTCTTGTGGCTTTCAAGCTTCCAAAAATCATAAAATTTCATGGAATTCCCATGTGAGGCGGACGTCAAAAGAAGTTGAATTTGTTGAATAATAACAAAGAAAGTTATATATTCATTACAACAGTTTAAAAAGACTAAAAGGCTGTTTATTATTGTATTGTCTTTGATTTTTTTTAAATTCATTACAATTATTGTCATGTTCAGATAATCGTTTTATGATGATTCAGGGAAGAAAAAACAGGCTTTAGCCCTTTCTATTTCTTCCCTAATTTTGAATTGGAATATCGTTCGAAATAATAGGTTAAGTTTTGCACTCCAACACAGGTACTTTGGCCCCGAAATAATTAATGACAGGACAATCATCTACTAATAAAATACCATGAATTCATAGTGGAAATTAAATGCTAGAAGCTTGATTGTGATGTCAAGTCACGAACACTTTGAACTGATTTTGGATGGGTGACCAGAATGTTACCAAGCCGGATGTGTACGGGTCGTCCTCATCAAGAAATTCTTATTTCATTAGGCCTATTATTTTTTATGAACCAATTAATATTCATTAGGATTATGATTTGAAAATCTATTAAGTCCTGATGCTCTACAATATAAATTAGTTTGAAATAATATTATATTGAGATTAATCGGGTTCCACTTTTAACTTTGGATTGTTCAAAATCCGATTACCTGAAACTCGAACAATAGATTGTATTTTTGTTTCTGAAAGTAACCTATAAAAAGTTATCAATATGATAGACTATTTCCTAATTCTCTTACGGAATTCTTCTGTTTTACAATCTATTAAAAAACCTCATTTGAAAACTCACTATCGATTTTTTCGATATATAGCTACCGTACGTAGTTTTAAACAACTCCATAATGTGGGAAGTTTGTAACGCAATTCTTGTTTGTTATTTCGATCATTTCCTCCAATAATCTTTACAACTTTTGATCTGGCGTAACATGTATGAGATAGAGAATAGCTTACAATCTATTCCAAGTCGAAAGTAACCACAAAATAATATATCATTTATACTAGATTTTATAAGACCTTATCATCATCATCATCCTTCTTAGAATATATGTGGGCATCATCATATCGGGAGGAGATCTTAAGTTGATTTTTTTAATCCATTAGAAACATTCTCCACCATACTCACTCCTTTAGAATGAGTGAAATTTGACAAAACTCCAACCTTGAAAGTACCGAATTTGTCTCCAAAACTACTCAAGATTGTGTTTTACAACATCGTATTCTATTTCTGTCACTTGTGTCTCTCTCCTGAACAAGTGTTTTACATTTCTTTCAAAAGCTACTCACAAATAATGTGCATTTGTGATGGAAGTGATACAGCTATATCTCCGGGGCTCAGAGAGAGCCGAATCATTGTTACGTTTTTCTCTGTGTTTTTCTCTGTGACGAATACGATAAGCACCGGCGGCTCATACCCACGAAATAGGTGAAGTGCCCGTATCTTTTACTGTAAAGCACTTCGCCTGTTTTGTGGGCACGAGCCGCCAGTGACGATAAGAGAATTATAAGCGCCGAGAACAGAGAAAACAAAAGGATGATGCTTTGCAGCTTTGAAAAATCGACAATCATATGAAGGGTGATGCATCCCACCCACCTAGGAAGTAGAAAGTTATTACCGTTCCTGCTTTTTGATAAGAGCTTCGAGCAGCATTGAACAGTGCAATTGTTATGAGCTCTCATATCAGCTACGTAGCATACTTTTGGAGATTGTCTGTACCTAGTGATGGACTATAATCCATTCGGATGTTACGCCATCTTGATTCAAGTTGTGATACTGTAGTGTAGCTACTATAATTCATTCTGATCTTCTGCGACATTGTTTGACAAAATGAGATACATTATCACAGAATGGTACCCGGCAAGACTGGTTTAGGTACAGTGATAGGTTAATTTTGCTCTATTTATAAGTTTCGGTGAGGTTCCTCGAACCTCATAGTATCACGGTATACTCAAATATATAGTATACGGTATCACTTATAGTATCACGGTAGTTATAGTATAGTATCACGGTATATAGTATCACGGTATAGTTATAGTATCACGGTAGTCAATCAAAAGAATCACTTTCACAAGAATTATTAATTATTATGTTACACAATTATACTACCGTACTTCTTCTATCTACTCTACTCTGTCTACTCCTATGCTCTTCTCCAGTATCGAAAAAAGAGTTACAGCACTACATTCATTAACTGAAATATTGACTGCCTTACGGCACTAGCGGCTCGTGCCCACGAAACAGATGAAGTGCTCGTATCTTTTACTGTACAGGACTTCAACTTATTTTCGTGGACACGAGCCGCCAGCGCCTCACGGTGAAATAATGTTACGTGTATATAGCATTATTTGATAGTTGAACTCGAGTTTCACAAAATACATAGTGCTAGAGAGTAAATTTAGACAAGCTTGAAAAAGGCGAACATCAAGTAATATTTTTTGGGAAATTCTCGGCAACTATAGTCTGAGATAGATGGCAAATACGTTCAATTATTGAAGAAAAGGAAGGATTTTAATCTGATTCAAAATTTGTGTCACAAACCTAAGTTACTTTCAGCACATAAACCAATCTTAATCCACTTTGTTAATCTAATTTGTAAAAACGATGCTTCTTTCAATTAATTCACTAATCTTGATTTTCTTTGTCGATGGATTGGTTGGAAGGAATTCTTTGAGCTTCGCAGCATCCTGAATCAAACGAACGTGGGAGAATTTGCTATCAAGATTGACCAGTAGCAAAGGATAATCTCACGTACCGTATTATCTGAACAAAGGTTCCATCTTATGAATAGATGTTTCATTTATTAAGTAGACTGTTTCGGAGAAATTCTGTTGAAACATTATAAAGACTCTTAACAGCTCTCTAATTGAATTAAAAGTTCCTCAAGCCTTGTGCCCACGAAACAGGTGAAGTGCTGTACAGTGAAAGAAACGGACACTTCACCTGTTTTGCAGGCACGAGCCACTAGTGCCTCAAGGTGGGATGAGTTTGGTATCAAAGAGATCTTTGAGTTGGGAGGTTGAAGAAATCCTCTGGCAGGATTTTATAGTCTGTCCAAGCAAAGAAGACCCTTTGGCTAGATAGGAAAATGACTCCAGCTTGGTCAATATTTGTCAAGAATCATAAAATTAGTATTAATAGTAGCTAGATTAAATTGTTTCCATCAATTTGAGATCAAATTGATAATTTTTGTATCAATATTGACCGAGCTTGAGTCATTCTCCCATCATGCCAGAGGGTCTTCTTTGCTTGGACAGACTATAGGATGTGGCAGAGAAATAGAAGAATGGGGCGGTTCGAAATTCCTGGAAGAAATCTGAAAGCTGCCAAGGCAAGCTTCCTTAAACAAAGCTGGAGGTCCAGCATTACAACATAGCCATGTAAAAATAAACATAATGCTAGATTTCCTTGAATAAAACCTTTGACATGAAGGTGGATATCACGCTCTATAGGCTACTTTCTTCATGGTTAACTAATTAGCTTGAAAGTAATATGAGTCGAAATGTGGCGGTGTGTGAGAAATTCTAAGAGATATTCTCGTTGAGAATAGCTTGGGGCACGTTATCATCCCTCGTTCTCTTACGAATAATGAGTATGATATTGTTGGTTGTGGTAGGTAAGTAATTACTGGAAGAATTTTCTGGAAAATACTGCTGTTTCATAACATTCACAAGTAATTTTGAAGAGAGAATAGATTCCACACATCAAACCGTCAAGCCTTATATCCATTAAGAAGTAGAATAACTACATGAAATGCATTCAGCCAACAAATTGGACAGGCTACATTTTTGGACAACTATAATATGTCATGTATTAATAGCCGAAAAAATCCAGTGGAACTGATAAGAAACTTTACGCAGGTCTCAAGCAATACTTCTAAAAACGTATAATACTTTCAACATATTCATGTTGCAAAAGTAATTGACGTCTCTACATTTGAATCGAATCGCGGTTCCAGAAGAACTATATATCGTTTTTCCAACATATATAAAAGATAAACAGTCTAATTGATTTTAAACGGAGTTTTATGTGTAGCGGTGTGGCTGACTGCAAAAAGTTAGGTATTTCGTCTGTCTCTTGTACGTGATATAACTGCTTACATCATCAACCTCATCATTTACCTCATTGTCTCTTTTGATTTCTAAAACATCATTCAGGCATAGCTGAATGACATCTGAATTGACAACATCATCTGTTGAAGCTCACAAGGAGCAGAAGAAATTGCCTAGAGTTTTTGCTTCAGCTATACACGGTTGATTTACCTTCCGAGAATATAAAGTCAATTTTCAATAATATTAACGGGATTATTATAGAGATATAAAGTCAATAAACAAATGTATTGAAAGGTATTTCATATTCAGTATTATTAAAATGTCCTGCAAAACTAACGATATACAAGACATTCAAATTTGAATATTTAATTTGATGTACAGCCCTTAACTTTTGTTGCGTAATGGATTTATCTCTCATTAAAATCATTCACGACCTATATAATCTCATATTTGAATCAATCATCTATAATTTTTATCATATTGGCTGTATATTTATCTAATCATTATAAATTCTTCGTAGAAAAAAGTGAAAGAATATTCTAATCAAATGATGTTTCAGCCAAACCGGTTGGCTCCATTTTCTAATGAATCTGTGGTTCAACACTGTCTTCTCTTTTTATTTTATACGAATAATTATCACAATATCACTTTTATAACCTCTGAACAAGAGAATTAATTAATCACTATTATAAAAGATAACCATGGAAGAGGGAAGAAGTTCAATTACCTTAGAACCACTGCAGTCTGACTTCCGAACAGTGGCGTAACAGTTTTTTCGGGCCCCGAAACATATTTTCGGAAGTGTTGTATTTTGATAATTATAGATTAAAGCTTATGTCACATACAAAGATCAATAAATTAAAACTGGTATAGTTAAAAACAAAATTATGATCAAAACATATGGGACACTGCAAGCAATGCTTCCGAATTGATAACTACTAGTCACTTAATAGTCCACTAATAGAAAAAAAGAAGGCGGAGTTTTGATGGGATTGGAAGTGGGTGGTGCTTGGAGGGGGAGCGAAGGCGTGGTTTCAAACTTCCTGCTTCTTTGTGATTGGTTCTTCGTTTCTGCATTACTGCTTCTTCCACCTTTCTGTACTGCTCTCTCTCAGTCTCTCACTCACTCTCTATCGATCTATATTTATTGGTTCCATTGAACATCTTCATCTTGAATGTTCATTATTCCTTGTGCTTGTATAGAGTATAATTATGTAGATGGTGATATTCTTAATTGAAATAGTAAAGACTGTTATATGATGATGTGAAGGTATTATAGATAGAATAAGAATAGATAAGATAAAATGATAGGATAGAATGAGGTATTCAGACAGTTCACATCGAATGTTATAGAATATCTTTCTAATAATGAAGAATATGATGAAGGATTCACAAAACTTATACTAAAATACTCATAAGTGGATTTGTAGAATAGGCTACGGTTTCATTTAATTGTTACTTCAAATTGTTCCAGTCACCCAGACTTCTAAGCTGGGTACTTACAGTGTAAAAATTATAATGTACCCTTGAAAATAGTAATGAAAATGAAGGTGTACTCTTTAGATTACTAAAAAAAAGGTGAATAGTTCAAATTAGACAGTCAACCCGGACTTCATCTACTTATATTTCTACACAAAATAAACTTCATAGATAGACACATTATCAAGCTATGATTATGTTCCACAGCTTTCAGAAATAAGTGATCTATGGAAAGGAAGAAATATCAGCGGATTATATCAATTTAATTAGATCAAACTATTAACATTACCAATAATGATAAATTATAAGAACTAGTCTGGGGGACACAGAAAACTTTTCGTTTTCTCTATGATAAAACTGATAACATTTTCTGTTATCAATCAATATTTAAATGCTCATCCCTCTCTTCCCATTGTTGAGTGTTTTATTCGATTTGAGAAGGAACAATGCAGCTTGAATAGAGATTATTCTTATTTGCATCCAAATTATTCCCATTTTAATGGCTAATAATAAAAGCCGATTATTTTCACAACATATTATCATACCAAACAATTCAAACCCCGTGAAATGTGGAACCATAAGTCTGTCGAAGCAAAGAAGACATTCTGGTAAGATGGAAAAATGATTCCAGCTCGGTCAATATCGCTTTAAAAATCATACATTCGGTCTTCAATTGTAGATCTGATTGTTTCCTTCAATTTTGGACCAAATTAATGATTTTTGTACCAATATTGAACGATCAGTCTGTAGTCATTCTCTCATCTTGACAAGAATGCCTTCTTTGCTTGGATATATAGTCTGTCCAGCGTAATAACATCACTGGCGGCTCGTGCTTGGAACAGGTGAAGTGCTGTACAGTGAAAGATACGGACTCTTCACCTGTTTCGTGGGCACGAGCCGCCAGTGGCGTACATGTGAATTTCTGAACAATACTATGACGGAACTATACCTTAATTATCTTCTTTCCCATAATTGTGATTGTCCATCTATTCCACAATGTCTATTGTCTATTCCATACCATAATAATATTGTCTATCTACTGTAATAAGCTTTCAAAAACAATTTCGTTTTAAAATTCGTTATTCAATTACGTACCTCAAAACTACGAACATTATAACATTGCTTAACTACTATCGAGTCTTGAAATACGATTATTTCAAGATATATTGTATGTATTTCCACCCTATATCTCGAATATATAAATAAAATACGTAATTTGATTCATATTACGATTTGCTTTCAAACGAAATCATTCCAGGTTGTTTGAATGTCAGAGACTTTTTAGTGGTAAAAAACACCACCCCACCCCACTCCAAACCTACGCAGAGAGCCATTCACAAGTTAATAAAAATGACAGAGGAAAAAGAAGTTAAAAATGACAGCCAGTCCCCCTTTATTCCCAAAGCTTCTGGAGAAGCGAGGGTCTCCTCATTTTGAAAAGTTGATCTCCATGAGGCCTTCTCGAATTTTAGCTTCTCTAGAGAAAACTTCGCTTTTTGCCACGGCTATTGTGCAATGATTGATTGTCAACACAAAATTGATTGTTTTGCCATGAGCTGCGTGAAGTGACGTAACCTAATGCCATAAAGTCGAGCGTCGTGTTTCACTCGTCGAGTGTTTGTGTGATAAACGTGTGGTGGCAACAAACTATTCGAGATTCAAGTGAGTTTGGACACTCACTAACCTGTTCAATAAACTCATTGATGGAGTATATATGCTGTGTTGATATATATAGTATGTCAAAGCAGAAAAGACCCTCTGACAAGATGAGAAAATGACTCCAGCTCGGTTAATATTGGTTCAAAAATTATTGATTTGGTCTCAAATTGTAGATGAGAATGTTTCCTTCAATTTGAGACCAAATTTATGATTTTGGAAACAATATTGACCAAGCTTGAGTTATTTTTTCATCTTGCCAGAGGGTCATCTTCGCCTGGACAGACAGACTATATCAACAATTGCTTTTCAAAATTCAAGTGAGTTTGGAAATTCACTGCTCAATAATCTTATAAAGTTCAAATGATGGTGCAGTTTTTAGCTCTGGTAATGGATCAGTCAGGCAGTCAGTAAGTTAGTCAGTCAATGAGTCAATCAGTCAGTGCCATTTCGCTTTAATAGATATCTATCATCTATCATCCATTTCATTACCCACGCACAAGCCTATGAGCTTATGTGGGCTTCACCCTCATAAACAAACAAACAAATACTGGGGGTAACTGGGGGTAACTGGGGGTTACTTTGGGACAGGTTTACTAGTTTTCAAAGATAATGTGAGAAACGAATCATCTAATCTCATATATAATGGTACCAAGAGATAGCTACACTTTTGGCTATCTGATAAGATGCCACTAGAGACCAAGTATAGAGATGTCGTCTAATTATAAAATATAATATATGGCAAAGTCACAAAAAGCGATGCGGGGTAACTTAGGGAAAAACTGATTTTCTTTCTCAAAACGTATGTCGATCAACGACAACAACAAAGTAGTCCATAAAATTGATAATTTGAACCTCAATTTATCGTTATCTACCCAAAAAATTATAAAAAGTTGGAAAATATGAGGATTGATTACATTATGAAACAATTAAAGAATTTGAGAATCGACTGAATGGTTTCAAGCATGTTACAAAAGGAAAATTGACTTTTCACACCTAAGGATACTTTCATACGTCTCTATAATAGGCATTAAAAATGATCAAAACTGCATAGTTTTGAGCCACGTTTACACCGTAATGATAATGACTTTTAAATGATAAGTTATATAATATGTAAGTCTATAATATAATAATACGTTATTCAAAAAAAGCTATCAACAAATGTTATTGGCATTCCGGTGTATTTCGTGGCATTACACATTGAAGGTTTACAGTTGAAGAAAAAAAATCACAATAAATAAAATTTCACATTTTCTCAATGAATTTACTAGAAAAAGTGAGTTTTTTACAGTTCATACAAAATTTCATGCACAAATACCTGGAAATGTGTACTAGAAAGTGTGATGAACTATTTTATACTCAGAATGGTGTTTATATTTGGAGGAAACCCAATCATGAATGTGGGTTACCCTTTAGGGTTGACTTTCTGACGGTCCGCAGTTTTCCCAAAGTTACCCCGCTGAAATCTTGGTTATATCTTTATAAATTAAGAATAAAATAATTTTTTCAAGTTTTTCTAACGCTAGATTGAAGTTGGCAATAATGAAAAGATCATAATAGCCTTAGAAGTATTTACCATGAAATGATCGATGGGCAATAGAAAGTTTCCAGATTTTCCACGACATTGGAAATATGAGTACAAAGAATAGCTGAAACCCCCTATATTCACCTATATTATAACCCTCATTTTTCACCTATAACTTCTGAGAAGTGGTCAATCAATAGCAGTACACCTAGAGCAAATGTTCTGACCGTTTTCAGACTCGTAGAAAGCATAAAAATGGGGTAGTAATTGAAAAAATAGATAAAAGATCACTGTCCTAAGGTTACCCCGCGTCACCGCGTGTCACAAAGTAACGTTACCCTATGTTGTAATTGAATATCGATAAGTAATTATATTTGAGCAATAATTATTTATGTTTTTTTTCTAATGAATGTCATTGAAACTTGTCTTTGAGACAAACCATCAATTTTCAGTTCACTTCTTTAAACTACAACAAGAACAATAATTTATGTTGATGTATACATGATTAATTAATATACATAATATATACATAATTTGTATTTATAATATACATTATTAATTCAGGAGTTCTCTCATTCTGTATTTATTCATTAATTTGAGGAAACAGAATACTTGATGGATAGAACAACTGCGTCTAAGACGCCTTATTTCCAAATTTTGATGAATACTTTCATTAATAATTATTGTTTAAAACTAATGGATTGGATTTGAATTCGATAAAAAAATCGCAAAATTGACAAAACATGGGACAAGTGATAAATTTGTGTTTAACAATTTGTGTTTAAAATTTGCTGTTACTGAGATAACAATGGCGGAAAATTGAGATTTTTTGAAGAAAAAAAAAATTTTTTTCCAATAATTTAGAGGCTTTGGTGAGGTTCTAAAATAATCAATTCCTGTGTAAAATTAGCTGAGGATCAAAAATCGCAAAATTGACAAAACATAGTACAAGTGATGAATTTTTGTTTAGTAGCAATTTTGCGATTTTCGATCGCTATTTCTGAGATTTGGGTAAGATTTACACAATCGCCGTCATTTAACTTTTTCTTTAGAATCCGTCTCTTTTCAACTTCCATTGATAAAAAATACAAATTTATTATTCCTTATCCAGTTATAACCCTTCTTGTTGAAAAATTACATTTTTTTTATATTCTTCCAATTATCTCAATAACCGTTGAAGTTACAAAGTTCATACTGGTTCCATTGAATTCCTCAGCCAATTTCACACAGGAATTGATTATTGTATAACCTTAGTAAAGCCTCTAAAAAATTAGAAAAATTAATATTATTTAAAAAATCTCAATTTTCCGCCACTGTTATCTCGGTAACAAAGCGTTTTTGGGGGGTTTGTCCCATGGAACTTTTTTGTCTACTTGGTGTAAGGAATCAGCCTGAGAAGTATTGCACATTCCTCCTGAAACACCTTGTATATTGTCTTCTCATTAAAATTCCAATCACGTGATTTCCTTGACAAGGAATGAAGAGAGAAAATGAGATTTGTCAAGGGGAGAGAACTATATTATCGAAGGAAGATATGCTGGAAGTGGTTTGAAAGAACTTCGAACTACACTTAATTTCCACTGAAATAGCCTGAGGTATTTGCCCATTTGTTTATAAGATCAAAGAAAACCCATTTATTTCCAAGAATAGTTTGTCTTTGATAGAATAAACCTATGTCTCCTGCTATAAACTCGATTGAAATAAATGAATTGAATTCAAATAAATAAAATCAGAAATAAGGGTAAGAAAATCGTCCTTTGGATCTTTGATGGGAAGGTAGTTGTTCACCGAATGGAAAGTTTCAAGTTTTTAAACATTTAATTTTCTAGGAATATTGATAATTTACAAGTTCTCGTTATAGGATTCAAGTCTTCTTTGAAATAAATAGTTAAGTTCCTTCATCCTCTTTATCACTCACTCTCTATCCCTCTCTCTATTGTTTATTATTATTTGGATTGAAAATTGGAAGATATTACTATGTATTGGCCACTCAGTGAAAGAGGTCGCTTTTAATCGTGAAGTCAAGTATAATCTGCCGAGTACACATTGACGAGGTTAGACCTACACGTAAGGGTCTCCCCACACTTAAAAGCCATAAGAATACATATTATATTTGGATTTTATATTGGAATTGTTCGTGTATGTAGTTGAATAACTCTAACGAAATTCGACTGATGATTCAATTATAGCCTTATCATTATTTGTAAGAAAATTTATATGTGAAATTTCTCCATTTTGTAATATTATGTATGTTTTTTGTGCAATGGATCTTTCTAGACCTAAAGTACAACAACAAATAAATCAATGACACAATATCATTCACAATCTTCATGAATTGTCTTAAATACTCAGAGCTGAGTGCTGAGCATTTGGCTACGGATTATGTATAAA
This sequence comes from Sogatella furcifera, assembly GCA_017141385.1. Taxonomy (NCBI): domain Eukaryota; kingdom Metazoa; phylum Arthropoda; class Insecta; order Hemiptera; family Delphacidae; genus Sogatella; species Sogatella furcifera. The sequence continues at coordinate 2,845,965 of CM029550.1, read as the reverse complement.
AGTCAAGTAGTTAAATATAATTATTATAATAATACATAATTATTATGCATCAAACATGATGAATTATCAACAAAAATTGAAGGTTCCATAAAATATGATAATGTCCTTTTACAACACAATAATTGAAAACTAATCGAATTCAGAATGCCAGCAGTCTCAAGACTTCTATATCAGAAGATCATCAACAAATATAGGTTTCCTCCCATATAGAATAGTGTAGAATAGTATACATTAGTGTAGAATAGTATACATTAGTGAAGAATAGAATTTAATATAGTATAGAATTGGATATAATATGGTATAGAACATAATACGTCCTTTCAGTAATACAAGAATTCTCAACTACTCAAATTCAAAATGTCAGCAGTCTCAAGACTCTAATGAAGAACCAAGTTCAAAGCGGCTTCCCATGAGTGTGAAACCACAATCGATAACTCACTGAAGCTTCATTAATTCATTGCGATGGAGATTGGAATAAGTTAATTAATTTTTAAAATATCTGGAACTGGAATCGATGAATTACTGGAACTCAAGAGTTGGTCGATTATTTTTATTTCCATGAAATTTCTAGCACGACGTATGTGCGTGGGTAACTAAGTAGAAAATGACAAAAAAAAACCCAGACTAGAAAATGTTTCGTCTGGGGAAAAAACCTTCTAACCTTGGGACGAGTTAGGATGGAGGTACAAGTATATGGAAAGAATTATAGAAAAGAGATTACCAAAGGTGGAAGAGAAATATAGAAAAGGTGTATTATTCTCTTGTTCGAGTTTAGGCTATCTATACCGCATTAATTATATTTTATCAATAAATATTTTTACCATATTCTTTTACGAAAACGTAATTCCGTTACATGATAAATCAACAATGAACATTTAAGTTAGGTTTGGTATGAAATTTGTGGATATGACGACCTTCATTTTCATTTACCTAAATAATCCAACTATATTGGTTAGAATAAAACTGATTAACTGAATTGATTAATCATATCATATAGTCTGTCCAAGCAAAGAAGACATTCTGGCAAGATTTCAAGAATGACTCCAGCTCGGTCAGTATTGTTTTCAAAAATCATAACTCTGGTCTCAAATTGTAGGAGAGATTTCGCTCTACTATTTGAGGTCACATTTATGATTTTTCAACCAATATTAACCAAGCTTGAATCATTTTGCCATCTTGCCAGAATATCTTCTTTGCTTGGACATACTATTGTGTTATTACACTATGTGAGTTCATATTGATGTTATGATGTGCTGAACAACCCACCCAGTCAGCGGTTGTGCATAATCTTGAAAATATTTTAAAAATATAATTAAGAGGATGAAGTGGGTTGTAAAAGAGTTGTTGAGGAGGTGGAAAGAGAATGAGATGATCAAAAGAGAAATATTAATTAAGACCATGGGGTGAAAAGAACGCGAATGATGAGAGGAGGCGAATAAGAGGAAAATATTCACTTCAAAAAAATATGGAATTTGTTGGGAAGGTGGAGAGGGTATGAAGAAGAGAGAATGATTGAGAGAGAGTGTGTCAGATATGGTATATTCATCTTTATTTAGTTATTTCACATCAAAGAGTACAACAGGCTTCATAGCCCAAAACTGTTCCTCTTAAATTTATACAAACAAACCAAACAAAAAAGATTATGTCATAAACCATTCCTAAAACACTAAATTTTACACCAAAAGGAAAATTCGACAAATTTCGAAAAAAATCTGATAAAGAGAGAGATAAAGTAATATGAAGAGAGGAAGGAAAAGAGGGGAGTAGAAAAGAAAATAGAGAGATTGTGAAAGAGAATTAGAAAGGAAAAGAGACAGTGAGAGAGAAGTAGGGAGAGTGAGATTGAGAAAGAGGAAGAGAGAGAGAGAGAAAGAGAGAGAGAGAGAGAGAGAAAGAGAGAGAGAGAGTGAAAGAGAGAAAGAGTGAGTGAGAGAGAGGGATTCAGATTCAGATTCATTTACTTTATTTATGTAAATTACAAAAATACATCGGCTCAAATCCTATATTATGCAAATTAAAAATGATACTAATTACATCGCTCGTTTTAATAACTAAGTATGGACTATTGAAGACTATATGAGAACTTACGAGAATGATTGAAATGTAGGATTTAATAATTATGTTAACGGTATTGTAACTGATGCTGTAATTACATAAAAAGGCGGAGTTTGGACATATAAGTGTCCATTCTTGGAGAGGAATGCTCAAGAACATACCTCCCATTAACACTCAACCAAGAGACAGAGAGAAGTAGGGAGAGTGGGAGATAAAGATGGAGAGTGAGATGGAGAGAGACAAAGAGGAAGAGGGAGAGAGAAAGTGAGAGAGAGAGAGAAAGTGAGAGAGAGAGAGAAAGTGAGAGAGAGAGAGGAAGTGAGAGAGAGAGAAAGAGAGAAAGGGAGAAAGAGAGAGAGAGAGATTAGATTAGATTAGATTTCTTTATTCATATAGACAATAACAATACATTCACGCTTTAATTCTAGATTGCTTAAATATAGTACGTTATAACATGAACGAGTAAGTGTACCTCTATTATACAAAAATAAATATACAGTAGCTATTACTTTTATATAGACGTCACGAGCTGAAAACATAGTAACACTATTCATCAAACACAAGTACACATGAACGCAATATCATAGAAATTCTAGTAAATTATATATAATTTGCAATCTTTTAAATTACGATTGAATAATTGTCTAGATGAAAAGGCGAAGTTTAGACATGAAGAACGCGATATTATAGAAATTTTACTAAATTATATATAATTGGCAATCTTTTAAATTACGATTGAATAATTGTCTAGATGAAAAGGCGAAGTTTAGACATAAAGATGTCCATTCTTGAGAAAGGACAACAAAGATGTTCTTTCCATCAACAGAGAGCGAGAGAAAGTGAGGAAAAAAGGAAGAGAAAATGAGAGACACGGGAAGAAAGAGTATAGACTAAAGGAAAAGAGATAAAGGTAGACGAAAAGGCAAAGAGAGAGTAAGGTTATAGTCGAAAGGGAGAAAATGGTGTGAGAGAGGGTGTGATAGAAAGACTGAAGATGAGAAAAATGAGCTGAGAGTCTATCCTTTGTAAGAGAGTGGAAAATATAAATCAGCAGCATTACTTTCATTTGAGGGTGTTGTTGGTACTTAATGCTTCAATTAACAAGCTGTATGGCTAGTTTCAGTCCTTAGCTTGACTTCTTTCTATAGTCTGTCCAAGCGAAGAAGACATTCTGGCAAGATGGAAAAATGACTACAGCTCGGCCAATATTGGTTCAAAAATTATAAATTTAGTTTCAAATTGTAGATCAGAATGTTTCTTACAATTTGAGGCCAAATTCATAATGTTCGAACCAATATTGACCGAGCTGGAGTAATTTCCACATCTTGCCAGAATGTCTTCTCTGCTTTGACTGACTATACCAGCTCTAGACAAAGCCTAGAAAGAATGGTTGAAAAACGGACATAACCCAGCACTTAAATCCATTATTTATCTTCTAAATTTCTAAAGATTCTTCTCGTTTTAGCTCAATTTTACAAGGTGCAGTTGAATTCCAAAGTCGTCAATGCATTCCCGAATTAATTAATAATAGATCAATGATTAGTATAAGATTCGATTATCATTTTATTTTCAACAAAGCATGGATTAATGCAGAAATTGTTCTATTTCCCAAGAATTTGAAATAGTAAGGTGAGATTTCACATTAAATAATAAGCTATGCCAGATAAGATAAGATGATATTTTTCGGAATTGAAAGAGACAATAGATGCTTTACATCAGCTATTAGTAGGTTACATCACGTACAAGAGACTGACGAAACACCTCAATTTTTAACCTTATTACTTACAACCAATGATTATCACTTTCTATTCAAGGTTTGAAAGACTTCAACGTGAGGAAGAACTTGCCCATCTCAATTTTAAATCAATCGATAGTTACAGGGTATCAGGCCTAATACTAAATTAGAAATTGGGAAGTCCGATCCCACTATGGACGTCAAAACTGCAATCATAAAGAGTAGAAACCATGCAAGGAGCAAAGAATAAAAATAAATTAACTCAAAATGAATAAAATGACCGAACATCTATCACTTTATCAATTTCGATTCTAAAGCTATTAAATAACCTTCAAGTTCAATATACAGTATTTCTGTTACTCTCATAAGAGAGTACCGTAACTCGTATTTCTTACTCTCATAAGCCAATTTCATTACTTCTCCTTCTATCATTAGTAGGAATGATCATTTCTTTTTTTCCTCTTATTGTATCTTCAGTAAGATCATTTATCCGTTCTCTATCTTTTACAGTTGAAAAGAGGATAATATTGTAACAGAAAACAATGAGAACAAACTCAGCTATAGGCCGTAGGGTATCTTCAGTCCTAATTCCGGAAAATATATTTTCAATTTTCCTTCGGACTTTGAAGCATTTCCACTTGATCGCCAATGGCTAATCAAGTGAGAAATTCAGCAAATATGGAGCAAAATGATGGAAACTTATGGCTTTCAGCGAAAAATTGCAATAATGATAATGGACTTCTATTTTATCAAGACGGAAAAACCTCTATTATACCAGAATGAAGAGGCCGAAAAATCTTTACTTTTTCTATGAAACGTGAATAAAGTTTCCACGTTCAAAAACTTTTTATATCATCCATGCATGGAGGCTACGTCATTTTTTAACTGTTTAATACTAGGGAACTATAAAGACTATTTACGGGAGCTTTAAGCGCCATTAAAATCATTCAAATCATGTGTTTATGGTCGCTCATGCAGGAAATAAACTGATAAAAATAGCGAATTATTCACTGTTCATAAAGTTTCCAGTAATAAAGAAAGCTCATGTAATGTTAGGTCTAGTCTGACTCTCATTCAAGTGGAAGAAGCAATCATTTTCCTATTAAATATTTCGAAAAATGAGTTTTTAAATTGTTTGTTTCGCCATAAAGATTATTATCATTAAATGATTTATCATCTAAATTTTAGATTCAGATGAGACTCATCATGACTGTGTTTCACTCCACCGAAATCTTTAGAAAAAATATGTTATCAGAATCTTATCACAATAATCCAGGCTTTATTTTTCAATAATCAAACATATCATAATAATAATAGGCTATTCATTGTTGGAAAGAAGAATGACTTTCGCAAACACGAACTTCTCAGTAAACTATTCAAGTGGATCCTATAATTATTATTGGATTCCTCAACAGAATAAGGCACCTTATCCAATAAATTATCAATCAAATGATAACCCGTATGTAGTTACCAATAAGTTTATTATCACAACATTTTTTTAATCTTTCAAGTTCGTTGATTTTGGAACTGATACCTAGCTCTCATTCCATTGAGTTCGAGAGAATAGTTTAGACGTGGTAGTATAGTAATAGTATGAAATAATGTGGTATATATAGATCATTTATGTTTCCCTTACAAGATTAGTTATCATTCAAGTCAAGATCTCAAGCTTTTATCGACTAAAACATTCCTATGAAAAATTTCAACACTACACTTTCATGACAATAATATTTCAAGCTACTACTCAGTTCTCAGTTATATCATAGGTGGAGTGTCACAAGCGTAACGGACATTACTTAATTAGTTTACTCCCGCTAGTAATACTTTATTAACTTTTACCCTAGACTAACTGTACCATAGACTAACTAGAAATAGGTCTAATTTATCTAGGCTTGTATTTATTGATAGGAACAAGATCACACGCTATTATTGCTATTATTACAAGCTTTTATCTATTGAACTGAGAATGGCAATTTTCATATACCAAGATTTTATATCAAAAGGTTCGAGCGCGACGTCGCCTAGTATACGAAAAAATTTCTTCGTTTAAAAAAAATTCCTCGTTTCTTACTAATTTTTTTTAGTAAGAAATCCGTGATCATTTTTTGTCACTAATTAAACATTGAAGGCTTGTATAACGGAAGCAATCAGGAATAAGCAACTACCAATAGATAACAGTTAACATATCAATATCGTATTGTAAGGTTAACTTGAATCAAGTGAAATATGAATAGTAGTTATATTTTTTCTGTCGTAAAATATCTCATTTTGCTGGTTCCTTCTTGCTCTAGCCGCCTTAATTACTTTTATTAATGCTAGATAATTTAATTTTATTCAAATATCATGCGTGAAAAACAAGAGAGTGAATACAATAGAAGGGAATCACAGTAGCCTACCCTTCAATGTTTTATCGAAGAAGTACAACATTAGTTATGTTTGTAACATTAGTTATGTTTGTAACATTAGTTATGTTACACACACAATTTTATGTTTTTCAATCATGTTCAAGTATCACAACATCTCACCTGACACTGTGTCTTCAATCATAACATTAGTTTTGATAATGCCTCCAACATGTGGGAATATTTTCCCTCTAATCAATACCGGTACACAGGAAGGTATAGCTGTCGCCAAGAAGTTAGGCGGATTCGTCTGTCTCTTGTACGAGATTCAACCTACTAACAGCTAAAGTAGAGAATCTATTTTCTCGATTGATTTTAAGATAGTCATCTAGAAATAGCCAAGTGACAACTCTAATTATTATATTGACAACATTAGCTGTTGGAGCGCACAAGGAGCAGACGAAATCGCCTAACTTTTTGATGTCAGCTGTATCTAGTAGGCATGAATTAAGCAATCGTATTAAAAGGTGGATGAAAAATGTCCTGGAATATAACACCAATTATACGGGGGTGGTAATATTATTATTATTATTATTACACCAATTATACAATAATTTCAAACTCGAATGTTCAATTGAATACATAGCCTCTCATTTTTCTATTGTGATAGCCTGAATGTATTTCTCACTCATTTTAATAAATCGACCTTTGGATCCTAACTTTTGGTGTCATCTAAACTGTAATTTTTATCTACTACACTAGCCCTGAATATTATTAGGTCTATGATACTCCTTTAGAAATTCCCACTAATAAGCTAATAAGAATAAGCCCTTCCCCACTTATAAGCCCTGAATAAGAAATTGAATAATTCAAGAGTACAGCCTGCCACTGGCGGCTCGTGCTCACGAAACAGGTGAAGTGCTGTACAGTAAAAGATACGGGCACTTCACCTGTTTCGTGGATACGGGCCGCCAGTGCAGCCTGTTTTCAGTTTACTGTATTTTATCATGTATCGAGCCATGATTAGAAATCCATCTCTATTATAATACAATCCATTATCATGATCAGAATAATATGCTATTATATAGGGACAAATTTCAAAACATGAGACTAAATACACGAAGTATGACTTCATAGAACGATATAATTCAAGAATAAAGCCCGCTTACCCATTTATGTATCAAATCATGAACCGAGTTTCATATTTAAAAAATTGTTCTCTATAATAATATAATCCATCATCATAATCAGCACATATTATTATAGGAACAAATTTTAAAACATAAGCCTCAATACGCAAAATATGACATTATAGAACGATTTAGTAACCATGAAATCATGCAAAACAAATGTATAAAGTCTTAATAGTGTCTTAATAGTGCAATATAGCAATCGTAAAAACATGTTTCGGTACATACCGGCTTCTGGATGCGAAATGAGCTGTAGGCAACTTTGGCCAACTGTTTTAAAGGGGGAAAAAAGCTGCGCATTGAAAGTTCAACCCCCACAAACCCCCCACAATCCCCTAACAAACCCCCCACAGACTTCTCTCCATACTTGCAACCCCACAGGTTGACTTTTCAACCCCCTCCCTGCCACGCGCACGCACACGCACAAGCACGGCACATGTGAGCGTGACTGTAGAAAATATTCTGCGACTGAGGATCACTTGTTGCTCTGTCGATTGCCAACTGTTGAACAACTACTGGGGTGGTTTTTCATTCATAATTTTGGAAATTCCAACATAATTGGCGATTAAGCCTCCTGTAAACAGGGTTAGAAATGTCGGCCAGTTGAATATCTGTAGCCAATCACAGCTCTTGTTGTTTGATTCAATGACAAGATAAAGGCTGTGATTGGCTACAGATCATTTCTTTGAGTGAGGAACCTTCGGCTGAGAAAGAAATTTGAACTTATAACCTCGAATTTTAGACTATATTTGAATGAAAATTGTGTTTTGAAATACCAAGGGTTATGCCTGTTATTTCTCACCAATGTGTTTCTGCCAATAGATTAATAAGTAAATAGATGAATAAATAAATAAAGGAATGAATAAATGAATAAATAAGTAAAAAAATAATTGGCCTCCTGTAAACGGGGTTATAGTAGTGTCGGCCAGTTGAATATCTGTAACCAATCAGACATTCTGGAAAGATAAGAAAATCACTCCAGCTCGGTCAATATTGGTTCAAAAATTATAATTTGGACTCAAATTTTTTCAGAAAACGTTCTGCTATACAATTTGAAATTAAATTTATAATTTTCAAACTAATATTGACCAAGCTGGAGTCATTCTTCTATCTTCCAAGAATGTATTCTTTGCTTGGACAGACTATGGACAGGATATAACAGACATTCACCAACCGCCCATTTCCGTGAATATCATCTATAATACCATCTAATAATTTCATTTCATGTAATTCATAATACGTATAAATACAATCTACTACTAATACTGGTTTATTCAGCTGGAAGATATTGGATATTGAAGCCACGGATACTAGAGAAACAGTTTCTGAAAATTGGAAATTGAAAAACTCTGAGAATAATAACTATTTTAGAATATATTATTATGAAAATTTCATAGATTAATTGTCGCTGGAATCACTGGCGGCTCGTACCCACGAAACAGGTGTAGTGCCCGTATCTTTTACTGTACAGCGCTTCACCTGTTTCGTGGGCACGAGCCGCCAGTGGCTGAAATTGTAATTCAATTTGCTTCATTCACTTGTCTTTGTTGAATGCTCAAGTATTATGCAATATGTTTCGTTGAATATTTATTAAAATATAATGATTTGGTTCCTGGATTCTTCAATTCTCATGAATAGTTGATGAAAATACAATAGGTCTATAATATAACAATATAATTATGAAATAATTCCTTCCAAGTCATTGATGTCTTGAGAGAAAATAGAGAGAAAATACTCTGATGAAATCTTTATAGCTTATACAAATCATGAATTTACATGCAGAGGAACCTGTTTTACTAAATTTATAGTATAGTCTGTTCAAGCAAAGAAGATCCTCTGTCAAGATGGGAAAATGACTCCAGCTTGGTCAATATTTGTTCAAGAATTATAAATGTGGTCTTAATAGTAGAACAAATTGTTTATCACAATAGCTCGATCAACATTAGTTCAAAAATTATTATAGATTTGGTCTCAAATTTTTGTAGAAACCATTCTGTTATACAATTTGAGATCGAATTGAAAATTTTTGAACCAATATTGACCAAGCTTGAGTCATTTATCGGTTAAAGATGGATAATAAACTAACGTTATCCATTTCTGAGCAAATTGTTTACAAGTCAGCTAGCCCTGTCTTGTTTCCCATTGGCTAGCTTCTCACAGTGTTGAGAGTGGGAGTGAAACGGTTTATCCAATCAGAGAGCTTCATCGCAGAATACACCATTTTGTTCCCAGAGGCAGCCATTTTCTCACTTTCCACGAGCATATCACAATTAGAAGAGTATTTCGAGAGAAATTGTTGAAACACTTTTTTAATCAGCTAATTTAATATTGTTTATCTTTGAGTCAACACGTTTAGGTGACGCCAGAAAATTGGACGGTTTCATCTGCTCCTTGTGAGCTCCAACAGCTGATGTTATCAAATAGAGTTGTCATTTGGATGTCTAGATGATGTTTTTAAAATCAAAAGAGTTGCTTTACATAGTTTTATACTGTAGTAGGTTACATCCAAGGTTTATATACTATATTCTATACTAACCTTGGGTTACATCAGCTAGGCAAATTGTAACTGATCAAATTTAATTTAGTTATAAGATAATTTAACTAATATCAATTATTATTCATGATATTCATCATGAATATTGTATCCTATAGTTATCCTATTATTACAATTCTATATATGAATATCCAATCGTGTATATTGTATTTCATTCGAGAGTTAGAACTTCTATTCAAATAATTTCAATTCCTGGAAAACTAATTTCACAAGATGGAATAAATATCATAGAACACGAAAAAATATCATGCAGCAAAATACTTAACTAATAAATGCTGGAATTCTATGTTTATCAATGAGGATGAATATAGAAGTTGATACAATGAAAGCAGAAAGATACTAATGGCGGCTCGTGCCCACGAAATAGGTGAAGTGCTGTACAGTAAAAGATACGGGCACTTCATCTGTTTCTTGGATACGAGCCACCAGTGAAAGATACTAAATTTGATGTGTGACAATAAAATTACATTCTCATCTCTTGTAATCCTTTTGGGATCATACAAATAACTTTTTTCAAATTTGAAATGTCGTTCCACCTCAATTTCCATTTGCCAACCAGTCAGAAAGATACGTTTCACAATTTATTCAGTATATTTGCGAAAAATCATCTGCATTTGATTACATTTCAACAAGGAAAACTCCACGGATTACATCAAGAGAAAATAGATTGGGATACGCACATACATATTATTCAGAATAATATTGAAGTGTCATTCATGCATTGAAAAAGCTGAGGTTTCTGGACAACATTTATGATTGGGTTAATATTTTTGAGTTCACGTTCATTGGTTGAAAAAAATGTTATACGATTTTTCATAGTATTAGTACAAAATATACTATTATCAATCAGCTATAACAATACAATAAAGTTTACAATAGAGCAATAACTGTACAGCAATAGCTTACAATAAAGCTGACGCCAAATAGCGTCTTTGTCTGCTCCTTTTACGCTCCAACAGCTGATGTTGTGACTTGAAGTTGTAACTTAGCTATGACTAGATAATGTTTTTCGAATCAAAAGAAACAATAGTTGATTTGCATCAACTGTTGGTAGGCCACGTGATGGGCCTACAAGAGACTGACGAACCATTCAACTTTTTGCCGTCAGCTATACAAATTATACGTATAAATACAGATTTGTAACAAAAATAAATAGATCCTTCTTCACTCGTGAGTTAAGGGGATCAGATGGACTTTATTTTGTTACAGGAGTATGTATATCAAGCTTGGAAATCGAATCACGTATTAACGTATCATTGGAGTTGAGGTTGAACACTTTATTGAAATTTACTTCTGAAATACTCATATTAATTATTGAATAAATAAATGAAAATCAAACACCATTTTAAAAAACTTTAAAATAATTGAAACACATTATTATTGTGTTTTAATAATTTTAAAGTTTTTCAAAAGGGTGTTTGATTTTCATTTATTTTTCAATTATTTTAAACAGCCCTAAGTTTCAAAGTGCAGTAATCTTATTAAATATGATTTCTGAATTTTAGAGGGAAGGAGTTCCAAGTTCCACATAATAAAAATATGTAAAATGATAGACTGTGTACTGTGTACTGATATTGGTTTGCTTACTTATTGACATTGACATTTACAGAGAATAAATTCGCGCTTTGAAGTAATTTCGAATTCAAATTGTTTATACAATTAATATATACTGGCCAAAGTTCATAAAATAAAATATGAATAGGCTCCCCGCTTGGATGACAGGTCCGTGTGCGGGATGGAGCCGAAAACAAACAAGAGCTCATTAAAACATAATAAGAGTTTATTTGAAACATATCAAACGATCTCTGATGATGTTGGAAAGCTGTTTGCTGTTATGAAATTGTTCCAATACAAGCCAACTGTTCAATTGACGAGTGAGAACGATTTAATTTTCCAATTGTAGAGTCAAGTCCGTGAATTTATAAATATGGGTTTCTCAGAATATCCGACTCTGGAAATATACACGTATTCCACCTGCTTTGGACAGAGATTTACAGTAAGGAATGAGGTTGATGTATCTTCGACAGAAATAACATGAATTCACAAGGAAAGGTTTACATGGGAAGGTTTCTTCTGTTTTCGACAGAGATGATTCGTTCATCGTTTATACTTTATACGGAACGAAATTATTCATTTTACGATTCAATAGAAAGCGGGAAAAGTCTTCCGAGATGAAATATTTAATTTGACGTGTTTAACACTGATAATACTTTCTACTTTGACAAATAATAATGATAATCATTATTATCGTGTTAGAGAGGAAATTTTCTTCTCTTTTATGACCAAGGCAATTTCCATTTCATAATGATGGAGTCAGAATTCCTGTCTAGCAGCTTTCCTCTCCATAACAGCCTATGGCCAACGTTGGTTTTCCCAAAGAGAATAGAAAGAAGAAAATCCTCAATGGGTTTTCCCCATCCTGCGAAATCAACCAAAATAACCCAATCATCCAAAACCAAATCATACTCGCAAAAGGGATTAACTACTGTGAATTATTTACAATTATTCTATTTCTCTCATCCTCAAATTTTTCCTTTTGTCCTTTATACCTTTAAACCTTTTGAAAAGGAGTCATCTCAATTGGGCTATCAGTTGAATTAACAGTAATTATTATAGAAATTCAACCGAGTTATTATTCAAGAACTATTACATTCACAGGAGTGTTATTGAGAAATAATGAATAAATAATTATCATCTGTGGAATATAGCTATGATAATAATTATAATCTTTATCACTAAGAGAGTAAGATTACTTTATCTAAGAGAGTACATTGATTATTTCTCGATTCAATAAAGATCACTGGCGGCTCGTGCCCACGAAACAGGTGAAGTGCTGTACAGTAAAAGATGCGGGCACTTCACCTGTTTCGTGGGTACGGGCCGTCAGTGATCTTTATTGAATCGAGAAATAATCAATGTACTCTCTTAAAAATTAACGATGATCACTTTATTATTCACATTTATCACTATCGTGTATAGCTGACGCCAAAAAGTTAGGCGGTTTCGTCTGTCTCTTGTACGTGATATAGCTGACTAACAGCTGATGTCAAGCATCAGCTGTATATATATATTGTTTATTTTCATCTTAAAACATCATCTACGAACTACTCCTCAACATGAGAACTTCAGCTGTTGAAGCGCAAAAGGAGCAGACGAAACCGCCTAACTTTTTGACATCAGGTATACTGTAATTTTCATCTACCATATTAGCCCTTGATTGATTGAAGATTGAAAAGTTTCAAGTAAAAAACTAAAAAAAAATAAATTGAGGAGTGTAAAGTTTCCGTCATCCAGCTATTGTTGAATTTCTTACAGTAAATTTAAATGTATACTAGATTGGTTAAAAAAATTTCTTAAATTTAATTATGAGCATTATTATGATCTATCTATTATTATGTCGATTATACTGTATCCATTATCAGTAAAATAGAATAGAATAGAATAGAATAGTGTCTTTATTGAAAACAACAAAAAATTGATGAATATTCAATTCATATTATACATCACAGATTAATAAATTCAATTATTTTGATAGTTCTTTTTCTAATCATTTTTTTCTGCAGACAAGCACTCATGGTTTGCTAACCGTCCGAGGTATTTGAGGTTGGTAGCCTTCTCTAAATAGTCTCCTCTTCGTCTTCTGTCTTCTGAATGGTAGCCTTCTGTTAGTGGTTGCTCGGAATATTTTTCATAGAAGTCTTCTCTTTTCTCCTAGTAGTTGTACTCCGAGATAAGCTCGTACCTGTACCTCCACGCCACCCTGCAATACTGCGTCACTGCCAGCCAATTCTCACCGTTGAGGAGTCGTACCAGCTGGGCTCTGCTTAGGGTAGCACTATTATATATTATTAGTATATATTATATTATTATTACCATTATCAGTATTATTATATATTTTTGTATCTTACTTCGATTGTGTATCATTTTCATTGTTATTCATTCATCTTCTATCAATAATAAATTATTTACTTGAGGGGACAAATTTAAATGAATAATTTGATTGGAATCGGGCTTCTGCTATTCACTTTGCAGAATCTATTGATATCCATATGATCTTCCATGATTGAATTGCCCTGAAAATTTAGGGGAGAATAATCTTATTGGTATAGACTGTCCCATCAAAGAAGACATTCTGGCAAGATGGAAAAATTACTCCAGCTCCATCAATATTATTTCAAAAATTATAAATTTGGTCTCAAATTATAGATCAAAGTGTTTCCTACAATTTCAGACCATACTCATCATTTTAAAATAAATATTGAACAAGCTGGAGACATTTTCCCATCTTGCCAGAATGTCTTCTCTGTTTGGACAGACTGTAGCAGATTTGCTTGAAACCCTGTGGACGTTGTCCAAATCTCTTTTGTTGCTGTAAAACGTGGCACGTTTGAAGCTATCATTAAAAAGCAATTTGCTTGGACGGTATGCTTTCATAGTGTGTATTGTTTAGATTTAACAAAAAGCGTATTTGCAGGGGCTAAGTCTGAGGTTGAAGGTAATTGCTCACTTGTGATAATCCTATTTAATCCGTTGAATTTATTGTTTGGACTCCATATCAAGTATAATAATCTCTATATATAAAGCGAAATGGCACTGATTGATTCATTCATTCATTCATCACCAGAACTAAAAATCCACTGAACCGAATGCGTTCAAATTTGGCAGGCATGTTCAGTTGGACGTTTAGACGCGCGCTAAGAACGGATTTTAAAAACTTTTCAAGGATACGCCAAATATTTTAGTTTTTCAACGTTTGCTTAATTTTTTCGAGAACCAATCGGTAGAAAATGTTGATATTTGGTGGGCAGGTTCAGATAAGGTCTAGAAATGTTGTGTTAAAATATTTTTGCAATCCGTTCAAAATTACGCCAGTAATCAGGTTTTCAAAATTGTAGATGTGTTGCTGGTTGCATATTTTCCGCCTTGATACGACCAATCCTAACTTTAAATTCAATGGTTCAGCGAGATTTTAGATGAACTAATTTGAGAGATCAAGTTTGAATTATTGAATCAAGTTTCAAACTAAATATACTTCCGATATACTTCCCAAGGTTACGCTTAATATTAGCGTTTTACTATTTTTTGGAATTTTCGGAGTTTTTCTTAGATTTTTCCAGAACAAATTGACAGAAAATGTTGAAATTAGGTGAACAGGTCCAGATCAGGTGTAGAAATGCGGAAATAAATTTCGAATCCCCTCTGAACGGAATTTTCAGGCGAGCGAAGCGAGCCTGTTTGTCTCAGCTTACATTGACAGAGGTTATGCAGGCGAGCGAAGCGAGCCTGTTTGACTCACTTACACTGCCTATAATGTCGGGTGTCCAGGGGGCGGAGCCCCCTGGCTAGGCGGAGAAGGCGAGCGAAGCGAGCCAGCCGGCTAGTAATATTATATAATATTGAATAATATCTCTTCCAGGTGCCGTGAAATATTTAGTTTATTATTCATTCCTTGAAAAATCATTACAATAATGTATAATGTTGTTATAAAACAGCAGAATGAGTCAATATCAATATAAGAAAAACATAAGGAAAACCCTCACAAAAGAACAAGCTCGAGCTGTTATAACATTGAAATAAGCTATAATCGTATGGATGTTATCAAGTAGAAATAAAAATCACAGTAACCTTTTAATATTTTCTATCAAAACACAACATGATTTGCTCTTCAACATGAATAGATTGATACTAGCCCCATTCAAAAAATAAAAATTAGATTCATATAAATACAGTAGTTTGTAGAGCCATGGACAACAGTACTCTTGTTTCACTATTCTATAGACCAAAACTTGATTTAAATATTGTCTGTCCAAGCAGAGAAGACCCTCTGGCAAGATAAAAAAATGACTCAACCTTGGTCAATATTGGTTCAATAACTATTGATTTGGTCTCAATCGTAGGAAACATTCTAAGCTACAATTTGAGTCCAAATTTATAACTTTTGAACCAATATTGACCGAGCTAGAGTCATTCTCTCATCTTGCCAGAGGGTCTTCTTTGCTTGGCCAGTCTTTGCTATAGACTGTCTTTGGTAGGAAGTTCCATTCACGTAATGCCAGTTATTGCGGGTGATGTGAATGTATTTCAACACTACAGTCCATTCACGATCACTTGAGACGAAATAAACAAGCCTTTTGCGTGTGTGTGCGTGTATTGGAAGGTCTTCTTCTATGCGAAAAAATTGGCTGCAGTCGAACAGCTGACTCTTTTCTGGAGCTGTAATTGGCTACAGTCCGACTTGTATTGTCTCAAGACTGTTGTCTTGACCTGTGGTTGGCTACATCTGGTGGTCTGTGGCCGAAAGTTTAGCATAGAAGAAGACCTTCCATTACACGCATACACACTCAAAAAGTTTGTTTATTCTGTCTCAAGTGATCGTGAATAGAGTATAGCCCAATACAGACTAATCTCAATTTGTGGATTAATGAAATAGATCTATTATTTATCGAAAATGCATGCAGCATGTTTTGCAGTATATTTGGAGTGATATTGTGATGCTTACGTAGTATTTATACCTATAGACTCTACCTACCCATTCATGTGGAAGACACTGGCGGCTCGTGCCCACGAAACAGGTGAAGTGCTGTACAGTAGAAGATACGGACACTTCACCTATTTCGTGGGCACGAACCACCAGTGGTGAAAGAACAAGACTGCAAATTGATTTCATCACAGCCACAAATTAATTGAATTAAATAGTTATAATCGCCCTCCTAGTTACCTAGTCATGATTATTGGAATATATAGGCTAATTAGTTTAGCCTATCAGAGATAAATATTGATAATAATTGTTCAATGAAATTAGTCATGAATACTGGGGATGAGTATCGATACATCGATTTTTCAACACCAAACATCGATGTTCACTGTTCGATGTTCCACTTTTATAGATGTTTTTATCAAAGATTTCGATCTTCTGATGTTTTTCCCTTTAAACGTTTCTCAACTTTTTTTACTGAATATACAAACTGCTATTATAGTCTGACCAAGCAAAGAAGAGCCTCTGGCATGATGGGAAAGTGACTCCAGCTTGGTCAATATTGATTCAAAAATTATCAATTTGATCTCAAATTGTGGGAAACAATTTGATCTACTATTGACACCCCATTTATAATATTCTTGAACAAATATTGACCAAGCTGGAGTCATTTTTCCATCTTGCCAGAGGCTCTTCTTTGCTTGGACGGACTATACAATTTGGGAGAAATCTGAAACATGTAGCTTATTTCAATCACATCATGAATACCTCATGCACTTATAACAAAATTATTATTGAATGAAAAGACAATATAATATTGTCATACTATAGATTTATTTCAAATCGAGACTTTCAATGAAGAATACTATTTATCTTGTCTTTTCTTTCAATAAGGAAAAAGGATATGGGCCTATTCCACAATATCACCTTTACAACTACTCAGCAAATTACTTTATATTATTCAATGGTCAATACACGAGGAGATTGTTTTTTATTTTTGCTTACTCTTCTCTCAAGAGGGAATGTGGATGATTCCAATGTATTTTTATTGAACCATTATTTCATTACCGACCATAGAGGAATCTTGTATTCTAAGGTCTTGAATATCAAAGGAGGACCAGCTTGAGATAATTTTCCACGATGTGAGAGCAATCTTTTGCATGGGCGAGCTCAGAGGGGGATTGAGGGGATATATCCCCCCCACCCGGAATGGGGACCTATCCTACACTAAATAGAATTCTCTTCAAATGAGTTTTAAAGATATTGAAATCAGAGTTATTAAAATTTTTAATAACAAATTCTAAAAATATAGTTCATGGTACTTTTTTCAGAAAATTTCCCCCTCTTACGGGGGAATCCCTTTGGAGGAGGAACGAATGAAACTGAAACCAAGCATCGCAAGTCCAAATATTTCATTTCTTGTTGAAATGAATGCAACTAGAATATTCTCCCTAATAGAATGTTGAAGATTAGTGCAACATGTTCAATTCAACAATTTTTTCAATCCACAACATCTACAAGAGACCAATAGCTCGTGTTAAAATCAATTACTCTACTAAAACTATAACTCTACTTATTACGTATTACTCTACTTATGAATAAATTTTTCATTATTCCACTATTTTTCAACAATAATTAATCATCAATTTGATCAAAAATTCGATCAGAAATTGTTGATCGAATTGTTGATCAAATATTGTTGATCGAATTGTTGATTAAGTATTGTTGATCAAATTCTTCATCAATTATTGTTGATCGAATTATTGATCAGATATTGTTGATTGAATATTGTTTATCAAATAGGCTATTGTTGATTGAATTTTTCATCAAATAGGCTATTGTTGATTGAATTGTTGATCAAATTGTTCATCAAATATTGTTGATCGAATTATTTATCAGATATTGTTTATCAAATATTGTTGATCGAATTGTTGATCAAATTGTTTATCAAATATTGTTGATCAAATTTTTGATCCATACTATGTACTATCCTTTCAAAAAGAAAACATATTTACACGGTAAATTTATTTATTCAACTTAGTTTACTTGGTCAAAAGATATGATAATGTTTGTTCAGAGAAGGCTATCATAAATCAGTCTTTTATCCAAAGCACTTCACCAGTTTCGAGGGCTCAGACCGCCAATGGAACGTAGATACTCTTTGACTATAAAAATACTTTTTTTCTATAAAATATTCTAGTAACAATTAATGAATGATTGGCCATGAAATTATTAATTTTGTGTATGATTAATTTATCATGAAATAACTTCGGAGTAGCATCCTCTATTTATTGAAATCTCGTATACAGTCGACTCAAGAAGAATATTATCTGAATAAAAATACTCCTGCTTAAATTTCCAGAAACTTGATATTTATTTCCTTTATTAAATTCAAACAGATTTCTCTTGAGTTTCTAACATGGTTCAAAAATATGATCCTTGGAACTTGGAATTTATTTTCTCTGTTTAATTGGAACATATTTATCTTGAGTAGGACAATGCATCTTCAAAGTCAGTTTGATGAGTTCGCTGGAATTACAATCCTTTTTTGGTTATTAAGTTTGCACAAGCTGAGAATTCAGCAGTGTCACTAGAAAATCACAAGCAAGTTCAAGATTGAAATAATTTTCCCTCCTCAACTCTCCTGACAAAACGTTGAAAATAGTTTCGAATTCAGCCAGCAGAAGGCAGTACCAATAGGGTGACTTTTTTGTCTTCCATTGTACACGCCTCAAACAAGCTCCGCCTACACTCTGATTGGCCGACTACATCGGTTCGAAAAATATCAAATCTGACCAGTAGATGGCAGCAGTTATCAAGTGATGTTTCAGGTTTGACTTGGAACATGCCCCGCCTGCTCTTTCCTGATTGGTCGATAGTGTTTTGTGAGTTCTGTCTTAGAAAATGGCTGCTAGCGAGAAAATGGTGTATGGTATATCATTCACACAATATAACGCTGATTTAATATTTACTTTCTTACGCTAATATAGTTTTCAAGTCAACACTTGAAGGATTTATTTACTGATAGAATTCTCATGAAGTGTTACTGTTAAAGTGAAATAAAGCCAGTCCAAGAATTTATGCCTGATAGTTTTATGCTGTATGAAATAACATGAAAATATGATTCTGCATTATTAGACTCATACTCATTTGTCATTAATTTATTCTCTCTCATTCCATTTCATACGATGAATACGATGATAAACAACTAACCACTGGCGGCTCGTGCCCACGAAACAGGTGAAGTGCTGTTCAGTAAAAGATACAGACACTTCACCGGTTTCGTGGGTACGGGCCGCCTGTGCAACTAACTATTCATGATGTGATCTAATACACCATCCTATTTCCAGAAAATTGTAGCCTGAAAAAAAACCTGGATAAGGGACCCTAAATTTCAATTGAAATGTTGATTGAAATTGATACCATCTTCTCAATCCCTCTCCCATCCCTTTTTTGGAGATTGGCTGTCGTTAGTAAAGACAGTCAATCGTTTCCCATTTATGGAGGAATAGCAATTGTTGCATTACACTCTAACTGATTAACTGCATGTTATCCAGAGGTGTTCTGCATCTTCACTTGGTTGTGAAGACTGGCTTATGGTTGACAGGATCGACGAGCTAACCACACGTTACCTCTATCCTGGTTGATGATTATTCGCCTGCTTTATTTTCTGTCTGGGCTGGGAGGGAATTCTGGTGTGGTGGGGGGTGGCTTCGGCTCGGGGGATGTGGGTTATTTTGAGAATTTATGGCTCTTGGGCCGGTATTGGCCGAGCTGGGGTTTCTTTCCCGTCTTGCCGGGGTGTCTTCTTTGCTTGGACGGACCGTATAGTTTGGTGAATCTGAAACTGGCAACCAGCTGGTAGGCCTAGGCCCTCCATAGGGCTGTTGCGCCATTGACAAACCATCTTCTCAATAAGAAGGATTTTCATCACATCTTCATTGAAATAATAATTTATTTTTCAAATACTGTAGGCTACAGTGGAAATGTAGCTACTATAGGATTGTTTTTTATCTTAAGTAATTATTAAAGTACCCTTTTTGAATTATTTTTCCAATGCATTACATGTTTCAACTAATTATAGTCATTTTCAAATGCAAATGAACAAATAAAACAAACTATAAAAATGAACTATAGGCTACTAAAAAATTACTTTTTGACAATGATATTAACCTTATATCTATTCCATTTTTCTATTAAAATTCAAACAGATTTCTCTCTAGTTACTCAACGTTCCGAGGCAAGGCTTGATTAGTCCGTTGGGATTGCAAAGATGGCAACCTTTTCTTGGTGAAGTTTGCGCATGCTGAGAAGACACGCCGTTGTAACGCAAAGTGAATTGTAACGGCGTGTCTTCAGAGCTTTGGCGAACTTTAAAATATCAAGTCAACACAAGAACTTACCTGGTAGATCTGCATTTACGTTTCGACATTATCACTGGAATTAATAATAATGAAAACGATTCTGTGAATCTTGACAAACTTTTCCCAGTCTTCGGAAGAGACCCAGGATATTTTTCATTATGCGGTGGATTCCCAGGACTCTTAATTTCCTTTTCTGAAACGAAGAAGAGTTAAAGTTATCTATGGGATTCTGGTGGGAGTCAGAAAAGAAATTTCAGAACTCTACTAATCTCCTGGATAGAAGGAAGATCGATTTTTGGGGCAGAAATATTGTTCTAAATAACATGATAATCCAAAATTCTACTAGAGGTCACTGCAAGGTGACGTAATTTTCAACAACGAGCGCGTTCCACTGAAAAAATTGTACGGCTTTTATTGGTGGGGATACCCTTATGGGTAGGTTCCACTCCGCTATAATCTGTTTTAGGATATATCCATCTAAGATGGATATATCTATATCTATCTATATATCTGTATCTAAGATGGATATATCCTAAACGATTTTATAGGCCTTTTCGTAGGATATAGACGATATAGTCAAATAACACTTGGCGGTTATAAACTGATCACCTTCTTGTGCAAAAATTGAAAATAAGAACAAAATACCAAGATATATTTGAAATTTCACGGATTAAAAATGACTTCTACTAGACAAGAATCATTTTTAAATGCACAACATATCGGATATAACTGTAATATTGTATAAAACAATATCTTGTTTTGAGGTGAGGGGGCTAGAAACCATGTTATTGAAACAACATTCTCTCGAACAGGTTCTCTTAAAATCTGTAATTATTGTTTTGTCTCTTTTGATTCTCTGAGGGTGAACTCCCACTTAAGCCCTTCGACTTCTGTGTGCTGAGGAATGGGATGAATGGTGATAAAAGTAGTCGGGACCAACGGCTTATCGTATTCTCCGAAAGAAGAAATGGCCGTATTCATGTGATTGTGCTGAGGTCAAACAATAATTGTTCTCCGGTCAAGACTCGAACTCGGGTCCTATTGGTTATTGGACCGGCGCGTTATAGCTTACTCCAACTGGGTGGCTCAATAACGTTTTTCAAAATCTTACACGAACGATAAGCCTATGTTTCCATATTTAGACCTATGAAGATATAAATAAGACATCTATGAACTCAAAAGACACCTATAAATAACCTATGTCTCTATATTCAAATTCAAATTCAAATTTATTTTATTCTTTGTACACTTTACATTGATATTCATAAAGATATGAAGACAGCATCTAAACAGTAAAGTAAGTTTATATGATTTCCACTGCAATCAAATGCTACGAGATAAGATGAGATGAAAATTCATACTTTTACGTGAAAATTTCAGAATTGAGTAACGCCTTCCTCCTGTAATTAAAGCTGGAGCTGTATTTGATTGAAGGGGATATTCGTGGGTTAGGAGTCACTGGGGGAAAATTTACTAGGTCATGAAGCTCAAATCTTCGATATAAGCTGATGGTGGATGTACACAGTGTAAAAATACGATGTGCTAGTCAAGCAAAGAAGACATTCTGGCAAGATGGGAAAATGACTCCAGCTCTGACAAAATTGATTCAAAAATTATAAATTTTGTTTCAATTTGTAGGAAACATTTTGATCTACAATTTGAATTCATATTTATGATTTTTGCTCCAATATTGATCGGGATGAAGTCATTCCTCCATCTTGCCAGAATATCTTCTTTGCTTGGACAGGGTATACTCATATGTGTTTGTCTAATCTTGATAAATCGACCAATCTTCATACTGGATTTCTCTTGGGGGCTTGATCATACAGCACTGGCGGCTCGTGCCCACGAAACAGGTGAAGTGCTGTACAGTAAAGGATACGGACACTTCACCTGTTTCGTCGGTTCGAGCCCCCAGTGGTAGAAACGTAGGAACGATATTTTTTGCTGAAGGTGATGCCCACGTAAGCTTGTGCGTTGTTGATTAGAATTATTATGATGGGACATGGAATTGGTTAATTTGGAGATTTTACTAAAATAATACTGAAGCGTTGTTTATTGATTTTCTTATTATTGCGCAGATTTGAGGTCCAGTTAGAGTATTCCAAATGTGAATGAAATAAATAATTCATTGTAGTTAATGAGTTAAGATCCTGATAATTCACTACAAGAAAAGAGTCAAAAATTGGGCAAAAATTTCTTGGCATCAGCCAGAACCAGCTGACCCAGGCGAAGGGCACAGTGGCGGGAACCGATATTTGAACATTATAATAACTTTAATATCATACATTATTTATATAACATTATAATATCATTAGGCAGGTATTACACGATAATATTTCTATGATCATAGTTGATCATATGGAAAGAGACAAAAATATGATTTCATATTTTCATCTCCTTCCATATGATCAACTATGATCATAGAACAATTATCGTGTAATACCGGCCTTAGACAGTGGATTAGAGCAGCAGTCAATGTTTCAATGAAGTTAATAACACTCAGATGTTTAGTGCCAAGAAATCTCGGCCCAACTGTACTGAGAGTTTTCTGGAATGGCAAAATATTGGCTGTGCCAAAAACATTAGTCAGTTTCACGGCTGATGTAACCTACTAACTTGTTGAGTAGTTGTAGAAGTGATATAATAATTGTAGTAGTTATTCAAATTGAATAAGAAGACAAGTTATTGTCAAACTACAAATTTATAGTATTGAAAATCTCGATTTTCAATAAAATAATAATTTGGATTGACAATATCTTGTCTTTTCATTCAACCTACTAACAGCTGATGTGAAGCATCTATTGTCCCTTTTCATTTCAAAAAACATCATCCAGGCATATAGTCTGTCCAAGAAAAGAAGACCCTCTGGCAAGATGGGAAAATGACTCCAGCTAGGTCAATATGAGTTCAAAAACTATAAATGTGTTTCTAATAGTAAATCAAATTGTCTCCCACAATTCGAGATCAAATTGCTAATTTTTGAACCAATATTGATCGAGCTTGAGTCATTCTCTCATATTGCCAGAGGGTCTTCTTCGCTTGAACAGAGTAGAGCTGATTGACAATAGTGAAATATTGACAACATCAGTTGTTGAAGCGCACAAGGAGCAGTCGAAACCGCCTAACTTATCGATGAAAGCTATTATATAGAATGCTATAGGTTATCCTTTCATAAATAATTTATTGGAAACTTCGCTTTAATCAGGATGGTTTATAAAAGTGGATTGGCTTTTCGTTCAATTGGCCGTGACAACTAAAATCAGAAAATAATGAATAGAAAAGCTATTCATCAGAGCCAGTGGAAAAACAACGTTTTAGAATTCATAATAACTGAGCCGTACAGAATCTTCTAATCCCTGGTATTCGTGTCACGTTGTTCTGGAATAAATTTCATCCCAACTTTTGGATTCATACTCGGGCTTCAATTTTTATTGACACATGTGAAAGAACCGTAAAATTACAATTTGCTAGTATAAAAATGGGAGAACAGGGCCGATTGAATAATCTCGATACTGTAACTTAAATAATGCATCTTGTCAAAACTGTAATTCATGCCTTTTCAGGCAAAACTGTGATTAGCGCGTATGTATTCAACAGATTTCTACATACGAAATTACCACCTTGTTCCTTCATAATCCAAAATGCCTTAACAGAAAGAAAAGACAAGATGTTGTCGAACCACTGATTTATTACAAAATCGAGATACCGGTTTCGGTTCTTACACCATTATCAATCTCTGGTAAACTCTGGTGAAACCGGTATCTCGATTTTTTGATAAATCAGTGGTTTGACAACATCTTGTTTTTCATTCAACTACCACAATATCACCTTCACAACAACGGTATTCAAAAAGTAATGCCTTCACTGTCAAAACTGTAGTTAATGCCTTTACAGTCATAACAAGTGATACAAGTCAAATCAATTTGACCAATACTGAATTCAAACTTCTTGCTGACAATAGGACGGTGATAGATAATGAGTACTGAAAAATAATGAATATATAGAAATACTGAAAAATAGAATTAATGAGCGTAAGATGATAGTGTGGAATCAAATTTTCATCTTATTTCATACAGCATAAAACTATTGAAGTCTACTACTGGTCTAAGTTTCACGATAGAAGTAAAACTGAGTCTCAATTCTATAAATAAATTCTTCGAATACTAACTTGATAGAATCTTAACAGCCTGAATACATAAATAAATATTATATTAGTACAAGATTGTCAATAGTAAATCAGCGTAATTTTTGTTTATGATACACCATCTATAATTTTCTTGCTAGTAGACATTTTATAAAACAGAACTCACGAAACACTGTCAACCAATAAGACAAGAGCAGGCGGGGCATGAAGGCGTGTCCAAGTCAAATCTGAAACATCACTTGTCAACTGCTGCCATCTACTGGTTGAATTTGGAAACTTTTCTAATCGATGTTTTCGTCCATTTTGATTGTAGGCGGAGCTTGGAGGCGTGTCCAATGGAAGTTGAAGCAAGTCACCCTATTGCTACTGCCATCTGCTGGCTGAATCAGGAACTATCTCGAATGTTATCCATGAAAGTTGGGTAGAGCAGTGAAAATGGCTGAAATCTTCAATTTGCTTGTTATTGAGTTTCCAATATTTTTAAAACATCTTTATTTCCAGTGGAATGAAATATTCATGATGATTCCCAATATTTTTTGTAAATGATTTATTATTCCCTTCCATATGTGCTCTCAAGCAAACTAATAGAATAAATTAATCAATAATTAAAATTTTATCATTTCAATGATAAAGTTCGGTACAATGTGACAGTTTTGTTCAATATAGATAGCTTTTAGATATTTTGTATTAATTCCTGTAGGCTTCTCCTTATCAAGCATACATGAAAATACAGAACATACGTTTGGATACAATGAGCTGGTCCCTATAATCCTTTTTGTCACAACACATGCAACATTGAGATTGCTTATGAGAAAAATGTGAGCATGCAAGGCAGCTTGAATCATATTTGACTTTGAATATATTATAATTTGTTGAAAATTAAACTTTAAACTTAGGGCTATTTAGAATAATTTATAAATTAAATGAACATGATATAATATTCATATAATATTATTTCACATTGATAATGGGCTAGTCCCAAAACATGTCTGTTGAATAATAATTTTGAAGTTTTTCAAAAAGGGTATTTGATTTTCCATTAAATTTATCAATAATTATAATTTGTTGGTTTGCATTCGTATTCGCCTGCCAAAATCTCGCACAGGGCGCCAAAATGCATCTCCTGCTCGAATAGAGTAAATGCATCTAGAATAGATGTAGTGTCCGTCTATTATAATCTATATCTATATAAGCAAAATGGCACTGACTGACTGACTGATTCATCACCAGAACTAAAAATCCACTGAACCGAATGCGTTCAAATTTGGCAGGCATGTTCAGTTAAACGTTTAGACGCGCGCTAAGAACGGATTTTAAAAACTTTTCAAGGATACGCCCAATATTTTAGTTTTTCTAGAGTTTTTCGGCGTTTTCCTCATTTTTTCGAGAACCAATCGATAGAAGATGTTGATATTTGGTGGGCAGGTTTAGATAAGGTCTAGAAATAATGTTTCTAGTTAAAATATTTTTGCAATCCGTTCAAGATTACGCAAGTAATCAGGTTTTTTAAAATTGTAGATGTGTTGCGGGTTGCATATCTTCCGCCTTGATACGATCAATCCTAACTGTAAATTCAATGGTTCAGCGAGATTAGCGATGAACTAATTTGGAAGATATTGAATCAAGTTTCAAACTATGTCCGATATACTTCCCAAAATTACGCTTAATGTTAGCGTTTTACTTTTTTTTTTAATTTTCGAAGTTTTTCTCAGATTTTTCTAGAACAAATTGGCAGAAAATGTTGAAATTAGGTAAACAGGTCCAGATTAGGTGTAGAAATGCTGTGCTCAATAAATTTCGAATCCCTTCTGAACGGAATTTGCAGGCGAGCGAAGCGAGCCTGTTTTTCTCAGCTGACACTGACAGAGGTTTTGCAGGCGAGCGAAGCGAGCCTGTTTGACTCACTTACACTGCCTATACTGTCGAGGGTCCAGGGGGCGGAGCCCCCTTGCTAGGCGGAGAAGGCGAGCGAAGCGAGCCTGCCGGCTAGTAATAATATGTGAGGGAATTCATTAATGACTACCTACGCTATATTCTGAAAGAGGATCTTGTGCTGACTATAGTGTCTGCTAAGCGTATTAGCTATCAGTCACTTTCAAGGATAATTCGACCACAGATCAACTTGGAACCTATATGCTCGCGCCTTGTCATCTCTGGAGCAGACGATTAATTTAAATAGGGGTAGTTCTGCTGCATCACAACTTTCCATTAGAGCCCGCTGTGAGCTAAACAACTTAAATATCCTCTCACTCCTTCGAGTCAGCCACTTACTTGAACTCCATACAAAAACAGAGCCGCTTATAGGGATGAATGTACGTTGGTGAAGTCTGTCCAAGCAAAGAAGACACTTTGGCAAGATGATAAAATTACCTCAACTCGGCCAATATTGCTTCAAAAATAATAAGTTTCGTCTCAAATTGTAGAGAGAATTCTAATCTACAATTTGAGACTAATTTCATAATTTTTAAACCAATATTAAACTAGCTGGAGTCATTTTCCCATCTTGCCAGAATGTCTTCTTTGCTTGGACAGACCACACTTGCTTTCCGACAGACACAAACCAAACTGGTGGTTGTAGAATGATTTCTATCAATGCTCAGCTCTTTCAAAACAGTCGGCGAGCGGTCTGCAAGAGTGTAGCACCTCCACAGCGACCCCAGCTGAACGTTTTCGCTCTTGTGGACCGCTTCAAGACTTTTCTGAGAGAGCTATCATGAATAAAAGACATTCGCAAAACGCCGATTTCGTTGGTATAGTCTGTCCAAGCAAAGAAGACCCTCTGGAAAGATGGGAAAATGACTCCAGCTTGGTCAATATTTGTTCAAGAATTATAAATGTTGTCTCAACAGTAGGACACACTGTTTCCTACGATTAAGACCAAATCAATAATTTTTGTACCAATATTGACCGAGCTGGAGTCATTTTCTCATCTTGCCAGAGGGTCTTCTTTGCATCGACAGACTATATCTTCTATACTTGTTTTAAGTAGATTGTTGGAGGGTTCAGTAATGAGTAGAAGAGTAAGGAGGGGGGGGGGAGGTGAATAGAGAGAGTCTTTTCGATTCCATTCAGCTGAAACAAGGCTATAATTTATTTATCATCGTTAAAGCCCAAGCAAAAATCACGTAGGGGTCAACAAGTATAAATGACCGCCCTTATATCGTGAAAGCTTGGTCTAGGTCGTCAAATGATTTTGGGAGAAAGAGTTGTTTATTTCACACTATTTCATTAGGAAAAAAGAATATTGCTTGTTGAAACTATTTTAATTATTCACAAAAATAATTCTCACTTTTAGACTTGTTTTTTGGTGGTAAAATTAGTTTGAAGATTCACTACATCACATAAACTTAATTCGGACTTTCATTATTTTAAATTGCTGGTTTAGGAACAGTTTGAGCATTATGCCTCTTGTACTAACCTTTGTATTTTTTGATTGATTGAATAAATGATAAATTATAATTAGACTGTGATATTTTATGTTGTATGAAATGGAATGTAAATACAAGTAATATTTCTACACATATGTACGAAATCATATTTTCATCTCTTTCACAAGATAATAGGTAGATTGGAGAGGTAACAGTCATCGTCCATCTGCGCAGTGGCAAGAATGAAAAAAAATTATTTCTGACGTCACTCACACCATACACTCAAAGTAGTTGATTAGATTGTTAACAGCTGTGGTGTCACCGACGTCAGAACTCACAGTTTTCTACAAACTATGTGTGCGCGTGACTATAACTTCTTTAATGTGATATTTGTGATAAATATGTTTAATGTGATAATGTGATATTTATTATACGTGTACAATACAATACGTGTATGATAACCTTGCTCTTTTCATATGTCGTATAAATACTAAATAACCGTTTATCTCATAACGGCCAAATTCATTTATGAATTTAACATGCAAGATTATTCAATGTGTCCCGTTTTGTCAAGGAGACGTAGAGCCGTCGGTCCCGACTGCCGAAAAAAGCGGTCACATCATCTATCATCACCTCTCTCATTACCTACACACAAGCTTAAAGCACACAAATGGGCATGAGAATAAAAATATTCTTTAATAGGCGGAGTTGGGACTGGGAAGTCCTTTCTACCACTCAACCTTATTGCATCGCCCCCAGAAAAAAAGATGGAAGACAATGATCGACAATAATGAGGAGAGAACAATCCAAAATTAATTATTGTTGCAAATCGAATTATTATGAAATTATGTGATTTGGAGAAATTTAAAATAGGGATACAAGGATAATAGAATATCTAATGAATATGAGCATCGTGTGAAATTATACAATTTCTAGACTCAGTTTAAGTTCTCTAAAAATGTTTTTCATACCACTCTAGAAATCTCTAATCATTGAGGAATAGAGTGAGCTTATTTTCAATATGGCGATAATCTATCAGCATTACAAATGTCTCGTATCAAAGAGCTTCCTACCTGTATCAATTTTCAACTCTGTATCACTACTGCGTATCAGAAATCGTTCAAGTTGGTCTTAAGGGTAGAATTCTTGAAACTTGTAAGTACATTCAAAGTCAGAAGTCGAAAGTAACATTAAATTGAAAAACTTGATATAACTTTAATAGAAAATAATATTGGAATAGAAAACTGTCACTAGAGAATAAAGACATTATGATTCTATAGTAAGTTATTCAGTTTGGCCAAGCAAAGAAGACATTCTGGCAAGATGGTAGAATGACTCTTGCGTGATTGATATCTATTCAAAAATTGAAAGTTTGATCTCAAATTGTAGATAATAATGTTCTCTGCAAATTGAAAACAAATTTATAATTTTTGAAACAATATTGACCGATCTGGAGTCATTTCCCCATCTTGCCGAAATGTCTTCGTTGCACGAACAGACTCTACCTACCTTTTTGCCAGTGTTTGTCAATTTATGTTTGAAAACTAATTAAATCATTTGAGATCCGCGCATGACTGTTTAGGGTACCGGTATGGGAAGGTTGGTGCTCCTAGTCACTGGGGGTGATTTAAAGAGGGGGGGGGGGTGATGGTGTTGAAGAAGCCCCCCTCCCTGTTTAGAGTGTTCGTTGGTTAATTATATGGCTTCGAGGCAGGTACAGTCTGTCCAAGCAAAGAAGACCCTCTGGCAAGATGGGAAAATGACTCAAGCTCGGTCAATGTTGGTTCAAATCTTTTAAATTTGATCTCAAATTGTAGGAAACGTTCTGCTCTCTTTTTTGAGACCAAATTTGTGGTTTTTGAACAAATATTGACCAAGCTAGAGTCATTTTCTCATTTCGTCAGAGGGTCTTCTTTGCTTGGACCGACCATAACAAGTCCAGACACTTGGCTTAGTTTGACTGTTCTTGACAGGCTTATTAAAAACGGGCGACTTGAAAATGACATTCACCATTGCTTTCCTTTTAACAACTTCCAATAATAATTACAAAACAATCGACAACAAAGAAGTGTTATTGAAAGTAGTAATCTCTGACAAGATTAGCATGATTCGCAATCACAACAATAAAGTTTTTTTGTGAGGGTGATGCCCACATGGGCTCTTCGGCCTGTACGTGGGTAATGGGAAGGATGATGATGAGAGATGAATGGACCTACTGCTTTAGGTGGGTTCCGAACCACCGAGAAGCGATTTTTGAGGCTCATAAATTGAATTCAGAGGAACCGGTCAAAATTACAACGGTGGTGGTAGAGGCACGTCGCTTATCTAATCTCACCGATTAGACGCTCTCTACCACTGGGACAAACCGCTTCCCAAGCGGCGTCAAAGAAGACATCCTAGCAAGATGGGAGAATGACTCCAGCTCGTTCAATATTGGTTCAGAATCTATAAATTTGGTTTCAAATACTGTAAGGAAACGTAATTGTTGTGAAAAGTAAGTTTTTCATAAATCGGAATGACGAGGAGAGTTCGCGCTTCCTGTTGGTTTTTAAATTTTCTATATCCAATCAACAATATTATTAATTCATGAATATGTTTGTCAATGTCGAGTCAACTCGAACAGAAAACATGAAATTTTCTACGACCTAGTAACTTTTTTGTTTGCAGAGATAAGTGGGTGCGGTGAAAGCGAGATAGTTGTTCAAAAACAATTGGAATTTTTCTTTTAAGATCGCGATTTGGCATCTTATGAGTTTCAAAGTAAGGAGAGCGGTATTTGTATTGTGTATGAATCATTATTTTATGCTAAAGATTGGAGTTGTTGAGGCTAATCGACTGAGGGCCGGTTTCTCCAAAAACGTTCAACTGAAATTTCAGTTTAAACTATCAGCTGTCAGCGTATGGTCACTTTTATTAACTTGTGTTTCAATTGAGCCAGCTGATGATTTAATCTAAAATTCAGATTAACTTTTTGGAGAAACCGGCCCTAAGATTATATTCTGAGCTGCAAATGATAAAACAGGTGGTTTATCATAAAATTAGAGATTTCGCAAGTATTTGCAACACC
Organism: Sogatella furcifera; assembly: GCA_017141385.1. NCBI lineage: Eukaryota > Metazoa > Arthropoda > Insecta > Hemiptera > Delphacidae > Sogatella > Sogatella furcifera. Next base: position 2,814,668 of record CM029550.1, on the reverse strand, counting down.
ACTATTGCTTTTTCCGAAGCTGCGCTGTCATTTCTTTGATTCATTCACCTGTGTTTGCATTGGAAGAAGTTCCAATTACAATCTGACTTCACTGAAGAACTCGTGACTAATACGATACCTAGATTTATTGAATACTGATGAATGATTCCTTTTTGTGAGGATATAGTTATGTATGGTATATTTTGATCAATCGTTTGATCATATTTTAATACATCAATATCCGCAACTCTTCTGCCGCCAATGCACCAATAAAAACGTAGGCCTACTTGTTCGAGACGACTTGACTGCAAGAATTCAGAGTAGACCTATTAACTGAACATTGTTCAGTGAACAATTCCAACAAATTTACAAATATGGATGTAATAACTCTCCCTTATTTTTTCTGAAAACCATACATACTATTGAAACTTTGTGTCGAGTCTATCCATTATCTAGGTATGATGAAAAGTCTTAAAATGATAGAAGGGCGGATTAGAGGAAAACTAAGGAGAATTTGTTTAACCAATGATATGTTCTGTTTTCTTTCAGCTCGAAGAACACTGTGATAGTACTTGAGTTAGTTCTTTTCGGGACACTCTGAAGAGTCATATTGATCGCCTCTTGTTCTAAACTCAACAGAATTAGTAAATTATTTAGTGTATCAAATTCGTTCAAAAATGGAATTTTTTGATAGTTAAGTATTTCCATTCAGATAAATCTTATAAATTATTAGAGATCTCCTTAATAGCATTCTCCAAATCCGTAGAAAAGCACGGCTGACTTATTTATTAGTCTTACTCATTAAAGCATGGAAATCAAATGGAACAACAAACTTCCTTCAACAAGAATATTTGAAAAATAATCAATGTTAAAATAATTCAAATTTGCCGCCTTTTGTCAGCTGTTCAAATAAATATACTCCTATCACATGTTTAAACTTTGAAATCAATATTAACATATGACTTCACATGAAAAAATTTATTGATTTAGAACATTATTATTTCTCATGATTATAATTTCAAATTTGCCGCTAATATTCAATCAGCTATTCCACTGTAATCAGATGGATTCTAAAAAAATATTCAAGTTCCTTATGACATTTTCCAGCCGTGATTATTGTGTTGAAATTGAATAGATGCCGGAGTATATATAGATATATTGTTGCTGAGAGCTTATACTTTTTTCGCCTGAAAAAGGATGAAGGAGTCGGTCGATTCCATTGTCCAAAGAACTTGACCTGTATAAAAGTATGAAGAATATATGTTCTGAATTTGAATTTGATTAATTGAGGCGTTCGAAAGTTATTGTCAAACATACAGACAGACAGACAAACGAACAGACGGACAACGACTTTGGCCTTGAGTCAAAAGAAGGAACTCGCTAACGCTCGTTCAATAATAACGCCTAATGATCTTCTTCAAGTGTTGTTGTTAACATCAATGACATTTTCTGGACTAATTATGATTTGATTCAATTTTTACCATGAACAGGTCTCCAAACGTATCAACAGATGATTTGGTTATTATGATCAAGCAAAGAAGATTTGGGTCTGTTCAACCAAAAAAGACATTCTGGCAAGATGGGGTAAATGACTCCAGCTCGACCAATTATCATTCAAAAATAATTAATTCCATATTCTATTGTAGGAAACATTCCGATCTACAATATTGACAGAGGTGGAGTCAATTATTTTCCACCTTTCCAGAATGTTGTCTTTGCTTGGACAGACCATATAAAAAAATTGTTTTCTGTGAATTGGCAAATTTGTAGTCTTCATATTCTATTTATAGCTGTTCATGTATGAGAATGAGTATAGCATGAAATATTATTTTAGACAATAATTATTGAAGATAATAAGCTGTATTTTTCAGACAGATTCGATTTGACCATGTTTGGATAAACGGGGTACCAGTCTGATTATAGGCCTACTATAAAGCAACACCTACATCCATAATCTATATATGTGTAGTAGGTGCTGATAGATAGAATGAAATAAATCAAATATCCTTTTTGGTTATTATATGAAAATAATACTAAAAAAAGTATTATTTTATTCACATTGAAAATGGGCTAAAGCTTGAAATATGTCTGTGTAAAATTAATACTTTTAAAGTTTTAAAAAAAGGGTATTTGATTTATTTCATCTTACCTGTCAATTATTTTAAATAGCCCTAAGTTTAAAGTTTAATAGTTGTAGGTGTTGTATAAAGTCTCTGTATCCAAAATTGAAGTTCTCTGCCATCTAGCGGCAAAAGTAATCACTACTTTTCCTGGTAGTTTTAAATTCAATCGCTAGGTAGCGAGAGCTGTATGACTCGCTTACAAGGTCTATTAGAGAAGACCTTCTATAGAAGACCTATAGAAGATTTTCTATAGACCTTGCTCGCTTACAGTGACTAGATAAATACACTTATATAGTAAAAATCACTTCAAAATTTTATCAGTCACTGTGGACTTGACACTACAGTGACTTGATTATTATTCAATGAGAACTTATTATTCAGTGACTACTTATTTATTCAATGAGAAGTTCCTATTCAGTATTATATCAAATTTAAAATTGTTATCATAGTCTGTCCAAGCAGTGAAGACATTCTAGCAAGATGGGAAAATGACACCAACTCGGTAAATATTGTTTCAAAAATTATAGATTTCGTCTTAAATTGTAGTAAACATTCTGATCTACAATTCGAGAGCAAACTTATAATTTTTTAACCAATATTGACCGAGCTGGAGTCTTTCTCCCATCTTGCCAATATATCTTCTCTGCTATGACAGGTCTGAAAGTTGAGTGTACAACCAATATAAACTATTTATTCAAATGAATAGGTTTCCTTAGAGAAAAAAAGGTATAGTTATTCATACTGAGATACAAATTGCTTTCAGAATGATAGTTTATTATATAGACTGGTATGTCGAATGACAGAGAAAATAATATTCTGAAATGAAGAACTCAATGAAAAGCATTCAGCATATCTTTATAGAGAAGTTCATATAAATGAATCCAGAGAAGTTTAAATAATTTGTTGTAATCAAGATTTACATTCGAATTATCAAAAATATAATAAGTCAAGCTTTATTGAAACAATTGGGCTGGCTTCATCATTCACTGGAACTTTGGAATTTCGGATCTTTAAGTAAGTTACCCTGCACCGCTTCTTTAAACCATGAGTTTGATTGATTGTATCCAAATACTCAGACACAATCAATCAAATTCATCGGTTTAAAAAGTGCAGGGTGAGCCTAATGATCCAAAGTTTCAGTGAATGATAAAGCCAAAGTGTTGCAATAAAAGCTGGACTTGTTATATTTGTGATAATTCGAATGTTATCATTATTACAATAAACTATTTAAACTTCTCTGGATTCATTTATTCGAACTCCTCTTTAAAGATATGGAATGCTTTTCATTATTTGGCTTTGTTATTCAATTTGATTATTCATTATTGAAACAATTTTTAATATTTATTATCATTTCAAAACTATCCAATTGAAACCCATCAAACTTATGAACTGAGTTTCAATCCTATATCATTGGATATTTTTCATAACCTTATATCATTCATATTTTTCACAATATTCATTGGATATTCTTGTATATACCAACAGAATCAGCATAGAGGCATAGAATAATAGAGCTCTCAGAATTCCTAGGATTCTCCTACTTGATATAGGCAACTACTGGGACATCTACTTCTAAGGCTATCCAGTTCATAATGATAGAGAATGAAACAAAATTTAAAATATTGATGTTCCAATTGGATAATTATCAAGCATTTATTAATAAATAATTATAATTGTTTTAAAAATATGTTTCAATGTATAATCACATCAAATGACAAAGGCAGAGAAGTTTAAATATGTTGTGATTAAGAATTCAAAACGATTTTCACCAAAAAGATTTTTGTGAAAATTTTACATTAGTGGATGTCATATTGGGCTAGAACTTGCAACACATCTGAAAAAAATAACATAATAATTATAATCATTATTAATGAAGTTTTTTGATACATTTTATTTATTGAGAATCATAAGTATTCGAATATGTTGACTAAAGTATCATCCAAGATCCCCAGACTTTTTCTGATAGAATATCTCAAGAACTGTAGTATACAGGTGTTTCAGGAGGAATGTGCAATACTTCTCAGGCTGCTTCCTTACACCAAGTAGACGAAAAAGTTCCATTGGACAAACCTCCAAAAACGCTTTGTTACCGAGATAACAATGGCGGAAAATTGAGATTTTTCAAAATATATTAATTTTTCTAATTCTTTAGAGGCTTTACTAAGGTTCTAAAATAATCAATTCCTATGTAAAATTAGCTGAGGAATTCAATAAAACCAGTTCCAAGTCTGTAACTTCAACGGTTATTGAGATAATTGGAAAAATATGCTAAAAACGCCATTTTTTAACAATAAGGGTTATAACTGGATAAGGAATCATAAAATTGTATTTTTTATTAATATAAGGTGGAGAGAGCCGGATTCTGAAGAAAAAGTTGAATGACGGCTATTGTGTAAATCTTACCCAAATCTCAGAAATAGCAATCAAAAATCGCAAAATCGCTACTAAACACAAATTCATCACTTTTGTAAATTTTGCGATTTTTGATCGCCATTTCTAAGATTTGGGTAAGATTTACACAATCGCCGCCATTCAACTTCTTCTTTAGAATCCGGCTCTCTTCAACTTCCATTATTAAAAAATACAATTTTATGATTCCTTATCCAGTTATAACCCTTATTGTTAAAAAATGGCGTTTTTAGCATATTTTTCCAATTATCTCAATAACCGTTGAATTTACAAACTTGTAACTGGTTTCATTGGATTTCTCAGCTAATTTTACATAGGGTTTAATTATTTAAGAACCTCACTAAAGCCTCTAAAAATTAAGAAAAATTAATATATTTTGAAAAATCTCAATTTTCCGCCATTGTTATCTCAATAACAAAGCGTTTTTGGGGGTTGGTCCCATGGAACTTTTTTGTCTACTTGGTGTGAGGAATCAGCCTGAGAAGTATTGCACATTCCTACTGAAACACCCTGTATATTGCAATACCTATAATCAATTGGGTTTAGGATCATACTAATAATTACTAGATGATTCATAATTAGATCTTATAGGTTTGAGGAGCTTCGAATTTTCTGTTTTATGGAAAACTTTCTCAAGAGAATAGAGTCATCATAAGGAGAACTGTAAGATCATCATAAGACAAACTGTTTGTCTTTGAACGAGAGTAGGCTCCAAAACTCTTAGTATAGTCAGTCAATTATAATTTTCTTGAATTTAAAAAAATAAATTTTGTCCATAACTATCAATTTCCATATACTTCAAGGTTTTCAATAATAAATTTTCAAATTATTTCGGCTCTTTAAATCAAACAATGACTCAATCTTAATAACTGAGTAAAATAATCGACAAGCTTTCTACATTTTTTCAAGTTTTTGACAGATCAAGCACAAATATTACTTTTTCATGTAGTCTCTCTTCAACTTTCAATAAGTTTACTTGCATGCTGAAATTTGTAGAGCTTTTAAAATAATATCCTTGATAAGAGAATGCAATTTTCGCAAATAATACAGTGTTTTAATATAATGTGTTGCATAATATTATATTATGTATAGTGGAAACATGCTTGTAGGCTACATTTATTGATAATTGACTGTTATTTAATTTCATTGATATTACATATATTAAGAGAAACATAATGCTGTAAGATATGTCTGTCCGAGCAAAGAAGACATCCTGGCAAGATGGGAAAATGACTCCAGTTCGGTCAATATTGATTTTAAAATGATAAATTTGGTCACAAAAGTAATAAGATATTCTGACCAACAAATTTATGATTTTGAAAGCAATATTGACCGAGCTGAAATCATTTTCCCATCTTTACAGAATGTCTTCTTTGCTTGGACAGACTACCGATATAATAGTTGATTGACTTGGCACAATAAATTTTTTCATTTCTTATTTTTCGATTACGTGAGAAAACCAATCACCTTTACGAGAGTAGCTTTCTTCATCTAAAAAAATCGCCCCTTCTGCCGCTTCTATTTGATATAGACCGTTCAATTCTGCACCAGTTAAAGTTTGTCGCTGACCAAAGAGAGTATCCACCACGTCCTCAACAGTCCTGAAGTTGAAACATAAATTTTCCAATATATTTGTGATTTTTCAAATATGTCTTCATGGTTATTACAGTAGAATAAAATGAGCTGATAAATTCATTCGAATCACTCTCCATTGAAATGTTGATGCACCGGCGGCTCGTACCCACGAAACTGCTGTGCAGTGGAAGATACGGGCACTTCACCTGTTTCGTGAGCACGTGCCGCCAGCGTTTTGATGATGATCATATTATCATGATAATCCATTAACAAAACAATTTCACTTTTCTAATTGCTCTATGTAGTACAGAAGATGAGAGTTAAGGTTGTAAGATTGGGTAGAATTACCACTTATGGATTGACAATATATGAAAACACAGATTTTTTCTACGTTTTTTGAATAGGCTATCATATCTGATATTTCAATGAGGGAAAACTTTTTAGAGCTGAAAAATTGAAAGGAATTTGAACTTTGTTTATGATATCGAAATAATATATTCTTCTTTCAAATAATTCAAACTTATTTTAGAACCATATGGGTTGTAGCATATGGCTGTCTTGAAGGGAGCTTTGGTTTAGTTGCTTTTATGAAAATAGTAAAAAAGGAAATGTTTTATCACCTGTTGATCTCACATTGTTTGCTTTCATGAATCAATGAGTTTGTTACTGACTAGTCATTTCGACAAGAGAACATGAAACGTGAAAGATCCAAAAAGTTTTCTATCCAAGAAGATAAAATTGCACTGGCGGCTCGTGCCTACGGAACAGGTGAAGTGCTGTACAGTTAAATATACGGGCACTTCACTTGTTTCGTGGGTGCGAGCAGTGTAAAATTGATGAAAGCAAGATAATTGTTTAGCAGTTTTTCATTTAAAGAAATAATTTTGTCCAAAAAAGTCGGATAAACGAATAGTTAATCATTATAGGTGTTTTTAGTGAGGTGAGTGGCAGCATGATATAATATATAATATTATCACATTATAATCTTATATAATACTAGTCGAAACGATTACCCTGAAAACCCCTGTTAAGTGATATGATGATGATCGAAGCGAATTCATTTGAATGGAGTTTGCAGGCGAGCGAAGCGAGCCTGTTTGTCTCACTGATACTGCTGATACTGTCGAGGGTTTAGGGGGCGGAGCCCCCTGGCTAGGCGGTTAAGGCGAGCGTAGCGAGCCTGCCGGCTTGTACCTATGTCATATTATTTGAGAGGCGGAAAACTACATTTTTCCAACTAATTGTAGTTGGAAAATAGTCAATTATATTTCTTTGAAAATTTTGAGTAGTTTATATGTTGAAATGTAAGAGTGAATATTCTTATAAATATTGATTTTTACAAAATTCAATGTAACATACACACGAATCCTTCCATTTGTCTGGTAATCAAGGAAATTCTCAAAATACATTTTACCATTGCACTCCTGTACAGCTGTATGTAATCCAATTTTAAGATCACCTGAAACAATCAAGGTGAACAAGTTATCACTACGAAACGTGATTAACTGCAAATTAGCAACTACCACTGGCGGCTCGTGCCCACGAAACAGGTGAAGTGCCCGTAACTTTTACTGTACAGCACTTCACCTGTTTTGTGTGCACGAGCCGTCAGTGATAGGCTAATTACAGTATATTCATTCAATGAGAAATCCATAAGTCAATTTAGGCTTGAGCAATTTGGATCATTATCCAGATTCCCGGCATTCTGGGTTTATACGATGCCAATTGGCGAGACAATAATTGTCTTCTGAAACTGTTCGTTGATGTTGTCAATGATTATTAGAGTTTCCAATTGGCCATGCCTATAGATGAAGGTTTCGATATCAAAAGATACAATAGAGAATAGACGGTACATCAGCTCGGACGTCAGCTGTACATTTCACTTCAGAAGTCAATGGTGACAACGATTGTCTCATCAATCAGCATCATTATAACCCCACCTCAAGGAGTGAAATAGTATATTATAATTGTCTATATTCGGAGAAATTGTTTTTTTACAGTCCCACCAGTGGCCTACATGATACAGATTGAATAGACCTATACTCAGTCCACCGAGTGTTCGGACCTAAGCCCCGCCTCCTAGGCTCTGACGTCATGTTCCGACCAGCTCACAAGCGGTTGCAATTGCCTGGATAGTAGTAATTGGAACTAAGTGGCCTTAAAAATATTGATGTTTTTATGGTTATTATTTGTTGATCGGCATAATTCACATCGTTCTAACATAAGAATGATTATTATCAATATCACTTGATAGAATTATAGTTGATGAAACAGATTATTCATAATCATATTTTTGTTATTATTATTTCGACTGCTCACTTTAATTAAGCCGGGAATTTTTAACTCATTCAACTACACACTAACGTACTACAAATTCAAGTATAGGCCTATAACCTAATCCATATATGAAGTTTAAAATTAATTATATGTAAGAAATGAATGAAATTATTGTATGTACTTTGAATTCAATAGAACCAATACCGGTATTTTTTAAGAATTATGCTGTTTTGTTGAACAAAGAACAAAACATAACCGCCAAAAAATCTTCCATGAGAGGTTTGAATAATTTAAATCAACTGAAAGAACACAAGAACTTAAATTTTGATCAAGGAGGTTCAAGGTTTGAACCTCCTTGAATTTGATAGATTCACTGAAAAGTGGAAGGCTAGCGTTTCCAAGATTTTCACAGCATGACTGTGACCTAAAAAGTAACAGCTGCAGCATGATGATCTTACTTGCCATTGGCTACAGCCCCCTGCGTAGTCAAAATGGGGGAGGAGCTTAGGTCCGAACACTCGGTGGACGGAGTATAGTACAGAGTTATCATAAAAGAATGGTGCGGTTTTGAACATAGTTTGAAGAAAACCCAAATTATACCTACAGTAAATTTTGTTCATTCATCTAATTCTTCGTCTCAAACAGTTTCTCTACATAAGTGATAAATAGCAATATGTGCGCCCTTAGTCGCTTGATGACAATATTGACCAAACGATAATAAATTTTTCTCCAAACATTTGCTAACATTTCTTCCGTTATGGTTGTCTTTGCTTTATTAATCCTGTTCTTAAGTTGTTGAGTTCGCGAATTTTTTGTTACTGAAAAATGTTTTTGATGTACGGTAGCCCCACAAGAAATAATCACAAATTTTTGCCTCAATGATGATAAATCTAAACTTAATTTATTAATTTTAAAGTTGGTAATATTTTCAGGTAATAAAATTTAATGTAGGCCTAAATGATGTGTCATTGAGTTTTTCAAATAAAAATATTGAGACTCGAGGCTTTTTAATAATTTATATGTTTCCTATTCTCTATTTGAATTGAGTTAGTTTGCCGTTGCTACAAGATGTCGTTATCCAGGCTAATCACGGCGTTAAAACTTAATGAAGTTACGAACAACCGGCTCTAAGTCTGTATCCTACATGTCAGTACCGGTATATATTCAGATTATATTATTTTTTAGATGCTTTTTCTTTATGTCATATTCACGATCACTTGATGTGAAATAAAAAAATTTTCGCCACACTGGTATGTAATGAACTGTTTTACATGCATCATACGGAGGCCGAAAAAGCTCGTTTTCAGGCGAGGTCGCCAAGAATCGCGTTGGAGGAATATCCTATATCTATCATTACAGGCACGGATAATAGAATACATGTGCTCTAGTATCCGTGATTACACGCATACAAACACAAAATCTTTGTTTATTTCGTCTCAAGTGATCGTGAATAGGGTATAGCCTAGACCTCTTTACACCACGGTTTTGTGATACGCAGTAGTGATACAGAGTACAAAATTGTAACAGGAAGGAAGCTCGTTTTGCAACGCTCATGGATCGCCGCCATATTGGCTGTTTTTATTCCTCAATGATTAGAATTTCTAGAGCATTTGAACTTAGCTGAGGTATCTTTCTTGATGAATTAAAAAAGCAAAGAACGCTAAGTTTCAGAGAACCAATGGTTATTATTCCCCCTCCAGATTTTTTGCATGGAGCAGATCTCACTTTGCAATCCCACGTTGCAAATATTCTTCGTCAATGAGCTTCCTTCCTGATTGATTGCGTATCAATTTTGGACTTTGCGTATCACCACAAAAATGTCCTGTGAAAAGCCCATATAAAATAAAATGCGTATTACTGTCTGCTAGACAGATCGTTCCCAAACGTTTCTATGTTTTTTTAATTTGATCCACTTTCCACAGTTTGATGTAATAATTGTGAAAATTAGAGGCTGTAATCAAAATATCGATCTATGAAATTAATATTAAATATCTGGTACCGAGCTGTGCTCTGAAGCTGTCTGCGGCAGAACTGTTTAATTACAGAAGTGTGTTATTGTAAAAAATAAATTCAAAATATTGATCACCTCTCACAATTTAGAAAATTTTTTTTTGAGGGTGATGCCCACATGGGGGGCTCTTCGGCCTGTGCGTGGGTAATGGGAAGGATGATGATGAGGTATGAATGGACCTACTGCTTTAGGTGGTATCCGAACCACCGGGAAGCGATTTTTGAGGGATTTTTGATAAATTGAATTCAGAGGAACCGGTCACCAGTACAACAGTGGTGGCAGAGGAACGTCGCTTATCTAATCTCACCGATTAGACGCTCTCTACCACTGGGACAAACCGCTTCCCTTTTTGATATGAACAACATGTGTTGTAGACTTGAATGTAACTCCATTTACTACCGCTAGATAGCGTTGGTCAGTAACGATAACAGCCGTTATACGTAGAACTTGAGACTATTCCTGAAGGAATATTTAATTCTTGTATTAATCCTGCCAGAGAGTTTTCCCGGACATGAGACCCAGTGCAGCAATCTTATTTTTCCATCACGGTTATATTAGTACATTTCAAATTTTGAGGAAATCGTTAGAGCCGTTTTCTAGATCCGTGGTTCCACATGCATACATACAAACATACAGTACATACAAACATACATACAGAAATTACTCGCTTAATATAATAGGATTAATCTCAATACCTAGATCGACTTTCAATTTTTTAGCCATATCAGATGTCACAAATTTGTTCACATCGGATTCTGTTATAACTCCATTTTTATCAACATCATATTCATTGAAAGCATCTGTGAACAATGAATACATAAATTGAATTAATTATCAATATATAATCTGTTCAAGCAAAGAAGACCCTCTGGTAAGATGAGAAAATGACTCCAGCTCGGACAATATTGGTTCAAAAATGATACATTTGGTCTCAATCGTAGGAAACATTCTAATCTACAATTTGAGACCAGAACAATATTTTTTGAACCAATATTGACCGAGCTGGAGCCATTTTATCAGCTTACCAGAGGGTCTTCTTTCTGACGGGACTGTTCTGACGCAGCTGAGCACCAACACAGCCACCCATCTATCGCCACTTTTGTTGGTATAATTGCTATAATATTTTTGAGCATTGTTCCACAATAATAAATTCTATAAAAGGTTTGCTTGTCCTATAAAGCTTATGAAAAATTAATCAGTTTTGAATCCTTGACATTTAAATATACAGGGTGTTTCAGGAGGAATGTGCAATACTTCTCAGGCTGATTCCTTACACCAAGTAGACAAAAAAGTTCCATGGGACCAACCCCCAAAAACGCTTTTTTACCGAGATAACAATGGCGGAAAATTGAGATTTTTCAAAAAATATTTATTATTCTAATTTTTTAGAGGCTTTACTGAGGTTCTAAAATAATCAATTCTCATGTAAAATTAGCTGAGGAATTCAATGAAACCAGTCTGAAGTCTGTAACTTCAACGGTTATTGAGATAATTGGAAAAATATGCTAGAAAACACCATTTTTAAACAATAATGGTTATAACTGGATAAGGAATCATAAAATTGTATTTTTTATTAATGGAAGTTGAAGAGAGGCGGATTCTAAAGAAAAAGTTAAATGGCGGCGATTGTGTAAATCTTACCCAAATCTCAGAAATAGCGATCAAAAATCGCAAAATCGCTACTAAACACAAATTCATCACTTTTGTCAATTTCGCGATTTTTGATCGCCATTTCTGAGATTTGGGTAAGATTTACACAATCGCCGCCATTTAATTTTTTCTTAAGAATCCGCCTCTTTTCAACGTCCATTATTAAAAAATACAATTTTTTGATTCCTTATCCAGTTATAACCCTTATTGTTGAAAAATGGCGTTTTTTAGCATATTTTTCCAATTATCTCAATAACCGTTGAAGTTACAAACTTGAAACTGGTTCCATTGAATTTCTCAGCTAATTTTACATAGGGTTTGATTATTTTAGAACCTCACTAAAGCCTCTAAAAAATTAGAATAATTAATATATTTTGAAAATTCTCAATTTTCCGCCATTGTTATCTTGGTAACAAAGCGTTTTTGGGTTGGTTCCATGGAACTTTTTTGTCTACTTGGTGTAAGGAATCAGCCTGAGATGTATTGCACATTCCTCCTGAAACACTCTGTATAAATGAGTGTTCTAATTTGCAGAAGCTCAAAGCAAACTTAATAACCAGAGATTATATTATGAAACCGTTTGAAGATAATTCCTACATGAGTAAATAAAAATTAAAATCAATTTTTTAATTTAAATCAATTAAAAATAAATCTTGAATAATAAATCGCCTACCTCTCCAGTCTCTTAGTTCTTCCTGGGATAACTATAACATGGAAAATATGAAAGGTTATTATAATAATAATTAATTCGAATCTGAATTTATTGCTACATAAATAGACAAAAGACTTCTGCAACTGCAAATATTGACCAATGTACTAAGTAGCAGGCGAGATTTATTGAATGAAACTGATCAAAAAACTGTGTCTTGGCCGGGAATCGAGCCCGGTAACCCTTTGGTTGCTGGGCAAGTCACTTGCCCACCAGGCTGCTCCAATTATAGTTTTATCAATCTCCTTTTATCGATATGAGTATAATTGTTCGAACTTGTAAGATATTGTTGAATTTTGGCTCAGGTGAGACTAGAATGATTATTTATGAAATCAAAATCTTACTTTTTATTGATTTAGTATAAATTATTAGCCCTAATAACAGAGTAAATATCTTTATTATAGAAACATGTCCGTAGAATAATAATTCTAAAGTTTTTCAAAAAGGTTATTCAATTTTTCATTCTATTTATCAATCTTTATTATAGTTATGTGAAAAGAGATGTGATGGCTAGAGAAGCGCAACTAGAGCTGGGCAGCTCTTTAGCAGCGAATTTAGAGCCGGGCAGCTTGAGCCGCGCGGCTCGAGCAGTCGCTTGGGAATCGTACCTCAAAATGTCTAGCAAACAAAGGTTCCGGTGCTTTCCGGCTGAAAAATAAGCTCTGCTTATTTACATATTGTAACAGCAGAACATATTCATACCAATTTTTCTTATACTGCAAACTACGATAGTTAATTTGTGTCTCATTGACTGTTCGTTGATTTGTATCACTTTGTAATTTTTTAAGAGTTTCATGTTCATATCTTCTTAAATATAACCTACTGATTTCATAGTTGAGCATGGATGAATGAATGCATTTCTTAGAATAATATAACTTACGGTCGTAGCTCCACCACTTGAAAACAGGATACTCATAAACAAAGCACAACAGCAAATCAGATGTATTTTCATCATTTTTCGATTGGGCACTCCTGGTTGATTGAGTCGAAAGATGAATAGGTCTAAAAAACAGAGAAATAGTTCAGGACTTCAAGATTATACTGTCTAATCATTTCTGAATATGCCTAATGGTATGAAAGTAATACTGAGGGATTCTCACATCAAAGCAATAAAAATTATTCATGATCCAACTAATGGTCTGCCCAAGCAAAGAAGACATTCTGGCAAGATGGTAAAATGATCCCAGATCGACCAAAATTGGTTCAAAAATTAATAATTTCAAATAAAATATTGTAGGAAACATTCTGACCTACAATTTGAGACCAAATTCATTATCTCTGAATCAATTTTGACCGAGCTGGAGTCATTTTCCCATCTTGCGAGATTTTTTTCTTTGCTTGGAAAGACTAGGCCTATATCATAATAAACGCCAATAATAATAATTCGTATTGAAGATTTAGCAAGTTAATTTCAAAATTTGTTCCAGGGGTGGTGGGGAAGATGTTGAAGGCATTGTTTTTTCAATCATCCTTTCCAAATACCGGTATTTATTCAAACGTTATTGAAAACTTTCCTCTCATAATCTCCTGATCATATTTTAGGATATGCCTATATTATTTTAATATTGATATCATGAAAATTTGCATAGTTTTGTCTGATAATTCCTAACTTGATGCTTGTCTATATTGATTGTTCTGGATGTTTTGAGCTACACTGACAACAAAAATCGAGAAAAAAATTTCATCAGGTTCTCATAAAAATAAAAGTATAATATTCTTAAAAACTGAGACATGGCTGCTTGTAATAAATTATTACAGATTTGGTAGGCCTATGACCCAGGCAGAGTGTTTTAAATTTTAGTATAGGTACAGTAGCTGACGCTAAAATGTTAGACGGTTTTGTCTGCTTGTGCGCTCCAACAGCTGATGTTGTAAATTAGATTTATCATTTGGATTTACCTTTACAATCAGAAATGACAATGGATGCTTTCCATCAGATGTAAGTTCTTAGATCTTAGATCTTAGATCTTAGATGTTAGATCTTACAAGAGACAGACGAAATCCCTCTTATTCTATTCTCCACTCGCCAATTATTTTGCTTGTATGAATGCTCATAAATAAATAAGATAAAATAATGCTATGGGAATTTATAATCATGTCATCAAGAATATATAGACTGATAAATTTTCAACTGAGTTTTTTTATGTGGGCTCAATAGATTAGAACTATGATAATAGAAGAGTAATATTGTAATAGGCTAATTTTAAAGATATAAGATACATTTTAAAGATATTAGCTGGTGGGTACATACCAACACGAGTAGCAAAGCTTCTCTTGTAGGAAAATTGCATGAAAAATTGAATTTACTAGCCTATTTATTAGAACTTTTCGGTTCATATCAAAAGCTGAACAAACAGATGATACCGAAATTGGAACTTCGAATTGTTACTAAGCAAATTTGCGACCAATATTCTATTTTTGGATCCACGTATTCTCGATAATGTTTTCTGCTCATCAATAATGTGATGAAATGAACAATTTTTACCTACAGCTGAACTTTTCTTGTAGGAAATTTTTTGTTTCGCATGGGAAATATGAATTGAATTAATCCAATGAAACACACAGTATTTCAAGAAATACACAGTACAAGACATAAAGGCGTATCCCTGATTTTTCCATGGGGGAAGCCAGGTTCCCGTTCCCGCAAAATAAAATTATTCCTAATTAGCCCTATAATTCTAGGCCCCCCTCGCTGGAAAAAGGAAAGTCAGTCATAATATTGTTTAGTTCAAGTTCTATCATTCTATCATTGGAATTAATCATAGAAAAAATTTTCATGGAGCTCTCAATATTATCATCTAATCAAATCTAGTTGTTGAATTATTTGCTTGGTGAAAAATATCAAGTCCATGCGCCTCCTTTTTACTTGAAAATCTGGTTGATCGCCTTATTAATCTAACTTGGATCAATAATCTGGTTGGTTGTAAAAAATATCAAGTCTACCCAAGTAGAATAAAGATTGAAAAAAACATTGAAATTAATGACATACGGCATTAATAAACTTTAATGAGAATAATAATTAACACAAGCAAGTGAAAAGATTTTTTCAGGTAGGAATGGCACGAAGTCTGAATAGAGAGTAATTTGAAATTCCAAATATTAGGCTATTTCAAATATATGGAAGATTGAAATAGAAGTTTACTTTCATGAATATTTTTTAATATAATTTTTTATATTTATTACATGAATATTAGAAGCTACTTTCATGAACATTTTTTATAATATTGGAAGCTAAAACATTCATTCATAATAATTCTGCTACACAAAAGGAGTCAAAGCGTCGAAGAAATATAAGTTGATACATTGTCCAATAAGTTACAAATAGTATTAAATATCAGTTATAGTCGAAGAAAACTATATTTATGATTATGAATACATTGTGAAATTATCATGGTCAATACAGTTATTGAGGTTTAGATGCTTTAAGAAATGAGTCGAACATGAAAATATCAGACTGAAAGTGCCAATTGCAATCCAAATTCATTGTCAACTAAAAGTCTACAAGAAATACAAAGTAGGCTAGAAGTTGAATCAGAAAAATACTAATACAAGAAAATGCACAGTGAGTTACAAAAGTTGAAAATGGAATACTGTAACATCCAAAAAGAATAATAAGAGTAATGCTACGTTTACACCGGAATGTTAAAAACATTTGTTGATAACTTTTGTGAATAACGTATTATTATATAGACTTATATATTATAAAACTATATAGAAGTTATCAACAAATGTTATTAACATTCCGGTGTAAACGTGGCTTAATAAGATTTCCCAGGTTGACTGAAAAAAATTAAGATTCTCTTATTTGATCAAAATTTGATCACTCCACCAACCTTGGTCTAGAAGCTAACTAGATTCCCCTACATACAAGTAATTCAATAGAACTTCTTTTATAATATTTTCTTTTGACCTCAGCCTACTTGGATAATATTGATAACAATATGAGAGAGATAATTATATAGAATTAATAGTTTATCCAACTATAACTATCCTTTTTAGGGGAAGACTTTTAATCTTTGGAAATTTTGGGAAGGATGGTGAAAAAGGGTGTGATAGTGGGGAGGGGGTAGAGGGGGCAATGCTGACTCCAGAATGCAAGAAATCCCATAGAAGGTTGCAAAAGTCGAATGAACTAAATAAAATTGTATTGATGTTCCCAATAATGAAAGAGTCTGGTAATCTGAATTCCTAATACAATCTATTCCTTGATGTTTGATAATATTATTATTGTGTTTAATGCTAGTAGGAATATTCCCATATTCTAAAATATGTAACTTGAGTGGATAAATTTTTGATGTAAAGTTGTTCCATTATTGAGAGCAGAATCAAAAGCTGAACAAACAAGTAATGGTACTGACGAAGGTAAGTTTGTCCAAGCAGAGAAGACATTCTGACAAGATGGGAAAATGACTCAAGCTTGATCAATATTGGTTCAAAAATTATGAGTTTGCTCTCAAACTGTCGATCAGAATGTTTTCTACAATTTGAGACATCATTTATAATTTTTTAACCAATATTGGTTGAGCTGAAGTCATTTTCCCATATTGCCAGAATGTCTTCTTTGCTTCGACAGACTATTCGTATTTTTAGTAAGCAAATATGCGGATCAATTTTGAATTAGTGACGTCATTAGATCCTCGACGATGTTTACTCCTCGTGAACATCAATCAACAGCTCATAATGTGATGAAACGAACAATAATTGTAACTGTACTATGGATCTGAAAAAGTCAAAATCTATGAAAAATTCAATTGAATTCATCATTAGAAAATTGAAAATATTCTACCAATTATCGAGAAAATCACTTATCCCACTAATTAGAGAAAATTTAATATTATTGTTGTTTCATAAGTAATGAATAACATTATAATCTTATCGATCGTTCGATTCTAAACGTACGTAGATTTTCTAGAATAATACCGATTTATACTGATTCTAGGATAATAATATTTATAGTAGACTATTTTATTTTGTTTAAATTTGTATTTAGTTGTAACATTAAGCTGCGAGAGATGAAAAATCATTGAAGACAAAGTTTCATTATTGATATTTTTGTGCTTTTTTATCAGAATGCAAATTTATTGATTTATTATATAATAATGCGATTAATCGGATGTGGTACTTTGATAATAATAATATTATTATTATAGTCCATTGTTGTATGAGGGTTTATTGTATTTTATAAAATAGTCTCCAGTTATTCTTTGCTTTTTGATAATTATATTCCAAAGCCAGTTTATCTTACTCTTGGCTACACTGCCTAGCAAGGTGGATAAGGCGAGCGAAGCGAGCCTACTGACTAGTGAATGTAGATAGACAAGTGCTGAGCAAAAGCAGCAGAGTAAAAATAGGGTTCAAAATAAATAGTTTAGCCTATGCCTTGTCATTCACTTTTCATTTTGGAATTAACTAAAATTGCACAGTCTCTTATTGGATATTATTGAATCAGTATTTCCAGATTATCATTCTGTATTTATATATTCTGTGAGTATTTTCTAGTCACATTAAAAATGAGCTTAAGCTCGAAACATGTCTATGAAAAATTATACTTTTAAACTTTTTAAAAAAAGGGGATTTGATTTTTTCATTTATTTATCAATTATGTATTTATATTTTATTCTTACATTATTCATATTGGCTAGCGCAGAAGGTTTACTCAGGTCTACGCTAGTTGAGCCAAAACACTTAATTAAAATTGAAATTTATTCTGGTCTGTTTTGGATGCGAGTCTCTCACTTCAAGAAATTTAAAAGTCAGTTACACATTATTGAACTGTATTCGACTCCTTGTTTTACGATTTTTTTATTTGAACTCACATTATATTGAACTGATCATTCTATTCCTGGTCATACTACATAGTCGCTATATAGTATGATATCACTTGAAAAATACGAGTAATTGAAAATCAAATACCCTTTTAAAAAACTTTAAAATTATTAAAACACAGACATGTTTCGGCATATTAAATTTTTTATGATATTACTCTATCATGGGGATGGATAATCTTCATTCTCTCCTCTTACTTTTACTCCCATCATCTTCTCACATTCTAATATCATCTACATAGGTATCTAGTTTCAATATTTTAATTGGACATTTTCGATACTTTTTCCCGATGTAGTATATGTATAGGCCGTATAGCCTATGATTTTTCCAAGAGTTAACTCCTAATTAATGGATAATACGGTATCTTCATCCTCATCTACACTCTTAATTGATGGATAATACGGTATCCTTATCCTATCCCAAGAATGGATATTTCCATGTCCAAACGTCGCCGTTCCATCTAGATAATCTAATATGATTGGTTTAAATATCATTATTTATAATACACATTGAGTAGGATTGCGAAGGAGTTACATATTACTGATGTAGCTTGAAGAATATTTCTATAATTTTTGTGTTCATGTGTAGCCTAACGTAACCCTTCCTTTTGAATAATTATGAAGGTTTTAACTCGTGAAATGAGAAATAATTAGTTGTACTTATAAGTACTATTGCAATATATAGAAGTTAAGCATACCGGTAAATACTGTATTTTGTTGTTATCTGACGTTACACATTTGGGGAATTTTCAAATTATAGACTGTATAATCAGTGATTATAAGAGCCTCTGTATTCAAAATAGTAGATGACTGCAGTCTAGTGGCGAGAAAATTAACTAATTTATTCGTAGTTATAAATTCAACGCTAGATAGCGTAAGCTGTGAGACTCACTTTTCATCCTTATCAGAAGTGTTTATAAAGGAACAGAATATCAGAATAGACTATTATTCTATTAATTATAGTTCTTATAAGTATGGTATTATCATAATAATAGTATCAAAGAACTTATAGTGATAGCCTATCATAATCATAGCAAGCATTAGGCCTACCCTAGCATGCCGTAAGCAAGCTTTGTGCTAGGGTACCACTTCTATAATAATACTATAGGCTATTCCCACTGTTCACTTTGTTATAATTTATCTATGATAAATTGATAATATTAATAACATGATAAAAAATAATTAATATAACTTTCAAGGTACAGTATTAAGTTTATAATTTTCACAACTAAACTCGACCTACTGTATTAATAGACATTTTCAAGTGAAATATGATGATTATATATTTTTATAATATGGTTTATACTCCCACAGATAATTAAACATTGATGATAATTTATAGGCCACATCTCATGATAACAGCCCTATATGGATGGTTGCATAGTGATTAGATAGTAGA
Source organism: Sogatella furcifera (assembly GCA_017141385.1). Taxonomy (NCBI): domain Eukaryota; kingdom Metazoa; phylum Arthropoda; class Insecta; order Hemiptera; family Delphacidae; genus Sogatella; species Sogatella furcifera. Next base: position 2,794,711 of record CM029550.1, on the reverse strand, counting down.
TGATTTTCAACATATTCATGTTCTCAACATTATCTCTTTCACTAAGAGGATATGTTATATATTGAATAAATATTCCATCTATAGCGATCTAGCCTCCACATAATTGTGTACAGTAGTAGGTTGCCATTCAGCAGACTAGCTGGTTGGTTGAAATATTATATTACTTATTATATATAATATTATATATTATACGATCTTGTTCCTCTCCCAGAACAATTAACATCAGAAAATTAACATCAGGAGATCTCAAAAGCTGTTTTCCTGAAGAAATAATAATTATAGTCTATTCAAGCAGACTATTAAAGAAGACATTCTGACAAGATGGGAAAATGACTTCATCTTGGTCATGGTCACTATTGGTTTATAAATTTGTTTTTGAACTTGTAGATCAGAATGTTTCCTACAATTTTCGACAAAATTTATAATTCTTTAATTAATTTTGACAGAGCTGGAGCAAAGAATATGGACAGATACTTCATACTTTATTTTCACTGGCTGGAGTCATTTTCCCATCTTGCCAGAATGTCTTCTTTGCTTGGACAGACTATAGTCAGTGAATATAAAGAATTCACTTCTTATTGACTGCTATGGTGCATAATTTTTTTTATTTTTAGCGGGCTTATGCAGTTATGCGGAGACCGAGTTAAATCTTTATCCTTCTCTTTTATGGAACTAATAGATTTACAATTTCGTGCCGCTTTACTATATCATTACTCATGCATACTGACATCATTCAGAAATTATCACTTTTAATAGAATAGGATACTACAGTAAGCTATAGGCCTGTGTAGTTACTTGAAGAAAAATCTGGTGTGGTACACTCACACAACTTTCCTTGCCATTCACATTTGCTTAGCCTAATACGAGTAGGCTATCCATTATCCATACCTAGTCATCAGCAAGTGCAAATTTCATTACGCTATTACTTGCTCATCTTCCGATACTAACAGTGAAATTTGCACTCGCCGATGACGCCTCGCCCCTACCGGCGCTTCGGCTAATCGTGTGTGCGATTTGAAATTTTCACAAGCCCATGATGACTCGCGCCTCTCGGGGCTTCGGCTAGATTTTAGCCGAATTGACTTGGATTTTGAATGAAAGTAGATTTTTTGGTACCTATTTCAATAAATCGGATCAAAGAGGTGGAATCAATAAAGGATCATACTCTGGTATTTTACCAGAAATTTATTATGAAACACCAATACTTTTTTCCATATGTGATTTTTGTCTCCTTTAAATCCTGATATGGATTGCTTTGATTGCGAGTTTGACAGTTTGACGGAATGGCATTGATACAATTTTTGCACACGAGCGGCAAGCACGCTGCCCGCGTTGCTCAAACTCCACTTATCGAGCCATGTAGTGCGGGTTGCCTATATACAGATTCATGTAGTGCGGGTTGCCTATCTACAAAATACTCAACTTTTCAAGTCTCGGGTGGCGCCCCTGCTAATCTTACACAAAGGGGGCATACGCCAGTTGATTGAGCTTATTAATGACTATATAGGGTTTCAGTTTAAAGAAAATATTTGAAAATTTTTTGAGAAAATCGAGATAGAAATATTGCAAAATCCATTTTTCTCAACAATGCTGCTGAGAACCCAAAATTGGGGTACCTTAATTTTTTTGGAAAGCAATACTTTCCTTACCTATGATAGTAGGTAGGGCAAGGAAAGTAAAAAAAAAAGATATATGTTAAGTAAATAAATATCAAGAGACAACTTGCTTCCAAAACGATAGTTTATTAGTTTAAGTCGAATGTCATCCACAGCAGAGAATAGACTAATATCACAGAGAAGCAGAGAATAATAAAATGAAAGAATGAAAAACACGTTCTCTGTGCTAATATTGATGACACAAGTAATCAAACTCGACATTAAATAAAAAAGTCAAAGAATATTGTGCTATGATACCCACAGCAGGCCTACTAATATAATGAATCTATATCTATAGAAGCGAAATGGCACTGACTGATTCATTTATCACCAGAACTGAGAATCCACTGAACCGAATGCGTTCAAATTTGGCAGGCATGTTCAGTTGGACGTTTAGACGCGCGCTAAGAACAGATTATAGAAACTTTCCATGGATACGCAAAATATTTAAGTTTTTCTTTAGTTTTTCGGCGTTTTCTCAATTTTTTCGAGAACCAATCGGCAGAAAATGTTGATATTAGGTAGGCAGGTTCAGATAAGGTCTAGAAATGTTGTGTTAAAATATTTTTGAATTCCGTTCAAGATTACGCCACTTATCAGTTTATTAAATTGTAAATGTATATTGCGGGTTGCATATCTTCCGCCTTCATACGACCAATTCTTACTGTAAATTTAATGGTTCAGCAAGATTATAGATGAACTAATTTGGAAGATATTGAACCAAGTTTCAAACTATGTCCGATATACTTCCCAAGGTTACGCTCAATATTACCGTTTTACTATTTTCAGAGTTTTTCTTGGATTTTTCGAGAATAAATTGTTATAATCCCTTCTGAACCAAATTTGCAGGCGAGCGAAGCGAGCCTGTTTCTCTCAGCTTACACTGCCAGATGTTATGCAGGCGAGCGAAGCGAGCCTGTTTGACTGACTGACACTTCTGATACTTTCGGGGGTCCAGGGGGCGAAGCCCCCTGGCTACGCGGAGAAGGCGAGCGAAGCGAGCCTGCCGGCTAGTATATACATAATTCTGTTAGAATGATTCAAAGAATAATAATGGAATTGGAAACCTTCGAGTTCATAGATCAGATCGAATAGAAGCAGAGTAGTCTTAATAGATATTAGGCTGTTACACTCGATAGTCTGGTAGGCTATGTCGTAGAAGCAATATATAGCACAATCATTACTAATTATTGTTATTTGCGAGTATATCCTCCACTTCTGTAAAAAGAACATATAATGAGTTAATAGTCATTATCAGTCGAGTTGTTCTGATATAGGTAGGCCTACAGACGTACAGAGTGTTTCAGGAAGAATATGCATTGTGCAATACCTGTCAGGCTGATTCCTTACACCAGAGTAGAGAGAAATTTCCTATAAAACTATACCCCCAGACAAGCTCTCCTATTCCTATTATTATAAAATAATATGCTTTTGCATATTTTCCTCTATTATCTCAATAATAGTAAAATAGTTACAAAATTTTTCTTGGTTTTGTTTGATCTGTCAGATAATTTTATATAGGAATTGCTAATTTCAGTAGGCTACCTTATTGAATATAAAGTTTGAAAAATGTCAATTTCCCATAATTAAAATCTTTGTAACAAGGTATTTCTGTGGGTAAGTCCTGTGAAACTTTTTCTCTACTTGGAGAGTAGGAATCAACCTGAAAAGTATTGAAAATTTCTCCTGAAACATCGTGTGCGTATTTCAGTTTTTAATCAAAATTTAGGAAGAAATATAGTACAACTTATTTTTTTTCATCCTGGTTCAGACTTAGGCCTAGATGTTATTATGGTTCATATGTTATTGTTATGAGGCTATGTTATTCTGCGGAAAAATAATAGAATATATTAATATTCTATTGTATAGTATAGGCCTATTAATTGTATATTGATGAAATAAAAACACAAAACTTGGATGTTTGTCAAATCTCTACACTTTTTTATTTTATAGCTTATATGTAAAAGCATCATGTAGGTATGGCTGAATTGAGACTCTAGTTGACAACATCAGCTGTTGAAGCGCACTAGAAGCAGTCTTCTGACTAGGGCCCTCGCGTGAGGTGCGGAGTGTGCGAACGCACAGGGCGCCATCACGGCCAAGGAGGCGCCGCGGCGGCTGATGCAAAACGGGAATTTTAAAAATTTAAATTGGGCTATAAGAATAATTTTACCACAAAAAATATTTCCTCTGCATAAACTCATTCATAATAATGAATTAATCGATTCAATAACCACAATCAATGTATGAAGTAATCCAAGAAACGCCCCTCTTGAATTCAATTCTATTGCTGGCTGACGACCACCTTACACTCTGTCGAGTCGCCAGTTCCCGATAAAAACTTCTCCCTAATAGTTTTAAAGAATACATTTTTGTATTTTTCCAAACTTTTTTCTGGCATGAGGTCGGTATTAGATCATGAATAGTTTGAGTTCTATTTCATTATAACCATCTTATGAAAAATAGAATTAATGCTTATAAGATGGGAGTGCGAAATCTTATTTTCAATTCATTTCATACAGCATAAAACTATTGAAGTCTAGTACTGGCCTAAGTTACAAAACGAAAAACTGAGTCTAAAATCTATAAATAAATTTTTCAAATACTAACTTGATAGAATCTTACCAGCCTGAATGCATCAATGAATATTAAATTAGCACAAGATCGTCAATAGTAGTAAATCAGCGTAGTTTTTTGTGTATGAAACACAATCCATCTTGTTTTGCTAGCAGCCATTTTCCAACATAGAACTCACGAAACACTGTCAACCAATAAGAAAAGAGCAGGCGGGGCATGAAGGCGTGTCCAAGTCAAATCTGAAACATCACCCGTCAACTGCTGCCATCTACTGGTTGATTTTGGGAAACTTTTCTAACCGATGTTTTCGGCCATTATGATCGTACCCGGGGCTTGGAGGCATGTCCAATGGAAGTCGAAGCAAGTCACCCTATTCCTACTGCCTCCTGCTGACTGAATCCGAAACTATTTAGAATGTTATTTAAGAAAGTTGAGTAGAGCAGTGAAAATGGCTAAAATCTTATCAATTTGCATGTTATTGAGTTTCAGATTTTTTGTTAAAACATCTTTATTTCCAGTGAAATGAAATATTTATGATGATACCCAATATTTTTCTGTTCAAAATTTATTATATCCCTTGATCCTTATGTGCTTCCAAGCAAACTGATAAAATGAATTAATCAATAATTAAAAATTTAATATTAAATTATAAAGTACGGTTCAATGTGACAGTTTTGCTCAATGTAGCCATTGTTTATTAATTCCTGAAGGCTTTTGCTCATCACGTATCCAATACATAAAAATACGAAACAATAAATTGGGATAGGCTACATTAAAATAAGCAAGTCCCTATTGTCCTTTTTGCTACACCACATGCAACATTGGGATCGCATTGATATTGCGCTCCAACAGCTGATGTTGTCACTTGGAGTTTTTGTTCAGCTATGCCTGAATGATGGTTTTATAAAATCAAAAGATGCAATATATAAGTACTTGGCCTACCTTACATCAGTTGCCTAGGTCTAAAGGTTTCAGAAGACAATAATTGTCTCGCCAATTGGCATCATATAAACCCGGCATAACGATCAGTTTTCTCATAATAAATACCTGTCCGATTTTGATGTGTGAGTGATAGTAATATAGTATAAGGCCCACTGGCAAGTTGAGAAAATGACTCCAGCTCGGTCAATTGGTTCAAAAATTAATGATTTGGTCTCAATTGTAGGAAACATTCTGATTTACCATTTCAGACCAAAACAATACTTTTTGAACCAATATTGACCGAGCTGGAGTTATTTTCTCATCTTGCCAGAAGGTAATCTTTGCTTGGATAGACTATAATGATGAACCTGGGATTTAAATGAAGTGCGATCGCTTGAAATGTGTTTAGCCTGAGCTTGCATGTATTGCACCTAACATTAGCCTACTAATGAGTTAAGATTGAATAAATAAGATACGTAATAATATTGTAATTACTCACGTCCTCGTTTGTAGACGTCTTCATCTTCAAATTCAGGTCCTTCTTGATAAAATGCAGCGTTTAGGTCTCTACCAGATACTTCCTCTCGATTAGAAAACAATATATTCAAAATATCTTCATTAGTCCTGAAGATCGAAATAAGTTTCCACTCATTTAAATTTTTCAAAAATAATTTTATATGACTGTTGCAGTAAATTAAAATGAGCCAAACAATTCAATTGAATTACTCTCCTTTATTGGGATGTTGATGATAATAATACGGTAGGTATAGTCTGTCCAAGCAAATAAGACCCTCTGGCAAGATGGAAGAATTAATGCCTCAAGCTCGGACAATATTGAATCAAAACTTATCAATTTGATCTCAAATTGTTGGGAACAATTTGATCTACCATAAAGACCTCATTTATGATTCTTGAACAAGCTGGAGTAATTTTCCCATCTTGCCAGAGGGTCTTCTTTGCTTGGACAGACTATAACTATCGTTATAATCCATATGAACAATAAAGAATTTCCACTTCATCTATATCTATAAAAGCGAAATGGCACTGACTGACTGATTCATTCATTCATCACCAGAACTGAAAATCCACTGAACCGAATGAGTTCAAATTTGGCAGGCATGTTCAGTTGGACGTTTAGACGCGCGCTAAGAACGGATTTTAAAAACTTTTCAAAAATACGCAGAATATTTGAATTTTTCTATAGTTTTTCGGCGATTTCTGAATTTTCTCGGGAACCAATCGTAGAAAATGTTGATATTTGGTGGGCAGGTTCAGATAAGGTCTAGAAATGTTGGGTTTAAAATATTTTTGAAATCCGTTCAAGATTACGCCAGTAATCAGGTTTTCAAAATTGTACATGTAGGCCTATTGCGGGTTGCATATCTTTCGCCTTGATACGACCAATCCTTAGTGTGAATTAAATGGTTCAGCGAGATTATAGATGGAGTAATTTAGAAGATATTGAATCAAGTTTCAAACTATGTCCGATATACTTCCCAAAGTTACGCTCAATATTAGTGTTTTACTATTTTTCGGAATTTTTGGAGTTTTTTTTAGATTTTCCGAGAACAAATTGGCAGAAAATGTTGAAATTTGCTAAACAGGTCTAGATGAGGTCAATCAATACTGTGTTCAATGAATTTCGAACCCCTTCTGAACGGAATTTGCAGGCGAGCGAAACGAGCCTGTTTGTCTCAGCTGACACTGGTAGAGGTTTTGCAGGCGAGCGAAGCGAGCCTGTTTGACTCACTTACACTGCTTATACTGGCGAGGGTCTAGGCGGAGAAGGTGAGCCAAGAGAGCCTGCCGGCTAGTCAAATTATACTCTGTCACGAACAAGATAAGATTCAAGCGTTTCAAGATTGAATAGCCTATATAATCTTCATCTCTTGAATATTGTCAATTGAAATTGGAACACAGATAGCATATAACTATAGTGTTGTCAAGCAGAGAAGACATTCCTTCAAAATGACAACTTTTCAATGCTGCCAGCTGTCGAAATGACGAAAATATACCTATCTGTCTCTCATCACATTTCACTAAGGCGATGTGTTGGCAGAAGTGGTTCCAAGAATTTTACTAAAATTTTTAGATCTCATGCGTATGCAAAGTTACTCTCTCACTTCAATCAGCCATGTTGAAAGAATGTCTTCTTTGCTCGACAAGAATATATCTTGAAGGGTTATCGTGATAAGTGAATTCAAATCAAAATGAAAAGTAAAATTTTTCTTTCCCACTGGTTCCTTTTCTAGCCAACCTATATATTGGGGGTTTTCATAGATCATAAGCCAATGGCCAGCCATTTTAATCAGAAAATACGAATTTTCAACAATACAGAAACTTTCATATTGAAATAATTATTATATAAGAGCCCCCTCTTCTACTCAACCTACAAGTATGATAAGGTGTTTTTTATTATAGCCTAAAACATGTGATACGTACATGAAACCTATATTAATTATATCTATATAAATATGTCAAAGACACATAAAACATCAATGCGGGGTGACTTTGGGACTAACTCATTTTCCTTTTCGAGTAAGGAAATGAGAAATTTAATTTTCCTCACGTATGTAGATTGATGAGAGCAACAATGTACCCTATAAAATTGATGATTTCATCACCATAATTATTATTATAATATAATCTTTCTTCACCCAAAAAATTCATCATAGTTGGAAACTTGAAGATTTAGGCTATAACATGATATTAAATAGTTATTGTGAGTATTCTCATGACTATCAAATTTTACAAAAAACGATTGAGCATACCAAGTTGTTTTTTCGTTCTTCATGAATTCACGGAAATTGTGATAAGAAATTCCCTGAGGATAACTTTCTAGAGCAGCATATAAACCTTCTTTGAGATCATCTGGAAAATATATCAAGATGCACAGAAAATTGATTATTCATAGCCTACTTCATAATATTGGGTAGGGTAGTGGGTAGTTGGGTAGTGGGTAGTTGGGTAGTGGGTCATAATATAGGTTCAATAAGAATATTAACGAGACGATGTGGATTGTACTCACTGTAAACTTACGTTTAATATTTTATGTCATCATCATTCATCATCACTAATTCATCCTTTGCTTAAAATACTTAGAAATCAAGTCGCAATTGTAAAGAAAGAATAAAGAATAAAGATAATAGCCTATACTGTTGCTTCATATAGATATAATATTATATCGACTTATGTAATGCCATTGGTATCCTCAAGGGTTTCTGCAATAAACGATTTTGAAAATTGAAATTGAAAATAAGAGCTAAAATTCAATAATTTATTTGTCAAGTTGGAAATCTCAAAACCTACCCAGATCAATTCCCAAACTCGATTTTTCTTGTGCATCATCAGATCTCATGTATTCTTCCACATCTGTTTTTGTTATAAATCCATCTCCATCAATATCATAATCAGCGAATGTTTCTGTAAACAATGAATGAATATGTATGAATGTATTATCATTTATAACTCACTAAGAAGTACTATATCACAGTTGAGATAATAATATAGGCCAAAGCTCGACCTTTTATCAGACAATCAAGGCCTTTCCGTGGGGTGTGCGGGAGTGTGCGACAGCACCGGGCGCCGCGGCGATCGAAGCAAAACAGAAATTAAAAAAAAAAAATAAATTTGGCTATTTGAAATTGTTTTTATTATTTTAAAAAATTCCAACAACAAATTGAATTCACAAGTAGTAATTCTCTCTGCATTAACTTATTCATCATTATGAATTGATCAATTATTGAAAACCTACGATCAATGTATCAAGCAGGCTATGAAACGCCCTCTTGCATTTAATTCTATTGGTGGACAACTACCTCACACTCCGTCGACCAATCGTAGGCGAGTACAACTCCCCGCCCACAACGCCTTCTCATTGGCTGATGCCATTCCGTCATCAAAGCCTAGCATGGGCGGAGCTTGAAGGCGTGTCTAATTGATAGAAGTCAAAGCGAATCACCCTATTGCTACTACCATCTACTGGCTGAACTCGGAACTAGTCACTGGTGGCTCGTGCCCACGAAACAGGTGGAATGCTCGTATCTTCTACTGTACAGCACTTCACCTGTTTTGTGAGCACAAGCCGCCAGTGAAACTAGTTCAATTCAAATACTTTCTCAAGAATAAAATTGAGGAGGGTGGTGAAAGTAGTTGCAATCTCAAATTTTCTTGTTATTAAGTTTCCAATTTTTCATTAGTACAATTATATTTCCAGTAAAATTCAAGATTTATGATGATTCCCAAAATTTTTCATGAATCTTGCACAAGGCGCCGAAACACCACGCGATGGCCCTGCACACAATGATTAGACTAGTATCGATTTAGACAGTTCTTTATTAGACAACCCTCATTAGAAATTTGAATCAAAAAAACAAAGCCAACTAACTATATAGCCTGACAAAAGCTATTAAATCGTTTCAAAATGATTTTGCTACATGAAAAATACAAATAATACCATAATTGACTGTTTCGAAAATGTGGAATATCTCTCTTTTTCACCTACCTCTCCAATAGGCTTCATTTTGATCGTGGCCCTAGAACACAAAAGGTTGAAGCATTATAAAGTTTTGAAATTCCATCCCCCTCTATGGGTTTGAAAAATGTAATCATCATTATCCAAGAAATCGAAATGGCACTCACGTTTGCATTTCAAGCATTACTAAATATATATTCTATCTAAAACTTTCGAACTTTTCTTTAGAGTTGAGAATGCATTTTTTCAAAAAAATATAACCATGGAGTAAAAGGATGAAGAGTCCTTCAATTCCGACTCTGGGATAATAGCATAGTTCTCCAATATTTGTGTTTCCTTTATCTTAGGGCTACTTCTATCACTGTTTTTTTTTCATTTAAAATAATAATCACAGCAACCTTTTCAATTATTTTTCATTAATGCATTACATGTTTCGACTATTAATGATAGCATAAATTCAGAATAATAGTATAATAATTTAAATTTTATAGTCATTTTCAAATGCGAATCATTCCCAAATATTAATTTAATCTATATATTATACTTGTATATAAAAGTGGAATGGCACTAATTCATTCTTTCAGTCATTACATAAGCAGAACTAAAAATTTACCGAACCAAATTAGTTTGAACTTTAGACGCGCGATCAGAACGGATTCTTGATAGATTCCAAGGATACACTCAGTATTTGAGTATTTCTGAAGTTTTTCGGCGTTTTCTTCGATTCTCTTAGATTTTTGGGGAATAGAATAATTTTTATTTATTGGAGAACCAATCAGCAAAAACTGTTGAAATTTAGAGGACAGGTTTAAATTATAATTATAGGTTACAGAAATGTTGTGTTAAAATTTTTGAAATCCTTCTGTGAATACGCGAGTTCTCATGTTTTCGAATAATGTTTTCTTAGCACTTCTCAGAAACAACTAAACCAAATACGTTCAAATCCCCGGTTGAGCTGAGGTAGGCCTATCTGGTTTGTTGTCTGGCTGAGGTTTGTTAACTGGTCAGCTTAAAGTCAGAGTCTGATGTGACCTAAATGAGAAAATAGCAGGCTAGATCTCATGAAAACTGAACTTTAAAACTTAGGGCTGTTTAAAATAATTGAAAAATAAATGGAAATCAAACACAAATGGAAAACATGTCTGTGTTTTAATAATTCTAAAGTTTTTTTAAAAGGGTGTTTGATTTCCATTTATTTTTACACTAGATCTCATGATATTGTTCCAAAATTTTAATTTTTTAGTTTTGCTTCAACTAATTAGCAAGGAATGGCCCCGCCCCTAAAAAACCAAAAGTTTCAGAATTCTGCAGAGATTATGTCAATAATAAATTTTCTGGTTTCTCTTCATCCATTCAATGCATTTTATAGATTTTTTAGGAAGAACTAAACTGAAAAATTTGTAACTTGATACATTATTAGATCCTTACAATATTCACTCACCGTTGCTCTAGTACATGGAAGCAGGATACTTATCAACAGAGCACTATAGCATATTGAATGTATTCTCATTTTTTCCACTGAACACTTGAATCGTTTGGTAAATCAATTGAACTAGAAAAGAGACAAAACTAAAATAATAAAACTATAATCTATACGAAGGCTACGCTATTCACGATCACTTGAGACGAAATAAACAAACGTTTTGCGTTTGTGTGCGTGTAGGCTAATGCTGGTAGGTCTTCTTCTAAGCGAAACGGTCCGACGGTCGGCCGCAGTCAAATAACATCTGTAGCCAATCACAGCTCGGCTCACAGTTGTGTTGTGATTGGCTACAATCCAACTTGTATTGTGTCAAGACTCTTGTCTTAAGCTGTGATTGGCTACAGCCATTCGACTATTGGACCGTTCCGCATAGAAGAAGACCTAATGAAATTTAGAAGAAGTACCATTGAAGATGGAATTGGAGAAATACCATTTCAATTGAAGAAGTAGGCTACCATTTAAAATTTGTAATTTAATTTGAAAAAAAACATTTATACCGTAGGCCTATACAATATGATACGATATAGCAAAGAACGGAAAATCAAAATAACAAGAACAACATTACGGTACATGATTTAACAAAAACGAAATAGCTTACCTGCAATTTATGTTATCCACCGTAGGTAAAACACTGAAACTTACCTAAAGGTAATGGATTATCATCTACCTATGGATTATAATCCATGCGCATTTATTATAGGCCTAATTTGAAGGCATATATTATAATATCTACATAGGTGTGAACAAGTTTTGTATACGGTACGAGTGTGTCGATATGACGAGTCACGTATTCATATAAAATGGGGAAAGTAAAAAACTGCAACCAAATAAAAGGTTGAAAATAAAAATACTGAGTGAAATTTGATGGAAAAAATTCACCATTACACACACACACACACACACACACACACACACACACACACACACACACACACACGCAAAAAGTTTGTTTATTTCGTCTCAAGTGATCGTAAATTAAGTAGGTTGTTATAAGTTGTTATACAAGCCTATATAGTTGTATATAAGCCTATTATAGTTGTTATGATCTTGTTTGATGATTCCTTAAAAACATAAAAGATCAATGCAACATTTTATTTCATGATTCATCATTATCAACGCCAACAATATTAGAGTGTAGACTCAGTTTACAATTTTTTCCAGGGGAACAGACAAACATTAATACATGAACAGAGCATGCTTCCTTGATAGAATAAAGAATAAAAATTGGATCGTGGGTAGACCTACATACCAACTTTTTGTAGCTAATCTTCTCTTGGTGGAAAATTCCCGTTTCTCATGAAAATTGGAATTCAATAGAAATTGAAAAAAAATCAGTATTACCAAGCCTAGTAATTATTTTAGCTTTTCGTTACGGTACGGCTAATAAGCTGAACAAACTTATTACAGCGAAATGTTTGGTGTTATAAAGTAAACTTATTACTTTGCAATAATTATGCATTATTATCAATTTTGCATTAGTGACGTCATTGGATCTTCGACAATGTTTACTTCTCGTGTATTAATATCAATCAACAGTATGTTAATAAGCTGCTAAAGTATGCGAAACAGCTGAACTAATAAAGCGAACCAACATCACCTAACTGGCTCTAAAAATGTTCTGAATCTGCAATATTATTCAAACAAATTGATTTGAGAAAATTCGAAGTATTCAGATAATCATGATACTTTACAATGTATACTATTAGAAAAATATATTGAAAAACATTACTATCGTAGTCTTACATGCTAATGCAGTATGCTACTATAATATAATGTGATATTATTCATTCCATTACTTATTGAAATATTGATTTTTGCGTATCATTATTCAAGCTACTTGGTGAAGTCTGTCCAAACAAAGAGGACCCTCTGGCAAGATAGGAAAAAGACTCAAGCTCGGTCAATATTGATTAAAAAATGATCAATTTGATCTTAAATTGTAGGAAACAATTTGGGAAAATTACTCCAGCTTGGTCAATATTTGTTCAAGAATATTGTAAATGTGGTTTTAATAATGGAACAAATTGTTTCCTACAATTTGAGATCAATAAATTGATAATAATTATTAAACTAAAATTGACCGAGCTTGAGTAATTCTCTCATCTTGCCAGAGGGTCTTCTTTGCTTGGACAGACTATACGTGGAACAAGAGAAATTCATATAAAAAATGAAATTTTGAAGTAGATTGATTCTATATAGACACTGTAGACTCGACGCTACTTATATACAGAGTGTTCTAGGAGGAATGTGCAATACTTCTCACGCTGATTCCTTACACCAAGTAGACAAAAAAGCTCCATGGGACCAACCCCCAATAACGCTCTGTTACTGAGATAACAATGGCGGAAAATTGAGATTTTTCAAAATATATAAATTTTTCTAATTTTTTAGAGGCTCTAGTGAAGTTCTAAAATAATCAATTCCTATGTAAAATTAGCTGAGGAATTCAATAAGACCAGTTCCAAGTTTGTAACTTAAACGGTTTTTATCAACTGGTTCAGTATCAAGATTATCAAATTAGAAAGTTCCAAATGAACTCAATGTGATGATTTTGTTTCTACGTTTTTTATTGGAGGATAAGATTATTATTTATTGAGTGAGCTATTATGGAGTAAAACATTTCGATTGATGGAAACCTCCGATATGAACAATTCTTTATTATTATTTCTGAATAATAAGAAGAGAATTATTTTTCACATTACAATATTCTTTATTATTTTTCATCAATGTTTTTGTTTTAGAAGTAGACTATTATTATTTGTTTTGTGAAATTGTGTTGGCCTGGTTAGGTGGAAGAGGGGACCATATGGTTTCAACCTTGCCAGGAGAAAAATAAACCATTCATTCATTCATTCATTTCACTCTCACTTGTTTAACAGGAAAATCCAAAAATAAGGGGGGATCTTTGCTGTTTCAAGGCCTAGACACAGTCGAATTACATAACAATAGTATTATAAGCCAATCCAAATATTTTTAGTATTTTTTTTATGATAAAATGTAATTTTAGGGGATTTTGGGGATGTAAGGGTGTTTTTTAAAATCACTGTAGCACATGAACCACTGAACATAGAAGTGTGAATCTGGTCTCAAATTGAAGAGAAATAAATTTCGCCGAGAGGGATTTTGAAATACAGATGCAAGTGTTTCCAATTCAAAGTTACAAACTTTCAAAGTAACGGAATAATTCCTGTGGAAAAAATATGGAGCTTTCAAAAAATTGTAACTTGGAAACGCTTGATGATACAGCGTTAGGATTGGTCTCAATCTCTTCCAAATTTTGTTTTCTAGAAAAGAACATGCATGAAATTTTTTCGTCCGACGCTTGGTTCAGCTACAATTCACATAAAACTGAAATTTTGCACCTTTCACCCCCCTCTCACAAAAACCCGACGCTCATAAGGGCGTAACTCTCCACCAAACAATAAATGGGTTGTATAGAAAAAGTTGGCGTAGGAATCGTCCTTTCTCTTTGGATGTTGAGGTTCGAGTCTAATTGCACCATACTATATAAGGTGAGTCTGAGACTCAGAACTTCAAACTATTTTCCCGTAACTAAAAAACGGCTTTTTTGAGCTACAATACTCATTGTTCTGGGGGTGAAAATATGTTCAGTGAAATGAATAGCCTAGTAAAATAAATGACAAATCTATCTTTTCAAAATAATAGTTTATCTTAGATTATGTGTAATGACAGAGAAATTAATATTTTAAAATGAAGAACTCATCAATAAAAAGCATTCAGCATAACTCACTTAAACACAATAATTCATAAAACTAATGGTTCAAAAATATGATTAAATGAATAATGACATTGAACAGTCTAAAAATATTGTAATATAGAACATATGTAGTATATTCCATTCAAATTATTCCAAGAACAAAGGAATTGAAAAACTATAATATTCATAAATTAGATCCAATATAATCTAAGGCTTCCCACTGGGTTGACTGGTATATGTCCCAGAAGCACATTATTCATTATTCATCATCATCATCATTCACGATTTTCGAGTATTTTCTCCACTTCTGTAGAAAAATATGAATTATAATTATTAAGCTTATAGTTGTTTTCTGTTGGGCCGGGGCTATAGTTCAGTCATATTTATAGTAGGCTAATAAATATCATGGAAATAAGCGTGATAAAGTAGTTTTAGTTGAGCCTATTTCTCTGATAATATTCCTGAAGAACTGCTATTATGATGTCTTCTATTCTGTAAATATTTTGAACATTTTAATAATAGCTCATTTTATATTAGTCTAGTAGGTCACGTAGACATTATAGCTCTCCTCTTCTGTAAGAATAATTAATTCTAGTCGGTGAACGGTAGGTACTGCAATATCTAATAATATTATCCTTCCATCTTTCCTCTTTTGTTTCTTACATCATAAATAAAGTTTTTTAAGGCTAAAAGCAGCCGCGCGGCTCCAGCTGCCGCTTGGGAATCTTACCTCCAAAGTACCGTAACTCAAATAATATCATATTTTTATGATATTTTCTCAACCCACAAACTTTTTGTGGAGTGCTGCGAAATTATTTTTTGGACTAATCTGCTCATTCATTGAAAGGTATGATGAGTAATAGGGCTTTACAGGCTTAGCCTACTTTTCTATCTTGTTTAATAATTGTGCTATAATTCATGTTATTGTATCATATAAATAAATTTAAGAGATTATAGCAAGAAATGCTTGTAGGCTATGTTAGGTAATTGAAAATTGACTGTTGTGATTGAAGTGGTCAATAGTTAGCAGTAGCCTATCCATTCAAGTAGTCAACAGTGCATCTATGATTGATAGTAGGCCTAGCCTACATCATAATAATAGTATTGAGATATTCTGATGTTTTCTGATTCAACAGTTATGATCGTTTGTAGACGAAGAAGGAAAGCATTAAAATAAGAAATATAGAGAAGTAGATAAAAAGCACTATTGGTATATTGTTCTGAAGACGTAACCTCGTGAGTCACAATTAAGGTGTAGGGTACCGTACGGTACATGTAAATATAAACAGTTTATATAGTAGTCTGTCCAAACAAAGAAGACATTCTGGCAAGATGAGAAAATGACTCCAGCTCGGTCAATATTAGTTAAAAAATTATAAATTCTGTCTCAAATTGTAGAAAACATCCTGATCTACAATTGAAGACCAAATGCATAATTTTCGAACCAATATTAACCGAGCTTGAGTCATTTTACCATCTTGCCAGAATGTCTCCTTTGCTTGGACAGACTATACATTAGCCTATACATATATAACAAAACTGAAAGTTACTCACCCTCACGGGAGTAGAGGTTTCCACGTTGAAATAGACGCTCATCATTAGGAAATAAGTTGTTTAATCTTGCACCAGGTACAAAATCTTGTTCAGAAAACAATACATTCAAAATCTCCTCATTGGTCCTGTCGATTGAAAATAAATTCTCCAATAATAATTATTTTTCGAAAATAGCTGATTGTAACTAGAATAACTGGTTTAGTTATTTCAGTATTATTCTAGTCACATTGAAAATGGGCTTAAGCTCGAAAAATGTATGTGAAAAATAATACTTTTAAAGTTTTGAAAAAGGGTATTGGTTTTTTTCATTTTATTGACAGAACATAAGTGAGGTCTAGATTCAAGACGACGATTTCGCATTTCTCTTTATGTTTGTTCCGCATTTACGACAAAACGCGGCTATAGATTCTGATCAAATTTGACAGGAATGTTCCTCTTGAAATTGTGCGTCGATGTATATGTAAGGTTTCCTGAAATATTGAATTTTTAGGATAATATGGAAGGAAAAGGAATCACCTCCATGCTAAAATATTACTATATACATTTATACTTCTGAATAGGAAAATTCACACTATAGAATTATTCATGCTGAACCAGCTGTCGATTTTATTATTAATTGCATTCAATGACGCATGCAATTAATGAAACTCAACATAACTAAGTATTCCCTTCATGAATAATGCCCCATCCATGAGTGACTTCGTGAGGTCTACTGTTCACAGAACTACTAGTCTATCTAAAATAAATATTATTAATATTGTTATTCATTCCTGGAACATTCATCGCATTGCAATAACAAGATTGGGGGTTGTATTATTCGATCATATTTTTGAGAATTGGTGCCAGCCATTTGAGAGTCTGGCAGATAAGACTCCCAACTGAAAAACTTTGTGCAGGTACAATATAACCTCCATAGGTACCTAGGTACTTTGAGAATCTATTGTTTGAGAAGCAGAAAACTAGAATAGAATGACTTCTTTATTTTAATGACGTGGCGAAGTTTGGACAGTAATGTCCACTCTACCACTTAACCACGATATACTATAAAACTATATGTTCTTCTTACCAATAATAAGGACTTGGAAAAAATAGATTATTATTTTCTCATGTAATTTTTTTTCTGAGGATGATGCCCACATGTGCTTTAAACATGTGCTTGGGTAATGAGAGGGGTGATGATGAGAGATGACGACTGCTTTTGAGGCAATCAGTACCGACGGCTTTATGTCTACTCCAAGTATGAATGAATAAATGTATCCTATTGCATATTATGAGTAAGCTTATATTCTCGATCGCATGTGTATTGAATATTTAAAAAAGTAAGCATACCGTACCAAGTTACTCTCCCTTTTTCCATGGATTCACGGAAATTTTCACAAGTAATCCCATTAGGATTCCTTTGTAGAGCAATATTCAAATTCATCTGAAAATCTTCTGTAAAATATCAAGATGAACAAACAATTATTGCCATGGAACTTTACATCACTGTTTATAAAACAGTTTTAATACTCTAATAAATCAGTGGTTTGACAACATCTTGTCTTTTTTCATTTATTATGGATAACTACCACAATATCAACTTCACAACTACTCAAAGTGTTTCAATAAAGTGTTAATGGAACAGTAACTTATATTATACAGCTTTACTGTAGGCTATTATAAGAATTTTTTAATTCAAAAAACTCCTGTTTTGAATTTAAAACGGCCTATTTTGCATGTAACTTACAGAGTGTTCCAGGTAGGATGTGCAATACTCCTCAGGCTGACTAATTATACCAAGTGGAATGAAAAGTTTCATTGGACATACCCCCAAAACGCTATGTTATGATATAACAATGGAAAAGAATTGACATTTCAAAAAATATATTATTAATTTCTCTAATTTTTAGAGGCTTCATTCAGGTTCTGAAATGAAATAGAATGAAAATAAGCTGAAAAACTCAATGAGACCACTCAGACCAATAAGAAGTTTGTAACTTCAAAATACGGTATAGTAATTAAAATAGTATGAAAAATATGCTAAAAACACAATTATTATACAATAATTAGGCTATATAATAAGAGCTATATATAACAGGGTATAAAATCAGAAAATTGAAAAATTTCAATACCATCTTCAAAAAAATATCCTATGAAATCTTTAACATCCTTCTCTGTTATCAATCCATCTCCATCAACATCACACTTCTCGAAAGTATCTGTGAACAATGTTTTGCAAGATGAATTGGCAGAATTGAGTTTCATATCAGTCATAGGAACTTTTCTGCTACACTACAAAGAATATGCAGCTGTATTTTGGCATCTAATAATATAATTGGAAAGTATAAGTATAAGTATAAGTATTGGAAAGTAAAGGCTCATAGCTTCCTTTAATAGATGCTATTAAAGGAAGCTATGAAAGGCTTCATTTGCAGATGACACTCGTGTTCAAGGTTATTACTAAATAATCTTTACAAAATGTATTTGATAACCTTGATTCGTACTAGCTTGGAAAGAGTGATACAGTCTTTCCAAACTATAAGTTTGGAACTATAACTATAACTTATAGTGTAAGTTATATTTCAGCATGAAATTGATTGAAATAAATAATCAGATTGTAATAAATTATCAGACAAATGTTAATAAAGGCCTATACAATGTACATCAATCGTATAGTTTATATTTGACAAATAAATCAGTCTTTGAAATTTTTAAATCAATGAAATAGCCTGTCAATAGCAATAGGAAAGTTTTCAAATGATTTCACATCACATAAAGAATTTAAAAAATCAAAATATATTTTGAAAATGTGAGAGATTTCTCATAATCACTTACCTCTCCAATATTCATCATTTTGATCGCTATCCTAGAATGGAAAGATCAGAGGCTAATATAATTAAAAATCTTTATCTTCTTTCATCGGTATGAAAAAAGGGAAAACATACAATTCAAACTTGAAATTCCAAATATCAATTTTGAAAGTTATAAAGTAATTATGATAATTTATAATTAATATTCTATGTTGATCATATGACATTCTTCCAAAACTTTGTTCATACAGCTGTTGCTTGAACTAATTAGCAGGAAAAGTCCCTGAGAACCATTATCCAATTTTCCAAAAATTATGTCGATAATTCCCCAGACTTATTTGTCAATTCAATATGTTTTAGTGCATTTCATTTGAAAAAATGCACTATTGGTCTTGCCCTGACAATCGAAAATTTATGATGTGATATATTTTTTACACGTTTCCGAGCCCCTAGAACACGAATCTGATGTCCGTTCAAATTCATATATCTCTATACATATATTTATTTTTATATATATATATATATATATATATATATATATATATATATATATATAATATATACAGAAGACACTTGTAGAATTGGAAAAAACATTTAGAAAGAAGACTTAACTTACATTTTTGAGCCAGGGAATATTTCGGCTGCTGAAGCAAGCCTTCTTCAGCCCAGACTGTTGAAGATGTAGAGTTGCTGCCATGTGGTTGTTTGAATTCAGCCGTTACAGGTTGAGTAGGAGGGGGGGACAGGAAGTTGGAGGAGTACAAATTGCAGGGTAGCCAGGGTAGCTGAATTCAAACAACCACATGGCAGCAACTCTACATCTTCAACAGTCTGGGCTGAAGAAGGCTTGCTTCAGCAGCCGAAATATTCCCTGGCTCAAAAATGTAAGTTAAGTCTTCTTTCTAAATGTTTTTTCCAATTCTACAAGTGTCTTCTGTATATATTATTACCATTATTTTAAAGTGACTCTGTGATGTGCTATATATATATATATATATATATATATATATATATATATATATATATATATATATATATATATATATATATATATATATATATATATATATATGTACAGTTTCTTGTTAACACGATAACTCCCGAAGGGCTTGTCGGAGAGTGACCAAATTTTGCACAAAAATCATTAGTGTTAATATCTCGGTCAAGTTCGTTAACCAGCCAAATTGGTCCAAGGGTAGGGGGTGAAATTAGGGGATGAAAATTTTGAAAAATCACTACAAATCGACCAATGTGATCGTTTTGAAAATTGGTGGGTATAATACCCTTATTATTCCCTACAATTTGAGCCATCAATGAAAAAAATCCAATCAAAAATGGCAGAGAAAATGGCGAATAACAAAATGCCAAAAATTGTGTTTTTCGAAAACGGCGCTTTTGAATTCATACCCTGAATAGCTCATTATAATTCATATGATTTGAGCCATCATAGAATTGCATTTGAAATGCACTCTTTCCGACCGCCAGCTGCCGGAGCGAATTTTTTTTGCATATTTATCAGAGATAACTGAACCGGAAAAAGTTGAAACTTGATACACAATTAAATAGGATAAGTTGGAAAAAAACTTGAGATTTCAGTTCAAAACATTATGAAACTTTCCAGCAAAATAAGAAAGATTGAAAAGAAATTCAATGATAATGGAGAAACACGAATGGATGCAAAAAACAATTTGACGGAAGTATAGCCTTCCTTGAGAAATAATTCCCCCAGAACTCTGATATGAATTGCAGTATAGAATATAGTTATATTATTTTTTATAACTTACCAGTACTGTATTATCAATGCACCAAACGGTTGAAAATAACAGGAAAGAAAATATATAGTTTTGTGATATTGAAAGTTCATAATACAGAAAGATGAAAGGCCTACATGTGAAGAATTGTGATGATCTACATTGATCATTGATAGATTAATAAAAAATCTTTTTTCACACTGTGTGTGAAATACTCCATTCCATATCATTATTGTTACATCACTCTGTTCCTTTTTGTCATGTCAAAGTGAGATTATAATTATTATAAGCCAGATAAAATAAGTTAAGCTTCAATATACTCGTACCAATCAATAATTTCAGTACTTACCTTTTTTTTATTGCGGTTGATGCCCACATAAGCATTTTAGCTTGTTCGTGGGTAATGGATCTTAAGTGCTAAAGTGATTGATGAGGTGAAAAACAGCCATGCCACTGGGACTCGAACCCAGACCTGCGGCAGTGCTAGCGGACTGAAGGTTGTGACGCCCTAGCCCACTGCGCCACCGAGGCCGGCAGTATAATTTTTGTTATAATTCTGTTTCTCATTTTCATATACTGAAACTGCCAAACATTGCAATGATAAATTAATTTCTCCATGCCTATTCAAACATGAAAAAATAATCCAAATTTTTGTTTAACTTGAATTGATAAATCATCCATTCTGTGAGGCTCCTGAAGGCTTCATTTCTGAACCAGTATTTTGAAAATTTGATCGATTATTGGAAAATTAGTTTCTTGATTCTCCTAATATCATTTATTTTTTGTTTCAAAATAAAAATAAAACTTACCGTTGCTCTAGCACTTGGCGATAGGATACTCATCAACAGAGCACTATAGCAAATCAAATCAATAATCCTCATATTTTCTCCACTAGTTACTAGAATCGTAGGCCTTTAATAGATTAAATTAAGAAAGAAACAAAACTATCAAGCTTGTTCGATGAAAACAACATATAAAATCAATGCAACAAATTATTTATCATCAAGAAAATTACTGTTTCTCATGAAAATAGAATTCAATAGCCTTTTTATGGAGTTTTTCGTTAGTGATCGGAAGCTGAACAAACAACAATAAACTTATCACACCAAGTATAGCTTAGATACTTTGTATTGTTGGTAAGCAAATAATTATGCATCAATTATCAATTTTACATTAGTGACGTCATCAAATCCTCGATAATGTTTACTTCTCGTGTACTGTATTACAATCAACAGCTTGAAGTCCATTCTTATAGTCTATCCAAGCAAAGAAGTCCCTCTGGCAAAATGGGAAAATGACTCAGGCTTGGTCAATATTTGTTGAAGAATTATAAATGTGGTCGTAATAGTAGATAAAATTGTTTCCTACAATTTGAGATCAAATTGATAATTTTTGAACCAAAGTTGACCGAGCTTGAGTCTATCATTTTCCCATCTTGCCAGGCGGTCTTCTTTGCTTGGACAGACTATACCTAAAACCAAGGCCCTCGCGTGGGGTGTGCGGAGTGTGTGACCGCACAGGGCGCCACAGCCAAGAGAGCCGGAATTCAAAAAAATCCAATTGGGCTCTTAGAACAATTTTTTCACTATTTGATGAAAACTTCTTTCACCAACAACTTGAACCCACAATAAATTATTTCATCTGCAGCATAAACTCATTCTCCCTCCTTTGGAAGATTGGCTGTCGTTAGTAAAGACAGTCAGTCGTTTCCCGTCTCTGGAGTAATAGTAATTGTTGCATTACACTCTAACTGATTAACTGCATGTTATTCAGAGGTGTTCTGCGCCGCCAATTGGTTGCGGAGACTGGCTTATGGTTGAGAGGACCAACGTGTTAACCACACATTACCTCCATCCTGGTTGATGATTATTAATTTTGCTTGCTGTATGGTCTGTCCGGCCGGGGGGAATTCTGGCGGGGTGGATGGGGCGGTTTTGGCTCGGCCAGTGTTGGTTCGGGGACTTGAGTTCTGATTGAGAATTTATGGCTTTTGGGCCGGTATTGGCCGGGCTGGGGCCGTTTTCCCGTCGTGCCGGGGTGTCTTCTTGGCTTGGACGGGCTGTAAAGTAGAGTGAATTTGAAACTGGCAGCCAGCTGGTAGGCCTAGGCCCTTCATGGGCTGTTGAGCCAGACATACAATACATAAACTCATTTGTCATAATGAATTAATCAATTAAGAAACTACGAACAATGTATGAAGCAAGCCAAGAAACGCCCCTCTTAAATTTAATTCTATTGCTGGCTGACAACCCCCTAACACTCTGTCGACCAGTCATCAGCCAGTTTCCGATAAAAACTTCTTCCTTATATTTTTACCGAATTATTGTAGTTTTCCAAACTTTTCTGGCAATAGGTCGGAATTAGATCATAAATAGTTTGGATTCTATTTCATTATATTCATCGTAAAAAATAGAATTAATGAGTATGAGGTGGGGGTGCAAAATCATATTTTCAACTAATTTCATACAGCATAAAACTATTGAAGTTCAATACTGGCCTGTTACACGATAAAAGTAAATCCGAATCTAAATTTTTCAAATACTAACTTGATAGAATCTAACCACCCTGAATACATCAATAAATATTATATTAGCACAAGATCGTCAATAGTAAATCAGCGTAATCTCTTGTGTATGATACACCATCCATCATTTTCTTGCTAGCAGCCATTTTCTAAGACAGAACTCACGAAACACTGTCAACCAATAAGAAAAGAGCAGGCGGAGCATGAAGGCGTGTCCAAGTCAAATCTCAATCATCACCCATCAACTGCTGCCATCTACTGGTTGAATTTGGAAACTTTTCTAATCAATGTTTTCGGCCATTTTGATCGTAGGGTGAACTCAGAGACGTGTCCAATGGAAGTCGAAGCAAGTCACCCTATTGCTACTGCCATCTTCTGGCTGAATTCGGAACTATTTCGAATGTTATCCAAGAAAGCTGAAATCTTCAATTTTTTTTATTGAGTTACCGATTTTTTTTTTAAACATCTTTATTCCCAGTGAAATGGAATATTTATGATGATGCCCAATATTTTCCTGTGGAAATATTATTATTCTCTCATTTAAGTGCTTTCAAACAAAACGAATAAAATAAATATTATTCAATAATTGAAATATTGATGATCAAGTACGATTCAATTTTTGCAATCAATGCAAAAGTTTTGCTCAATGTAGTTATTTTTATTAATTCCTGTAGGCAAAAGCCTACATGAATTAATATAGTAAAAACTTATCACGTATCTAATACTGTACATAGAAATACGGAACAATACGGAACGCGAGGACCCTGCCTAAAATGGTCCAAAAATTGTCAGAATCTGTAATGTTTAATCAAGATAATAATATGAAAACTCTTAATATTGAGAAACTCAGATTATCGTTGTACTTTACAATGAGAGTTAACATTGATAATTAGGATAATATTGAATAATATTACAAAGTGTTTTTATGTAACCGTATGCTGATACAGTTGCCTAATTCTGCTGCTTATTTATTTCAATACAGTATGTAGGCACCTTATTCAATGTATTTCACCGTGCCCTATCATTATCCTATTTGACCGAACGTAAGTGAGGTCTAGATTCAAGACGACGATTTTGCATATCTCTTTATGTTTGTTTGTATGTTTGTTCCGCATTTACAACCAAACGTGGCAATAGATTCTGAAGAAATTTGACAGGAATGTTCCTCTTGAAATTGCGCATCAATGTATATGTAAGGTCACTTGAAATATTGCATTTTAAGGATAATATGAAAGGAAAAGGAATAACCTCCATGCTAAAATATTACTATACTGTACCGTAAGTTATACATTTATACTTATGGAAACATAGGGAACATAGGGAAACATTATGGAACATAGGGAAATGCACACTATAGAATTATTCATGATGAACCAGTTGACGAGTTTATTATTAATTGCATGCAATGACGCATGCAATAAATGAAACTTGAAACTCAACATAACTAAGTATTCCCTTCATGAATGATGCTCCATCCATGTGTGACTTCGTGAGGTCTACTGTTCACAGAACTACTAGTATATTAAGCAAGTAAATTCTGTATGTGTATATTCCGTGTATGTATGTACACGGATCTAGAAAACGGCTCTAACGATTTCCTCGAAATTTGAAATGTAATATAACTGTGATGTAAAAATAAGATTGCAGGTCTCATGTCCGGGAAAACTCAATCCCCACATGTTGCATCTCCCCAGATCCGTCCGAGTCGGAAATATTTTCAAAACGACTATAGTGATACAGTTGTCTGATATCAACGTATGGATTCCCTTCCTGTATCAATATTAAATTCTGTATCACTTCACTGCGTATCAGAAATGAATCACCTTACAGTTTTACTGTAACAGAGCAGCAACAGCTTCAAACCGTACAGTATAGATGAACTTACTACTCTAGATTGTCTTTAAGCTTACTATTTACCAGCTTATCTTAAGCCAGTAAGCTTAGGAACTTAGGCCTAGTTACTCAAATGAAAATGATCGCATGATTATAGTCAAATGAATATTGCAAGACATATTGTTTTCAAAATAATAGTTTATTAGTTCAAGTCAAATGACAAAGATGATAGTAAATCATTTTTAAATGATGAACTCAATGAAAGCATTTAGTAGACTATAATATGTGAGGACACGATTAATTAAACTCATAGTTGAAATATATTATCTAATATAATTAATGGCATAGAACTCAGTCTATGCTATTTGATATGGTTTTCCTCATAACTGGTAGCACATCATTAATCGTTGTTACTCGGCATTATCGAGTATGTCCTCCGCTTCTAGAAAAAGAATAGAGCATAATGAATAATAATTATAGGCATTATCAGTCAAGATGTAATAATAATAATAATAATTATAGGCATTATCAGTCAAGATGTAATAATAATAATAATTATAGGCATTATCAGTCAAGATGTAATAATAATAATAATTATAGGCATTATCAGTCAAGATGTAATAATAATAATAATAATTAAAGGCATTATCAGTCAAGATGTAATAATAATAATAATTATTAGTCAAGATGTGTTAATATGTTTCAGTTATTGATATCAAGTGTTTGAATATCATGAAAACAAGCGTAAAGCCTATAAGTAGCATCCCAGAGAATTTCTGAAAATATTTCTCAAGAACAATAAATAAAAAAGTAATAATAAATTTTAATTTGATGAAAAATTTAATTTAAATTTCTTGAGAACAGTATGAAGCCTATGGTGAATGTTTTCCTAAGTATTATGCCCACATTTACACTTATGTTTGTGGGAGAATAATGAAAGAAGTCAAATTTGCTACTTATTAGACAAAATAGTTACTATTTCTCACGTAGTCGTGACCGACGGCTAAATAAGTCTTTATTTTGTTTTCGAGACCGACGGCTAAATTAGATTAAATCGTCTTCTCCGGAAGATGGTATGACGCTTATGTTTCGAGAACATATATCTCACACATATTTGATAACTAGCCGGTAGGCTCGCCTCGCTCGCCTTCTCCGGCTAGCCACTGAACCCCCGACAGTATCAGCAGTGTCAGTGAGACATATAGGCTCGCTTCGCTCGCCTGCAAAACCTTTGTCAGTATCAGCTGAGACTAATTGGTCGTATTAAGGCGGAAGATATGCAACCCGCAATACATTGACAATTTTGAAAAACTGATTACTGGCGTAATCTTTAATGGGGTTCAAAAATATTTCAACACAACATTTATAGACCTTATTTGAACCTGCCCACCAAATATCAACATTTTCTACCGATTGGTTCTCGAAAAAATGAAGAAAACGCCAAAAAACAAAAATATTTGGAAGTTTAAAAAATCCGTTATCCTTTGGGCGTTTGGAAAATCCGTCCTTAGTACGCGTCTAACGGTCCAACTGAACATGTCTGCCAAATTTGAACGCATTTGGTTCGGTAGATTTTTTGTTCTGCTGATGAGTGAGTGAATGAGTGCCATTTCGCTTTAATATATAGAGATAGATTATGTTCATGTGCTGTGTGAGGACCCCCGCTTACACTAACTTAAGAAAATTACTTACGTTCACGGGTGTAATAGTTTGCATTATTGAATAGGTTCGAGTCGTAAAGAAATGCATTGTTCAATTTATCACCAGGTACATAATTAGTAGCACCATAGAACAATGCATTCAAAATCTCATCATCGCTCCTGAAGTGTAAAAATAAATAATTCTATAATAATTCTTATTTTTCCAAAAATAACTTCTTTAATTTCTGATCTAAACACATAGATCTGTGTGTAGATTGATAATATGAATATGATGTTATCATCATTACAATGGTCTGTCCAAGCAAAAAACACATTCTGAAAAGATTGGGAAATGACTCCAGCTCAGTCAATATTAATTCAAAAATTATAATTTAAACTCTAATTATTGTAGGAAACATTCCGACCCACAATTTAAGACCAAATCTATAATTTTTGAATAAATATTGACCGACCTGAGATCATTTTTCAATCTTGACAGAATGTCTCCTTTGCTTGGACAGAATATACCCGATATTACAGTGAAGATAAAATAATGTTTTAGGAATTGACAATGGTTGATAGAAACTAATATGTTCTTGATGAAATTTTCCATATTATTGACTCTTATTGTTGTAAATTTCCGAAATAGCCTATGGAGTGCAAAATCAATATGTAGCCTTTATATAAATATTGATATTGATAATATTATAGCCTAATATTAATTATTTGATAATATTATGAATAAGAATAAGTGCCATTCTAAGGAATCTTGTCACATTTCTCTTGAAAATTTTTTTATACGGATCAGCCGTTCTTTTCACTTCATGAGAATCGATTTTTTGAGGAATTTTGAAAACTCCAGTCTTTTGACTAATTGCAAATAGCTTCCTTTAATAGAGGCCAATGTTAAAGGAGGCTATGATAGCTTCCTTTAATAGATAATATGTTGAAGGAGGCTATGCTAATTGAGAAAGTTTTAAAGAGGCAATCATTTCTGAAGTAGCTTAACTGTGAAGTAACTTAAGGTATTCGATTGAATATTGAGAGTAGTAATTGTGAGAGAGAAAGACTCGTACTAAAAAGTAATTGTGAGTCACTGGTGGCTCGTACCCACGAAACACGTGAAGTGCCCGTATCTTTTACTGTACAGCACTTCACCTGTTTCGTGGGCACGAGCCACCAGTGTTGTGAGTAGAGTAGGTAGCCTATTCTCATGCGTATCAAATTGAAAAAATAAATAAATGGAACATACCGAGTCCTATCGTCTTGCTCCACGAATCTACTAAACGTTCCAAAACTAATTTCACCACGATTTCTCAGTAGAAGAATTTTTAATTCAAGTTCAAGTTCATCTGTGGAATATCAAGATTAATGAAAAAATCTATCACCATGAAACATAACACATTATACATTGAAGAGTAATGTGGATTTAGAAAAAATCCATAAGTCAATAGGGTTGATAAAATCAATCTTCATATGGAATAAAATAGTGTATAATAGACGTATCTATTTTGAAAAGATACATCATAAATCAATTTCTACGACCCACCAGTACATGATTCAGAGTATTTTGATTATTATGTTATTATGGCTATTGAAATAATTTTTTCACTATTTGATGAAACATTTATTTTACCAACAATTTGAATCCACAAGAAATTATTTCCACTGCATGAATTCATTCATCATAATAAATTGATCAATTGAAAAACCACGATCAATGTATGAAGCAAGCCAAGAAACGCCCTCAATAAATTCATTTTCTATGGTTGGCTGATAACAACCTTACATTATGTCGACCAATGAAAAGCCAGTTCACAATAAAAACTCCTCCATGTAATAATCCTTTAATACCTTCTAATGTTTGTACCGAATTGTTGTAGTTTTTCGAACTTTTCTGGCAAGAGATCGATATTGGATCAATAATAGTTTGAGTTATATTCCATTATATTCATCGTATGAAAAATAGAATTATTGAGTATAAGATGGGAGTGCGAAATCATATTTTCATCTAATTCCATATAGCATCGAACTATGAAGTTACACGATAAAAGTAGAACTGAGTCCAAATTCTATAAATAAATTTTTCAAATAAATTTGAACTTTCGAAGAGTTGTTTAAATTTGCACAACTTTACTAACTTGATAGAATCTAACCAGCCTGAATACATTGATCAATATTATATTAGCACAAGATCGTCAATACTAAATCATCGTAATTTCTTGTGTATGATACACCATCCATCATTTTCTTGCTAGCAGCCATTTTCTGAGACAGAACTTACAAAACACTGTCAACCAATAAGAAAAGAGCAGGCGGGGCATGAAGGCGTGTCCAAGTCAAATTTGAAACATCACCTGTCAACTGCTTCCATCTACTGGTTGAATTTGAAAACTTTTCTACTCTATGTTTTCGGCCATTTTGATCTTAGGCGGAGCTTGGAGGCGTGTCCAATGGAAGTCAAAGCAAGTCATCCTATTGCTACTGCCATCTGCTGGCTGTATTAGGGACTATTTCAAATGTTATTCAAGGAAGTTGGGTATAGCAGTGAAAATGGCTGAAATCTTTAATTTGCTTGTTATTGAGTTACCGATTTTTTGTTAAAACATCTTTATTTCAAGTGAAATGGAATATCTATGATGATTCCCAATATTTTTCTGTAAAAGATTCATTATTCCCTTCCTCATGTGCATTGAAGCAAAGTAATAAAATAAATTAATCAATAATTTAAATTTTAATATTTCATTAATAAATCACGGTACAATGTGACAGTTTCGCTAAATGTAGATAGCCTTTAGTAATTTTGTATTAAATCCTGTAGGCTTTTGCTTATCACGTATCCAATACATGAAAAGTACAAAACAATACGTTGGGATACAATAAGCAAGTCCCTATAAGCCACACCAAATGCAACATTGGGATTGCTTATGAGTGAAATGTGAACATGCAAGGCAGCTTCAATCATATTTGACTTTGAATATAATTATCATAATAATGTTGGATTGCATTTGTCTGGTAATGAGGGGGGCGCCTGCCAAAATCTCGCACAGTGCGCCAAAAAACCACGCAAGGGCCCTGAGTGTGAATCAAGCCTTGTAATAAATAAATGTGATGATAATAAAATGAAGTTGAGTATCATCAATCTGGCACCGTAAGTGAAGTTTGTCCAAGCAGAGAAGACATTCTGGCAAGATGGGAAAATGCCTCCAGCTCGGTCAATAATGGTTCTCAATTTATAGTAAACAATTTGATCTACTATTAAGACCATAATCATTGAACAAATATTGGCCAAGCAAGCTGGAGTCATTTTCTCATCTTGCTAGAGGGTCTTCTTTGCTTGGAAAGACTTTAACAATAAGCTGTTCAATAATTTTCATTTATTGTATTGTTTCAGAATTTTTCATGATAATCACGCTTATTGTTAATCAAATAATTTTGAATGATAATTAATTAGAATCTCAATTTATTGCTATGTAAATAGACATAGGACTTCTGCAACTGCAAATATTGACCAATTTACTAAATAGCAGGCGAGATCCATTGAATGAAACTGATCAGAAAACTGATGAGCTGCAATATCTAATAATTCTTCCATCAAAAAAATTTCTGTGCAACTGATATGTTAACTTCTTGACAAATGCGATGAACAAACTCAGCTACGGTATATGCTTTGTTCGGCCAATTCCATCTTTGTTTGGCAATGACACAATTATTGGGTCTTGTACCCAATTTGCACATATATTTTAACAACACTATTGTCAAATAAAAAAAGCTTAATACCTACCATTTCGATAATTATTGATGTAATTATTTACATCCGCTTCCGTTATTACTCCATTTCCATCCATATCATACCGATTGAAAGTTTCTGTGAACAATTAATAAATATATTTATCATAATTTAATTAGACCCAATTCCCCCCAATGCGGCTTGAGAAAAGCTACAGCTTGAATAAAATCTGTTCCTTCTATATATAAAATCTGTTCCTTCTATATATAAAATCTGTTCCTACTCTATAAAATCTGTTCCTTCTATATATAAAATCTGTTCCTACTTTATAAAATCTGTTCCTTCTATATATAAAATCTGTTCCTACTATAGCTATAGTCTGTCCAAGCAAAGAAGAAATTCTGGCTAGATGGAAAAATGTCTCCCGCTCGGTCAATATTACCTCAAAATTTTTCAATTTGCTGTCAAATTGTAGAAAACATTCTGCTGTACAATTTGAGACCAAACTTGAAATTTTTGAATCAATATTGACTGAGCTGGAGTCATTTTTCCATCTTGACAAAATCTCTTCTCTGATTGGACAGACTATACTTTAGTTTAGACAAATTAAATACCGTACAATCAGCTGTTATTTGAGTCATAGCTTTGCTCAAGCCACATTTGGGGGAGAGTGGACCTCCGTGCAATCATGTCGGATTGGAGCGATGATAGATCTGCTTATAATTATCAGCTGTAGCCTGAATGCCTTAGGCTATACAATACAATACAGCTAATAGAAGAGCTATCAAGTATGATCGAAGCTGTATTGTATTGTATAGCCTACGGCCAGTATTACATGATAATAGTTCTATTATCATGGTTGATCATATGAAAAGAGATGAAATTATGATTTCGTAGTTGATTATATGAAAAAAGATGAAAATATGATTTCGTATTTCCATCTCTTCTTTTCATATGATCAACTATGATCATAGAACTATTATCGTGTAATTCCGGCCTAACGCATGTATGCTACAGCTGATATAACATTGAAGCTCCGACATAACTATTCATGATACACATTCCACGTGATTCAGCTCAAGTTATCTATAGAAACCGTCCCTAAGAAATAATTTCTGAAACTGCATTTGTGGAATCGGAATGTTTTGCAAGATGAGTCACAAAACTTGATCGAGCAGCCCCAGTGAACAGTTTTGCTCTCGCAGACCACTATCAGACTGTCCTGACGCAGCTAAGCATCAACAACAGGCACATGCCAATCGCAACTCCATCAAACAATGATAAATGAATCCAATTGAAACAATTTATCAGAAAGTTCTTGTCAATCATTTATTAGACAAAATGGAGTCATTGAAAAATCAATATCTTATTACATGTAATTAATAATCAATTGATTATTAATTATTTAAATATTCAAGTAAATAAAAGTAATAGTAAGTAACTAATACTTAATTACTTAACTATAATAATTAATTACATGTAATAAGCAAATGTAATGAATGTAAAAAGCAAAGCAAGCGGAATATAGCCTCATCACCTTAGGAAATAGTTTCAAAATGATTTCGCTACATAATAGTACATTACGCCACAAGCCTGGGAAGGAAAAGTTTACGGTATGAGGATAGTTTCCTGGGCGAGGCTTGCCGAGCCTGGGAATAATTCCGAATACCGTAAAAAACTTCCTGGGCGAGTTGTGTATAATTTTTTCGGTACACTTCAAATAAATATTATCAATCTAATTTCATGAATGAACAAAACAAATAGGATTAATGGAATCTAAGAACAGCTAAAACCAGATAACTTACTATACTAGCTTCGGCTGAGCTGAATCTGGACTAGGCTGAAGTGCTAAGTATTGAAATTTTGCATCACAAGTTTATTGATTTAATCAATTGGATATTACTTAATAACTTTCAGAATACTCGATTTTCTTAGTCCAGAAACATTTAAGCTCATGATAGTTTTTGTACGATCATCCTAAATTATACAATAGCAATACAAAGTTTCTTGTTTTTGACCAAATTCTGGCAGCGTTACAGAAAGAGAAAGAGACGGCCATTGTAGTTGCATTTTCTCTCGCTAGATGGCGCCAGCTGTCCACGCGTGGTAAGAGCTCGGGACAATGGTCCTTGCATGGAAAGAGGCTCTTACCGCTCGAGGACAACAGCTGATTGATTACGCATGTAAATGACGACTTCCTAGTCTACATAGGGACCGGTAAGGAGCTTCTCTCCGTGAAGTGTAGCGAAAATAAATGAAACAATATAATTATACACCTATTATTTCGAAAATGTAAAAGATTTTTTATTTCCACCTACCTCGTGTTTCATTGTCAATGACTTCACCATCATCCTAGAAAATGGAAAGTATAAAGAGTAGAGTATTAAGTGTAGGCCTACATGGAAATCTTACAGTTTTACATTCTAAAAAAGGTTTAGAAAAAATTGAAGAAATGAAAAGGGCACTGCAGAACTAAAAATACAAGTATATTTCATCTTGGACTTTACAATTTCGTTTCAGAATAAACATTCTTCAAAATATAAATTATGAAGTATAAATAGAGCCCTTTTGAATTCTTACTCTAAAGTATGACATTGTGTTTAGATATTAAATTAATAAGCGATTAATAAATATTTTTTTCTACAACTGGGCGTTAAACAAGATTTTACGAGCTGAATTCTCCTTATAAAGAAGTCCATTTCTGAGGAGAATCTTCATTATGCTTGCTAACCATCTGTGCATGCGCAGTAGAATTACTTTATGCTCGCTGAGCAACTGCGCATGAGCAGTAGAGTTACTTTACGCTTGCTAATCAGCTGATCATGGCTCGCCAAAAGTAGGTCAGGTGGAGTCATAACATAACCTAACAAAAGTCGAAAATGTCTGATTGTACCTGTACCGGTAATTACACAAGAGTAATTTAATAGTTTGCAGTATTTGAGGACTAAAAAAACTGTAATTAACAGGTTCGTGCAGTTGTAGAAAAAATATTGTATGTAATTCGCGCGTAATGCTTCTTTATTGCTCTTGCAAAATTATCACGCTCCTCTACGCGTTGCGTGATAACTGTTTTGCGCGCATTGTCTAACTACAATCTTCTTCTTCTTCTTCTTCTTCTTCTTCTTCTTCTTCTTCTTCTTCTTCTTCTTCTTCTTCTTCTTCTTCTTCTTCTTCTTCTTCTTCTTCTTCTTCTTCTTCTTCTTCTTCTTCTTCTTCTTATTCTTCTTCTTCTTCTTCTTCTTCTTCTTCTTCTTCTTCTTCTTCTTCTTCTTCTTCTTCTTCTTCTTCTTCTTCTTCTTCTTCTTCTTCTTCTTCTTCTTCTTCTTCTTCTTCTTCTTCTTCTTCTTCTTCTTCTTCTTCTTCTTCTTCTTCTTCTTCTTCTTCTTCTTCTTCTTCTTCTTCTTCTTCTTCTTCTTCTTCTTCTTCTTCTTCTTCTTCTTCTTCTTCTTCTTCTTCTTCTTCTTCTTCTTCTTCTCCTTCTTCTTCTTCTTCTTCTTCTTTTTCTTCTTCTTCTTCTTCTTCTTCTTCTTCTTCTTCTTCTCTTTCTTATTCTCTTTCTTCTTCTTTTTCAGTTTTATTAATATCGATGTGGAATTTCTACGTTCAAGGCAATTATGGGTTCTGAGCTGGGCGGATCATGACGCCAGAACCCCCAAGGAAGAGCTTTTAGGTCCAAACAC
This sequence comes from Sogatella furcifera, assembly GCA_017141385.1. Lineage (NCBI taxonomy): Eukaryota > Metazoa > Arthropoda > Insecta > Hemiptera > Delphacidae > Sogatella > Sogatella furcifera. The sequence continues at coordinate 2,760,382 of CM029550.1, read as the reverse complement.
TCCGTAGCCGAAGCAAAGAAGGCATTCTGACAAGATGGGAAAATGACTCCAGCTCAGTCAACATTGGTTCAAAAATTATCAATTCAGTCTCAAATTGTAGATCAGAATGTTTCCTACAATTTGAGACTTATAATTTTTAATTTTTGAACCAATATTAACCGAGCTGTAGTCACTTACCCATCTTGCAAGAATGTCTTCTTCGCTTGGACAGACTAAACTTAGTTAGTTACCTATAGGTGAATGAAAAATAGGTATATAACTTTTATGCAAACTTAGAGTAGAATAATTCAGTGCCATCTGTTGTATAATTGTTCGATCAATTGTCATGTCAAAGTGAAAAAGTAATAGATCAATGAATACCAATAAAGTCAATCTTCAATACCACTTAACTGGTATTCATTTAATAGTTCTAGTTCTGTTAGGTACTCATTTTCATATTGAAACTGCCGAACAATTCGGCTATTTCGTGATTCATCGCTATTAATTGCTGATCATTCATTCAATTCAATTTATCTATTCCGCATATGGCATCAAAATACATGTGTTACATTATGTTAAAAAATAAAAATATTCTTATGAATTTTAATGGTGGGAAGACCCTTACGGGTCCTCGCCAATTGGCTTACGGTCTACCTCGCCAATGTGTACTTGGCCAGAACCGGTCACCCATCCAAGTGCAGTCCACAGTGTTCGTGTCTTAACATCACGTTCGCCGATAGATTTACATTATTTTTATTCATATAAATGAAAATAAGAATAACACCTACAATAATAAAGTAAAAAATGAACAATATTGTGAGAGTGGAAATCCCCCAAGAAGACTGCGAGTCTGATTCGAATCACTTTGTAATTTGTTAAAATTTCTAGTCACATAATTCAAAAATTGATTATGCTAATTACTGAAATGTGATAATATATGAACACGAATACCTCAGTTAGTCAGTTTCTTACAAAAATTGAAACTCACTGATGCTATAGCATTTGAGACCAGGATAATCATCAACACACCACTGTAGAAAACCAAATGTATGTTCGTCATTTTCTCCAATGAATAGTGCTGAATGCTTGAATAGTGGGTAACAATCTGCAATCGACAAAGAAATTTATCTTGTTGGAAGATGGTTAGATAACTCCTACAGAACATTAATGCAACAAAATAATTATTCATGATTACAATTAATCTATCAGAATCAACGCCTATCTATATCTATGAAAGCGATATGGCACTGATTCATTTATTCATCACGATCACCAGAACTAAAAAACCACTGAACCGAATGTGTTCAAATTTAGCAAGCATGTTCGGTTGGACGTTTAGAGACGCGCGCTAAGAAAGGATTTTTTAAACTTCATAAGGATAGGCCAGATATTTTAATTTTTCTATAGATTTTTGACATTTTTTAAATTTTTTTCGAAAACCAATCGGTAGTAAATGTTGAGTAGGTTCAGATAAAGTCTAGAAATGTTGTGTTGAAATATTTTTGAAATCCGTTCAAGATTACGTCAGTAATCAGTTTTTCAAAATTGTATTGCGGGTTGTATATCTTCCGCCTTGATGCGACCAATCCTAACTGTAAATTCAATGGTTCAACGAGATTATAGATGGACTAATTTGGAAGATATTGAATCAAGTTTCAAGCTATGTCCGATATACTTCCCAAGGTTACGCTCAATATTAGTATAGCGTTTTACTATAGCGTTTGACTCACTTACACTGGTAATGCTGTCGGGGGTCCAGGGGACGGAGAAGGCGAGCGAGGCGAGCCTGCCGTCTAGTAATCAAATAATTGTGAGCTTAACATTTTTTCATGATAATGATTATTACTATTATTGTGATAATTTATTGATAAGTTATTGAATAGACTCTAAGGTTGAGAGGTAGAAAAAGGACTTTCTAGTCCTAACTCCGCCTAATAAAGGATATCTTCATTTCATTTCAATATTTCCTATAGTACTATACCGGTAACTGGAATAACTCCTCTTGCTTGCATGGTTTTGTCTGATGATAATTATATTATTTTGATAATCCATATTTTTCAATTGCTTCGGATGTTTGTAACTACGGAGCAAAAAGCTAATTAATTCTTTCTATTGGACTCTTTTGAGAATGAAAGGATAATATATTCTTTAGGAATAAGATATGGATGTTTGTGATAATTATTATATTTTTATTTATAATTATTGTATCAGGCTCTTCTGGAAAGTTGATGAGACTTTTATAAAAAATTGGGGAAGGAAATGGTACAGGCTCAGTCTTTAGTTTCTCTTCCCTGATCAATGTATTGTTGTGATAACAGTATTTTGTACATGAACTAATTGAAAATTAGAATAAGATAATGACGTTCTGTGAATTATTTCATGGATGGGAAGAAAACCTGTGCAAAAGTACGAATTTTTGTAACAAGAACCTACTACCGATATATGCTTCAAATATCGTGAAAATCAATCAGGCTGTTCTCAAGATCCCATGAACATTTATACAGGAAAATAAACTTATAGCTTAAACATGCAAACATAATTATGAACATAAAAACATGAATGAACAGAGCCTGCTTGCTTGATAGAATATAAAAATAGAATAGAATAAATAGAATATAAAATTATAGAATAAATAGAATATAAAATAAATAGAATATAAAATTTGATAGTGGGTAGGTAGGCTACATACCGACTGCTTGTAGCAGAGTTTCTCTTGCAGGGAAATTCCGTTTCTGATGAAAAATAGAATTCAATATCCTATATTTATTGGGGCTTTTTGGTTCGGATCAAAAGCTGAACAAATCTATTGCACCGCAGTAGGTACTTATTGTATTGTTAAAGTGAGCAAATATGCGGATCAATTCCACATTTGTGACGTCATGAAATTCTCGACTATGTTTACTTCTCGTGTAGAGCCAATCTACATCAATCAAAAGTTAAATTGCTAGCGTGTGTATAAAGCAAACAAACTAAGCATAACTGGTTCTGAAAAATTCTAAATATGGAATATTCGAATTAATATGAGAAATTTGAAATATTCAAATTATCTTATGATATTTTGCAAGGAAAATTATAAAAAAGTAGAATGACATAGGGGTCGTAGCCTCATAGGATAATACAGTATGCTACTAATTCTATGAAAACATATTCATTTGAAAAATTTGTATTCTAGCGTGAAATTACAAATCAAAAAACGTTAAATCATTATAAATTGAAATTCTGTGGTTGCTTGCTTTTATATTCACTGCAGACTCGCTTCTCATTCTTATCATATCAGTGGTGGCTCGTATAGTAACCACTATACAGTATAGTACTCACTAGTACCCACGAAACACATGAAGTGCTGTACATTAAATATTCGTGCACTTCATCTGTTTTGTGTGCACGTGCCGCCAGTGCTATATGTTTTTATAAAGGAACAGGGAACAGTATGAGGCATTAAATGTAACGACAAGATATTGACAAACCACAGATCTATTAAAAATCGAGATACTGTTTCCGGTAGGTACATTGTTATCAATCTCTGGAAAACTTAAACTTGAAGTGAAAACCCGCATACTGCAAAACTGCAAACTGCAAACTGCAAACATACTGCAAACTGTATGAAATGGACGAACACTGTTATTGGTAGCTGCTTGAACCAATGATCGTCTGCCATTGGTTTAGACTAGCTCCTCCCCCATTATAGTGGTTCATAATAACCGATTCGATGTAAAATGGCGATTTACACAAGCCCTGCTCAATAAGTGGCTCTTATGATCAAAAATGGCGATTCAAACATTAAATACATAACTGAAAGATTAATGAATAGAATCATATAAGAAATAGGCTTAATAGACAAAAGTAACGAAAAGATAGGAGAACAATGGAGTAAGAATGATTATGATTCATCAATTATTTGATAGATTCTGATTGATAGATAAATTTATCAATATTGTCAATAATGTAATGTAATAATAATGAAAAATGTAAATGTAAATGAAAATGACAGCAATTCGATCAATATTAGTTAAAAAATCATGCATTTGTGGATGTCTCAAGTTGGAGATCAGAATGTTTCTTACAAGCTGAAACCATCAAGTTCATAATTTTTGAACCAATTTTGACCGAGATTGAGTCATTTTCCATCTTGCCAGAGTGTCTTCTTTGCTTGGACAGACTCTATGAATACCGGTAATTAAATTTCAATCATATTCAGTATATTCTCATTCGGCTCTGAATGGAACCGTATCCGAACTATCGAACTACTATTCCCAACTTTAGTTCGAATCAAAATATTTCCTCTACTTTTACAAAGCAGCCCTCAATGATGAGAATGTTCCCTCCATAGGTAACAATCAATTAGATTATTAAATCTGTTGTTCTAACAGTCGCATAAAACGTGGGTTTCCAGTTAGAGTGCAGTGAAATGCATTTACAAAGTACCTACTACAAGGGGAACGCGGAATTGGCTGTATGTGGATTCCTCTGTATATAGAGGAATTTCCGAACATAGGATACAGTGAGTTCCACATACAGCCAGCTAATGCACCTCACTACAAGTAGCCTATGTATCGCACTTTGGTCCTAAAAAGTTAGGAGGTTTCGTCTGCCTCTTGTACGTGATTTAATCTAATAACAGCTGATGTAAAGCATTTTGTAAATCTTTTGATTTGAAAAACTTCATGTACCGGTAGGTATGAAGCTCAATGTCAACTTTAATTGAAAACATCAGGTGAGGCTTTACTGACATTCTAAAATGAGCAATTCCTATGTAAAATTAGCTGAGGAATCCAATGAAACCAGTCTGAAGTCTGTAACTTTAACGGTTATTAAGATAATTGGAAAATATGCTAGAAAACGCCATTTTTCAACAATAAGGGTTATAACTGGATAAGGAATCATAAAATTGTATTTTTTATTAATGGAAGTTGAAGAGAGTCGGATTCTGAAGAAAAAGTTGAGTGGCGGCGATTTTGTAAATCTTACCCAAATCTCAGAAATAGCAATCAAAAATCGCAAAATCGCTACTAAACACAAATTTATCACTTGTGCTATGTTTTTTTGAATTTTGCGATTTTTGGTCGCTATTTCTGAGATTTGGGTAAGATTTACACAATCCCTGCCATTAAACGTTTTCTTTAGAATCAGACTCTCTTCAACTTTCATTAATAGAAAATACAAATTTATGATTCCTTATCCAGTTACAACCCTTATTGTTGAAAAATGGCGTTTTCTAGCATATTTTTCCAATTATCTCAATAAGCGTGATAATTATGAACTTGGAACTGGTTTCATTGAATTCCTCAGCTAATTTTACATAGGAATTTATCATTTAAGACCTCACTAAAGCCTCTAAAAAATTAGAAAGATTCATATATTTTGAAAAATCTTAATTTTCCGCCATTGTTATCTCAGTATCAAAACGTTTTTGGTGGTTGGTCGAATGGAACTTTTTTGTCTACTTGGTGTAAGGAATCAGCCTGAGAAGTATTGCACATTTCTCCTGAAACAACCTGTATATACAGTAGGCAGTGAAATTACTTCAATTCAACTGACAAAATGGAACAATTAATATTACTTTTAAACTTGAGCTGAAAGTATTCTCCGTATGAAAGGTTTCTCCATCTCCAATACAGAAATAGGAAGGGAACGCTATAGAAGGAAAACGACAACTTTCTGTTCCATTGAAAAAATAGAGTGGTTCCTCTCAGCCAATTTCTCATTCTTACTTTCATTCGTTCATTCCCAACCTACCATCAAACATTATGAATCAATCAATTTCATTGAGAATAAATGAACCGCACAATGCTTCTAAGCTCGTGGGTTTCCCAGCAGGTGCCAATCCCATATAAAATTTTCAAAACTTGTAACATTGATATGTAATTATTGAATCCATGAAATAAATATCAAACATCGCTCCTAATTTTATGATCCGTATGACCGTATGACTATTTCATCAAACTGTAAATATGATCCAACTAATCTGACGCGTGCACTAATTGCGTCAATTTAACCTTCACCATCATCATTCATCATCACTCATTCATCTAGAAATACTTGGAAATCAAGTCGCAATTGTAAAGAAAGAATAAAGAATTTGATGCTTTTGGGTATACAAGATTCGATTTAAATGATTGTTTTAAGCGGTAGATGCATCTCATCCGTTGGAAAAATTTTACAGCTGTTGCTAAATAGTTGAGCGAATTCACCTGTCTCTTGTAGCCTACGTGATGAAACCTACCAACAGCTGATGTAAATCATGTCTCTTACGAATTCCAAAAACATCATACTAAATTATCATACACATTTAGGCGTACTAGCTAAATTAAAATTCCAATTGACAATGACATCATCAGCTGATGGAGCGCACAAGAAGCAAACGAAGCCGCCCAACTTTTTGGTGTCAGCTCTAGACTGATAAGTTGAACTATAGTTATTGAATTAATGTAATGAGTGCAACAAACCATTGACTAACGTTATACGAGTTGTAATTCATATAATCAAGATTTTGATTCATTTCTATAATGTAGTTGAACGGTATGAATATTTCTAGTTATAGCCTATAAAGTTGAATATGATAGTTTTGTAAAGTAGGCTTATACAGTAGTTGAGGAATAGAGAAACCCTCTTCTTTTTGTGATAACTGGTTTTATATGTTTAATAAATACCTCTGAACATTGGTTTCATGACAGAGAAACAATTAAAAAGAAAACTCAGGACTATTATTTGATCATAAATAGTTTGAGTTCTTCATCGTCGTAGCCTTTTTATCGTTAGGCCTATAAGATAAGAGATGAAAATTAAGTTTACAATGAGAATTATACTAAAATATTTTACAATAATCGCATTGCGATCAACAGGTTCTGGTAATCGTGCGCTTAACAGCTGGCTGTTAATAAATACGCTTAATGTTAATAACAGTTGGCTGTTAATAAATGTTAATAACAGTTGGCTGTTAATAAATGTTAATAACAGTGCTTAATAGCTGGCTGACATAATAAATTGCGTTGCCTCAATGACATAATAAAAGTATCAGGGAATACAATAAATTCTAAGAATGAATAAATCCTTCAAATACGAATAACTTGATGGAATTGTACTAATTAGCGTATAATACATATGGTAGCAAATAGGAGGACTCATATCAGCGTCATGTTGTGTGAATGACAAGCCTACATTATCCACCATTTTTCGCCAACAGCCATTTTCTGAGGCAGAACTCACAGAACACTGTCAACCAATCGGAAAAGAGCAGGCGGGGCATGAAGGCGTGTCCAAGTCAAATGTGAAACATCACCCTACAACTGCTGCCATCTATTGGTCGAATTTGGAAACTTTTCGAACCGACGTCATCGGCCAAACAGAGTGTAGGCAGGGGCGAACCCGTGGGGGGGATTGAGGGGATATATCAATGTTTCACATTTGACTTGGACACGCCTTCATACCCCACCTGCTCTTTTCTGATTGGTTGACAGTGTTCTGTGAGTTCTGCCTCACAAAATGGCTGCTGGCGAGAAAATGGTTGATAATAATGTAGGACTATCATTCACACAACATGACGCTGTATCCTACTATGAATATTGTTGATCATATTTTTGATCAAATATTGTTGATCAAATTTTTGATCAAATATTGTTGAACAATTGTTGATCAAATTGATGATCAAATTGTTGATCAAAAATTGATGATCAAATTGTTGATCAAAAATTGATGATCAAATTGTTGATCAAATATTTTTGATCAAATTGTTGATCAAATATTGCTGATTAAAATTTTGATCTTGTTATAATCAATTCATCTTCAATAATAATTGGTAAATAAAATCTTCATTTTTACTATGTACTATCCTTTCATATTTACACTTCCAGAAAACATATTTACACAGTAAATTTATTCATTCAACTTAGTCAAAAAATATGATATTGTTTGTTCAGAGAATTCTATTATAAATACATAGGTCACTATAGATATTTCAAGGTAGCAACAACAAACAGCCCCCCCTCCGGTGGAGCGGTTTCCCTGGGTTCTCCTCTGATTTTTTCATATCCCCCACCGAAATTAATTCCTGGGTTCGCCCCTGAGCCTAGGCAAAACTTGGATGCGTGTCCAATGAAAGTCGAAGCATGTCACTCTGTATTATACCTACTATTCCTAGCCTACTTCCATTATTTGCTGGCTGAATACGAAACTATAGTCCAAGCAAAGAAGAAATTCTGGCAAGATGAGAAAATGACTGCAGCTCGGTCAATATTAATCCAAAAATTATAAATATGCTCTCAAATTTTGTGGCACATTCTGATATGTGTTACAATGCGATCAAATTAATAATTTTTGAACTGATATTGACCATGCTATAGTCATTTTCCTTTGCTTTGCCTGACTGTACTTTGTATATTTTTGTGAGGAGAGTTGGGTAACGCAGTGAAATGGCTGCAATCATGTGGAATGAATGAACTAGTTTGTGATTTATAGTTTCAATTTTTTTGTCAAAACAGGTATATTTATATATTGCACTGACCAAGCTGGAGTAGTTTTCCCATCATGCCAGAATGTCTTCTTTGCTTTGAAAACCAAAATACCTGCATGATACATTCTGTTGAAAGGTGTGAGTGTTGAATTTTTGTTTAGTTTTGAGGGGATATATTGAGTTTTTTGTTAAATCGTGAAGATTACTTGAAGTGAATTTGCGTCATTCAATTTTATGAGCCAGTGCGTTGCCCATGCATCATAGAGTTGACTGCGATCTCAGCAAATATCTCTCTGTAGGCTACTTCAGAGTCTACTACCATAGACTAACTATACAGTATATCTACTAACTAGAATAGTATATCTACGCTACTACCTATAGTCCGCGCAATAAAGTTGACTGTTTTTCTCTTCACCCGGGAAATAGCTGCGTTGCCAGATTATGTGAAATTGGATCATCTTCAAATTCGCGATTAAACCCCATATCCAGACGTAAAATTTCATCCTTGATATGCCAGTAGTATTAAAAAAGTTTCTGGGTAGAAGAATTCAAAGAAAATTTGATTTTTTTGAAAAAAATGAAAAATCGCAAAAATATTACTTTCTTTTGTATATTACTTCTCTCACAATCATGAGTTGTAGTAGAAATAAAGTTTTTCATATAAAAATGACAAGGAGAATTCGAGCTTTCTAATGGTTTCTGAATTTTCTATATCCAACCAATAAATATGTTTCAATTAATGAATATGTTTGTCAATGTCAAGTCTACTCGAACAGAAAACATGAAATTTTCGATGATCTAGGAACTTTTTTGTTTGAGAAGATAAGTGGGTGCAAAGCAAAAAAGTTGTTCAAAAACAATTGAAATTATTTTTCCAAATGTCGAAAATAGTCGAAAGATCGTAATTTGGCCTCTCAAGAGTTTCAAAGCAAGGAGAGCGGTATATGCATAAATCATTGTATGTTAAAGTTAAAGATTGGAGTTATTGGAGCTAATCGTCTTTGATATTCGAGCTGTGAACAGCTGGTTTATCATAAAAATAGTGAGTCTCACAAAACCGCATGATTTTTCCAAAGCTACGCTGTCACTTTTAATATTCAGTTGAATGTGTTTGCGTTAGGAGAAGTTTTAATTTCACGCAACATAGGTATTTCTTGGGTGGAGGGGGTTTTCGCCAACTTAGATTGCGCCGACTATACTAGAGGCTACTTCCCTCTGTAGGCTACTTCAGACTCTTTTACCTCTAGAGTCTTTTGTAGAGTCTTTAACAGTTTCACCAATGACAATCTACTTAGTAGTCTAATAAGTAGTGGTTTATGATTTCACCCACGGATACAAGAACACAGTGTTGTAGTATACGTGGTTTTACCAACTGATAGGATTACAGGTGTCATCAGAAAAAGTCCCTTCTATAGTATATTACATAATGAGTGTGGGAAAGGCGTTTTTACATAGGGATAATATATGTTTACAAACGAGCCGTTAGGCGAGTTTGGAAAAAATTATGAGTTTGTAAGCCTTTCCACACGAATTATATTTCAGTTCGAAGTGAGTCAGATGTGTGGAGGTGGTATAAATAAAACTTAAAGTTTCATTCAAGAAATGTGATTTAATGAATAGATATCACATTGAATAACAAAGGCAAAAAAGTTTCAAAAGACGGTATTTCGATAATGTTTGGCTTATTAGATTTTAATTAATTCGTGAACAATAATGCAATTATTGGAAACCTTCAAACCCATAAACTAAACCAAAGCCGAGAAATTCTAATTGAATATATAAGCGGCTATTCTTTAGATAGACTGGTATGTTCCAAGAGTATTATTAAACATTATGTTCTCTTAAAAAGTCCATCACCTCTGAAAGCATAACAAGAATAAGGTATTATAATTATTATAAATGAAATTTTGATGTATTCATCCATTGATAGGAATAATTTAATTCATCAAATATCATAGAAAATAAAGTAGCCTATGCTAACCAAGAGTATTTCTGATATTTCTCATAAACTGTTTTTCATTTACTGTCATAGACTGTTTACTTTCATGAACTTTAAAAACATAAGAAATACAAGAAGAACATTAACACAAAAGTTTACTTTCATAAACCATTTTTTCTAATTGTATAATAATCACAATACCCTTTTAAATTTTTTAATCAATTGAGAAGGGTACTGTAATGATTATTTAAAATAAAAAACAGTGATAAAAGTAGCCCTTAGATAAAGGAAACACTTCTCATGAACTGTATAATGCCTATTATAAATAGTGGGATTGTATTATAAAAACTATTAGGTCCCGTAGTAGTTACTTGTAGACATTGACTTGACTTTTGTTTCTTGAATTATGAATAGGCCTATAATGTTTACTATAGTGTTTGAAGCTCAGAATTTCATATCGTACAACAAACTAAATAAATTTTATTTCAAATTCTCACATTAAACAAATAGGAATAGAGGTGGAATATTATAATTTGATTGAATTCTCGCTACCTATTACTATGAATTTCAATCCATATCTCAAGGTTTTTAATCACAAATCTTGGAATGAATTCAGAGTCTTACATTAAACTGATGACTCAATCTCAATAAATTACTTAATTTATCACCAATCTATAAGATTTCATTCGAAGTTTTTGAAAAATTGAGCCCAAAAGCTACTGTTTCAGAATCTGTTTCCCAACTTTCAAAATATTGATACTTTACAATTTAAATTTGAAGGACTTTCTGTATCCTTAGTAAGAGAATAATCTTAACGTTATACAGGAAATATTTATAGCATGATATTTATGTTAATTATTCATTAGAATTGATTGTTCACCTTTTTCAATGTTTCATACTGTAAGAAACCTAGTACCGTATCACAATTATAGACAATGGCATTTTTTAATATTATTTATTCTAATCCTCTTTTATTACTAGTGAAAAATCTGATCACCTTCAGGAGAATATAGTCTTCCAGCTTCAAAACCATCTTGAAGTAGTTCTTCATTCAATCTTTCACCAGAAATACAATATATCTCTTGGGGAGTTCCAACAGAAAACAATCTATTCGCAACCCCCTCAGCAGTCCTGGGGATTGAATATAAATTTTCCAATATTATTATGATTTCCAAAAGTGACTTTATGGCTGTTACAGAGAATGGACAAAATAATTAGGTGAGTTCATTACAATAACTTCACATTGGAATGTTGAGAATAGTCTTGTAATGAAAATCCATTATCAAAAGTATTTTTTGTTAATTTGACCAAGTTTTACTTTGTATAAAAAAGTAGACTTCAGGTTTGTAAGATTGTGTGAGATAACCACTCTTCTAGAGTTTAAAATTGGAGGTTTAATTTAAATGTTTAAATTTCAAATACCGTACTAATTTCCATGATATATAGGCTATACAAAAGTTATAATAATTATTATGACTATTGAAATGATGTGCAAAGTATGCAATATAACCTAATATTAGAACTTCAAAAGAATTTAACTAGATATTAAATTGATTATGTCTTTTATAGTATTTATTGATAGTATTTCAATACTTGAATAAATGGAGCATGAATAACTTGGTCCTTGTAAGAAACTTGAAATAAGTTTCATAACCGTAATTTAGTGAAACTCGAAAAAAACTTGAGAAGATCAGAAAAAACAATAATACAGGCGAAACATAGTATAGTCTGTAGAAGTAAAGAAGACACTCTGGTAAGATGGGAAGATGACTCCATCTCGGTCAATATTGGTTCAAATCTTATAGATTTGGTCTCAAATTGTGGGAAATATTATAATCTACAATTTGAGACCAAATTGATGTTTTTTGAATCACTATAGCCCGAGCTGGAGTCATTCTCTCATCTTGCCAGAAAGTCTTCTTTGCTTGGACAGACTATACTATGTCTCCTTTATTGTGATTCAAATGTTTTTATGTTTGTGTGAATTCTCTAAATACGGCCACCTCCCTCAATTTTCCAGGTTCTCCACAAATTTCATCCATTAAAGATTCTGAGACATGATTGAACTATTCAGTTGAATCTTTCTAAAGTTTCCAGCATGTTTCATTCAATATTCCAATAATAATATCGATGTTACAATGGTTCAGGTATGATTTTAGTAGGGTTTATCAGATAATTTTGAAATGCATTTGTATAGTTTTGGTCGTTTTCAAAATCTGTGAATGATACAATTTCAAATTTGATCAAAATTATAGAATCCTCCGCAATTTTTCTCAAGGTGATAGAGAACATTATGGACGTTGAAGTGTAAATTAGTAGACTATACAGGCTGTTTCAGAAGGAATGTGCAATACTTCTCAGGCTGATTCCTTTCACCAAGTAGACAAAAGTTCCATGGGACCATCCCAAAACGCTTTGTTACCGAGATAACAATGGCGAAAAATTGAGATTTTTAAAATATATAAATTTTTCTAATTTTTAGAGGCTTTAGTAAGGTTCTAAAATGATCAATTCCTATGTAAAATCAGCTGAGGAATTCAATGAAACCAGTTCCAAGTTTGTAACTTCAACGGTTATTGAGATAATTGGAAAAATATGCTAGAAAACGCCATTTTTCAACAATAAGGGTTATAACTGGATAAGGAATCATAAAATTGTATTTTTTATTAATGGAAGTTGAAGAGAGTCGGATTCTAAAGAAAAAGTTAAATGGCGGCGATTGTGTAAATCTTACCCAAATCTCAGAAATAGCGATCAAAAATCGCAAAATCGCTACTAAACACAAATTTATCACTTGTGCTATGTTTTGTCAATTTTGCTATTTTTGATCGCCATTTCTGAGATTTGGGTAAGATTTACACAATCGCCGCCATTTAACTTTTTCTTTAGAATCCGACTCTCTTCAACTTCCATTAATAAAAAATACAATTTTATGATTCCTTATCCAGTTATAACTCTTATTGTTGAAAAATGGCGTTTTCTAGCATATTTTTCCAATTATCTCAATAACCGTTAAAGTTACAAACTTGGAACTGGTTTCATTGAATTCCTCAGCTAATTTTACATAGGAATTGATTATTTTAGAACCTTACTAAAGCCTCTAAAAAATTAGAAAAATTTATATATTTTGAAAAATCTCAATTTTCCGCCATTGTTATCTCGGTAACAAAGCGTTTTTGGGGGATGGTCCCATGGAACTTTTTTGTCTACTTGGTGTGAGGAATCAGCCCGAGAAGTATTGCACATTCCTCCCGAAACACCCTGTATAGGTACCGCGTACTAAACAATATTTTACATTTTTTATTTATTTATTTTCTTTTTTTTTGAGGGTGATGCCCACATGGGCTCTTGGGCCTGTGCGTGGGTAATGGGAAGGATGATGATGAGAGATGAATGGACCTACTGCTTTAGGTGGGTTCCGAACCACCGGGAAGCGATTTTTGAGGCTCATAAATTGAATTCAGAGGAACCGGTCACCAGTACAATGGTGCTGGCAGAGGCACGTCGCTTATCTAATCTCACCGATTAGACGCTCTCTACCACTGGGACAAACCGCTTCCCAATTGAACAAAGTAATTATACTTAGTAATTATCCTACTAGTCCAACAAACTTATCCAACAAAGAAATAATGAAGCATACAAAGCATATTCTCCTCTCTTGAGTAGATCTATGTAGTCACAGAAATTAGCATAACTCATGCTACCCTGATTACTCAGTAGGCCAATAGCGAAACCAAGTTTGATGTCATCTGAAAAAATAATACCAAGTCGAACCAAGTAATTACCACTGACGATTCGTGTACACGAAAGAGGTGTAGTGCTGTACAGTAGAAGATACGAGCACTTCACCTGTTTCGTGGGCACGAGCCGCCAGTGGTAATCACCACGAGAAACGTTTCATACAGCATTATAAAAAGATAATAAATATTATGTAAGAAGAAATCCAGCATAAGTAGATGATGTTGATATAATGCAATCTGGTTATGAAACTGTAATTAACATTATCATATAGGGAAAAATACATTAATAATCTATTATACCTAAGTTACTGATTATATAGTCTGTTCAAGCGAAGAAGACATTCTGGCAAGATGAGATAATGACTCCAGCTCGATCAATATTGGTTGGAAGATTATAAATACGGTTTCAAATTGTGGATAGAAATGTTTCTCACAATTTGAGAGCAAATTTATAACCTTAAATTTATAAATTTAAATTATTTTGGAACCAATATTGACTGAGCTGGAGTCATTTTGCCATCGTGCTAGAAGGTTTTCTTTGCTTGTTCAGACTATATACCACAATTCACCAGCACATGATTGAGATTATTATTTTGAGTATATAATAGTAGCCTATATATACAGGTTGTTTCAGGAGGAATGTGCAATACTTCTCAGGCTGATTCCTTACACCAAGTAGACAAAAAGTTTCTTGGGACCAACTCCAAAAACGCTTTGTTATCGAGATAACAATGGCGGAAGATTGAGATTTTTCAAAATATATTAATTTTTCTAATTTCTTAGAGGCTTTAGTGAGGTTCTGAAATAATTAATTCCTATGTAAAATTAGGTGAGAAATCCAATGAAACCAGTTCCAAGTTTGTGACTTCAACGGTTATTGAGATAATTGGAAAAAATATGCTAGAGAACGCGATTTTTCAACAATAAGGGTTATAACTGGATAAGGAATCATAAAATTGTATTTTTTATTAATAAAAGTCAGAATACCATGAAAAGGGAGCTTGATAAAGCATTAAGTGAGATAGAACGTGAGGGAGATGGAAACGATATTGAGAAATTGTGGAATGGAACAAGGCAAGCAGTGATACAAGCGGCGAATCAGTCTATAGGAGGAAAGAGAGGAGGAAGAAGTGTCGAGTGGTATGATAAGAGATGTAAGGAAGCAGTGATAAGTAAGAATGAGGCCAGAGCATCAATGTTACAGAGGGAAACCCGTCAAAATGTAGAAAAATATAGAGAGACAAGAAGAATTGCTAATAAAATCATAAGAAAATCAAAACGAGAGCACATGAAAGGTAAGCTCAAGCATTTGGAAGAGCTAAACACACTGAATGAAACAAGAAAGTTTTACAAAGCATAAAAAGTGGTGAGCTTGGGATTTCAACCTAAAGTTAGAGCATGCAAGGATAAAGATGGGAATGTAATCATAGAGGAAAAAGAAATAATGCAGAGATGGGCTGAGCACTTTGAAAAAATATGCCCAAGTGCAGAAGAATCAAGCAACATTGAACAATGGGAACCAAATTACCATACTGCTGATATGGAAGTAACGGAACCGAGTCTTGAGGACATCAAAGAGGCTGTAAATAGATTGAAAAATGGGAAGGCAGCTGGAGAGGATAATGTTACTGCTGAGATGTGGAAATATGGAGGAGAAGCATTGGTGAGGTGTTTGCACAGGATAATCGTTCTGATATGGAGGACGGAAAAGATGCCAAGCGCATGGAAGAAAGGCCTGATATGCCCTATATTTAAAAAAGGCGACAAATTGCTGTGCAATAACTATCGAGGCATCACTCTGCTAGATATAGCTTACAAAATATTCTCACGCATTCTTACATTAAAAATTAGCACACTTGCCGAAGCCATAGTAGATGAGTATCAGTGTGGATTTCGACCTGGTAGGGGTACCACTGACCAAATATTCACACTGAGACAAATAATGGAGAGGTTCTATGAGCATAACATCAACTTGCATATGCTATTTATCGACTACAAGCAGGCCTTTGACAGAGTGAAGAGAATTGAAGTGCTTGAAGCTCTAGTGAGATTTGGATTCCCTAAGAAACTGATAAATCTGGTAAAAGTTACCATGACTGAAACGAAAGGTATGGTTCTGAGTGAAGGACAATTGAGTAGAGAATTCATTATCACTGACGGCGTAAGACAGAAAGATGTGCTATCGGCCTTGCTCTTTAATATAGTGCTCCAGAAAGCAATGGAAAATATTGACAGGAGAAGCAACATTATGAGAAGAATGACGCAAATCCTAGCATATGCAGACGATGTTGTTATTATCTCAAGGAATATGCGATCTCTGGAGGAAGTGTTCTTGCAGATCAGAGATGAAGCAAAGCTAGTAGGTCTGGAAGTCAATGAAGAAAAAACAAAGTACATGGAGATGGGCGCAAGAGGATTGAGAGAGCAAGGAGCTGTCAGAATTGGAGAAAGCATGTTCGAAAAGGTTGAAAGCTTCACGTACCTGGGAACAGAGGTTAATAGCAGTAACAAGGTATCAGCAGAAATAAAACGAAGAATAATGCTTGGCAATCGTGCATATTATGCAAATAACAAGCTGCTGAAGTCAAAACTCCTTACCAGGAACACCAAAATGAATATCTACAGAACGCTCATAAGGCCAGTTGTCACATATGGATGTGAAACTTGGACAATTCTACAAGAAGATAAAAAGGCTCTGATGGTGTTTGAGAGAAAGCTAGTAAGGAGGATATATGGTCCAGTTCATGAAAACGGTGCGTGGAGAATACGGAAGAATGCTGAAATAGATGCTATCTTGCAACACAAGAATATTATCCGATTTGTCAAAGCAAGAAGAATAAGTTGGCTTGGGCATGTGGAAAGAATGAATGAGTCAAGAATGCAGAAAGTCATGCTAAACGAAAAATTAGAGGCAGTGAGGAGAAGAGGAAGACCGAGGGCAAGATGGATGCAGGATGTGGAGAAGGACCTGAGAGCGATGGGAGTGAGAGGTTGGAGACGGAAGGCAGCAGATAGAGATGCTTGGAGGCAGATTACGGAGGAGGCCAAAGCCCACATCGGGCTGTAGCGCCAGGATAAGTAAGTATTAATAAAAGTTGAAGAGAGTCGGATTCTTGAGAAAAAGTTAGGTGGCGGCGATTGTGTCAATCTTACCCAATGCTCAGAAATGGTGATCAAAAATCGCAAAATTGACAAAACATAGCACAAGTGATGAATTTGTGTTTAGTAGCGATTTTGCAATTATTGATCGCTATTTCTGAGATTTGGGTGAGATTTACACAATCGCCGCCATCTAAAGTTTTCTTTAGAACCCGACTCTCTTCAACTTCCATTAATAAAAAATACAATTCTATGATTCCTTATCCAGTTATAACCCTTATTGTTGAAAAATCGCGTTTTCTAGCATATTTTTCCAATTATTTCAATAACCGTTGAAGTTACAAACTTGAAACTGGTTTTATTGAATTCCTCAGCTAATTTTACATAGGAATTGATTATTTAGAACCTCACTAAAGCCTCTAAGAAATTAGAAAAATTAATATATTTTGAAAAATCTCAATCTTCCGCCATTGTTATCTCGGTAACAAAGCGTTTTTGGGGTTGATCCTATGAAACTTTTTTGTCTACTTGGTGTAAGGAACCAGCCTGAGGAGTATTGCATATTCCTCCTGAAACACCCTGTATATACAGAGTGACACACGTGAGTCGGACGACGTTTTTCAATGGAATAGTACTCGGCCATTTTCGAAATAGTTGCATACTTTTCACACGAGATTAGTGCTCATTATATGCCATTTAAATTGACAAAGCTCATTTACCTTCAATTTTAGTCACCGTACATTATTTGGAAAATAATGTCGTCAAAGTGATGTAACTTACACCATTTCGAATACAGAACTCAATACCGGTTCTCTTTACTCAAAGTCCTCCATTACACAAACTAACATTTCTGAAGTGATATGATTGATTCTGCAATTTTATTGAATGATTGCAAACTTTAACTCGTCCAAATTGCGTGGCTTGTGAGAGAAACTACTGCTATTACTGCAGAAATATTAGTCCATGTGATGAAGAATTTCGAGTAGAGAGTTGAGTCCTGCATTCGAAATGATCACATGCACTTCACATTGGCGGCATTATTTTCCACTCATAATTTAAATTACAGGTGGACTAATGAGCTTTGTTTTGAGCCACGAAATTTTAAATTTGGACGGGTTGAAGAATGCAATCATTTATGAAGATGCTGCTGAAAATAATGTTATTAGTCCGTGTCGTATGGAGGATTTTGAGTAGAGAGTTGAGTCCAATACTTTGATTAAAACCGGGCACACTCATCAAATTTCGGATAAATTGAGAATCGCCGTAGTTTCGCACATCCTGCTTTGTTATTTGTCCATCTCCATCAACATCATAATCGTTGAAAGTTTCTGTGGACAAGCAGATATAACGTGAACAGAGTGTTTCTAAAATGGAACAAAATAGTAGAAATAGAAAGAATTAATATACAGAGAATAGCCTACTGCAAGCAAAAAGACGAATGGGCAAGTTCACTTGGCCTATAACAGAGTAGAATAAATCGTAACTAAATGAAAAAATTGCGTTTGAACAGAAATATTATCTATAATTGGAATAAAATAGTAATTTTAAACTCATATATAAAAAAACGAAAAATTATTGTGGTTGGTTTCGGTAATACATCAAGTTTATTGATTAGCTCACTGATATTATGCCACGTTTACACCGGAATGTTAATAACTTTTACATAATAAGTTATATAATATATAAGTCTATATAATTATACGTTATTCACAATAGTTATTCTTTAACTAATGTTATTAATATTAACATTCCGGTGTAAACGTGGCATTAGAGTCTATGAGAAGCTTATCAGGAATAATGATCAATTATTTATCCTAAAATCTTTAGTATAGTCTGTCCAAGCAAGGAAGACCCTCTGGCAAGATAAGTAAATCATTCTAGCTTGGTCAATATTTGTTCAAGTGCATTATAAATGTGGTCTTAATAGTGAATCGAATTGTTTGAAGTTGATAATTTTTAAACCAATATTGACCAAGCTGGAGTCATTCTTCCATCTTGCCAGAGGCTTTTCTTTGCTTGGACAGACTGAAATAATGTAAATCAACTGCCCCCTTGCTCGTATCCCTCTTCTTTGAATTTTTCTTTAATCAATCTACGTACACTTTCAGCTGAGTATCATAAGATTTTTGCCTTGTGTTGATCACTCACAAAGTTTGTAGGGCTCAAGTAGAACTCAATAAATCAATCAATCAACTTCATTGAGAATACAGTAAAAGATTAACCTACAATACTTATTCACAATATTAGATTACTTATTTCTTCTTAGGGCTACTGTATTTATTCATTTATTTATTTTATTTATTTATTAATTTATTTATTTATTTATTTATTTATTTATTTATTTATTTATTTATTTATTTATTTATTTATTTATTTATTTATTTATTTATTTATTTATTTATTTATTTATTTATTTATTTATTTATTTATTTATTTATTTATTTATTTATTTAATTATTAATCTATTGAAAAACACACATTGGTTGAAAGAACAGGTATTTCAAAACACAATATCATTTAAATATAGTCCAAAATTTGAGGTTACAAGTCCAAATTTCTTCTTCAGCCAAAGTTTTCTCACTCAAAGAAATGATCTGAAAGTGATAATAATTTTAAAATTTTGAATTTTGAAGGGTTGATCTGAAAAACACAAAATAGTTCCAAACTTTCATTAAAAAAGGAAAATTAATTAAAAAATTTAAAGCTGAAAATCATTACACACTAACACTTACTGTAACCATGGTTATAGTAATATAAAACTCACAATTATTAATGAAGATCAAAGTACCCTTTTAAAATATTTTCAAATGAAAATATTAGAAGATCAAAGTAGCATTTTCAAATATTTTAAAAGTGAACTTTGATCTTCATTAATTTAAAGTTATGACAATAGTAGAACTATAATCATTATTCATAAGTTATGTAGTAGTAGTTGTAGATGTATCAACTAGTAATCTACTAGAGGAGTTCAATAATAACTTCAGTTCAAATCATTAGGTGACTCAAATAAAAAACATTTTTCAAGAGATGCATCCAATGAATCTAATCAAGATTGAACCAATAATTCTATTGTTGAATGATTAGACAAAACTGAGTCATTCACTTTCTTTTCAAATTAATAAATTATGTGTAAAAAGCTAACTTGATAAGTGAACAACTATGAAATTATTTGAACATGTCTTTTCTACATGAGTGATTGAAAATAGGATATTTTTTTATTTGAAAATTTTTCATTCTTGCCTACCTCTCCAAGCTCCTTCAATATCATTGGCATTCTAGAACACAAACAAAATAAATTGGGTTATAATCTGAAACTTCTAAATCATCTTTAATCGATATGAATACAATTAGAATGATTAATCAAAAAGTTGAAATGGCATTCACGTCTCATATCACTCAGCAGAACTCTACTGAAAATCCACTGAGAAACAGACAGATTATAATGTTATAATAATTCAAATTTCAAATATTTATTGTTCACATCACATCAGCAATAGTACAAGTAATTGAATCTTTTACACCAAAAAATCAACACAAGATGGAGAATTCACAGAGGGAAAAGATGTTACAAAATTGAATATTCTTATATCTAGATATTATATACAAAATAAATCAAATATTATCATAGAAAATTTAGATATTTATATATATTCTCATTCTTATTTAATTAATAATAATATATGAATAATCTGTGAATAGGCAACTCATACTATAAAGTCAAGTGAATTAATATTTGATTGTATTATTTATTATTAAAATCTCCAATTAGTGTTTGTATAGGTGTATTATAATCAATGGAAAATGAAGTGATACACCCAATATACTGTTCACAAAAAGACTTATCAATTGAGCCCTTGTCCGTGAACAGGAGTTGAGTTGAATGAGCATAAAAAGTGAAAAAAAATCACACACATACACCAAAAATAATACAGGGTTCGCCAATGAAGTGGGACGATTTGAATAAGTAACAGATTGTTTTAGGAATTGTATTTTTGTAATTTTTTCATTATAAATAGAAAGTAGGAATGTTGCCATTTAGTGTACAATAAGTGGAGAATCATTTTTTTGAATATATTATCTTCCAAATGTCCTCCATTGGAATCTATGCACTTTTCCAGCCGGGCCTGGAATTTTCCATGATATTTCGCAGCATATTGAGTGGTATTCCTCCAATTTCATCTTGAATCCATTAAATCCGTTGTTTTAGAGCTGGGATAGTTCTGGGTGGATCGCTTGGAAAAACTCTCGTTTTCAAGTAGCCCCATAGAAAAAGTCATAGCTTGATAAATATGGAGAGCGAGGGGGCCAAGGGATATCCCCGTATCGAGAAATTACACGGCTTGGAAACAGAACATTTACAGCATTCATGTCAACTATCGCAGTGTGGCTTGTTGTTTCATATTGTTTATTCATTTAATAGAAAACGGGCGGGTTCTGGTGTGAGAAAGTTATGAATCATTTCGATGTATCGCACAAAGTTAAAAGTCACAGCAAATCTACCCATCTCTTTCAGGCCCGCGGCTGCAAAAGTGCATAGATTCCAATGGAGGACATTTGGAAGATGTTATATTCAAAAGAATGATTTTCGACTTATTGTACACTGAATGGCTACATTTCTACTTTCTATTTATGATAAAAAAATTACAAAAATACAATTTCTTAAACAACCTGTTGCTTATTCAAATTGTCCCACTCTATTGGCGAACCCTGTATTTTTATAGATCAAAGCATTTTTCTTCTTCAAATTTCAATCTGTTACCAATTTCAATGTTAACTGTCAACTCACTGAATATGTTGATTTCTTGAATTATGATATCTGAATACAAATAAATTATCTTCTTACAATGTTAAATATGAAACTTACTGATGCACTCGAAAACAGGATACTCATCAACAGAGCACTATAGCAAATAATAATATGGATTCTCATCATTGTATCCAGTGTATGATACTTATTGCTTGAATTGAATAAGATGAAGTATTATTATTAGTCTGAAACAGAGAGAAATCCTGGAACTTTATGAATTTTAAATAGTTTCTGATCGATTAACCTCATGATATAATTTTAATGTATATAATAGTAGCCTAATACATATTATAATTACTTTATATATTGATAGAACACAAATAATTTATGATTATTAATATTCTAAACAAAATTAGGGTGGAAGACGTTTCAGAAGTGTCTGTGTCTCCACCTATTATTATTATATCTCTAATGATCATTTCTCGAGTCATTATGACTATCATATTGATTGATAATATTTTTTTTCAAGGGTTTACCAACATCGGCTCTTGGGTAATGGAAAGGATGATGATGAGAGATGAATGGAACGACCTACTGCTTTAGGTGGGTTCCGAACCACCGGGAAGCGATTTTTGAGGCTCATAAATTGAATTCAGAGGAACCGGTCACCAGTACAACAGTGGTGGCAGAGGCACGTCGCTTATCTATTCTCACCGATTAGACGTTCTCTACCACTGGGACAAACCGCAAATTTTGTTATAATAGACGACAATAACTAAAGAGTAAGTTAGTTCTACTTTATTATTTCCATAGTTTAGTTGTAGATAGTGTTGATAGTGATAGCCAACACAGTTTTTCAATTTTTTCCCAAATAATTCTTGATACTCTCGTTATAGAAGACACTATTTTCGAGCAACTGAAATAGCTCCTAATAATAAAAAATTATCTTGTCTGTTAAGTGTCCTAATATTATGATAATGCTAGAAGCTCATTTGTTCAATCATTTTCCCGGATGTTTTATACTTCTAGAGATTGAAATCAAGCACAGTTAATCTGTAGGCCTACTTCTGGAATCAAAAACTAGAAGCTATAATCTAGTTGTTTCTATTTTCTAGTTCTAGTAGAGAGGACCAAGAGTCCTAACTCCGCCCTTAATAAAGGCAATTTATCTATCTATCTATCTATGCCCTTCTTGGGGGAACCCGTTCACTCCTTATCTTGGTAGTGTTGTTTTAATATAATATGTATATATTATATTATTATAGATTCAATAAAAATTTTTCGTCATACTCGTATGTAATACACAACTTTCCAAGCTAGATTTGCGTTTGGGAAATTGCGTTTTACAGAGAATCAAAGATCAGTTGTTTTGAATGCGGAAATAATCATTTTGATGATTATTACAGCACTAATCATCATCACGATGATAATAACAGCACTGAAAATCTAGTCCAGCTGTTTTTTCCGAATTCCGACGTACGAATTAACGAGTCAAACAAGCCGCCATGACAGTTGGATGTGTGCTTATGAGTAACTCTTGTGTTGAGGTTATGTTGGCTTCAGTTAATGTATTCAGTTGTTTGAGGTTTTAATAAATCCTTTTTAGACTAGTATGACGAAAAAATGTACATAATTCGTGTGGGAAGGTTTACATACTCATTATTATTTTCCAAACTCGCCTAACGGCTCGTTTGTAAACATGAATTATTCGTATGTAAAAACGCCTTTCTCACACTCATTATGTAATATACTATTTCAATCATTAGCAGCCCATAAATTATATTTGAACATGTCTTGATGATCAATGTGGAGAATGAAGAATTTTTAATTTGAATATTTTTAGGAAGGTTGATTCAAAAAAATTGCCACAGAGTGAAGTGTAACAAGGGTAAATCATATTATTTTTTGTAATTTTTTGGCTTTGGTTATGATAGTTTTCAGCATAGAAAAACTTAACAGAATTTTTATTCTTCTTCTACTATTATAATAATTCTATTCTCCACCTTCAATTAAGCTGCTTTAAACACGGATGCAATGGAATTTCATGATCTATCTTGATTATCTATCAAGAGTGGAAATAATTTAGTATTATAAGTTGATTTTTTTGTCATACGGCCTCAATTGGAAAAAAACTGCTACAAAAATCATTATTACGAGAAATTCAATGCTGTGTACATACCGACCACGTGAAGCTTCTCCAGGTGGAAAATTCTTGTTCAACATGAAAAATAGAGAATTTAATACCTTATTTTTTGTAGATTTTCGTTTTGGATCAAAAGCTGAACAAACGTATTGCACCGCAGTGGGTACTTATTGTATTGTTAGTATAAGCAAATATGCGGATCAATTCTACATTTGTGATATCATGAGATCCTCGACTATGTTTACTCCTCGTGTACATCCATTAACAGCTAAAGTGTGAATAATGCAAACAAACTTATCTCGGTTATCACCTAAATTTAATTGGGCTATTTGAATAATTTGCTCACTATCAGAAATTTGAAAGGAAATTTTTCCACTAACAACGTGAATTCACAAGTAATATTATCTTCTCTGCATCATCTCTCTGCATTTACTTATTCATCATCATGATTTGATCAATTGAAAAATGAATGTGAGCTGAGAAACGCCTGGCTCTAAATTCGCTGCTAGAGCTGACCAGACTTTTTACACTTCATACACACTTTCACAATTTTTTAGACATTTTCAAGTGAATTTCCTACTCATTAATCAAATATACACTATAGAGGATTTAGAGCATTGGTGGCTCAAGCCACGCAGCTCTAGCTTCAATGCTTGGGAAAAGTACATTAAAATTTAATTCTATTGGTGGCTGACAACTTCCTTACACTCTGTCGACTAATCACAAGTCAGAAAAAGTCCACGCCCACAACGCCCTCTCATTGGCTGATGCCATTACGTCATCAAGGCCAATCATAGGCGGAGCTTGAAGGCGTGTCTAATAGGAGTCGAAGCGAATCACCCTATTGCTACTGCCATCTGCTGGCTGAATTCAGAACTAACTTATTTCGGAATGTCTTTTCAAGAAAGTTGAGGAGGGCGGTGAAAATGGCTACAATCTTCAATTCGCTTGCTATTAAGTTTCAGTTTTTGTTAGGACAAGTATATTTCCAGTGAAACTCAATATTTATGATGATTCTCAATATTTTTCCTGTGAAGAATTTATAATTTTCTACCTTATCGGCTTTCAAGTAGATAAATAGAAATAAATCAATTAATAATATTGAAAACTGAATAATCAATAGCTTATATTTTTCCGTTTATTAATACAGTACCTAGTACAGTACGTATTTCATTTCCAGCTTATCCCAACCATAAATATCAATCATCCAAGCATCATTTTTAAGTGCTCTCAATGATAATAAAGTATGGTACAATACGTTACAGTTTTGCTCAATGTAGGTAGCCTATACTTATTTTTTATCAATTTCTGTTACGCTTTTGCTTATCACGTATTACATATCTGGATACATGAGAATACATAAAAACACAAAACAATTCATTTGAATAAGAAAGTCCCGATAATCCTTTTTTGCCGCATAACAAGCAGCATTGCGATAACAAATGAGTAATCTGTGAAAATGGAAGGCAGCTTGAATCATGTTTGGCTTCAAATATATTATAATAATTATGTTGGACTGCATCCGTCTGTTAATGAGGGGGGCCGCCTGCTGAAATCTCGCACAAGGCGCCGAAACACCATGCGAGGGCCCTGGTTCCAGTCCCAAAATGTGGAGGGGCACGGACTCAGATCCCGGGATTATTTTTTAGGTATGTCGATTGATGGGGGTGGTTTTCATGAACTAGTCTATGGGGCTTCCTCCTTCCCTCATCAGTTTGCGAGGGTCATAAAATAATGTCAAAAATATATCAGTGTATTTAATGATTTTTTGAAGTTGATAATCTCGACATTCTTGATGTCTTTTGAAGAATATCAAAAAGACTGTGTTTCAATATACAGTATTAAAATCAATCCAACTTTTCACCATACGATATGCCATTATCAAACGTAGACTGAAAAATTTGTCAACATTTCATCTGTTGTAAAAAAAGGTCGATGGCTTCCACCACGGAAAATTTATAAAAAAGTTCAAGACACAATTTTTTTAGATCTTATTCATGGTGGAAATCGGGCAATTTCTTAGACTAAAGAACCAAATTATAGGTGAGAACACTTAATTGGCTCCATAAGTCAATATAAACAGTACATCATGTATTGTATTTTATAAAAGATAAAACTGAAAAGTATTGAACTCTACTTTATCTCGAAATAGAAACTCACATAATATTCAAACTACCTCAACATTAATAAGTTATAGTTATTTGTCAATAATTAAGTAGCCTCCTAATTAGGAAATAGTATATTACATAACGAGTGTGGGAAAGGTGTTTTTACATACGGATAATTTTGTTCTCCAAACGAGCCGTTAGGCGAGTTTGGAAAATAATTATGATTTTGTGAACCTTCCCACACGAATTGTGTACATTTTTTCGTCATACTAGTCTGAGAAAGACTCATTGAAACAACTCAATACCTCAACTGAAGCCAACATAACCTCAACACAACATCTAGCACATAGCACACAGTAGAAATATCATGGCGGCTTGTTCAACTCGTTAATTCATACGTCGGAATTCGGAAAAAAACAGCTGAACTAGATTTTCAGTGCTGTAATTATCATCGTGATGATGATTATAGTGCTGTAATAATCATCAAAATTATTATTTCCGCATTCAGAACAGCTGATCTTTGATTCTTCTGTGAACAGCAATTTCCCAAACGCAAATCTAGCTTGGAATGTTGTGTATTACATATGAGTATGGTGAAAACAATATTGGTAAAATCCATGTGATTGAAAAGTAATGAAGAACTCGTTGAGAAAGATGACTTGATTTCTTGCTTATAATAGAATAGGATATACAGTAGTTTGGTCGATAGTTTGGTTTATAATAGGATGTAGGAAGTTTGTTAGCAAACGTTGAAATTCCTTCAAAATGGCAACTTTTCAATTCTGTCAGCAGCAGTAGAAATAGTCACACTCTTGCCATCTCTCTTACAGTCTGTCCAAGCAAAGTAGACCCTCTAGCAAGATGGGAAAATTACTTCAGCTTGGTCAATATTGGTTCAAAAAATATTGCTTTGGTCTCAAATTGTGGATCAGGATTCAGGATGTTTTATGGAATTGAGACCAAATCAACAATTTTTGAACCAATATTGACTGAGCTGGAGTCATTTTTAATCTTGGTCTTCTTCGCATGGACAGACTATACCAGCGGTAGGTTGGCAGAAGTGATTTTCCACTTCCACAATATTATTTGAGATCCGTGCAAGGACTGTAAATTATTACACTTTTATTGTTTGTCCAAGAAAAATATTAAAGGAATCTCAATTGTTTGCTACCTATAGACTTCTACACGATATAGTCTGTTCAAGCAAAGAAGACCCTCTGGCAAGATGAGAAAATGACTTCATCTCAGTCAATATTGGTTCAAAAATTGTTACGAAATTGTTACGAATTGGTACGAAAACTATTGATTTGGTCTCAAATTGTAGATCAGAATGTTTCCTACAATTGAGATAAGATCGATAATTTTTGAACCAATATTGACCGAGCTGGAGTCATTTTCTCATCTTGCCAGAGGCTCTTCTTTGCTTGGACAGACTTTAGCGAAGAATATGGAGAGAATATACTTTATATTCACTGACGATAGTAAGCTTATATAAGCCTATTAGTTATATTTCTTATATACGTTTATATAGTTACTTGAAGAATAGTAAAATATTTAGTGAAATAAATACTGAGAGACATCTTCATCTTGAAAATAATAGTTTATTAGTTCTTGTGAAATGACGGAGTAATAAATAGTAGCCTATTTCAAAATAAAGAACTCACGAAAAAGCATATTTTAGCATACTTGAACACAAATTAATCAAACTCATTGTTTCTAAAAATATGCTTGAATGAATAATGACATTGAATGGCAAATTAAATTGATGTCATTTTAATATGATTAAATCAATGACATTGAATGGCAAATTAAATTGATGTCATTTTAATATGATTAAATCAATGACATTGAATGGCAAATTAAATTGATGTCATTTTAATATGATTAAATCAATGACATTGAATGGCAAATTAAATTGATGTCATCTTTAATATGATTAAATCAATGACATTGAATGGCAAATTAAATTGATGTCATTTTAATATGATTAAATCAATGACATTGAATGGCAAATTAAATTGATGTCATTTTAATATGATTAAATCAATGACATTGAATGGCAAACAGCCTAGAATATTGTGATGAAAATATTTTATTCTATTCAAATTATTCCGAGAACAAAGGAATTGGGAATCTTATTGAAGCAGAGACGTTTCAACTACATTTTTAAATATCGCTCTATCCACTGGATTCCGCTCTATTTTTCAGTATTTCGTCCACTTCTGAAAAAAAGATAATGAATTATAATCATTATAGTTGTTTTACTTAAATATTCAATTATCATTCTAATATCATGAAAACAAGCAATCCTAGCAAAAATCTAGCAATCTAAAAATCCTAGCAATCTTAGCAATGAAGCAAAACAATCCTAGAGTATTTTTAATCTATTTTCACTCTATTTTGACTCTATTATCTCTATATCTTTTTTACTCTATTTTGATTATATCTCTCAAGAACACTGTTATAATGCCTACCATATTATGTAGGTAGTCTATATTGCGATCTTTCTTATAATATATCTTTATACTATGTTATATTGTGTATTCGGGTGTAGGATACCCGAGCTTCGCAGGTCAACAAAAAAAAAGAATATGCTATTTCTTGTTGTGTGTTTTTTTTTTAAGATACATCAACTTTCCTCAAGGAACAGTCTTTTTAGAAGCTTATAAAAACCTTGAGCTGAACGAAGTTCTATTAGAAAAACTCAAGTTCTTTCAAATGAATTTATAATTATAATTATGTATTCAAAACTTGTGATCTTCGAAACTACGCCGCGCACCTGCATAGAATAATAATTGAGCTCCTATACCTTCAAGAGTAACTGGCGTATTTCGTGGTCGTGCCATTAGATATCAGCACTACCACGCTGTCAGCTGACAGCATAGTATTTTACTAATTGTATGCTGACGCCTGTGCGCGGCGTAGCTCCTTAAAGCACCCTTTATAACCAGAGTAGGCATAGAATTTATGATTAAGCAAAATATCCAACATCTGCTGTTTGCAGTCATTTTCTCTTCTTGATTCACCAATAACTTTCAGTCAATAGATAAAGCAGTACATTCGAAGAAACTGCTCTGACCGTCTGCCGACTTTTAGAAAGCGCTATAATTAAACAAAAACAAGGAAACCCGCGTGTCACAAAGTGACCCCCGCTTAGGCTGAGGCCGCACTGCCGGTGGGTAGAGCCTGGAGGGTGGAGGGTAGTTGGTAAATCTATAGAACATACACACCATTCACAGTGATACATCGTATGAATGGTATGACGTCATACTGTTTTTTGAGGTTATGTTGTCCATATTTAAGAATTTCAAGATGGCGGCTGAACACATACCATTCATATGTTGTATTACTGTGGATGGTGTGTATGTTCTATAGATTTGCCATCTACCCTCCACCCTCCACGCTCTACCCACCAGCAGTGCGGCCTCAGCCTTAGAGTTACATAAGAAAACTACTCACCTTCAAGGGTGTAGGAATCTTCATCATTAATCCCAGACACATCGTACAGAAATGCTCTGTTTATTTTCTCACCAGATACAGTAGTATCTTTTAGAAACAATGCATCCAAAATCTCCTCATCTTTCCTGAAGAATAATAATTAACTTTTTAATAATTATTTTTAAAAAAATCTTGAAATACTAATCAAAACAAGTTATGTGTGTAGAATAATATCATCAAACCCGATATAACAGTGAAGCTGAAAACGTTATTGTTGGAATATATTAATTTGATAACTAGCTGGCAGGCTCGCTTCGCTCGCCTTTTCCGCATAGCCAGGTGGATCCGCCCCCTGGACCCCTGACAGTATCAACAGTGTGAGTGAGACTAACAGGCTCGCTTCGCACGCCTGCAATTTCTGTTCGAAAGGATTTGATCATCATTTCACTTAAACAGGGTGTTAAACAAAAGTGCAGATTCCAAACATTGGAAAACCTTATTACAGGCGTAACCTCAGAAGCCAACCTGTTTACCAAATTTCTACATTTTCTGCCAATTAGTTCTCGAAAAATCGAAGAAAAACACCGAAAATTCCGAAAAGTAGTAAAACGTTAATATTGAGCGTAACCTTGGAAAGTATATCGGACATAGTTTGAAACTTGATTCATTATCTTCCGAATTAGTTCTCGCTGAACCATTGAATTCACAGTAGGACTGATCAAATCAAGGCGGAAGATATGCAACCCGCAATACATATACAATTTTGTAAAACTGATTGCTGGCGTAATCCTGAACGGATTTCGAAAATATTTCAACATAACATTTCTAGACCTTACACGGAACTCTTCACAAATTTCAACATTTTCCGCCGATTGGTTCTCAAAAAATCTGAGAAAAATGCAAATATTGGATGTATCCTTGAAAAGTTTCAAGAAAAGTTCGCGAATCTGAACGTTCAACTGAACATGCCTGCCAAATTTGAAGGCATTCGGCTCAGTGGATTTTCAGCTCTGGTGATGAAATGAATCAATCAGTCAGTCAGTGCCATTTTGCTTTTATAGGTATAGATTGAAGGAAAATTGAACCTTTTTTAAATAAAACTGTTCATACGCTTTGTAAACAATTGGGTACTATTGTTCCTTACTGGAACATTCCATAGAGTGAAAAAAGAAATGTCCATTAATATTAATCTTATAACTGTATTTATTGAATTAGTGCCAGCCTAAGGAGCCTAGCCTGAAACGATGTAGCCGCTCTATATCTATATTGTTTGGAAAAACTACAATCTTATGAAAAATTAAGGCAGTTATAAAAAAGGCAATCATTCCTCAAGTAACTTGTATGTGTTAAGAAATATTGAGAGTAGCTTATTCTCATTCTCGTGTATATAACATTTTACAAAAAGCAATTAATCATACCAATTTCCAATGTGTTTTGACTCGAATTCACAGAATTGTTCAAAAGTAATACTTCCTCCATACTTCTTCAGAGCAATTCTCAAACTAAGCTCATCGTCGATATCATTTTCTGTAAAATATATTAATATAAATATAATTTAATAGAATAATTTATCACCACAAAACTTGACATTACATTGTGAGTAGAGAATATATCGATGAATAAATAAATGAATAAAATTTATTTTCATAAAAAAACATAAAATATAATACAATGATAAAAACAAATAACAATAATGCAAAAATTTGATGACTGTGACTACGTGTTTTTTTATGGAAATTAACCTACTCCACTATATCTGATAAGAGATCCATAATAAGTCATTAGGGTTGATAGAAGCATTCTTGATATTGAATGAATTTATAATATATCATGTCCATTCAAAAAGTACATTATAATCCGCAATAAACCTTTCTTTTCTTTATTTTCTCTTCATACAATTGCGACTTGGTTTCCAAGTATTTTTAGCAAAGGATGAATGAGTGATGATGAAGGTTTAAGATGTAGGTTATATGCCTATCCACAATTTCCACTTCCACTAAACTCACAAATTTCAATGATTAACCTGTAATGATTCAGATGAAATTGTAGGCTATTTTGGCTTCAGCCTATAAGATGCAGTAACATAACTCATAGGCTATCCTCTCGACCTTCGCTTCAGGGCCTAGATTGTAATTGAATACTATATTATTCCACTCAGGGCTGGACTAATAATAATTGTATTTCCTGGAGAATAAACTAAATTAATAAGCCATATCTATTTCGTATTCCAACAAAAATGACAAGCATATAACAAGCAACAAAGATTATTGTTATTTATAGATTCATAGATCTATGTTACAATAATTGAGAAGAATTTAATTCATCAATCATGCATTAATATATTGTTTCTGGTAAATCTATGTTCACATAAGAATGAGAAAAAAAATGTCCTATAACATAAAGGTACGATTCCCAAGTGACTGCGCCAGCCGCGCAGCTGTAAATTCGCTGCTAGAGCTGCCCAGCTCTAGCTGCGCTGCTCTAGCCCTCACAACTCTATCCACATACATTATAGATGTTTAATATGTTCGAGGGCTACTAATGTATAACTTACTGAATCAATGAATAGTGAAATTCACCCTTTTTAAGCCATTTTCACTATTTATTGATTTACTGATTCCCTTTTTAAGCCATTTTCACTATTTATTGATTCAGTATACATCATTAGCACCAATAACAGAGTTAGTTGAACATCCGTGTTTCGGATGGACACGTTAAGCCGTCGGTCCCGGCTGCCTAAAAACAGTCGTTAAGTCATGTCAGAGGCCCTGAAATTGATCAGGAGCGACCTGAAAACTCTGACACCAGACCTGAGCCAGCCAGGTTACACGAATATTATTATTATTTAGTTGAACATCTTCAATATAGGTTTGAATGGAGTTGAGATGGCTATAGAGCAGCGCAGCTAGAGCTGCTAGGCAGCGCTGGCAGCGAATTTAGAGCCGGGTAGCTCGAGCAGTCGCTTGGGAATCGTACCTTAACCGTTGACCTTGGATGAGTCCAAGGTTAGTACTATATCATACTATATATGAGAAGTCTACTGCCGGGTTTTTCCAAGCACATTCGAAGTTGAGGCACCCTCAAATTTTGATGAACATCTGCCATTTTCTATGATAAGTATAGGAAATATAGTAAAGTGTAGTGAACTTGAGGGTCCCTCAAATTTGAGTGTGCTTGGAAAAACCGGGCATGCGTCTTATATCCATGAATATAATGAGAGAGAGAGAAATATACCCAATTAATATCATCGAGATGAGAAATACGAACGATAACTTCCCTATATTTGATGTAGAGATATATAGATATATAGTATAGCCTTAATATTGTCCGACCAATACAAGCAATTACCGTATGGCTTTTTATCAGAGACAGTAATTTAACTTTCCATATGATTAACAATAAGCTATTCAATCTTCAATTATTATTTCAGAATTTTTCATGATAACAACATGATTGAATTTGAATTTGAATTATTGGGAAAAAAATTGTGTCCAACTGATGTGCAAACGTCTTGCCAAACTCGATAGATGGCCAAACTCAGCTATACACTTTGTTTGGCCAAATTCTATGACATTTGGCAATGACAAGTTTTGCACACAAGTTGCACCAAAAGCGATTTCAAATTGAAAAATCTCAATACCATCTGTACAACCACTGATGTAGATATCCGCATCCATATCTGTTATTTCTCCATCTTGATCAACATCTAACCGATTGAAAATTTCTGTGAACAATTAACACACGCTATATATGTAGACTACAGTATAATTATATTGTATTTATTATCATGTTGTATTGTATCATATTATTTACAAAGGCCAATTTTCCTCAATGTGGCTCAAATCAAATAAAAATATTTATTTATTTGGACACTTGAGCAATGAAATTTATCAAAAGAAACAAGTTTTATAAGAAAATGTGAGTATACATCATAAAAAAGGTTTATCAATAATGTTTCATATACAGAAATGCCAAAGCTGAACAATGTCAAAATAAAAAATACTACTTGCTAAATTATAAAATTTGCTGGCAATTAGGAGTATACATGGGGAAAAAATTGCCAAAAACATTCATTCACAGTTTCACACACTCGAATAATACATGTTTCTATAATAGCTATTTATGTATTAAGAGCGTAATGCGCGACTTTATCGCTCACACAAAACAGTTATAATTTTGATAATTTTGCAATAGCAATAAAGAAGCATTACGTGCGAATTACATACAATATTTTTTCTACAACTGCACGAACCTGTTAATCTACAGTTTTTTCAGTCCACAAATACTGCGAATTATTAAATTACTCTTGTGTAATTACCGGCTCAGGTTCCAATCAGACATTGTCGACTTTTGTTAGGCTATGTTTATATTATGACTCTACCTGACCTACTTTTGGCGAGCCATGATCAGCTGATTAGCAAGCGTAGAGTAACTCTACTGCTCATGCGCATTTGCTTAGCAAGCATAAAGTAATTCTACTGCGCATGCGCAGATGGTTAGCGAGCGTAATGAAGATTCTCCTCAGAAATGGGCTTCTTTACAAGGAGAATTCAGCTTGTAAAATCTTGTTTTACGCGCAGTTGTAGAAAAAATTATTAGTGATGGAAGTTAGCTGATCAGTGAACAACCTCTCAATATATTCCCTTGAGACAGAATAAACAAACTTTTTGAGTGTTTATGCTTTAAATGCTGGAAGGTGTTCTTATATGCGAAACTTTTGACAACAGACCAACAGCTGTAGCCAACTCCAGCTCAAGACAACAGTCTTGAGACAATACAAGTCGGACAGTAGCCAATCACAGCTCAAGAAAAGAGTCAGCTGTTTGACTGCAGCCAATTTTTTAGAAGAAGACCTTCCAACGCACACGCACACACACGCAAAAGGTTCGTTTATTTTGTCTCAAGTGATTGTGAATGGACTATAGTTTTGACACTAGATAAACGATCTTATAGCATTGATAAAAAAAGCAATCATAGCAGAGAGAGGGCTTAAGCCATGTTTACACCAGAATGTTATGCCGCGTTTACACCAGAATGTTAATAACATTTGTTAATAACTTTTGTATAATAAGTTATATGATATATAAGTCTATGTAGTTATACGTTATTCAAAAATGTTATTAACATTCCTGTGTAAACGCGGCATTAGTAACATTATTGTTAAAAACCTTTGTATGATAAGTTATAATTTTTGTATGATATATAAGTCTATATAATAATACATTATTCAGGAAAGTTATTAACAAATGCTATTTTGTTGTAAACGTGGTATTAGATGCGAGATGTGTAACTTACAAGTTGTTTCACTAGTCACTTGTATAGTTGGGCCGAAATTTATTGGTACCTGACAGCTGAGTGTTATTAACTTCATTAAAAACATTAACTGCTGCTCTAATGCACTGTCTTATGTCAAGGTGTATAGAATAGTGAAGGTGAGCCAGAGTGAAGCAGCTGGCTGGAAAGCTATGATTTCTAACGTCACAGAGTTCCTCTACACCTTTTCCAGAAGTAGTTGAGAAAGCGCCAAATGTAGTTCAGAATAGTGAATTGTATTTCAGAAAATATCAGATGTAAATCAGAATAGTCAATTTGATTTCAGAAAATATCAAATGTAGTTCAGAATAATGAATTCTATTTCAGAAAGTATCATTTGGAATTGAGAAACTGTCAGTTGTAGTTCAGATAAAAACATTTGTAGGTACTTGAGAAGAAAAACATCTGATCAAAATTCAACTTATAAGACCCCTCATTTTATAGGTTTTCTCATTGACCATAATTATTTATAATTATAATTGAACATAATTTTCAATAAGTAGGTTGATAGTTTCTATTCAAAAAAAAGGTGCCAAGTGTTTCAATTTTTGTGGGTGATGTTTTACATAAAGTGTAACACCCTGGTGTTTCACAAGATTTCAGATTGGATATCATCATTCAGCGCCCTAAAATCCTATAATATTATAAAACAGTTGAAAAAATAATTCGTACTGTACTTCCCTGACAAAAATACCATTTCATATTAAATTTATATGTATAGGGCTGTGTTATATGTACAATCTTAATTCAATTCAACCCAAGTGCCTATTTAAATTAATCGAGGATGTATGATCACATTTATTATAATGTGTCTCAAATTCAGCTGACGTTGTTGAAATTAGTTTCTCATTTTCATATGACATTTTCTGAACTGCAAATGACACTTTCTGATATACAATTCACTGTTATGACTACATTTGATATCTTTGGAAATAAAATTGACTGTTCTGATCTACATCTGATCTTTTCTGAAATACAATGCACTATTCTGAACTACATTTGGCATGTTCTGGAATTAAATTGATACTTTCTCAACTACTTCTGGAAAAGGTGTAGTTAAAAATTTAGTATTGATTCCCTTATCCTTTACAAAAAATATTGCCAAACTTTGTGAATTACGTTTTTTTTAAATTCAAGTACAGGATTGTTCAATGGATAGATTTCTCATTTTTAAAATATTAATTTCTAGAATTTAAAAAATTTTCCATTTTCACCTACCTCTATATTGATCTTCACTTTGACCCTGGAGAATGAAAAATATAAAGGGTGATAAAGATCTTAAATTTCAATATTCAGGTATAGGTATATTCAGGTCATTTCAATATAATATAGGTATTATTGGAAAACGTGTACTTGTTATTAAATAAATATAAATGACGCAGACGGTCCATTCATCAGCATAATTGGAAATATATCACATTAAGAACTTTAGAATTTTGGTTTTAGAATGCATTTTTCAAAATATAATACTGTATGAAGTAAGAATAGGCCATAGCCCTTCAATCCTTACTCCACAAAATAACATTTTGTTAAAATATTTATCATTTTTCATTCATCATTTATTCAATCAATCAAAAAATACAAAGGTTAGTACAACAGGCGTAATGGCCAAAACGGTTCCTAATCCAATTTATAATAATTATGTAAAAGTCCTAATTAAGGTTATGTCATGTAGTGGATCTTCAAACTAAATTTTACCACCGAAATAGGAGACAAATAATTTTGAATTTAGAAAAAGGTTACACCAAAGTTCCTTTGTTCAATAATTAATATTTTTTATTATAATATTTTATATCTATTCAATGAAATTCTTACAAGCAAAGAAGACCCTCTGGAAAGATGGGAAAATGACTCCAGTTTTGTCAATATTTGTTGAAGAAATATAAATGTGGTCTTGATAGTAGATCAAATTGCTTCCTACAATTGTAGATCAAATTGATAATTTTTGAACCAATATTGACCGAGCTTGAGTCATTCTCCCATCTTGCCAGAGGGCTTTCTTTTCTCAGACATTCTATATCAATTGATACCACTTATTCATCCACAGTTTTGTTACCTATATTATTACAGTAGAACGACGATAATCCGGATTCCTCTCCAGCAGGAAATGAAAATATTTGTACCGTCTGCCCTTGCACCAAGTTCTTTACTATAGTCGTCCACAGATCATTGGAATGGTCAAGGACGAGCAATTCTTCCGACACCACTCCCTGTTTCTCCCTCCGGTGATGCCGCTTTGTACTTAGGGGTAGGTAGTAAGAGTGTGTGTGTGAGAGAGAAGGAGTGATGTTTTGTTTGGGTGAGGGTGGACTACAGTGGCAACAGGTCTCAGCAATTCTGTGACCTTGGTAATTCCAATGATCTGTGGTTGACTGATCAGGTTATAGAGAGTGGTCAATGAGAGAATACATACTGACGTTACATAGGCTACTGTAGTGTTTAGTGAAGCGGAGGAAATAATTCTCCTATTATGTCCTAATAGAAAATAATACCATTTCAGAAAATTTTTTCAGTTTTTCTCAAATTGAGCCTGCTGGCACTTTTTGTAAGGCAATTTCGATAATACGGATAATTCGACAATCCGGATGGGGTCCGGTCCCGATTAATCCGGATTATCAACGTTCTACTGTAATGAAACTGCCTAGCATTTTAGATATTTCTTGATTTATCAATTCATTGATAATAATAATAATAATAATAATAAATATAATAATAATAATAATAATAATAATTAATAATAATAATAATAATAATAATAATAATAATAATAATAATTATTATTATTATTATTATTATTATTATTATTATTATTCCTATCACTTTGTAATTTGGCAAAACTTCCATTCACATTTAAAAAAGAAGATAATATATTACAATATCATATTATATTATATACAATATTGAAACTCACTGGAGATGTCATAGCATTTGAGACCAAGATACTCATCAACACACCACTGTAGAAAATCAAATGTATGCTCGTCATTTTCTTCAGTGAACAATGCTGAACACTGCTGAAGGCTTGAATGGTGAAATAAATATTAGTCTGTAACAGAGAGAAAACTATATTCAGTTAATAGATCGTTCAATGATTTCATGAAAATAATATCAATGCATCGAATTATTCATGATCATGATTCAATTTTATCAAAGATCAACGCTAAAAATTGTGGACTTTACTGGTTATAATTTTGTGGACTTCACAGTTTTATTTTAGGTGGGTAATCATAGAAATTCTTATTACTGATATTGTGATTGATTGTTCAAAATAATTATTGCTACTATTTTAATATCAGTCATGTAATGCTTAGTCATATATCTTCAATAAATTTTCAATCATTTACTCTGCCGAAGAATCTGATATTATAATTCTTACAAAATTAAAAAAATAAAAACATTTACAAATAAAATATTAAAAAGTAATTTGGGTCCGTTTTCAGTCATTGAGAAATCTGATTACATTTTTCTCATGAGAGTGAAAGATTTATTCCTTTTGTATAGACTGTCCAAGCAAAGAAGACATTCTGACAAGATGGAAGAATGACTCCAGCTCGCTCAATATCGGTTCATATTGGTTCAAATGATAAATTCGGTCTCAAATATTGTAGGACACATTCTCATCTACACTTTGAGACCAAATTTCTAATTTTTTTAATCAATATTGACTGAGCTAGAGTCATTTTCCTATCTTGTCAGAATGTCTTTGCTTGGACAGACTATACAAAATAAATAAATCATTGAATTCATTATCTTCCACTATCATTGGAAAAATGTTATCAGATTTATCAATGACTGAAAACGGATCCAAATTACTTTTTAATATGTTATTTGTAAATGTTTTTTTTTTTAATTTTGTAAGAATTGAAATATCAGATTCTTCGGCAGAGTAAATGATTGAAAATTTATTGAAGAAA
This sequence comes from Sogatella furcifera, assembly GCA_017141385.1. NCBI lineage: Eukaryota > Metazoa > Arthropoda > Insecta > Hemiptera > Delphacidae > Sogatella > Sogatella furcifera. Next base: position 2,721,513 of record CM029550.1, on the reverse strand, counting down.
TATGATTGGCCATTATACAAAATCTATATCTATAAAAGCGAAATGGCACTGACTGACTGACTATGTCAGATATACTTTCCAAGGTTACGCTCAGTATTAGCGTTAACTAATTTTCGGAGTTTTCTTGGATTTTTGAGAATAAATTGGTAAAGAATGTTGAAATTTGGTAAACTGGTCCAGATTAGGTCTACAAATTTATTCTGTGTTCAATAAATTTTGAATTCCTTCTGAACGGAACTTGCAGGCGAGCGAAGCGAGCCTGTTTGCCTCAGCTTACACTGACAGAGGTTATGCAGGCGAGCGAAGCGAGCCTGTTTGACTCACTGACACTGCTTATACTGTCGGGGGTCCAGGGGGCGGAGCCCCCTGGCTAGGTGGAGAAGGCGAGCGAAGCGAGCCTGCCGGCTAGTAATTATATATTTCAAATGGTGATTTCATGACTCCTAATTCATCGAATTTATGTATCAATAATTGTGAAATCAATTCAATTCCAACTTTCAACCTACCAAATTAGAAAATTTTAATAACACTTCCTTGTTCGAGAATTATAATGTGCTGTAACAGTGATAACTGGTTTTTATTATACAAAATTAATTTTCTTCAAAAAAGAGAGATTTGGTAAAGGGTGAGCCAAGTTTCCCTCCCTGGTCATATTATTATGTTAGTAGCAAGTCTACTCCAGGAATGCTGAAAAGCAGTGCAAATGAATTTTGTGACACGAACCTACTAACGGTATGCGCTTCAAACTTTGTGGAAATTATTGGTACCATTCTTGAGATCCCGGGAACGTGCATACAAAATAATATAAAAATACAAACAGTCATGCAGGGCTTGATTTCAGGATGAGTGCGTGGGACCCATACCTTTTTTATAAAAAAAGTTTGGAAACAACGATTTTTCATGTTCGGTTTTTATTTTTAATGTAATTTTTTCAGTCACTAATTCTAAAATGTTTAGTAACTTTGTATTCATATAAATATGTTATAATTTAATTGTATTCAATCAGAAATAATATTGTTAGAAGTTTATTCAGAAACTATAGGTGGACGCTAATGCATACAGTTCTTATTTGAAATCCATTTTTCTACTATTTTCTACATTTTTCTACTAATCTATTTTTCTACTTGGTAGCAGTTTTGACGTCTGTAGGCCTCGGCAGGATTCTTATAAGCGGTGTCAGCGCGAGGTGATACTATCTTTGCCATTGCCAAATTATTGCCAATTTTACTCTGAATAGGTTAGGTGTGCTAAACCACCTCAAGGAAAGAGGCGTAGAAGATATTCTAATAGCCTATCGGATAATTATCTTCAAATAACGAAGTCATGAACATGATTGCAGGTAGGATTCTCTCTCCAGAGTCATTGATACTAAAAATAAAAGAGATAGGTGAGGAAATGGTTGATCAAGAAAAATCTCAAATTGCATCATGCTGTTATCTTGGACCGGATGTTTTAAAATTTGAGGGAAGTTCGAGCCTTTTTGAATTATACAGTTTTGTTGAAATGGTAGAAACCATGACTGGTTCAAAACAACTTTGCGATTTTTATTCATTCTTTAAAATTGTATTATTAGTTTTAAAAAAAGTCACCTACAAAACATTGCCCAGATTTGTTGAAAACACTCCAATTTAAGTGTGATTTTTGAAAATTTCCCGGGGGCGGCACCCCCCCCCCCGCAATGGTGGGTATTCTATACCCCCCAAACCCCCCGGTGAGCCACTCCAGCCACCATTCCCATGCCTCTTTTTCAGAAATCAAGCACTGCAAACATGTAAACAAATAAGCATTCAAACATATAAAAATATAGTCTACATATACATAAATATATATATATATATATATATATATATATATATATATATATATATATATGAATAGAACCTGCTTGCTTTATAGAATAAAAATTGGATAGTGATGGGTACATACCAACCACGTGTAGCAAAACTCCGCTTGGTGAGAGATTTACGTTTCTGATGAAAAATGGATTTCAATAGCCTATTTATTGCAGTTTTTCGGTTCTTATCGAAAGCTGAATAAAATTATTGCACCTCAGTAGGTAATTATTGTATTGTTAGTAAGCAAATATGCAGATCAATTTCACATTCGTGACGTCATGAGATCCTCGAAAATGTTTACTTCTCGTGTAGCCTACATCAATCAACAAGTGTTAATGAAGCGAACAAACTCATTTATATTTATTTATTGTATATCACCTAATCTCTTATCACCTAACTGGCACTGAGAAGTATGAATTACTAGCCGGCAGGCTCGCTTCGCTCGCCTAGCCAGTTTAGATGTATTGCGGGTTGCATATCTTCCGTCCTGATACGACCAATACTCACTGTAAATTGAATGGTTCAGCGAGATTATAGATGAATCAAGTATTAATCGAGTATAGATGATGAAGGTATTGAATCAAGTTTCAAACTATGTCCGATATACTTTCCAAGGTTACGCTTAATATCAGCGTTTTACTATTTTTTGGAATTTCCGGAGTTTTTCTCAGATTTTTCTAGAACAAATTGGCAGAAAATGTTGAAATTAGGTAAACAGGTCCAGATTAGGTCCAGAAATGCTGTGTTCAATAAATTTCGAAACTCTTCTCAGGTTAAGCTTGTAGTAAGGTTTTCCAATCTTTGTAATCTGCACTTTTGTTTATTTCCCGGAAACTACTGAACGTTCAGTACGTTCAGTACTACAGTACGTTCATATCAAATACCCAGGTTGAGTTGCTGACTTAATAGAACAACCATCAATTCAGAACGATTACTTGAATGAGCCCTGTTAAGTGATATAATGATCAAAGCAAATCCTTTCAAACGGAGATTGGAGGCGAGTGAAGCTAGCCTGTTTGACTTACTGACACTGCTGATACTGTCGGGGGTCCAGGGGGCGGAGCCCCTTGGGTAGACGGAGAAGGCGAGCGAAGCGAGCCTGCCGGCTAGTCAATAATAATTTCATCAATGCATTGTTTTTCTCATTCCATTCCATTCTTGTGCTTTTTTGGTCATTCCATTACACTATCATCATTGTATACGATCTTTATTATTTATTTTAAAATATTACTATTATTAAGATATAGGCCTACTAGATAAGTTTCTTTGCAGCTCACCTGCGCTCAGGCTCATGTGTTAGTAAGTTTTTTCCTGTAGTTGCATTAGGCCTATTCAATGTATTTGTATATGCTATTGGATGATATTGCATAATATTTGGGCTATACATTGTTCAATTATATATTTTGCAAATGGAAAATAAGATTTCATTTGATTTGATTTGAGTCACTAACTTCTATTGTCAATGGAAACTTGCTTCCCATCCTTCTAATAGAGAAACAGTATATTTTAATAATAGAGTATTGAATAAAACGATAATATATTGTTAAACCACAGATTTATTAAAACTCGGTCTCGGTAACTACACCATCATCATTCTCTGGTTAACTTGAACTTAAAGTTAATAGCAGTAGTACTTATAAGCATTTATAATTCTTGAACCAATATTGACCGAGCTGGAGTCATTTCCCCATCTTGCCAGAGGCTCTTTTTTGTTTGAACAGACTATACGTATGGAAGAGCACTGTGATTGGTAGTTGCGTCAACTGTTCAAGGTAAACGTTTTTCATTGGCTTAGACAGGCTCCTCCCCAATCAGTAGCAGGCAGTACAAAATGGCGATTCAAGCATCAAACACATCACTGAAAGTTCAGCGACTGGCGGCTCGTACCCACGAAACAGGTGAAGTGTCCGTATTTTTTACTGTACAACACTTCACTTGTTTCGTGGGCACGAGCCGCCAGTGAGTTCAACAAATAGTTGAAGTGGCATGAGAATATATTGGAAAATGAAAAAAATGATGCGAGAAAAAAAATGTGAATTACCGATTTGTCAATATTATTTGATAAAATAATGTTGATTGATTCGTGAATTTATCGATTGATTAGTCAATAATGTGAAATTGACAACAAATCTAGAGCTGGAATTGGAGATTCCTACTCTACAACTGGATTGTAGTTTTGTAATTATTGTTATATTCTTATTTGTAATCCTCTGAAAAATTTTACAATTTCAATGGCTCAACAGCCCTTGAAGGGCTTAGGCCTACCAGGCTACCAACTGGTTGCCAGTTTCGTATTCACTTCTCTATACAACAGCAAAGTTGGAAAATAATTATCAACGAGGATAGAGGTAACATGTGGTTAGCACTTTGATCCTATTAACCATAAGCTAGCTGACGTAACCAAGTAATGTCGCAAAACACCTCTGAATAACATGCAGCTGATCAGTGAGAGTGATCAGTTAATGGAACAATTACTATATTCCTCCAGAGATGGGAAACGACTGACTACGTACTTTTACCACTGGCAGCTCGTGCCCGCGAAACAGGTGAAGTGCCCGTATCTTTCACAGTACAGAACTTCACTTCCGTGGGCACGGGCCGCCAGTAACTTTCACTAACGACAAGCCAATCTCCCAAAGGAGGGAATTTGACAATGAGAAAACCAATTGATTGACGTGAAATAACGTCATATAATAGAACAGAATGCAACGAGAACTGATAATCAAATTGATGAAATGACTCAGTCTGTATTACAGCTATTGAATTCTATTGCTGAATTTCTATTACTACCCTTATACGTATTTGAAACTATATAATTTATTAATTTGTAAAATATTATACAAGAAAGTATATTCCATTCCCACTTGCTGTACAATAGTACAGCTCACTCAAGATTTGAGCTACGAGAAATCTCACCTGGGAGAGCTAAAGATGTACGCCATTGTTCGAAACTCGTCTACAACTTGAACCATTAATGAACTGTACAAGTGAAAGTATAGTAAAATAGAAAGGGTATCACAAAATAATATTTTCTATTACTATATTCTATTTACTATCTTTTTTTACATATCAGATCAGATGAAAATATGATTTCGTAGTTTCATCTCCTTTCATAATATTATGATCTCATAGGCCTATGTAATATCGGCCTTAGTAATACCGTATTTATCAAAACAGTTCAAAGAAGCATTGATCATTTTAACAATATTTATAATTTTAACAATATAATTACTATATTGATTCGTTGTCGAAAGAAAATTGTCAAGTCATGGCAAAAAAGCAGGAATCTCTGTGGCTAGAACATGTACCTGCATGGAGAATTCTGTTGATAGGTGTTAGTCAGTGTGGGAGGGGGGGAGATTCTTCAACTGGGAGGAGGGTTTAGTTCTCAAAGCGTGAGAAGAGCAAGTTTTTGAGTGAGGAACGGTGAAAGTTGTCAACAAGAGAATGAAGCGGGGAGATGTATCCAACTTTTCCAAAAATTCCCATTCCATGTCTTCCCACTTTTACCCCGTTTTCCCCACCCCGACCGGTTGGGTCACCATCATACATGTCAGGAACAAGCGATCTGGAATCTAGCAGCGACAATGTGAACCCCCCCTTTCACAGGAAGCAGGGAAAAGGTTGGAAACCCTTCTAGAAAAACAAAATTTGAAACTTTTCTTGTCGAAACCGTATTAGAGAGCGGAAAGAAAGATGAAAGTTCCATAAATAAACATTAGTTCAGTGCGTGTGATCTTCACGGGTGTATGGTGTGTCCAAGCAAAGAAGACATTCTGGCAAGATGGGAAAATGACTGCAGCTCGGTCAATATTGGTTCAAAAATCATAAATTAGGTCTTGAATTGTAGAGTAGAATATTCCCTACAATTTCAGAGCGAAATGAAATTTTTTGAAATGAAATTGACCGAGCTGGATTCATTTTCTCTCTCGCCAGAGTGTCTTCTCTGCTTGGACATACTTTAACTCACTTTCACGTTTTCAAAGTGAGAGCGTCACATCCAAAATAGATTAAAGTGAAAAGTGAATGAGGCTGAAAAAACTATTCCTCTGAACTTCTTCTTACTCCCATGCTTCTTATCAACAATCATCTATATTCATAATAAAATGAAAGTTTTGGAGAAGTTTCAACGATGGTGCTAATACTGTATCTAGTTGTTAGTTTCCCTGGTAGGCCTACTAGCACCAACAGCTCGCAAATAATCAAAATATATATATATTCGCATTCAACTTAGGTAATACTGACTTTAGCCTAAGCTATATCCCTTTTAAGCCGAGCTGGCTTGAATTTAAATATCCCTATCCCTTATACACCTTTTAAGCGGTAATAAGATCTTTCAAGTTGAAAATATAAAGATAAATATAAAGATAATTCTAGAAAATAATACAAAATTGTACTAAAAAACGATACACAAGTCGAAAATTTGACAAGAAAGAGCCCCTTGATTCGAAAGCCACTTTTTCGAGTGGTTAATTTGATAAATTGATTTACTGATCATCTCTCAATAATAGCGTAGCCTATCTTTGTGCTCTCTATGTATACACTGCTTTACCTTCTTCTAAATTTCATTCACACGACTACAATCCTATCGCAAAGTCATCATTGAAATCTTAGGGTTCTGTATTTATTTTTAATATTTATGCTATTTATATCTTAATCCAAATCCAATTATCTTTACTCCATATGTATAATAGAAATGATAGAAATAAATATTATAGTTATGAACAATATTAACCTATTAGTATAAATAACTTTAATTTATAGATAAATAGAGTTCATATCGTGCCATGAAATTATTCGATTCATGGCATGTGGTTAAACCTATCCTGAATTGACAATAGACTGTTATTACAGTCACATCCGATTGGGCTATCTGATTGATCGATAATATTATTTTATTATAATATAATTTTTATAATGATCCACATTTTTTATGCAGTATTGTTACGCTAAAATACAGCATTTCAAGTGGATATAATAATCATGATTTCATGAAATTACAGTAAAGCTGCAGTTGTTAGGCGATTGTGATGTTAAGTCACAAACACTATGGACTGCTTTTGGATGGGTGACCCGAATGTGACTAAGGCAAGTGGAACCTACAGTGACTATAATATAAGACTTATAAAGTCACTGTAGTGGAACCTACCCTCATGGGTAGCTCACAACGAAAGCCATATGCATTTATTAATATTATTTTTATTTTTTTTTTAATACATGAATAGTGATATAGTGACATGAGGGTAACTCATTTCATTATGATCGTAATGTTATTTAATACTTTTTCGTGATAGTTCACGTTTTAAATTATCATAATAATCAGAATATTTTGAATTTTTCAAGGGAATTCGATTGTAATTGAAATTCATACTTTTCTAGTCAGATGAAAATGGTTATCTTTTCCACATTTTGATAATTGATAACATTAATGTACACGAGAAGTAAACATTGTCAGGGGTCTGATGACGTCACTGATGTAGAATTGATAATATTACGGCATAATTATTTGCTAACCAACAATACAAAGTACTTAATTTGATGTAATAAGTTTGTTCAGCTTTCGATCTGAACCGAAAAGCTACAATAAATAGGCTATAATTGAATTCTATTTTCCATATTGAACAAGAATTCTCCACCTAGAGAAGTTTCGCGTGGTCGGTATGTACACAGCATTTAACTTCTCATGATAATTATTATTACATTAGTTGTTCTTCTAATTCATTGAAGAGGCATTAGAGAATAATTATAATTATGATTATAATAATTTATCATTTCCAGTCTTGATATTTGATTTTCACTTTCAATTGGCTTCAAATTCAAGGCAATTTAATTGAACTAAAGAATTGAATCAAGATTATAAATTTTACCGGCCTGAAGTTTTTCTACTCCGAAAACGATAACCAAAATTTCTAACAATATGTTGCCGGCCGGGTTGGCCGAGTGGTCTGGGGCGTTACAACCTTCACTCCGCTAGCGCTGAACGGTCGTGAGTTCGAATCCCACCAGAGGCATGGTCGTTTATGCACCTCATGAATCACCCTCGCACAATCCATTACCCATGCACAAGTAAAATTGAATACTTATATGGGCATCATCTGCAGCAAAAAAAAAAAGTTTCACCCTTCACACTTCGAGGGAATCAATTAGAATCAACTAGGCTTTTTAACAAAATACTAGCTACCAGTATGGTTTTTAGAAAACCCTAATACAGATTGATCAATTGTAGATCTTTATTCGTGGAGATATAAAACATCCAGATTATAGTTATTCCTATAATTAAACACATAATCATTATAGGAATAAACAGCTTATTGGCTCTATTACTAGAGGGACGCCAGGTCAAGAAGTTAAAGGCGGTTTCATCTGTCTCTTGATACGTGATGTAATCTACTAAAAGCTGTAAAGAATCTATCTATTTATTTAATTGTCTCTTGATTTCAAGTAAGTTACTGTATTTGTTCTGTAGCATAACTTTAATATTGAGAACATCAGCTGTTGGAGCGTAGAAGAAGCAGAAGAAACCGCTTTTCAATAGGAAATTTGATGGAAAAATCAAGAATCATGAATAATTTTCTGCATTGATTTCTCTCATAAATTATTGGACAATCTTATATAGTCCCAAAATTTCTCTCTGTTTCAGACAAATAATATTATCGATATTACGATTCAAGAATTTAACACTTATTACTGAAGAAAATGTTGAGAATACATTTGATTTGCTATAGTGCTGTGTTGATGAGTATTCTGCTTTCAAGTGCTAGAGCATCAGTAAGTTTTACCATGGTAGAATACTCATTTATTTGAGTTCTAACATCATATTTCAAGAATTAATCGGATTCAGTGAGTTAACAGTTTACATTAAGGTCTTATCAAATTCTTCAGCTTATGCTCATTTCAATTTAGCTTACATTTTGCATGCAAATTTCTAGAGGGAGGGGTGAGGTGTGTTGCAGCCTTATAATAAAAATAATAACCATAATATTAATAGTCGGCGTATACTATAGTTCGGCTGAAAACAGAAGAGCCTTTGGCAACATGGCTGCCATTCACTGCTGCCAGTAGTTGAAATGAAAATTGTTCCCACGTAACCAAATTTAGGAAGAAATAGTACAGGCTCAGGCGATTTTTTCTGTCCTAGTTCATAATTATGTTATGATTTATGCTATCATACATCAATAATTGAACAAATAAATGAGAAAAATTTTTTCATTCGTGAAATCAATATGATTATGATTAGTGTGAAAAATGGTAGGTTGGCTGAAGTGATTTCACCCTGAAAATATAAGTTCTGCGCATGCGTAGTTACTCTCTCACTTTCCTCTGCCATCTTGCAAGAGGCTCTTCTGTTCTTGGCCCAACTATAACAATGCAAGCACATGCGAATGAATCGAGGAAATGACTGCACAGCTTCGGAAAAATCAATGAAAAATGAATAAAAAAATTTTCTACAAGCGGTGTTGCAAAACCTCTAATTTTAAGAAATTCCAGCTGTTTGCAGCTCAAATATCTGAGTCGATTAGTTTCAAACAACTCCAATCTTCAACATACTACAATGATTCATACATATACCGCTCTCCTTACTTTGAAACTCCTGAAATGCAAAGTTACGATCTTCCAACTATTTTTGACCATTGGAAAAATAATTTAAATTGTTTTTGAACAACGGTGAATACCATTTTGAATAATCATTATCAGAATTCATTTATCACTAGTTCATAGTTCATCAGTAGTCATTTATTTTTGTTTTAGTGTCCGTTATCAACTTATCATTATACTCCATTCTTTTCATGTTCTAGAATTCCGAAGGAAGTATTAATAGAGCTTGGAGTGGTAAGCGTAAATGAGAGATCATTTATATTTTCAAAATATAATATATTTTTATTAACAATCACTCATGTGAAAATTATCTCAAACAACCTCAGAGCTGTTTGGTTATCAAGTTAGCTTTTGTACAGATAACTCGAAATAGTAGTTTATGCAACGGTTGTTTAATGGGAGCCTTTATAGCATGAGGTGAGATGTAAGTTAGAGCCACGAGCACAGCGAGTGCTCTAAATATCTCACGAATGCTATAAAGGCCTAATACAACCGTTGCATACACTATTTTATCTACGACCACCAGTGCAGTTATAATTTTATGTGAATGACTTAGTCATGTCTAATTATTACTTTACTATTGGTTCAATTTAGATAAGATTTATTTGACAAGCAGCTCTTTCATAGTATTCTTCATTTGAGTCAGTTAATGGTTCAAACTGGAGTTATTGTTGATGTTTAACTTCTTTAGATAATACACTATTGATAATAATGTATTGATAATAATGTATTGCATTGTACTGATAATGTACTTCTAGACTACTATAACTCACTAATAGTATTATCCATCCAAACAAAGAAGGCCCTTTCCAAGATATCTACCGTTAAATGCAGCCAGCAGTCAAAATTGAAATTGTTCTACTCTCACCATCTGTCAAAAAAAAGTAAAAATTGAAATTTATTAAGTAAAATATATTCTGATTCATAGAATCAATAGATGATTATGATTTAAAACAGTTGCAATGTGTGCTTTGTTGATTCAGCCTCCGGGAAGTGGGAACCATAGATAGTGCAAACAGAAGGTAGGTTGGCTAAAGTGATTTTACACTAAAATTTTCAGATCTGCGCATGCGTAGTTACACTTCAACTTCCCTCCGCCATCTTGGAAGAGGGTCTTCTTTGCATGGATGGATTATAATGATACTTGAGTTTGACAAACTTTCTAGAGTGGTTTTCAATAAAAAGGGAAAAGCTGATGATACAGTCTGTCCAAGCAAAGAAGACCCTCTGGCAAGATGAGAAAATGACTCTAGCTCGGTCAATATTGGTTCAAAAATTATTGATTTGGTCTCAATCGTAGGGAACATTCTGATACACAATTTGAGACCAAATCAATTTTTTTTTTATCAATATTGACCGAGCTGGAGTCATTTTCTCATCTTGCCAGAGCGTCTTCTTTGCTTGGACAGACTATACTCTGAGAGAGTAGATTGATTAAAAAGTAATCGAAAAAGAGGAAGATAGTGAGCAAGGAAATGCCTGACTAGTCAGCTGACTCATTTGCCTGATCCAACATTGTTGACTTATGTAGCTTGAGTTATGTAGTTATGTAGTCTTGAGCTAACCTGCATGGTTAGCTTAAGAATATCATGCTACAATCATAGAATGTTAGACTATTATTCCATAATAATTTATTGAAAGAACTATATATAACTCTATTATCAGCCTGGGATCAAAATTCGCCTCCTATGAATGATATTGTTAACAAAATAGCGGTTGATTTTCTTTTAATTATTGGTGTATTCGATTTATCAGCCAATTTCACATAGTACATTGATCATTCAAGACTCAAGTATTTCTCTCGAAGGTGGCCAAAAATTCGATTTTCCACCTTCATTACCTAAAGCCACGTTTACACCGGAATGTTAATGACATTTGTTAATAACTTTTATATAAGTTATACATATAAGTCTATATAATAATACATTATTCAAAAACGTTAATAACAGATGTTATTAACATTCCGGTGTAAACGTGGCATATAAGAAAGCATTTCAGGGCCCATGGTTACAAGAGCGGTCTCCATGAATTTGATGTCAGGAAACCGCACTCAAGAAGTTTGTCTGTCAATTCTAGAAACACTTTGTGAACGTTAGTTCCTTGTCCACAGAAATTAATGTAGATGAGAATGCAGAAATAACAAAGGCGAACTTGGGAAACTACTTGGGCTCTCAATTTGTCCGAGATATGATGACTGTGACCAGTTTTGATCAAAGTATTGAGATTTTTTATTTTGGCTTTTTTAAATTAATCTCTACATGTCAAACTTTGTTTTGTGGAAATAATTCAGAATTAAAAATCAATCATGATGAAAACTATAGAAACTGTATAGATATGCATAGTGTGGCCTATGGTGTAAACCGTAAAGCGTTCCATCACAACCAGCTGAGATCAAATTTTTTCGCCTCAAACTCCATATTATTGCCAACGTTTTGAATGTTGATTATGGGCAGAATTTGCCTTATTCCTCATTCACTACATTCATCTTGATACGAGTGGAAATGTAATCTCTATATATAAAAGCGAAATGGCACTGATTCATTCATTCATTCATCACCAGAACTAAAAATCTACTGAACCGAATGCCTTCAAATTTGGCAGGCATGTTCAGTTGGACGTTTTGACGCGCGCTAAGAACGGCTATTAAAAACTTTTCAAGGATACGCCAAATATTTTAGTTTTTCTAGAGTTTTTCGGCGTTTTCCTCATTTTTTCGAGAACCAATTGGTAGAAAATGTTGATATTTGGTGGGCAGGTTCAGATAAGGTCTAGAAATGTTGTTAAAATATTTTTGAAACCCGTTCAAGAGTACGCCAGTAATCAGTATTTTCAAAATTGTAGATGTGTTGCGGGTTGCATATCTTCCACCTTGATACGACCAATCCTAACTGAAAATTCAATGGTTCAGCGAGATTATAGATGAACTAATTTGGAAGATATTGAATCAAGTTTCAAACTATGACCGATATACTTCCCAAGGTTACGCACAATATTAGCGTTTTACTATTTTTTGAAATTTTCGGAGTTTTTCTTAGATTTTTCTAGAACAAATTGGCAGAAAATGTTGAAATCATGTAAACAGGTTCAGATCGGGTGTAGAAATGCTGTGCTCAATAAATTTCTAATCCCTTCTGAACGGAATTTGCAGCTTTTATGTTTGTCTCAGCTGACACTGACAGAGGTTTTGCAGGCGAGCGAAGCGAGCCTGTTTTACTCACTTACACTGCTTATACTGCCGGGGTCCAGGGGCGGAGCCCCTGGCTAGGCGGAGAAGGCGAGTGCCTGTAGTTTTTTATAATTTTCTCCAATTAAAATAGGTATATTCTCTCTTGATATTGCTAGGGCTCTGTTCATAGGGCCCTTTGCACAGAGCCCTTGATATTGCTTCAAAATTATAATTCCATCATAACTAGCCCATGTGTTTAGAATAATTTCTGACACAGGTAACTTGGAGGTGGATGCCCGGTTTTTCCAAGCACACTCAAATTTGAGGGACCCTCAAGTTTACTACATTTCCTATTACTTATAATAGAAAATGTCAGCCGTTCATCAAAATTTAAGGGTCCCTCAACTTTGAGTGTGCTTGGAAAAGCCCGGCATTAGTCTTGGAGAGCTGTTGAAAAATTTTGATTCAGTCTAATTTTGAGTAACTTGTAGATTGAATTTTGAACTGATGTTACAAAAAATAGTCTACTATTAAGCTATGAAAACTTTTCTAATGCAAGCTAGAAAAAAGATTTACACCTTAGAAAGAACTGCAACGAACGATTCAGGTCATGCCCTAATTAGCAATTCTTGTTTTCTCTCTTAACAGCTGTATAAAAATATTTTTCATACAGAATTGTTCACACTGAAAAGAATAAGAGTCTTTATCGATGGCAATTAAAATGTTGAAACCTCAATGCAAAAACACGATGAGTTCAAATCCATAATGCCAAAAATATGTAACTGGTCAATATTAGAAAATGACTTTGAAATCTTCTACAACTTACTCAAATAATCTTGATAATTGATTGACAACAGCATTTTCATGAAGATTTTTATCAAATCATCTTCTACCATGCATTCATGTAACAGTACCTCTTACAATAAGATGAAATATACTACAAGTTGAATTTATTAGAGCTTCTAAAGGGATTGAACAGTTTGTTGATACATTTACCAACTGGTATTATCTATTACATTTTTCTTAATTTTTTCAATTTTTACTGGCTCTTGAAGATTTTGTCCATGATTCATCTTCTACGATCATTTGTGACTCATATTCTATTCCTCCGACTGCAACTTTATTATTCTACTGTTATTTTGCTCTTTTTGAGAAATATTTTTGATCAATTTTCTTCCAAGTGAATCAACGCACCGCGAGGCATTCGCGGCACATGCCTCGCACTGTCGATAGCCAATCAAAATTCAAACATTCAATGTCCACACTATGATTATACACTATACAGTCTCTATAATAAAAACTATTAAAGGTTGCATTTTCATGAGGTTTTTATCTATTCTGGAAGTTTCAAGTCTGTAGCTTGCCGGAAAGTGAGTGAAAATTGTGTTACAAAATTTGTGCCATAGGCCTACAAGTTGAATAAAACTTTGTAAAAATACTCGATTTCAAGAGCAATCTGCCTAGCGGACAATACATAATAGTTAATCAAGGCAACGTTTTATTGCACTTGCTTTGTTTTTGAAAATAAAACAGCATTTCAATATAGGTCGGCTACTAATTAACTGTATTATTTTTGTAAGAAACAGACATGCATCTTTCAATTTTTTTTGTGATTCGCCATATTGAATAGATTTTCTGTAGCCTACCTCAATATATTTCTATTTGAAATATTTCTCGTTCAACGCCTACTAATGCTACAAAGTAAACATTGTATCACCATTGAAATACCAATGAAATTGCTTATTGTAATAGAGATTTCTCAAATTGGGTATGTTCTGCAAATTAAAAAAAATTCATAGATAACCACTGTATTTACAATCACTTGAGACGAAATAAACAAACTTTTTGCGTGTTAAGGTGTGTTTTCCTTTATGCGAAACGGTCCGACGGTAGGCCGCAGTCGAACAGCTGTAGTCGATCACATCTCTTGTTGGACTAGCCAATCATAGCTCTTGTCTTGTCCTTGAGCTGTGATTGGCTATAGCTGTTCGACTTAGACCGTTTCGCATAATAGGAAAATTTACCTTAACACGCACACACTCGCAAAAAGTTGGTTTATTTCGTCTCAAATGATTGTGAATAGGGTAGAGGACAACCCAGGGTCGCACACATCATTGAGTAATCAAATTAATACTATAATTTAAAAAAAAAAAATCTATCCTATCCGAATCATGTGCAGGCGGATTCTGATAACTTGATAAATGTATTTCTAAATACAGTTGTGTCACGTACAATTCCTATTCCATATCAAGATTGCATTCCCTTTCAACCCTATCGCACTGGCGGCTCGTTCCCACCAAACAGGTGAAGTTTTGTATAGTAAAAGATACGGGCACTTCACCTTTTTCGTGGGCACGAGCCGCCAATGCCCTATCGACTAATGGATTTCTCATCACAATAATATTCATTATCTTTCGAATATACAGTATGTTTATTCAATATGAAACGTTACGTTACTGATAACTTTGTTGTTTAACTTGATATAATTTTCAGATGACCTCAGACTTGCTTTCGCTATTGGTCTACTGAGGTATGGGGGTGGAATGAATTATTATAAATTCTGTAACTTCATAGATCTACTCACGACAGGAAAATATGCTTTGTATGCTTCATTATTTTTTTGGGAAATTTTATACTTATAAGAATACTTACAATGTGAATATTACATAGTATAATTATACTGGTTTACATAATATATACTCTCATATCCGGAAATTCTGGAGAGAATTTTATCATCAGGTACCGAAAGAAAAATTGCGGAAGATTTATTTTCATCGAATTGGAAATTCTATCATTTTTAAGAGTTCCATCCAGCTAGAGAAACTATCCTCATGCTATGAACAATAATTATCTGATAAATTCAATGGAACTGAAGTCTGTTCAAGTGAAGAAGACATTCTGGCAAGATAGCTCGGTTAATTATTGGTTTAATAGTAATTATCATGAATTTGGTCTCAAATTGTGAGAAACATTCTGATCTCCAATAATTTAAAAACAAATTTATAATTTTTGAACCAATATTGACCGTGCTGGAGTCATTTCCCCATCTTTCCAGAATGTCTTCTTGGCTTGGACAGACTATAAGTTATAGCTGAAAGTATGTAACTTCAATTATTATTATTGGAATATTTTGAATAAAATATGCTGAGAGATATCAACTTTAAATTGATATCACTTGATAATTCAATCATTCAAACGTTTTAAATGTTTATTTTTTGATTTCTCATTATTATTGTGCATTGTATCTAAAAGATTTGCTGTTTGCCATGGGTATCTTCAGACCTGACAAAAGATAATAAAATCAATAAATCAATCAATCAATCAATCAACCAATCAATCATGGCCTAGAATCTCCAATGAATAGAAACTCAAATCTGAAAATGTTAGGTGGGGAGTAATTTTGTGGAACTCAATATCAAGAATTATTTCCAGCACAATTTCAAAACATTGATTTTTCAAGACATCAAGAGTGACATGTTTCGACTGTTTTGTCTTTTTTCAAGTTTTTATGAGTTTCACTAAATTACTGTCATCAAATTTATATTTCAAATTTACAACAAAGACTACAAGTTATCTTCTTTATTAAGGCTTGAGATACTGGGATATGACTTTTAAATCCAGTTAAGTTCCTTTGAAGTAGAAATATTCAGTTCTTTAGCATATTTTGTTATTCTTTATTCTTCTTTTTTACTTCACAATTGCGACTTGGTTTCCAAGTATTTTAAGCAAAGGATGAATGAGTCATTCATTATTCCAATAACCATGATAATACTTGTTTATAACAATTTCATATAATGGAAACTAGTACCTATTTGCTCTCCGTACTTTGAAACTCACACAACCGTTCTAACGTTGAATCTAATCTTGTTAAGTACTAAGTAAAATTTGAAAAAAATAAATAATTTTGTCAATGAACAAAACATAACCTACTCTAGAACATGGTACGCCATAGTGGAGTAGGTCAATTTCCACACTGAAAACACGTAAAGACACATTATAAGATGTTTCTAAAGCTAACTATTGTATATACTGTAATTGTAGAGTTTCTAATATTCTGTGATTGATGTAGTAGTTTTAGTTTTTTTTTGGGAAGTAAACTTCTATTTTTTTATTTATTTAATGGGTTATCATTATAATATTACACTCAACATTTAAATGATAGTGATCCAAATGAACTTGTGAGATTATTTTTTCATTCACTATAACAGTCATGCGAAGTCATCTTTGAAAAATATTAATTATTATTGAGAAATTCATTTTTAATCATCAGGACCGCTGAGGAGATTGCGGATAAACTGTTTTCCGATGGAACTGGTGAAGAACCTTTTTGTATATCTGGTGGAAAAATAAACGAAGAACTACTCCAAGATGGGTCTTATTTTCAAGCTGGAACACTCTACTCCCGTCAAGGTGATCAGATTTTTTACGTATAGTTGGAAAGTACTAAAATATTTAAAACGGCTATTGTTTAATACAGAGTGTTTCAGGAGGAATGTGCAATACTTTTCAGACTGATTCCTTACACCAAGTTGACAAAAAAAGTTCCGTGGGACCAACCCCCAAAAACGCAAAATTTGACAAAACATCGCACAAGTGATAAATTTGTGTTTAGTAGCGATTTTCCGATTTTTGATCGCTATTTCTGAGATTTGGGTAAGATTTACACAATCGCTGCCATCTAACTTTTTCTTTAGAATCCGACTCTCTTCAACATTCATTAATAAAAAATACAAGTTTATGATTCCTTATCCAGTTACAACCCTTATTGTTGAAAAATGGCGTGTATAGCATATTTTTCCAATTATCTCAATAACCGTTTAAGTTACAAACTTGGAACTGGTTTCATTGAATTCCTCAGCTAATTTTACATAGGAATTGCTTATTTTAGAATCTCAGTACAGCCTCTAAAAAATTTGAAAAATGAATATTTTTTGAAAAATCTCAATTTTCCGCCATTGTTATCTCGGTAACAAAGCGTTTTTTGGGGGTTGGTCCCATGGAACTTTTTTGTCTACTTGGTGTAAGGAATCAGCCTGAGAAGTATTGTATCCTCGTGAAACACTCTGTATATGATATTACATATTATTTATGATATTACATAATTATTATATATGATATTATATTTATGTTTCTTGCAGTAAGAAATATTAACACCGGTGAACAGATAATTCTAATTAATGTACAAATAATTATGTAGTCTGTTCAAGCAAAGAAGACATTTTGGCAAAATGGGAAAATGACTCCAGCTCGACGGTCAACATTGATTCAACAATATCATGAACTTGCTAAATTGTAGGGAACATTCTGATCTAAAATTTGAGACCACATCTATAATTTTGAACCAATATAAACCGAGCTGAAGTCATTTTCCCATCTTGCCAGAGTGTCTTCTTTGCTTGGACCGACTATACCATGATTTATTTTTTGTATGACACAATTTTTTTTCTCATCAAGGATATTGGAAGGCCCTTCAAATTTTCAATTATGCAAGTAATATTTTGAAAACTAGTAATAGATTCTGAAACAGTAACTTTTGGGCTTAATTTTTCAAAAACTTCTATAATGAAATCTAGATAGATTGATGATAAATCAACCAAATTACTAAGATTGGTAGTTCAATTTAATATTATTATACTGGTAGTTCTTATTCATTTCTGGAACTTAAAAGTGGACTTTTATCGAAATTCAAAATTATTTGTGATAAAATATTTTTTTTGAAGTGAGAAATTATTAAGTGAAAGTGGACATTGTGGATAGACATAATAACCTACATCTTAAACATTCATCATCATCATTCATCATCACTCATTCATCCTTTGCTTAAAATACTTGGAAATCAAGTCGCAATTGTAAAGAAAGAATAAAGAATACATGGAGTTCATTTCAAGATTTGCGATTGAAAAAACTTGAAATGGAATAAAATTGAAGAAGATAGTGATAGCAAAAATTCAATCAAATAATTAATTCTATTACTATTTCATGCTTTCGTTCAATGTGAGACTTCCAAAAACTTCTTATTATGTTTCTTATATTATATACAATTCTAAACTCTTTCAACCCTCAAACACTTTTTATAATACACTAGAAACAAGAGGCATGCCTACAGGAGCTAATATATTATTGAAAATAATACATTTTCAGCATCATTCAGTTTCTGAGAAACTAATAGTATCAGAAATACTCTGTGATTCTAAAGTTCCCATAATATTAAATAAATTAGTCAGTATTTATGATTCCTATGAATGAAGAAATAAATCGAAACAAGTCAACAACTCCATTAATAATGATTAAAATTAAAATTTGGTACTGAACCGAAGATTTACAACAAACTGCTAATAGACATCAAAGAAATAGAATAGGTAAACACATTTAAAGCTAAAACTAAAACTCGGATAATTGAAAATAGAATAATTAATAGTGAAAATCTTATTGCAAATTGGACACATTGCTGAAGTGCATTGGGAAATAAATATTCATTTTTGTCCATTATGAAGTAAATGTGGAGAAATAGTTTTGGAATATTATTGGAATATTAATTCATTTTTTTAATTGATTTCATATTTCAAACAAAAGTTATTCATTCCTCAAATATATTTTTTCAAAATTTAATTCTCTCCGATCAAATTTTCATTTTACTTTATTTTTATATTATCTTGCATATATTTAAAAAAATCTATTTCTTTCTCCTAGAATCATAAATTTTTCTTTAAGTTTTGAGAGTTCATAATGTACACAGCTTCTATAACGTAGATGTATACAATCCTAACAACCATGACAAACAGAATATTTGTGGTTTCTCAACACATATTATTCTATAATTATAGGGGCCACAAAAAATAAATTCAATTTTGGCAATAAAATTCAATTTCATACACTTACAAATATAAAAACTCTGTATCGTTTATTCTGTTACTAATAACTGGAACTATTGTATTCTTTCAGGTAAATTATTATTTTTATTATTAATAATTATTCATTTTATGTTTTCAGAAATAATAGACTATTTAAAAGAGAATAGATGTGCATAATAATTGGACTTTGGACATACCAGGCTATCCAATGAATAGCTGTTTACATTTAGTTGGAACTTCTCTGCTTCAATCTTATTTATTAATCTAATTATTATTAATTAATCTAATCTAATTAATCGATCTAATTATTAATTTATATGGGTTTGAAGGTTTCCATTTGTTTTCAAAATTATTGAAATTCAATAAGCCAAGCATTATCAAAATATTTGAAAAAAATTGGCTTTGTCATTCAATGTGATAATTGTGATATAATACATTCAATAAATGTAATTTCCTGAAACTTTGAGTTTGATTACTATCTTTACATCTGACTTACTGAATATATTATTTTTTTAATATAAATTAGTAGCAATTTTATCAGTTGGTGGAACTGCATGTTAAAGATTCCTCATCTTGGAATTGGATGAACAAAGAACTGGCTTGTAAAATCTAATGAAGCAACGTCAGTTAACATGTAAACTTCACAAACTGTCACGATTTTTGGAAAAAAATGTATCTCCGCAACAATCATTGGGAATATTGTTCTCTACTCTGTGATACACTTTTCACTTGTTGAGCAGTTCTGAAGGTGATATTTTGGTAGTTATACATATTGAATCAAAAGCCAAGATATTGTCAAACCCGTGAAAGTCGAGATACCGGTTTCGGTTGTAATGAAATGAAATGAAAATATCCTTTATTAGGCGGAGTTAGGACTAGGAAGTCCTTTCTACCACTCAACCTTATGACTTACAGTTGTCTTTAATTTGAAAGTATTTTTCGTTCAACGTGTTGCAGTAGGTGGTGCAAGTGTTCAAACTGTAGCAATTTATTATAGGAAAGATAATTTTTTTTTGTAAGAGTGAGTTTATTGGAGACGAGAGATCAGGATAATTAGCACTGGCGGCTCATACCCACAAAATAGGTGAAGTGTCCTTATCTTTTACTGTACAGCACTTCACCTGTTTCGTGGGCAAGAGCCGCCAGTGATAATTAGGCTTATCCAGATACAATTATTTTGGTTGTGAATGGCCGATTGTTTTGATGACCTAAATGCATCTTTGGAGTACCAGCAAGTGGTAGCAAATAGAAGTTTCCAATAATTTGAGTCCAAATTTATTATTTTTGAACCAATATTGACTGATTTTTTAATTTTTGAACCAATATTAAATGAACTGATTTCATTCTCCCATATTTACAGAATATTTTCTTTGCTTGGATAGACTATAATGGACCCCTGCCCCTCTATCGAACTCCGCTATCCAGTGGGCTACATTGTTGCAATGGTAAAAGATCTATTACTTTAATAAATGGAAAGACAAGATGTTGTCAAACCACTAATTTATCAATGTGATTATGTTTGACAACATCTTGTCTTTTCATTTATTATGGATAACTACCACAATATCAATTTCACAACTATTCAAAATCTATTACTTTCTGGACAAAGTGATATAATCAGTATATTTATTAATTTCACAGGAACTCATAAAATTATAGGTTAAGAACACACATTAATGTTCTAAACGTAATTTACCAGATTTTGTTGAGAAATAAGTTCGAAACGAGGCTATATTATATTTTTGAAGCATTTCTCATACTCTCATACTACCACTGGCGGCTCATGCTCACAAAACAGGTGAAGTGCCCGTATCTTTTACTGTACAGCACTTCACCTGTTTTGTGGGCACGAAACGCCAGTGCATACTACTCATACTCCCATACTATTATACTCCCATACTCTCATACTCCCATACTATTATAATCCCTCTATTACTCTATTACTATACTATTATGCTATTCAAACTCTCATAACGTACCCTCATTCTCTCATATTTTCAAACGGTGAATTCTCTCTCTCTATTTCCAACCCTATCCTGATACGTGAAACTGGAAATTGTTATCACAGTGGAATCCCTTTCCACCCCTTGCAACACAGTCTCGCCCAACTACAATCTGTCCAAGCAAAGAAGACATTCTGACAAGATGGGAAAATGACTCCAGCTGGGTGAATATTGATCCAAATATGGATTTGGTCTCAAATTGTAGATAGCATTCTAATCTACAATTTGAGACCAAATCAATATTTTTTGAATCAATATTGACCGAACTGGAGTCATTTTCTTATCATGCCAAAATGTCTTCTCCGTTTGAACAAACTATAGCAATGTGCCACTGACAGCCAGCAGATAGGAAATCTTTTACAAGGGCTTTGTCACCGAATTTCATCTCCAAAGCCACCAAACTGACTTTCATTCTACTCTGTGGCTCAAATTGTTATCTCTGGTTTATGGCTTCCAATTGATATTGCACAGTTGATGACAATAAAGATGATATTTTAATGGAAACTGATTACTTTTCGCACATTGGCCGATGATCCTTCCAATTCTAACTCACCTAAGATTGATATCAATATAGAAATCAATACTGATCGCTTACACCAAGCAGAGGAAAAAGCTCCATGGGACATACCCCCAAAAAACGCTTTGTTACGGAGATTACAATAGCAAAAAATTGACATTTTTTGAAATATTATTTTCACTGATATTTTAGGGGTTTTACTCAGCTTCTGAAATTATTAATTCCTATTTAAAATAAGCTAAGGAATTCAATGAATCTTGAAGTTTGTAACTTCAACGGTTCTTGAGATAAAGTGATAGGGGAAATATGCTGAAAACCACCATTTTCCAATAATTGAAATCATGAATTTGTATTTTCTATATAGATGGGAGTTGAAGAGAATTCAATTCTGGAGAAAACGTTGAAAGATTGTGATTGTGTAAATGTTTCTAGAAACTCATAAATCGCGATCAAAAATCCAAAAATCGCGACCAAATACAGATTTCTCACTTGCGCTATGATTTGCCTTCTCCTAAAACATTCTGTTTTACAATTTGAGAGCAGATTCATGACTTTTGAACCGATATTGACTGAGCTTGCCAGAATTTTCTCATCTCACCAGAATGTCTTCTTTGCTCCAACAAACTATAATTTTTTTTGAGGATGTCCTACACTCTAACATTTTCACTAAATACTCGTAGCTGAATCTATAGTCCATTCACGATCACTTGAGACGAAATGAATAAACCTTTTGTGTTGTGTGCGTGTAATGGAAGGTCTTCTATGCGGAAAAGTCTGATTCAGTTGAACAGCTGACTTGTCTGGAGCTGTGATTTGTGGATCTGGAGCTGTCCGACTTGTCTTTTCTCAAGGCTGTTGTCTTGAGCTGTGATTGGCTACGGCTGTTGGTCTGTGGCCGAAAGTTTCCCATGGAAGAAGACCTTCCATTACACGCACACACACTCAAAAAGTTTAGTCTATTCGTCTCAAGTGATCGTGAATGCATACTAGAACTGAGATTTTAGAATTTTTCACTGAACAGCTGAAACTGTTAAACAGACAAAGCCGCCTGAGCCATGAAATAGACCGAGGATTACCCTGTAACAAAGGCACAATCATGTCACCCAAATTGATTTGCATAATTATTCAGTACGGTAGGCCAGCGACATTGTTGGCTAGTGACATCACATGAGAAGCTGAGAAGAAAAAGAAGAAGAAGAGGAGGAGGAGGTAGAGGACGAAGAGGAGAAGATGAAGAAGGAGAAGAAGAAGAAGAAGAGGAGGAGGAAGAAGAAGAAGAAGAAGAAGAAGAAGAAGAAAAGAAAGAAGAAAAAGAGGAGGAAGAGGAGAAGAAGAAGAAGAAGAAGAAGAAAAGAAGAAAAGAGAGAAGAAGAAGAAGAAGAAGAAGGAGAAAAGAAGAGGAAGAAGAATCCTGCTCCTCCTCCTCCTCCTCTCCTCCTCCTCCTCCTCCTCCTCCCCTCCTCCTTCTCCTCCTCATCATCATCATCATCATCATCATCATCATCATCATCATCTTCTTCTTCTTCTTCTTCTTCTTCTTCTTCTTCTTCTTCTTCTTCTTCTTCTTCTTCTTCTTCTTCTTCTTCTTCTTCTTCTTCTTCTTCTTCTTCTTCTTCTTCTTCTTCTTCTTCTTCTTCTTCTTCTTCTTCTTCTTCTTCTTCTTCTGTCCAAGCAAAGAAGACCCTCTGGCAAGATGGGAAAATGACTCAATTCTGGTCAAATTCTGGTTCAAAAATTATGAATTTGATCTCAAATTGTAGAAAAGAATTTGATCTACTATTAAGACCACATTTATGATTCTTGAACAAATATTGACCCTGCTGGAGTCATTTTCCATTCTTGCCAGAGGGTCACCTTTGCTTGGACAGTCTATAACAACTGGACTGCAACTGTAGCCTACAACAGGCGAATTGAGAAACTGCCGAGAATTTAATGGTGAGAGGGGTTTAGTCTGTCCAAGCAAAGAAGACATTCTAGCAAGATGAGTAAAAGACTGAAGCTCGGTGAATGCGAGTTCAAAAATTATAAATTTGTTCTCAAATTGTAGAAAATCTTTTTGATCTACAATTTAGTAAATAAGAAAATTTTCGAACCAATATTAACCGAGCTAGAGTCATTTTGGCATCTTGCCGGAATGTCTTCTTTGCTTGGACAGACTATACAATTCAAGACAAGCAGATACCTTCTTAGGCGGTTGTATTTTAGGGGTAGGTTTCTGTTTAGTGGTGGGGGGGGGGGTTAGTAATCTGTGTAGCGGCCCAGAAGCAATCAGGCCAACATTGTGACTCAAATAACAAATATTGGCTAGCCCCCCTCCAACTCTTACCCTAAACCACCCCCCTCCCTCTAAATCTTTCCGCAGAACATCAAACAATCACCACTATACATTTTATGTACATTCCGTCCGCATGTTATTCATATAACTATAAACATGCATCTATTGTTCTATAGACATTGCTCAACGATTTCCATTCTCACCATCGCCTAGCAACTGCCTACATCAGCAATAACGTATATAATTACTATACAGAAGAATAAGTATACATAAAAATAATTTAATGTATACAATTGATATGATTGTATACATAGGACTAATTTATCTACGATTATACAGGGTGTTTCAGGAGGAATGTGCAATACTTCTCAGGCTGATTCCTTACACCGAGTAGACAAAAAAGGTTCCATGGGAAAAATCGCTACTAAACGCGAATCCATCACTTGTGCTATGTTTTGTCATTTTTGCGATTTTTGATTGCCATTTCTGAGATTTGGGTAAGATATGCACAATCGCCGTCACTTAACTTTTACTTTAGAATCCGACTCTCTTCAACTTCCATTAATAAAAAATACAATTTTATGATTCCTTATCCAGTTATAACCCTTAATGTTGAAAAATGGCGCTTTCTAGCATATTTTTCCAATTATCTTAATAACTGTTAAAGTTACAAACTTGGAACTGGTCAGCTGACTTTCATTGAACTCCTCAGCTAATTTTACATAGAAATTGATTATGTTAGAACCTCACTAAAGCCTCTAAAAAATTAGAAAAATTAATATATTTTGAAAAATCTTCATTGTTATCTCAGTAACAAAGCGTTTTTGGGGGTTCGTCCCATGGAACTCTTTTGTCTACTTGGTGTAAGGAATCAGCCCGAGAAGTATTGCACATTCCTCCTGAAACACC
This sequence comes from Sogatella furcifera, assembly GCA_017141385.1. Taxonomy (NCBI): domain Eukaryota; kingdom Metazoa; phylum Arthropoda; class Insecta; order Hemiptera; family Delphacidae; genus Sogatella; species Sogatella furcifera. The sequence goes on along the minus strand of CM029550.1, from coordinate 2,696,361 downwards.
CTGTATACAGAATACTAAGTATACAATCCAATAAATCCAATATAATCCAAAATAATCCAATGTATACAATTGATAAGTATGCATAGAACTACTTTATCTACGATTATACTCTCTGGCTATTCATGTAACTTCCTCATCGTGTATGGTACGTATAATATGGGGAAATAAATGTATTTCAAGTCAGAAATTACATCAAGCATAATTCTCATTTACTAAACAAACCCAACAGTAATTATTGATTTTTGATAAGCTACTACAATCTTGTCTCGTTGATTGTTTCATGATTATTTCAACCCGTAACGTTGCAGGCAATACGATCGATACATCGATGTTTCCAAACATCGATACTTTCCTTATCGATGTTCACTGTACGATCTTTTTCACTTATCGATGATTCAACGCAGGCATTGATCTTTTCATTTTTTCGAGGGGAAATTTTTTTTAATATAAATTTACAAATGTGAGTTCCAAATTGCAAGTTTCGAATAAACTTCAAGTTTTTGATTTGTTTGTTTGTTTGTCAATGGCGCAACAGCCCTATGAATGGCCTAGGCCTACCAGCTGGTTGCCAGTTTCATATTCACCAAACTACAGAGTCCACCCAAGCAAAGAAGACACTCCGGCAAGACGGGAAAACGACTCCAGCCCGGCCAATACCGGCCCAAAAGCCATAAATTCTCGAAAGAACCCACAGCCCCCGAACCAACACCGACCGATCCGAAGCCACCCCCACTCCGCCAGAATGCCCTCCCAGCTCGGAGAAAATACAGCCGGCGAATAATCATCAACCTGGATAGAGGTAACGTGTGGTTAGCACGTCGATCCTCTCAACCATAAGCCAGTCTTCACAACCAAGTGAAGATGCAGAACACCTCTGAATAACATGCAGTTAATCAGTTAGAGTGTAATGCAACAATTACTATTCCTCCAGAGGCGGGAAACGACTGACTCTCTTTACTAACGACAGACAATCTCCCAAAGGAGGGCAAGTTTTTGATTATGCAATAAATATTAGATTATTCTCAGGATTCAAATCCAAATTCAAATTCTTTTTAATGTTGAAACATTCATAATAATGCATAACAAAAGTCGAAAAAACATATTTCAATAAAAATATGAAAATACAACATATCATTCCTAACACAAAGGAGACAGTACATTACATATTGAATAATAATTCATTACGTTTATAAGGACATTTTTCAACAAGATACAGTTTAACATTCTTTTTAAAACACTCAATATCATCAGTCTTAAGGCTATTAGGAAGACAGTTATAAAGCCTTGTACCATACTCAACAAAACTATTTAAAGTATAAGAATAATTACATTGATTCAGTCTAAGAGAAGAGGCATTCCTTGTATAATGGTCATGGACAGAGTTATTCAGTGCCAAACTGGCCAAGTTTTTCTTAATGTAAACTAAACATTCAAAAGCATAAATAGCATGAATTGTCAAAATTTTTAAATTTTTTAAAAGAGGTTTGCAATGAGAGCGACTAGGTACACTAGAAATAATTCTCACAGCTCTCTTTTGCAGAACAAACAGTTAACCAACATTAATATCATTTCCCCAAGCAGTAATACCATAAGACAAATGACTATGTATATGTGCAAAATAAACGGTAGTTAAAACAGAAGAGTTTACAATAAATTTCAAACGGTTTAGCAGGAAAATACGACTATAATGGATGTATTATGATTATCATGGATGCTACATAGTATCGCTATTTTGCATGATAAATACATAAATTAGAAGGATATTACATTTACATCTAAATCTACATGTTCATACAATACATAAGCTACTTATTACGATACTTGAACAGTATCAGAGTAGAATCGGAATTTTCATAATATAAATCCTCCCAGATTCAATACATTTTACAGTATAATAAAGGTTGTCATACTGAATTCACAATATAACAGAGAATGATTCCATCTTCTGAATGAAGTATTAATCGTTCTTCGTTCAGTTTTTTTTTAATTCAGGTTCAAGTAGAATAAGCTGTACATATTATTCAAGTATTGAAGATACGAATGGAAAAGGATCATTGAACATCCAATCTCTTCATACTTAGCCTACTTGAATTGTACTAGTAAACATTCGAAAGTCACCGATTCTCGTTCAATAAAAGTATTCTCATAATAGTGCGATTCTCTCTTATTTGATGTATTCCCGGAACTCGCTACGTCTATTTATTTATTTGAATCTATAAGAGCCGTATAGTGGAGCAATACAGTGTATTGGGTTTTGTAAAATTGTACAGAATCGGGCGAACGCAGGCTTTGGTGAGTATAGAGGAAGAGTAAGCGCCTATATATGTGCAGCAAGCAAACCAATGGAGTCATTTCCATCGGTGTGTTTACACTGTCGCATGCCGTAGCAGACGCCAACAAAAAAGGCGGTTGGCAAGTTACTAATTATATTTCTCAACTCTGTCGGGAAAGTCGGTGAACGGTCTGTGAGAGCTAATAATGTCGAGAGCAATCTCAGCTAAACAACTTCGCTCTCGTAGACCGCTAAGAGACTGTCCTGAGAGAGCTATCGTGAATAAATAACGTTCGCCATCCGCCAGTTTCGTTGGTCTCTACTACTGAGTATGCCGTTTTTTGAGTCAACAGGCTGCCAGGCTTATCTTCTGCCTGAACAAACGTCAAGGATGCACTACTTGATGTAACTTCCGACTCCACTCAACACGTATAAGATGGTGGATACATGTAATTTCAAGACTGAAGTTATATAAAAAGGGTGGAGCAGTTCATACTTTCCCTTTGAAAAGGATGACACCAAAGCGGTCTGCGCTGAACCGTCAACAAAAATTATTATCATGATTTGCAACCAAGCTCTATTTATTTTGCCTGTATTTATTACCCACTCTGTCGAAAATTGTTTGTACAGATATCCGAAACTCCTGGAATAATAACAGGGTAAATCGCTTACAGAGAAAACCGGTCACCGTTATTTGGGTTGCACATGTTTGAATGCGTCATGAATTTGGATTTAAAGCCCTCAGAAATTATTACATCTCTTATTTACATAGAAGATTATACCAAAAATACTAGAAAAATATTCGTATGGCTTTGAATGGTGAGGAGCCACCCACTTACGGGCAGGTACAACCTTGCCAATATTAATAATAATATTCGTGAAACCTGGCTGGCTCAGGTCCAGTGTCAGAGTTTTCAGGTCGCTCCTGATCAATTTCAGGGCCTATGACATGACTGTTTTCAGGCAGTCGGGACCGACGGCTTAACGTGTCCATCCGAAACAATGTGTACTCGGCCTCAGAATCCTACACAAGAGCAATCCCTTGACTAAGTAAGAAGACTCCAGCCTAATCTCTGATCACGTCAATTATTGGCAGTAGGCAAAAATCAGTGATTCGCCCATAAGTTCTCAATTCAAGTGGAAATTGTCAATTAGGATTATGATAATATTTATTCCATTTCATTTATCTATTCGTGATACAATAAAGGGTCTTATGATCTAACATAACCTGGTCTAGAATGTATTGGTATGAATTGATATGAGAAAAGTATAGCCGTTAGTTCTCACCTATGAGTTTGATTGAATGTAATATTTATTGAACGAGCGAAAGCGAGTTCTTACTTTTGACTCAAGACCAAAGTCGTTGTCCGTCTGTTCGTTCGTTTGTTTGTTTGTATGTTCGACAATAACATTTGAACGCCTCAATTAATCAACCTCAAATTCAGAACACATATTCTTCTAACCTTTATACAGGTCAAGTTCGTTGGACAGTGAAATCGATCGACTCCTTCATCGTTTTTCAGGAGGAAAAAGGATAAGTTCTCAGCAACAATATATCTATATATACTCCCGTATATTTCAACACAATAATCACGGCTGGGGAAAAAATGTCATATGGAATTTGAATAAATTATTTTTTGGAGAATCCATCTGATTCCAATAAAACAGCTGATTTATTAGCGGCAAATTTGAAAGAACTATCATGAAAATAATGTTATCAAATGAAAAATACTTTCATGTTGAATTGTAGTCATATGATGAATATTGATCTTAAAGCTTAAACATGTGATAGGAGTCTATTTATTTAAACAGCTGACAAAAGGCGGCAAATTCAAATTATTTTTGAAGTATTCGTGCTGAAAGAAGTTTGTTGTTCCATTTGATTTCCATGCTTTGATTAGTCAGACTAATAATAAGTCAGCCGTGATTTTCTACGGGATTTGAAGAATGCTATTAAAGAGATTTCTAATAATTTATATATTTGATTTATCTGAATGGAAATACTGAATTATCAAAAAATTCCATTCTTGAACGAATCTCTACAAAGTTTGTTAATGGTTTAACTGCTGTTTTCAATTTAATACAATGAACAAATTTAAAACAAGAGGCGATCAATATGACTACAGAGTGTTCCGAAAAGAACTAACTCAAGTACTATCACGGTGTTCTTCGAGCTGAAACAAACAGAACATATCATTGGCAAAACAACTAATTCTCCTCAGTTTTCCTGTAATTCTTCTATTATTTCAAGACTTTCCATCATACCTTGATAATAGATAGACTCTACACGAAGTTTCAATAGTATGTATGGTTTTCAGAAAAAAATAAGGGAAAGTTATTTCATCCATATTTGTAAATTTATTAGAATTCTTCAGTTGATAGGTCTGCTCTGAATTTTTGCAGTCAAGTCGTCTTGAACAAGTAGGCCTACGTTTGTATTGGTGCATTGGTGGCAGAAGAGTTGCGGATAATGATGTATCAAAATATACCGAAGAAACATCTTTTCTTATTAATAATTCCTCACAAAAAGGAATCATTCAGTATTGAATAAGTCTAGGTATCGTGTTAGTATGATTTGTGGTTCATATTTTCAAATAATTAAAGCCATAAGTTGACTTTGAGAGTTCGCACGCGAGTTCTTCAGCCCATGGTGCTTACTAGTTATACATAATTAACTAATTATTTAGTTATTAACGTGAGAGCGTAATTACGCCTATAATAACGAGGGGTTTGATAGATACGTCATGATCCCGTGGTTTTCAGTATCTGTGGAGAATAAAAAGATACTAATATTCTTCAGTATAGTAGTAGTAGTAGTAGTAGCCTAGTAGAAGTAGTAGTAGCCTAGTAGAATTAGTAGTAGAGCTCAACACCAAAAGAATAATCAATTTTGTTACGATATGAATTTTGTATAATGTTGTACTTTGTATTTTTTATGTAAGTTATGAGTATAATGACAAAGAATGTCAACACAAAACTTAAGCTTCTTCCATTTCATCAAAGTTGGAGAATGTCGACAAAACAGAGAAAAGTTATGCATTTTTCACTTGTGGAGAATATTTTTAACAATGTTGTAATGTTCTTTTGATTCACAAATGAGTGAGACTCCAATTTGAAATGTAGATTTCCAGTAAATTATCATAACACCTTCCAAACAAAAGTTGAAAGTATTTTGATGAATAAATTTTGTCATCAGTGAAAATTCAAGGAACGGATGAAGCTGGAACCAATGCTTCATTATCTTTAACAAGTCTAGTTTGCTGGTTATATTTTTGTAGCTGATTGGTTTGTTTTAAAGGAAATTTTAAAAACATAGAATTCAGTTTTGCTTTGATGGAGAGTAAAATAACATGGAATTAACTTTTTCATTGAATTCTTCCAAAGACAACGATACAAAGAAATTCCAATTATTTTATGCAAGCTATCACACTGGAGTTCTTTTCCATGTATCTAAAAGCCAATTTTGTGCTAAAAGAAAATTTTTTGTATAGAATGTAGCCTATTCTGTCACAGTCGAACAGAATTGATTAATTTGTCCTTTCAAACAGCACCACATCTGATCCAATTTGTCATTACGTACGAGTACCTTGACTTTAAAGCAAAACCAACAACAAAAATTTGAAACCAGTAATGGAAGTGATTGTATCACAGCCCAACAATCGAGAGAAATTATTTTTGTCATTCCATACAAATTCACAGAGTGCTCGGTCAATAGAAGGATGAAAAAAAGTAAATGGACAGATATTTTCCTGAACAGAAGACAGAACGTCTGTAGTCTGACCAAGCAAAGAAGACCCTCTGGCAAGATGGGAAAATGACTCCAGCTTGGTCAATATTTGTTCAAGAATTATAAATGTGGTCTTAATAGTAGATCATATTGTTTCCTACAATTTGAGATCGAATTAATAATTTTTGAACCAATATTCTCCGAGCTTGAGTCATTCTTCCATCTTGCCAGAGGGTCTTCTTTGCTTCTATACTTCTGTGAACAAAAAACGAAAAACAGATATTCTGTGAACAAAACAATGAAAAGCACATCTATTCCTGTGAACAAAGATGAACAAGACAGCTATTTTAGCGAGAAAAAATGAGCATGTCAGCTATTTTTGTGCAAAAAAATCATCTAACTTGATCGCAAAAGACAAAAGAATCTAGTGAACTGTCCAGTTTGATTGTTAGGAAGGAACAAGTGGCGTTGCTTTATCCCTGTGTGAGCTTCCTGTCTGTATAGCTGTCGTTGCTGGCTTCTTTGTCGTCGTCAGTTTTATTTCTGTTTTATTTCGTCGTTTTCTGTCCGTAATTGGCGGAATTTTTGTCCGATACAGCGTGGTGTCTTTCTACACCAATCTCTTTTCTCCCTCTCTCCTCTCTCGTTTTCTCTCATTCCTTCCTACTTCTTCTCTTTCTACTCGTTCCTTCTCTCTTCCCTCTTTCCTCATTCTTCTTGCCTCGCTCCTTATTCTCTCTTTCTCATCTTCTTCTCATCTTCACTCTCCTCCCACGTTTTTTCACTCTTACCTTCTCATTATTCTCTTTTTCTCTCTTCACTTTCTCCTCTTCTATCACGCTGTCTCATCACCAGCTCTCTTTCTTATTCCCTCTTCTCTTCCTCTTTCCCGATTGCCCACTTTTTCCTCTTCAACGTAAGCACTGCCCATTGAATTTCGTCCAGTTACAGTAAAATATAGATATAAACAAAACTCTTTCTCTACGGTCTCTTTCAAAAGCTAACCAGCAGATTATAAAAGAAAAATGTAATTAACGAACATATTATGTGCAACATTTGACGTTTTTAAATGGATAATTTTCCAGGGAATTCAACGCAAATTAACAGGGAAATTAACGTTTTATCAAACACAATATTTAATATCATATTCCAAGAATGAATTTTTCAAAATCCCAGTTAATTTTTTTGAACTACATATTATAATAATTATGCTTGATTGCCTCCTAGATTGATTTGATACTTACACAGCTTTAATAGGCATCATTCCAACTGCTGTACTAGGATATTCTTATAAATAGTCCAAAACTCAAGAGCTATTCAACGAACTCTATTCAACTCTACATAACAATATGGAGAATGAAAAGTTTTTAAGTCCATGATAAACATGACTGTTCAAATGACCATAATATTACATAAATATTTTCCAACTCATGCTGTACAACTGGCTGTACAATATGGATTAGAATTTTACGTGGATAAGAGAATTAATGGAAACTTTGTATGGAATTTTATTGAAATTTATGAATAATGAACTTTGACAATATCTTACATGGATGAAACTATCACGATATAACCTTCCCCATAACTTAAAAATTTCAATGAGATTCAGAAATCATAATAAGTTTCTTATGCAAGTACATAATGAAGCAAAACAACTCCTTTTCTATGATCAGCTTATCACTAATTAATTACTTGTTTTCTTAAAAGTTTTTCAAATAAATCTGCAAAAATACTGTTAATGATAGGAAAACCCCATGCATAGAATCATGTCAAAATTGAAGGAAACCTGAGGAGTACAAGAAATGCATGCACAAAAGCCTGTCTAAATGAAAGCCAAGAAAAACACAGAGAATGCTGAACATCCAACTCTTTTCGGCACACAAAAAAAATATTGTAGCAGTAAGGCTGAGGCCGCACTGCCGGTGGTAGAGCCTGGAGGCTGGAGGGTAGTTGGTAAATCTATAGAACATACACACCATGCACGGTAATACATCGTATGAATGGTATGACGTCATATTGTTTTTTGAGGTTATGTTGTGCATATTTAAAAATTTCAAGATGGCGGCTGAACACATACCATTCATACGATGTATTACTGTGGATGGTGTGTATTTTCTATAGATTTACCAACTACCCTCCAGCCTCCAGGCTCTACCCACCGGCAGTGCGGCCTCAGCCTAAAGGAAGTTACTCTAGTTGATTTGTTTTGTAGGCCTAGAAAAATGATGAGCGTTCGTTCGTTCGTTTGTGCTGGGCATCTGTGCTGGGAAATAATCTATACTGACACTGACTGCTATATCTATGGATAGCTTATACTTAGCTATAGTCGATCTAAGCAAAGAAGACATTCTGGCAAGATGGGAAAATGATTCCAGCTCGACTAATAATGGTTCGAAAATTTTGAATTTGATCTTCAATTGTAGAGCAGAATGTTTCCTACAATTTTAAATCGAATTGATATTTTTTGAACCAATATTAACTGAGCTGAAGTCATTCTCCCATCTTGCCAGATTGTCTTCATTGCTTGGACAGACTATCCAACCTATTTTCATGGTGATACAGATAGGCAACATAAACCTTGGGCTATACAAACAGCGAAAAATGAAGCAGGCAGTTCGGTATAGCCTACTAGCCTACACTCTCTGCTCGTTTTTGAAATTCATTAACCGTCTGACAGTGTCCATTGCTTTGGGTGACTTAACCCTTCAGTTCCCCCCCCCCTACACCCGAGGGGATAAACCCCAAAAGTCTGCTATCAGAATTCACCCCCCTCCCCACGACACCCCCAAGAGTCATAAATCACACCTATCGCATCCTACTCGTGGTCATTCGTTAACTGGACCCTACTCACTAGTCTGTCCAAGCAAAGAAGACATTCTAGCAAGATGGGAGAATGACTCCAGCTCGGTCAATATTAGTTCAGAGATTTTGAATTTCGTCTAAAATTGTAGATGAGTATGTTACCTACAATTTGAGACTGAATTTATCATTTCTGAACCATTATTGACTGAGCTGGAGTCATTTTCCCATCTTGCCAGAATGTCTTCGAGGTTTGAACAGACTATATCTAGCCTTCACTCAATTTAATGTAATCTCCTACTTGGTGAACAACGTATTCCCTGAACCTTATACGTGGTACGACGGGACGGAAGTTACATCAAATAGCCTATCAACGAGGAAAGGCTAGAAAGCGCGGGAATAAATTCGCTTTGCGTCGCCAAAAACGCGTTCCGCTATAAATCATGGCGGTCTCTTCAAATTGCCTGGAAGACTTTTACGAGTTTAATAAAATTCTACCCGTTTTGCTTCTATTGATTGTTACAAGTCATCTCTATTGAAAAATTAGTATTTTATTGAGAGATGATTTCGTGAAACTCGAATAGGCTAATACACAATAAACTATAATAATACCTATATAAAAAAACCAATATACAGAGTGTTTCAGGAGGAATGTGCAATACTTCTCAGGCTGATTCCTTACACCAAGTAGACCAAAAAGTTCCATTGGACCAACCCCCAAAAACGCTTTGATACTGAGATAACAATGGCGGAAAATTGAGATTTTTCAAAATATATCAATCTTTCTAATTTTTTAGAGGCTTCAGTGAGGTCTTAAATAATAAATTCCTATGTAAAATTAGCTAAGGAATTTAATGAAACCAGTTGCAAGTTCATAACTATCACGCTTATTGAGATTATTGGAAAAATATGCTGAAAAACGCAATTTTTCAACAATAAGGGTTATAACTGGATAAGGAATCATAAAATTGTATTTTTTATTGATGGAAGTGGAAGAGAGTCGGATTCCAAAGAAAAAATTGAATGGCGGCGATTGTGTAAATCTCACCCAAATCTTAGTAATGGCGATCAAAAATCGCAAAATCGCTACTAAACACAAATTTATCACTTGTGCTATGTTTTGTCAATTTTGCGATTTTTGACCGCCATTTCTGAGTTTTGGGTAAGATTTACACAATCGCCGCCATTTAACTTTTTCTTTAGAATCCGACTCTCTTCAACTTCCATTAATAAAAAATACAATTTTATGACTCCTTATCCAGTTATAACCCTTATTGTTGAAAAAATGGCGTTTTCTAGCATATTTCTCCAATTATCTCAATAACCGTTGAAGTTACAAACTTGGAACTGTTTTCATTGAATTCCTCAGCTAATTCTGCATAGGAATTGATTATTTTAGAACCTCACTAAAGCCTCTAAAGAATTATAATTTTTTTTTTGTAAAATCTCAATTTTCCGCCATTGTTATCTCGGTAACAAAGCGTTTTTGGGGGTTAGTACCATGGAACTTTTTTGTCCACTTGGTGTAAGGAATCAGCCTGAGAAGTATTGCACATTCCTCCTGAAACACTCTGTATAAACTATATGATACCTATTAACATTGAATACTGTACTACTAAACAAGTGAACTTGAAAAACTTATATTGCTATGGATTGACCGAGAAAATTTGATGAGATGATGTCTAGTTGGGATTTCGTCTGTCTCTTCTACGTGATGTAACCTAACAATTGATGTTGAGAATATATTTCCTCTTGCCAATTTGATAACATCATCTAGTCATAACATTACGATAACACCAAGTGACAGAACATGCTGTTGATGCGCAAAAGGAAAAGATGAAACCGCTTAACTTTTTGGTATATCCTGTCCAAACAAAGAAGACATTCTGGCAAGAAGGAAAAATAAGTTTAGCTCGGCCATTATCGGTTCAAAAACAATTATTGAATCTTGTCTCACATTATAGCAAACATTTCGATATACAATTATTTGAAATCATATTTTTAATTTTTCCTAGAATTTGGGACCAAATTTACAATTTTCTATCCAATAAATGATTGAGCTAGATTCATTTCTCCCTGTTGCCAGAATGTTTTCTTTGCTTGGACAGAATATATCAGCTAGACGAGCAAATGATTTCAAAAGTAGGAGTTGATTATTATGTAATTACCGGATAAACTGAAAGAAAATCAGCGTGTGATATCATCACTACAACTACTAGCTTGTAAAACAAGTAAACAAGTCTCTACTTTACTACAATAAGAATATTATTATGGAGAAGATTCTGATAGAAGCCGTTATTCATTATCTTATCCATTTGAATGATGTTATGGAAAACTTATGCATTTGTTTTTCAATTTCGTAATAGAATCGGTCATTTTCCAATAGGCCTATATTATCATAAACTGCCCGATTGCGACATAAATTTTCACTGTACTCTGTAACTTTCAATTTCGGAATTATTCATTCAACTTAGATTCTATTTTGTATTTCTTGTACACAAACTTACTTTATCGAACAACAAGAAACAAGCAGACATTCTATGGAACGCCCTACTTGCACTCTATTGGTGGATGCCCCTCCCACACTCAACTGCATGTCGAGTAGCTCACAGCCAATCAAAAGTGAGCAATGGCGTCTCCCCGGTCAAAGCTATCTTGCAACTGCGACTTCATAGGCTACGATAGACTCAGTTTTGTTGGAGATAGCCGAACTAACTGGAACTCTATTGCTATTGGTGGTTGCCAGGAAACGCCCCACTCCATTTCTATTGGTGGATGACTGTTACAGTGCCGACTGTATGATAAACAGCTAATGACCAATCAGAACTGAGAAATGGAGTATTGGTTGTCTTGTCGAGAAAAGAAGACATTCTGGCGGGATGGATGAATTACTCCAGCTCGGGCAATATTGATTGAAAAATTATGAATCTGGTCTCAATAAATTTGATGAGAGATCATAAATATAAAATAAATGAATAAATTTATTAAGAATGAATGTAATGCGATGATAATGATGAAATATAAAATCATTTGGGCTGAAAATATTTTGCTCTATTTGAGCAATTTGCTGTAATTTGAGACAGAATTTATCATTTCTGAACCAATATTGACCGAGCTGGAGTCTGTCATCTTGTCAGAAGGTCTTCTTTACTCAAGCAGACAATAAAAATAGTTTTTGGGCGGGTACACACTAGATTCCATTTCTTGGAAGGAATTAGAGAAGAATGGGCATTTTTATTGAACGAAATTTGTCGTTCAATTCTATTGGTTGAAGAGTTCAAAACCAGCTCTGATAGCCAATTAGAAATAAGCAATGCATTATGGCATTCATTTTTGAGAAGCAATTTTAACACGTCGACTGCGATGAGATCCCAAAGCACTGGCGGCTCGTGCCCCCCAAAACAGGTGAAGTGCCCGTGTATTTTACTGTACAGCACTTCACCTGTTTCGTGGGCACGAGCCGCCAGTGTCCCAAAGTGGGTCTAAATATTTCTCACTTCTCAGGCCACAGTGATGTTAATAATCAAAATCATAATTCGAAATCCTTTATCCACTCCTTTTGAAATTCTCAAAAGATTAGCGTGGTCAACAGAGAGAATAGAATATAGAAATTATCTCATATTCTATTATCGCTGGTTGTCAATGAATCACGGGTCAGACGCTATTTACTACATGATAGTCTATTTTAAATACTAGGCTATACAAAAAGTTGTACAGTATCATACAATTATTGGGTATCATTCATTCATTATAATTACAGATTCTAAGTATCAATTACAATCAAACAGCAAACTATCACTGCATTTTGTAGGATAAACTGATATTCAATTCAAATTCAAATTAATTAATAAGCGTAATTAGTAGACATAGAAATAAATCGTTTGTTCCGTCTAAGAAGATCCGCTGCTACAATAAAATTAACATGGTAACGGCATGTCATCTATATAACAGCGGGAAATCAGCTATAGTAGTGGCGTCATTAATAAATTGGATTCCTAATTGGCTAAGCAGCCAGTCCAAGCAAAGACGACATTCTGGTAAAATGTGGTAATGACTCCAGATCGGTCAATATTGGTTCAAAAATTATAAATTTGGTCTCAAATTGTAAAGCAGAATGTTTCCTACAATTTGAAACCTAATATATAATTTTTAAACTAATATTGACCGAGCTGTAGTCATTTCCCCATCTTGCCAGAAAGTCTTCTGTATTTGGACTGACTGTACAACAGACGATGCACAAATTTTACAAACAGTAATTGAATCGGTGCCTGAAGCTGATTACAACGAAAAAGGCGGTTGGCGAATGTTTGTTATTAATGCTCAGCTCTTTCAGGTAAGTCTGGAAGCGGTCTACGAATGCGAATCGGTTGACTGAGTTTCCTGTTGATTCGATATGCTCTCACCGACCGCTCAGCGACTATCCTGACAGAGCTGAGCATTGATTAAAGTTGTTTGCCAACCGCCAGTCAGGTTGGCGTCTGGTATACCACACACTGGGGACACTAGGCAGTGGCGAAATTATTGTTTAATTCAAACAGTTGTCCGATCCTGATACTGTTGTGGTTTATTTGCCTGGTTTTCTGGTTTCCTGGAATCGTGTTATCCTGGTTCTCATGTTTTCCTGGATTGCTACAAATTGTCGCTTGCTTTTCTATTCAATTCCAATCATTTCCCGTTTTCCAACTCCCAGATAATACTCAACTCACAGGAAGACTGAAGTGAACAAAGCCCTTTGAGTTAGTATACGTAGTGCTAGTGAAGTGAAAAAAATAATAAATCCATAAATTTAATATTGTTACTAGTAACATCAGAGCTGCTTGAGTAATCGATGGATGAACTGAAGCTTCTAAGTTTGTTGACTAAAATTATCAGCTGAAAATTAATGGTTTGTCTATTGAGACATGTTTTAATAACATTTATGATAAAAAATCCCCGTTTTATCCATTTCTTTCAATTTTCTGATTCTATTCATTCTCTGTTTTATCCATTTTCTCATTCTATTTATTCTCTGTTCTATCAATTTCTATTCATGTCCCTCATTCTATTCATTCTATGTCCTATCCATTTCTCATCTACTCTTTAATCTGGGAGTAGATTTTTGACTTTGTGAATAGATGTTTTGAAAATTCCATTATTCTAAGTTATAGGCTGAGGCAAAAAATCTATTTGTTATTGGAATGGAGCCAGAGCATATATGCTCTATAATATCCTATATGCTATCCTTATAAGGATAGAAATAATATAAATGATGGAATTAATGAGATGTAATCTGTTTGTTTGTTTGTTTATGAGGGTGAAGCCCACATAAGCTCATAGGCTTGTGCGTGGGTAATGAAATGGATGATAGATGACGACTACTTTTTAGGTAGTCGGGACCGACGGCTTATCGTCTCCTCCGAAAGACGGGGTGGTCGTATCTATGTGATTGTGCTGTGGTCAAAAATTGTTCTCCGCTTGGGATTCGAACCAGGGTCCACCTGGTTATCAGACCGGCGCTTTATCACTCCTCCAACGAGATACTCAAATTTCAATGTTGTATGTGATGATTGTGAATAAAATTAATAGATAAATAAGTATATATTTTTTCAACTCATTTATCTCCTTCTAGTATATGTGATGCACTATAGTCGAGCAAAAACAAAACTCTAAAATTGACAACATCAGCTTATGTGGGTGTCTAGTAGCATTCAAATTTTAAACTCAAATTTCAAATTTATTTATTATTCCTTATGATTCAATAGACAATACAAAATCATAACAAATGTAATCAAACAGGAACCCCCCTAAAAAGACTACACGTCTGTGAATAGGGGGGGAATTCTATATTTTCTTAAATACTATTTATCATAAAATTCATATGATTATAAATTAATGTAATTTGAATACAAGAATGCAAATTGTCTTACAACTACACTAAATTAAAGTTTCTGAAAATTTACATGTAGCATTTATTGATGGGAATAATTTTAATCTTTATTATTACATATTCATACCCTTTCAACTCGATTAAGATATTCTTATTCATTTGTTCTGAGAAGTTGTTAATTAATCCTGGGAGGAGCAGAGCCGACTCAGCCCCAGGAGAATATTGACTTTATTATTAAATTTTTGAGAGAGGAATAGCATAGTCTATGCCTATTTTTTCCTCCCAATTAAAGTAGTTGTATCGAGGTATGAATAAAGGAGCGATTCTGGTGATAAAATTGAATTAATAAGCAGGTGGCATTAGATGATATTTTAAATGGCAAATTATGTAGAAAACAACATAAAAAGAGAATTTTAGATGGATACAAGTGTGTCTATCAATGTATGTATTCCGACTGCAGTAGTCTTTCACACGCATCCCAGCCCAACTCTAAGAGCCACCTTGTCAACCCGCACTTTAAGTTAGCACGCTTTAAGTTAGCCGCTTAATCTATCCATGCCCACCCTTATTTCCCCAGGTAAGTTTCTACATATAATTTGTGCCTGGTAGAAAGGCGTTCTTAATTCTAATCCATGGGCCACCTGAGGTGTACCATACCCATAATTGATTCTATGCCGCGTTTGGTACGTGTGATGGATGTTGGTCAAAATTTCAGTTTTATATTTCTTAGCACTGGCGGCTCGTACCCACGAAACAGGTGAAGTGCCTATATCTTTAACTGTGGAGCACTTCACATATTTCGTGGGCACGAGCCGCCAGTGTTTCTTAAGGTGAAGCAATAAAGTTTTGATGTACAGTTGTCGAATATTCAGAACAGGAAATTCTCTAAAAAGAAGATTCGTTGGGTATCTGGGATCCTTTCTCAAAATTGGATTAAGAAGCTTGAAATTGATGAAACAGCTTATTGTAACAATATTTCGTGGTCCATGAACTATAGTATTAGCTGCAATTTTTTTAAATACGTACATTATACAAGCAGGACAACAATAAGTGATAAAGTGAATGAAATTCGCAAGACCAAATTCAGTGAAGAATCGATTGGAAAATGGGAATTGAATGAATAAATAAAAATTAGTCACGAAGCACTTTGCCGTCTTGGTATAGCCTTATCGAGCAAAGAAGACATCCCGGCAAGATGGGAAAATGACTTCAGCTCGATCAATATTGGTTCCATAGTTTTAAATTTGGTCTGAAATTATGGAGAACATTTTGCTCTACAACTTGAGACCAAATTCATGATACGAGACCGAAAATTTACCGAGCTGGAGCCGATTTTCCATCAAGATAGAATGTCTTCTTTGCTTGGACAGACTATACAGTTTGGTTGAGCTGGAAAGACATTCTCACAAGATGGGAAAATGACTCCAGCTCGGTAAATTTTTGTTCAAAAGTTTAGGAATTGGTTTCAAATTGTAGAAAACATTTCTCTTTATAATTTAAGAACTAATTTTCAATTTTTGAACCAATATTGACCGAGTAAGAGTAATTTCCCCATCTTGCCAGGGTGTCTTCCCTGCTCGACCAGACTAGAAAGGTGAGGGTTGCATACAGTATTCCAGCCACGTTCTGTTGAATCGGTGCTGAGTTGACTATTTGTTTGCAGAGGATGTTTTGGCGAGTGTAGGGGGTGATAAAAGTGAGTAGTGGCGGGTGGGGAGGGGGAAATGTGGCAATTCGCTTCTTGTTGTCTGGGGGCAACAAAGAGGGAAGAACAAAATTAATAAAAGAGGGGGGGAGAGAAGTGACAAATTGTTGCCGGACAGTATTTTATAACTTGGGAAAGATTGGTGGGGGAGAGAATTGGATAGGAGTTAGGCTAAGGCCGCACTGCCGGCGGGTAGATCGTGAAGGGTGGAGGGTAGTTGGTAAATATATAGAACATACACACCATCCACAGTAATACATCGTATGAATGGTATAACGTCATAATGTTTTTTGAGGTAGTGTTGTCCATATTTAAGAATTTCAAGATGGCGGCTGAACACATACCATTCATACAATGTATTACTGTGGATGATGTGTATGTTCTATAGATTTACCAACTACCCTCCACCCTCCAGGCTCTACCCACCGGCAGTGCGGCCTCAACCTTAGAGTGAAAGAGAGGATATCCGAAGTGAGAGAGAGTTGAAGAAAAGAAAGAGAAAGAAGAGAAAGCGAGCGAAGAAAGATAGAGAAGGAGAGAGGAAAGTTAGTGAGAGAGAGATGAGTTGAGAGGGTAAGAGACAGACAAAGGAATGTGAGAGAGAAGAGACTGAGTTACAATACGGGAGAGAGGGAAGGAGGACGAAGAAGAGAAATAAGAGAAAGTGAAAGAGAGGAATTGGAGAAAGTCACAGAGATAAAAAGAGAGGGAGAGGATGAGTTGGAGAGAGTTACAGTGAATTCGAAGAAAGAATAAGAAGAAAGTGAGGGGGTCAAGAGAGAGAAAGCAAGAGGAGAAAGTGAGAAAGAGTATCATGAGGAATGAAAATTGAAAGACAGAGGGAGGAAAAGTAGTGTGCAATAGGTAGAACAGAGTAAACAGTGAGAGAGAGATTTTTAGATTAGATTAGATTAGAAAGAAGAAGAAGAAGAAGAAGTAGAAGAAGGAAAAGGAGAAGAAGAAGGAGTAGAAGAAGAAGAAGCTGGAGAGAAAGAAGAAGAAAGAGAAGAAGGAGAAGAAGAAGAAGAAGAAGAAGAAGAAGAAGAAGAAGAAGAAGAAGAAGAAGAAGAAGAAGAAGAAGAAGAAGAAGAAGAAGAAGAAGAAGAAGAAAGAGAAGGAGAAGAAGAAGAAGAAGAAGAAAGAGAAGGAGAATAAGGAGAAGAAGTAGAAGAGGAAGAGATGGAAGGGAGGAAATGGGAAAAAGAATGAAGGAGAGTGTGCATGAGAGAAAGCCACACATTGGATTCGAATAAATCACAGGTGGAAACGTATAAAAGTGGGTTCCTATAGTCTGTCCAAGCAAAGAAGACCCTCTGGCAGATGGGAAAATGACTCCAGCTTGGTCAATATTTGTTCAAGAATTATAAATATGGTCTTAGCAATACATCAAATTATTCCCTACAATTTAAGATGAAATTGATAATTTTTGAACCAATATTGACCGAACTTGAGTCATTCTCCCATCTTGCCAGAGGGTCTTCTTTGCTTGGACAGACTATAGTTAAGTATGGGGAATAGCTGGCTAGCGTCTTTTATTAATGCATAGTTCGGTAACTTTACGAGATCTCCCGCGAGGGTAGGCCCGACGATCTTGGAGCCTCGATAATAAATTAATAACGTTCTCTTGAACCGGGCTGAGGTGATAAATTCACAATCGAGTCTCACCCACCAACACTATCACTGCTTAGGTAAGTTTGTTGCAATAGCGAACTAGCCTAACCAAAAAATTTGAAGAGAAGAAACCTTAAATAGAAATCTAAAAAAAGGTGATAGGCAAGAACAGAAAAAATGAAGCATTACGGTAAAGTCAGTTCAAGCAAAGAAGACCCTCTGGCAAGGTGAGAGAATGACTCAAGTTCGGTCAATATTGGTTCAAAAATTATCAATTCGTTCGATCTCAAACTGTGGTAAACAATTTGATGTACTTACTTTTAGAACCAATCCTCCTTTGGGAGATTGGCTGTCGTTAGTGAAGACAGTCAGTCGTTTCCCGTTTCTGGAGGAATAGTAATTGTTGCATTACACTCTAACTGATTAACTGCATGTTATTCAGAGGTGTTCTGCATCTTCACTTGGTTGTGAAGACTGGCTTATTATCCTGGTTGATGATTATTCGCCTGCTGTATTTTCTGTCCGGGCTGGGTGGGCATTCTGGCGGGGTGGGGGTGGTTTTGGCTCGGTCGGTGTTGGTTCGGGGGCTGTGGGTTCTTTAGAGAATTTATGGCTTTTGGGCCGGTATTGGCCGGGCTGGAGTCGTTTTGTATAGTTTGGTGAATATGAAACTGGCAACCAGCTGGTAGGCCTAGGCCCTTCATAGGGCTGTTGCGCCATTGACAAACAAACAAACTTTTAGAACCATGTTTATAATTCTTGAACGAATATTGATCAAGCTGGAGTCATTTTCTCATCTTGCCAGAGGGTCTTCTTTGCTTGGACAGACTCTACCTGGTAGTCAAAAGAAATAGAAGATACATAATATAGGAATTAGATGACAGGGTGAAACATATCATAGAAATCGAGAGATGTAATAACCGAGAAATCGATAGGAAGGAAGGAACATAACCTAAAAATTGAGAAGAGGGAAGAAACATAACGTTGAAAGGGAGGGAAGAAACATAACATAGGAAGTAGAAGGAGAAGGAGAAGTAGGAAGCAAGAGCGTAAAAGGAAGAAACCCAACCTGGAAATATAGAAAAAATTGAAGAAAGGAGAGGGAAAGGAAATAACCCATATTGAAAATCTGGAGAGAGAAAAGAATGGAAAGCAGATGAAGAAAAACTCAACCTTGAAAATTAAACTTTAAACTTAGCGCTATTTAAAATAATTGATACTGTAGATAAAATTAAATGAATCAAATACCCTTTATAAACTTTAAAAGTATAATTTTTTACACAGACATGTTTCAAGCTTTCGCCCATTCACAATGTAAACATTATTCTATTTTATTCACATTGAAAATGGGTTAAAGCTTGAAACATGTCTGTGAAAAAGCAATACTTTTAAATATTCTAAAGGGTGTTTGATTTATTTAATTTTACCTTACCTTGAATTATGAGAAGCAGAAAAGCATGCAGCACCCTTGAAGCACATGAAAACTAGATCAAGTTGAGACATGGTGAGTTGAAATATTGGTTATTCTCAACAAGCTGGGTTAGCAAATAACTAAGCATAGCCCCCTTTAACAGAAGCTTATGTTAAATCATCCGCAATAAAAAATAGAGCTATGCTATAAGCTGCTAGGTTTGATATCACTGCAGTAACTGCTTCAATATTATTTAATTTTCCTCCTTCAACAAAAAGGAAAAATATACAGCCAAATAACGAATCGAAGCACGGCTTCGAAATTAATATTTATATTTTCAACTTGATATGAAAATATTAAGTGCACAATTCTTCCCCCAACAAATCTGTTTGTTTGGAATCACAGAACATTTCTCTGTACATCACCGTTCAGTGCTTCGCAAACAGACGGAAATGAATACCATTCCTACTCATTTTCAAATAACTTGGTAAAATTCTTCTATACATATTTACAATTCTACTCATTTTCAAATAATTAGAGAAAACATTGCTTTGTATATTCACA
This sequence comes from Sogatella furcifera, assembly GCA_017141385.1. Taxonomy (NCBI): domain Eukaryota; kingdom Metazoa; phylum Arthropoda; class Insecta; order Hemiptera; family Delphacidae; genus Sogatella; species Sogatella furcifera. Next base: position 2,676,406 of record CM029550.1, on the reverse strand, counting down.
TCATAATGGATTCAATTTGAATAAACGAGAAAAACCTTTACAATCGCTGCACAAGATTCTAGCCTTGACCTGTCTGTATTTAGCATGAATACATTGTTCAAGGTTATAGACGCCTTTCAACTTAGTAACTTTCTCTCTCTCCTTTCTCCTACATAAAACTGAAGTTAGCAAGTTTTCGTGCGTGTGAGAGAGGCTTTCCATGTGACACCACCGGTATATTCTGTCCAAGTAAAGAAGGCCCTCTGGCAAGATGAGGAAATGACTTCAGCTCGATCAATATTGGTTCAAAAAATATCAATTTGGTCTCAAATTGTAGATTAGAATTTTTTCTACAATTTGAGACCCAATCAATAATTTTTGAACCAATATTGACAGAGCTGGAGTCATTTTTTCATCTTGCCGGAGGGTCTTCTATGCTTGGACAGACTTTATATCAGTGTGTATTCAGTGATAGGGCTTGTGGAAAAAATTAAGACGGTTGGAGAATTACTGTTATCGAATGCTCAGCTCTTTGAGGACAGTTTGGAACTGTCTTTGAGACAAAATCTAAGTAGATAAGATCGATCTCGTTCCGTTGTACTCTGGTAGACAGCTTGCTGACTGTCGTGACAGAGTTGAGAGTTTGTGAGAGTCACTCATCAACCGTCTAAAGTTTTGGAACCAGGTATACACCGACGCTATTGTATAGACTGTCCATGCAAAGAAGATCCTCAGGCAAGATGGGAAAATAACTCCAGCTTGGTCAATATTTGGCCAAGAATTATAAATGTCATCTCTATAGTAGATCAAATTGTTTCCTACAATTTGCGATCTAATTGATAATTTTTGAACCAATATTGACCGAGCTGAAGTCATTTTCTCATCATGCCGGAGGGTCTTCTTTGCTTGGACAGACTGTACTATCATGCACTAAACGAGAGACCACTTTGTATGCAACTGACAGTGTCATCAGAGTATAGTATCTTGAAGCAGAGAAGACATTTTGGAAAGATCGGAAAATTACTTCAGCTCGGTCAATATCCGTTCAAAAGTACTAAATTTGATATGAAATTGCAGGAAACATTCCAATCTACAATTTGAGTCTAAATTTGTAACTTTTGAACCAATATTGTCCGTGCTGTACCCATTTTCCCATCTCGCCAGAATGTCTCCTTCGACTAAAAACAGACACACAGTCGAGCAGAAGAAAGTTTCAAGCACAGTTTGAAGTTTTGTCCGTTGGTAATCCTGGTATAGGCTGTACATGCAAAGAAGAAATTCTTGCGAGTTATGAAAATGACTCCAGCTCGGTCAGTATTGGTTCAATAGTTATAAATTTGGTCTCAAATTGTGGTTCAGAATGTTTCCTACAATTTGAACTAAAAATGAGCATTTTTAAATAGATGTTAACCGAACTGTAGTCATTCTCCCATCTTGACAGAATGTCTTCTCTGCTTGGACAGACTCATGAGTGTGTGTTTCTCTCTTCTCCTGAAGCTAAGGAAATTATCCTTGTTGCTATTCCTGTGCGCCTTCTCCATTGTTGGGTGATGATCTTGGCGGTGAGGGTGGGGTGGTGGGATTTTGGGAGCTTTTAAGGGGTGGTGGGGGGGGGGGGGGGTTGGTTAGCGAACAGTATCCCCGTAGCGAATGATCTGCACACGTTCGGCTGTGTTTATCTTCCGGAACTTTCTGCTCGGAAAGTACCTACTACTCGGAAAGAGAGGAGTTACAGATGATAGGATGGTTAGGATGAGGTGTTGGAGGGGGAAGAGAGATGGTAGGATGAGGTGTTGGAGGAGGAAGAGGAGTAGGAGATGGAGAAGAGGAATTAGAAGAAGAGGAGTAGGACGAGGAAGAGGAGGAGGAGGAGGAGGAGGAAGAGGAGTAGGAGATGGAGAAGAGGAATTAGAAGAAGAGGAGTAGGACGAGGAAGAGGAGGAGGAGGAGGAGGAGGAAGAGGAGGAAGAAGTTAAGAAAGAAGAGGTAGAAGAGGAGGAAAAAGAGAAGCTGATAAAGAAGAAGAAGGAAAAGAAGATATGAAAAAGAAGAGGATGGAGAAGTGAAGAAGAAGAAGAAGAATATGGAGAAGAAGAAGAAGAAGAGGAAAAGAAGAAGGAGAAAAGAAGAAGGAGAAGAGAACGAAGAAGAAGAAGAAGAAGGAGAAGAAGAAGAAAAAGAAGAAGAAGAAGAAGAAGAAGAAGAAGAAGAAGAGTGGGAAGAAAAAGAAGAGGAAGAAGAAAAGGAAGAAGAGGTAGAAGAGGAGGAAAAGAAGGAGATGAAGAAGAAGAAGAAGAAGGAAAAGAAAAGATGAAAAAGAACAGGATGTAAAGGGAGAAGAAGGAGAAGAACGAGGAGGAGAAAAAGGAGAGGGAGAAGAAGAAGAAGAAGAAGATGGAGAAGGAGAAGAAGAAGAAGTAGAAGAAGAAGAAGAAAATGAAGAAGAAGAAAAATAAAATATGAAGAAGAAGAAGATAGAGATGGAGAAGGAGAAGAAGAAGAGGAAAAAGAAGAAGACGTAGGAGAATAAGAAGAAGAAGAAAAAATATGAGAAAGTATAAGAGAAATATGAAAAACAAGAAGATAAAGAAAAATATGAAAAAAAAGAGAAGGTAGAAGATGGAAAAGAAATAATGAAAAAAAAGAAGATGAAGAAGAAGAAGGAGAAGAAAAAGAGGAGGAGGAGGAAGAAGAAGAGGAGGAAGAGGAGGGCATAAAAGAAGAGGAAGATTGAGAAGGAGATAAAGCCTGAAAGAAAGAGGAAGAAGAAAAAAGAAAGAAAGAGGGAAGAAAGAGGGTTGAGGAAGAGAGAGATGGCAAGGAAGATGTTGAAGAAGAACAAGGAAGAGAAAATAACGAAAGAGAAAACATGTGGATTGATTAATAGAGAGACATACAGAAGATATTCTAAAAAGTAAGAGATAATAAATGTGAGACAAAGAAATTGAGTGAAGGAGCGAGTGAGACAAAAATTATGAGAGAGTGATATCAGATTGAAAGTGAGCGATGAAGCGTAAGATCCATGTTGAAACTTTCTTCCCGTTAATATAGTCTGTTCAAGCAAAGAAGACATTCTGATAAGATGAGAAATTGACTCCAGCTCGGTCCTAAAATCATAAATTTGTTTCCAAACTGTTGATCAGAATGTTTTTAACAATTTGAGACCAGATTTATGATTACAAAACCAATATTGACCGAGCTAGAGTCATTTCCCAATCTTTTCCCGAGTTGAGAGGAGGCTGCATGAAGCTGCAGAACCAATATTGATTGAGCTGGAGTCGTATTCTCATCTTGCCAGAATCTCTTCTTGGCTTGGACAGACCGTACTTTCTTCTTGATGGAAGATTCAAGACAGTTGCTTTTCTTTCCAAAATTATTCATTGGGTCATTGACTTTCCTAACTGTTATCCACGACTTTATTACTTCGATTGAGATGCAACTTCCTCACACTCTGTGGACCAATCACAACAATCACAGTACAAGTTCACGCCCACAGCGCTCTCTCATTGGCTGATGCCATTACGTCATCATGAGCCAGCATAGGCGGAGCTTGAAGGCGTGTCTAATAGAGTCGAAGCGAATCACCCTATTGCTACTGCCATCTGCTGGCTGAATTAAAACTAACTTTGAAATTTGAATTTGAATTTAATTCGAATGTTTTCTCAAGAAAGTTTAGGAGGTCGGAATTATTTTCTCCCTTTGTGCTTTCAAGCGAATAAATCAATTAAAAATTAAAACCTGAATAATCAATAAGTCGCTAAAACATTTTCCGTTTATTAATACAGTACCAAGTACAGTATTTTCATTTCCAATTTATCCTAGTCAGAAATATACAAGTATCATTTTTAAGTGCTCTCAATGATAAAGTACGGTACAATGTTACAGTTTTGCTCATTATAGGTAGCCTATACTCATTTTTTATTCATTTTTGTTATGCTTTTGCTTATCACGTATTACATGTCTGAGTACCACTGGCGGCACGTACCCACGAAACAGGTGAAGTGCCCGTATCTTTTACTGTACAGAACTTCACCTGTTTCGTGGGCACGAGCCGCCAGTGCTGAGTACACGAGAATACATAAAAATACAAAACAATACATTAAAATAAGAAAGTCCCGATAATCCTTTTTACAAATGAGTAGACTGTGAAAATGGAAGGAAGCTTTAATCATGTTTGGCTCAGAATATATTGATATTATATTATATTTTATTACGTATTTGTTTGTTTGTCAACAGCCCTATGAAGGGCCTACCAGCTGGTTGCCAGTTTCATATTCACTAAACTATACAGTGAGTCCAAGCAAAGAAGACACAACGGCAATACGGGAAAACGACTCCAGCCCAGCCAATACCGGCCCAAAAGCCTCAAATTCTTGAAAGAACATGGCTTTTGGGCCGGTATTGGCCGGGCTGGAGTCGTTTTCCCGTCTTGCCGAAGTGTCGTTAGTGTCGTCTTTCCTTGGACAGTCTGCTGACTGGAAAGTGAAGTGAATATGAAACTGGCTGGTTGGTAGGCCTAGGCCCTTCGTGGGCTGGTGAGCTGAGGACGAAGAAAAAACGAACAAAGTGGGTAAACTACTTAACTTCTAATGTAAAATTAGAAATCATAGAAAATACTAATATAGTACTTTGAATTCAATCCTAGTAGCCCTAGACAAGAAGCAAACATTGCTATTAAAGTACTAAAAAACGAATAGCAAACCGTATAATTGGATGAATAACAGGACATCCGGGAATACTCCCAACTCAACTCAGACTTTAACTGAGCAAATTCGCTTCCTGATTGACATTCAAACGGTTTCCGGCTTTAATGGCTTTGACTCATAGTTTTGAAATTAGGTACACCCTTCGACTGAATCGAAAGTGAGTTGGAAATTATACACCGGTCTTAGTTTGCACCCTGGAGTGGTGGCTGGAAATCAAATTGATCAAGAAGAAGAAGAAGAGAAGGAGGAAGAAGATGGGGAAGAAGAAGAACAGAAAGAAGAGAAAGAAGAGAAAGAAGAAGAAGAAGAAGAAGAAGAAGAAGAAGAAGAAGAAGAAGAAGAAGAAGAAGAAGAAGAAGAAGAAGAAGAAGAAGAAGAAGAAGAAGAAGAAGAAGAAGAAGAAGAAGAAGAACAACAACAACAACAACAACAAGAAGAGGATGAAGAAGAAGAACAAGAAGAAGAGAAAGAGGATGAAAAAGAAGAAGAAGAAGAAGAAAAAGAAGAATATGAAAAAAAGAAGAAGAAGAAAAATGAGAAGAGGAAGAAAAATACGAAAAATAGAGTTTGTAAGGATGGTAAAAAAAGAAAACAGGGTATGGATGCTGAAGGAAAAGTGTAAGAGAGTGAGCAGAGAGTGAAAATGATTGTGACGAAGAGGAGTGAGAGGGAAATAGGAAATAAAAGAGAGAGAGAGAGTGAGAGTGATAAAGAGAGAGTGATAAAGAGAGAGTGATAAAGAGAGAGTGAGAGATTAGAAAAGTGCTAGCAGAGAAAAGGCAAGGAATGAGTGTTCGATCTGAGGAGTGTGGAAGTCATTTCCTAATCTGATAACTTGGACGTGATCTCTGAGATTGTTTCAGGAAAAAGTTTATATGGAAGAGGTGAAGAGAGAGGGGAGTGGTATAGTCTGTCCAAGCAACGAAGACCCTCTGGAAAGAAGGGGAAATGACTCCATCTTGGTCAATATTTGTTCAATTTGGTCTTAGTATTCCATTAATTTTTGTTTTGTATAGTGTTTTTGTGGAAAATGAATTTGATTTGAATTGATTTGAGTAGTAGATCAGAATGTTTTCTACAATTTGAGATCATATCAATATTTTTTTAACCAAAATTGACCGAGCTAGAGTCATTTTCCCATCTTGGGCAGACTATAGAAGTAGTAGTGGTAGTAGGAAGAGAAGGAAGAGAAGGAGGAGGAGGAGGAAGAAGAAGAGGAGGAGGAGGAGGAGGAGTGGGAGGAGGAGATGAAACCAGTTCCAAGTATGTAACTTTGACGGTTATTGAGATAATTGGAAAAATATTCTAGATAACGCCATTTTTTCAACAATAAGGGTTATAATTGTATAAGGAATCATAGATTTGTAATTTTTATCAATGTATCAATGAAAGTTGAAGAGAGTCGGATTCTAAAAAAAAGTTAGATGGCGGCGATTGTGTAAATCTCTCCCAAATCTCTGAAATGGCGATCAAAGATCGCAAAATCGCTACTAAACACAAAATCATCACTTGTGCTATGTTTTGTCAATTTTGCGATTTTTGATCGCCATTTCTGAGACTTGGGTAAGATTTACACAAGTGCCCTCAATAACCTTATTTTTAGAATCCGACTCTCCTCAACTCCCATTAATAAAAAATACAATTTTATGATTCCTTATCCAGTTATAACCCTTATTGTTGAAAAATGGTGTTTTCTAGCATACTTTTCCAATTATATCAATAACCGATGAAGTTACAAACTTGGAACTGGCTTCATTGAATTCCTCAGGTAATTTTACATAGGAATTGATTATTTTAAAACCTTACTAAAGCCTCTAAAAAATTAGAAAAATTTATATTTTTTTTTAAAATCTCAGTTTTCCGCCATTGTTATATCAGTAACAAAGCGTTTTTGGGGGTTGGTCCCAGAGAACTTTCTTGTCTACTTGGTATAAGGAATCAGCCTGAGAAGTATTGCACATTCCTCCTGAAACACTCTGTATAAATATGGACTATTCCATATTGTACTCAAATGATAATTGTGGTTGGTCGAAACATTAAAAGTCATGTTATATTGTGTTTATTTTCTTCTGAATCCAGCTCACAATAGAAACACAGTACATGGTATTAACGCACCTCAACTCTTTTATTCATGAGTGTATCCAATTTTACAACGGAAATCTCTGTCAGGACAGTCGGCAAGGGTCTGCGAGAGCATATCCACGTCAAGAGCGAACCTGAAACGGTTCCGTCTGTTCCTTGTGCGTTACAACAGTGGATGTTCTTTATTCTTCATGCATATCTCGATTCAACTACTTGTATTGGGAGGAAAAAATAGACATAGCCTATGCTATTCCTCTCCCAAAAATTTTATCATGAAGTCAGTATTCTCTAAAATGAGGTTATGATATAATAGCACTGAGTGAACACATAATTTTCAATCCAGGAATAACACTGAAATTTTGAATTTGGAATGTTGATGGCCGGAATTGGATAAATTATGCATCAAAGAAAACAATATTAAAAATTAAAAAATTTGGAAAATTCCAAGCTAAAAATCACTAATGCCCGGTTTTTCCAAGCACACTCAAATTTGAGGGACCCCACCCTCAAGTTTACTACACTTTACTACATTTCCTATCATAGAAAATATCAGCTGTTCATCAAAATTCAAGGGTCCCTCAACTTTGAGTGTGTTTGGAAAACCCGGCATTAACTACTCAGTAAGAGCACAGCTGTTTTTTTTTCGTCTGCAAATACGTCCTAGTCTTTTAATCAGAATCTGGTTGTCAAGCACAGGTTCTTCCAGATATTAAAAAGACTTTTCAACCAAGAAAAAGTAGTCCTCACCGTTTTCACAATAATTTTCCAAAGAATTTTCCGCGCCTCCCTCAATATATGTCCCCAGGGTAGAACTCCACCCCCTTCCAACCTACTCACTTTGACAAGTACCACGAAAGCTTCCCCCCCCCTCAACTACTAACGGGTCCTAAACTTATATTCCTTATAAGGCAGATCATTAATTTCGTGTCTTCCTCGCTCCCCTTCCTGCCACGACTACATATTTGTTACTGTCACTCGTGCCACGGCGAGCCGCTCGACGAACGTGACTCGTCGAACTTGCTGTGACGAGATAAAGTGCTCCTCGAAACCCCTTCCACTCCGAAACACTGTCGACTCGTGCCCAGGAAACAGGTGAAGTGCTGTATAGTAAAAGATACGGGCACTTCACCTGTTTCGTGAGTACGAGCCGCCAGTGCTCCAAAATCGTTCCTCATGCAGCCTCCTCTCAACTCAACTTTGAAGCCATTTAGTAGATTCTATCCAAACAAAGAAGGCATTCTGAAAAGATTGGGAAATGACTCTAGCTTAGTCAATATTGATTCAAAGATTGTAAATTTGGTCTCAAATCGTAGGAAATATACTGATCTACAATTTCAAACCAAATCTATAACTTTTAGACCAATATTGACCAAGCTGGAGTCATTTTACCATCTTGCCAGAATGTCTTCTTTGCTTGGGCAGACTATAAAATATGTCGGTAGACAAACCTTTTCACGGCGAGCGAGCTACTGTTCCATCCCACTCTACTTAGCAAATTATTATAATAACGAACTTTACGAAATGAGCGTCTGCCTCTTCGAAATTTTCAAGCTCCACCCATGTATAATAGTATGGTCGAGAAAAGAAGACATTCTGTCAAGATGGGATAATTTTTCCAGCTAGGTCAAATCTAATTTTTAAATTTTAAAATTGCATCTTGATTTGTCGAGCAGAATGTTTTCTTGAATCTGAGACCAGTTGCATGATTTTTGAAGCAATTTTGATCGAGGTAGAGCCATTTTTTATCTTGCCAGAATGTCTTCTTTGTTCGACGAAACTGGTAAGTATTCTTCTGGATATAATTATCCAGATTGTATTAGTTTTCTCCAGCCATTATTGTGATTTTTGTATGTCTCGTAGAATAAGATAAATTAATTATCAAAAATTATCAAATTATTAAATCCTGAATTATCAAAATTAAAAGACCGTTATTACAATGTAAGTCTACCAAGTTAATTCATTCATAACTTCATTCTTCATAAGAGTAGCCTCATAAGAATCAAATGGAATTGAATTTGAAATCGACAATTCTTTTTCATTCAAATATGTACCTTTCATAGAAAACCAAAGCCTAATAATTTGTTAGTCAATTGAAGGAATCTGATTGTATAGTATATATTCTGATTGTATTGTATATAGTATATTCCAATTCCAATTATTGAATTATTTATTTGTTTTCTCAAAAGTTCATGAAGGAAAAATTATGAATAATAATTCACGGTGGAATGTTGGGAACCATAAAACATATGTTTTACTGAAAAAATACATGTTTGGAAAATGGTAAAATAATTTGAAACTGAATCAGCTAGTCCATGATTGCAACCATTCCCACTGCTCTCACGAACTCTCTTCATAAAAACGTTTGAAATAGTTCCCAGTTCAGCCAGCAGATAACAGTAGCAATAGGGTGACTTGCTTCTACGTCCATTGGACACGCCTTCATGCCCCGCCTGATCTTTTCTCATTGGTCGACAGAGTTTCGTGGGTTCTGCCTTGGAAAATGGCTGCTGGCGAGAGAATGGCGGATGGAGTATCATTCCCAAAACATGACGCTGATCCACTATTCACTATATCTCACGCTCGTATATTTTATGTGTTCATTAAAGTTATCACAATTTCACCAAGTCAGCATCTGTAGGATTTATTTATTTATTCAATTTTATTTATTTAGAATTAAGATTTACTATTACGGTACTTTTATCGTGTCATTAAGGCCACTAGCATCAAGTAATAGAACTTAATAATACAGTAGTTTCGTACTGAATGGAATAAACTCAAAATATGATTTTGCATTTTTTTTATATATATACTCATTCATTTTATCCCATTCCATACTAATAACCTCTTGAACACTGGCGGCTCGTGCCCACAAAACAGGTGAAGTGCGGTACAGTAACAAAAACTAGCACTTCACCTGTTTCGTGGGCACGAGCCCCAAGGTCTCTTGAAGACCGCTCACAGACTGTCCTGATAGAGCTGAGCATTGATGGTAGACATTTCACAACCGCCAGCTTTGATGGAGTCTACTCTACAACTGCTCTCCTGCCAGTGTTTCGAAATTTCTTGAAATGTTTTTTTTTTCACTTTGTTACCATAACAAACGAACAACCCAGCGAAGGTTTAGTCTGTCCAAGCAGAGGAGACATTCTGGCAAGTTGGGAAAATGATACAGCTCGATCAATATTAGTTCAAAAATTATCAATTTTGTCTCCAATTGTAAAGCAGAATTTTTCCTAAAATTTGAGATGAACTTCATAATTTTTGAACCAATATTGACTGAGCTGGATTGACTTTCAAATCTTGCCAGAATGTCTTCTTCGCTTGAACAGACTATAACAATCCAACTTGTGCCTTAATGATCATCAGTCTGATAGAAAACAAGGCCTGGGAAAAAATAATGACTTCGGAACTCTTTTTTCGCTGTAAGATAAAGATAGACTTGTACTTGGGAAGGATGTTATTTTGGAGGAAAACTCTTGTGAAATGGAATGAGGCGTCCTTCAGACATCCTTCAATCTGATTGGGTAACTTTCATTACTCTGCAATTTTACTAAAACAATAACGCACAATAATGTTTTATTACTGTGTTACGTTCATGCTACTATAATATTTCCTAATATTGTCTAATAAAAATTAGTCCAATATAACGCTACTTTTAAATTATGGTAGTAAAAAATTGGAATCAAAATACCTTCCTTTGTTAATTGTATTTTATTGGAACATTACAAAGTCACTTCTAGAAAAAGTAGGCCTACTATGATTTTAATTTTTTCTAACATAGCCTACATGATATAATTTATTATGATAATTACCTTCAACTCAAATTCTCAATTATTTGTTATTTATTAATTTATTCGGAAAAACATACAAGGAACTTATTGGACTAGAACACAGCCAATGAACAAAGAATTCAAAAACAGTTTTTCCAAATTTCAATTAATATTTATAATACTGTACCAATATCAATATCATAGTGTTATCTTCTCTTCACCCGTATTTGAAACTATTTTCCGTGTTCTATTTTCCGATTGGATTATCATCCTATTTACTGCCGCAACATTTATCATTGTAATCGACTTCCTCACAATATTGTTATCAACAGAAACAAGGATCGAGAGGAACAATATCATCTCTCTCTTAACACTCCAGAAGGGCAATTAACCTTTTGTGGGAAAATGAGTTTGAAGTTCTGAGTCACAGACTCACCTTTAAATCATCATTCAAGTGAATCTTTTCTAGTATGAAAACAATGTTTTATGATGTTGAAAATCATGAAGAAATTTTAGATGAGTTGAAAATTTGATTTTTATACGTAGATGGGTAAAAAAGTATTTCAATTTGAGCTACGATACTCTTGCATCGAGTATTGTAGCAGCGTTCAAGATGGTGGAGTTAGCACAAGGTATTTTTGGTGATAAATTAGTTACAGAAAAAAATAACGCACAATAATGTTGTGCTCTTATGTATTACTTATATTTTACTCTTATGTATTCAAACAACATACTAAAATATCAGACTATCAGAACTTAAGTAATACATTCTGCAAGCAGATCCAGGCCCCCTCCTCATGTATAAAGTGACTGGACTATCTTGGATTTTGAGTTACGATAGTATTGCAATCTTCCACTGGCGGCTCGTGTCCACGAAATAGGTGAAGTGCTGTACGGTAAAAGATACGGGCACCTCACCTGTTTCGTAGGTACGAGCCGCCAGTGCATTCTTCAAGCATAGATTGTAGCATTGGAGATTGTAGCGTTAATGACTAACCCAACTCGAAATAGGATACTATTGCTCGCAAAGAAGTTATAATTGTATACACGTAATAATTATTGTATACACTTAATAATAATTGTATACACGTAATAATAATAAACGTATAATAGATTGCTCCACGTAGATCGATGATATCTCAATCATGCAATAGTATTTTTTTTTATCAGATGTTATATGAGGTTTTGAGTTACGATACTTTCGCACAGTGTAGTGTTGAATATTGGGATTCCGATGGTGCATTTAACTCAAAAATCTATTTTTTTTTAGTTACCATACTCTTGTTCTGGGGGTGCGAATTGAATAAATGTAACTCCTTTATCGGAATTCCCCATCTTATCATCTTCATAATCATAATCATAATCATCATCATCATCATCATCATCATCATCATCATCATCATCATCATCATCATGTAGTAGCTTCTAGTTAGTTTGTTTTCTGTTTCAAAATTATTTCAATGTCAAATTTCCAAATAATTTATATCATTATTATTGATAATTTTGCTATTTTCGGCTATAATTTTCCCTTTATCTTCCAAATTAATAAAAATTATTAGTGTTTAAGTGTTTGTTTTGAGTGAAAATTTGTGACTGTGAAGGAAAAACAACATAACCTAGATTATTTATTATTTGTATTGTATTCTAAATTGGAAAAGGGACAGTTTTGGGCTTGAGCCTGTTGAACCTTACCATTAAGTATCATTTGTAAATTGAATAAATGAATATGAATATGAACATCATCATTTTCATCATCATCATCATCATCATCATCATCATCATCATCATTTCATCATCATTTATTCAATGATTATTTGAATAAGTAAGTGTAACAACTGAATGCCCAAAACGGCTCCTCCACCAATTTCAACAACAGCCCAAAACAAAGTTGTTCGAAAGTTATGCCTATTGAAGTATCCTACTGAACAATCATTGATTGGATCTGAACTAGAGGCACTAGAGCTAAATTCAATTTTAACTAGCCTTCTACAGGGTGGAATTTCACAAAGAGCGATATGCTTCAGATATCAGTATTATTATTATTTCTAACCGCAAATATGATGTTAATTGAATTCTGGCTGTATGATAGTCCCTGATAACGGTTATTGTGGTAATTTAGAGGCCTAATTTCACCGTTTGGGCAGAGATAAATTGCTTACAATCCTGCCGGACAATGTACATGAAACTATGCCAGAATATCTATAACAGTTTTTATCATCATGTAGCATATCTATGTCTATGCACAATTGTTTGCAAGCTAATGAAGCATAGATAGGGGTTTATCCATTGCATTACGGGATGGCTGCAAAATAATCTGTTAGAATCTACCATCTCATCTCATTTGTTCTTGTGGAACAAATAAAGAAGAACAAGTAGACAATGTTGGCGAATGGTATAGAGTATTAGCTATGTAAAGTCTGTCCAAGCAAAGAAGACCCTCTGGCAAGATGGGAAAATGACTTCAGCTCAGTCAATTTTTTTTTTTGTGAGGGTGATGCCCACATGGGCTCTTAGGCCTGTGCGTGGGTAATGGGCGAAGGATGATGATGAGAGATGAATTGACCTACTGCTTTAGGTGGGTTCCGAACCACCGAGAAGCGATTTCTGAGGTTCATGAATTGAATTCAGAGGAACCGGTCACCATTACAACAGTGGTGGTAGAGGCATGCACGTCGCTTATCTAATCTCACCGATTAGACGCTCTCTACCACTGGGACAAACCGCTTCCCTATATTGGTTTAAAAATTTTAAATTTTGTTTCAATTTGTAGGAAACATTCTGATCTACAATTTGAGATCAAATTGATTATTTTTGAACCAATGTTAACTGAGCTGGAGTAATTTTCCCATCTTGCCAGAGGGTCTTCTCTGCTTGGCAGACTAATAGACTATTAGCTAATTATATAATAATTATATAGTAATTAGATATAGAGTATGGAAAAGTAATAATCTACCACTATTCAAATAGCTACTATCCAAATGAATTGCGTTTTGAGTAGTTGTGGAGGTAATGTGATAGTTATCCATATTAAATGGAAATACAAGATGTTGTCAAACCACTAAAATAAGGACTTAAAGACAAAGGATACAATGACTATTTTTTATTCACGGACTATTGGTAATGAATGAGCTTCGACCTCTCAAATTTGGAGAGTCCGATCTCACAAGGTGCAAATTATCTACTGATAAACTGAAAAACTTCAATAAATAACAACCAAATCTTATAGTGTAGCCCATCTGTGAAGATGGATTTGAATAATTATATTGCTATATAACTATCAATATTATAAAAAGATTTTGTTAGTAATGAAAATTGATTATATTTGAGTGGAATGAAATGTAGCATTCGTTTGTAAATGAAGTGAGAGGAACAATTTCTCTTATAAACCATTTTAAAATTAAAAAAAAGCTTGAAAATTTCAAACCACAGGTTTATTTATAATATCATTGGATTGAATTGTTTGAAATAATTCAATATTTTTATTACTGTAATAGATCTGGGATTTGACAATATCTATATAGTAGTTTTATTCAATATGGATAACACTGGTGACTATAGTTATTATAGGCTACAGTCTACACTATTGTCTATTATAGATAGTTATATAGCAATATAATATTGATAGTTATAGAAATAAATTGTAAATAGTTATAGACATCGTTATATAGCAATATAATATAGTTACAGATAGGAATATAATTCATCTTCACTGATAGGCTACACAATAAGTTTTGAGAGATCGAAACTCATTACCTATAGTCCGTGAATAAAAAATTAGTCACTCTTTGAGTAGTTGTGAAAGTGATATTGTGGTAGTTATCCATATTAAATGGAAAGACAAGATGTTGTCAAACCACTGAGTTACCAGAGATTAATAATGGTGTAACCACCGAAACCGGTATCTCGATTTTCTAAAAAATCAGTGGTTTGACAACATATTGTCTTTTCATGTCCTTATATCCTTAGTCCTTATTTTATCCTCATATTCCTTATAGCCTATCCTTTTATCCCTGAAATCTGAACGTTTGTTGTTAAATATCTTGACACCTGTTACTATTCTTGAAGAATGTGTAATAAAGAACTATTGAACGTTTGCTTTCAATGCAAATTATCCCATCTTTGCATGGAAGTAGCCACACTCCGACTCTAGAAATTGACTCTTGACAGAAACAACAAAAAATAAACGGTTTGCCTTTTTTCAACGTTTAAGCAAACTTGATGTTTCATCAACGTTCGTCAAGCTACATCTTTGTGGCGTACAACGTGAAAGCATTGTTGATACTGGAGTTGGTAAACAACAAAATTCAAATTAGATGCGTGAAGGTTGAGGAAAACTCAAGACACCATAGTTTGTTGTTCCAGCATCAAAGATAAAGTTGGAAATTTGCATAATGAAACCGAATTTTTTATTAGCTCGTCTGTCGACTAGCGATGATATTATTTTCTCCGACAGGTCTTTCGGCAGAAAATTATTAAAGATGACTGGACTGTTCCACTATACTTTCAGTTCATGAACTCGCTATGAAAGTTTGTCCAAGCAAAAGAGACATTCTGGCAAGATGGTAAAATTACTACGGCTCGGTTAATATGGTTTTAACAATTAAAAATTCGGTCTCAAATTGT
Source organism: Sogatella furcifera (assembly GCA_017141385.1). Taxonomy (NCBI): domain Eukaryota; kingdom Metazoa; phylum Arthropoda; class Insecta; order Hemiptera; family Delphacidae; genus Sogatella; species Sogatella furcifera. Next base: position 2,661,246 of record CM029550.1, on the reverse strand, counting down.
AGATCAAATTGTTTTCTACAATTTGAGACCAAATTTATAATTTTTGAATGAATATTGACCGAGCTGGAGTCATTCTCCCATCTTGCAAGAATGTCTTCTTCGCTTAGTTACCACCGCCCTCCTTGGAAATTGAAATCAACTCCCCCCCCTTCTCCTACTCGATAACAACCGAAGCTTGTTTGTCGTTCAAACAATAACTCTTTACTCTCACTCACCCTCTAGCACTCTCTCACTCCCTCCCTCATCATCAATCATTCTCTCTCTCTCTCTCTCTCTCGTAATAATTTCTCTCTCTCTCCCTCTCTTAAAATCTTCCCCATCAATATACAACTTACTCACACTCTCTCTTACACACACTCTCTCTCTCTTTCTCTCTCTCATACCTTCTCACTCTCTCTATTACTCTCTCACTCACTCTCTCTCTCGGCCTCGTTCAATCATCCTATCATTTCCTCTCTCGCTATTGGTGACGCTTTGAAGAACTTGGCAAATGGAAACTTTGTCAATTACACTAAGAATGCAAGTTGTAAAGCGCGAGGTTGAAGTTTCACCAACTATGAAACAACGAGGAGCTACTTCTCTTTCTGATGATATGAAATAGCTACTCACTCCTCCGACACATCTCTCAATTTTCACAAAATGTAAAGTTTACAATGTCAATGTTCCATGTAGAATCGTTTATTTCGCGTGCTTTTGTCAATTCTGTAATCAAATTATTGAAAAATTGCTCGTGCATTTTGAAAACAGTCTGTTAAGCAAAGAACACATTCTGGCAAGATGAGAGAATGACTCCAGCTCGGTCAATATTGGTTCAAAAATTTCAATTTTTTTTCAAATTGTAGTGAAAACTCTGATCTACAATTTGAGACCAATTTTATAACTTTTGATCCAATATTGATCGAGCAGGAGTCATTTTTTCATCTTACCGAAAAGTCTTCTTTGTTCGATTAGACTATTAATAGTCTGTCAATCCAAGAAGTCACTCTGGCAAGATCGGAAAACGACTCCAGCTCGGCCAATATTGGTTCAAAGATTACAAATTGTAGTGAACATACTGATCTACAATTTGAGACCAAATTCTATAAATCTTGAACCAAAATTGACTGAGCTGGAGCCATTTTTCTATCTTGCCAGAAAGTCTTCTTTGCTTGGACAGACTTTACCAACGGTGACAGCACAACACTGGCGGCTCGTGCCCACAAAACAAGTGAAGTGCTGTACAGTAAAAATACGTGCACTTCACCTGTTTTGTGGGTACGAGCCGCCAGTGCAGTACAATGTTTACTGCAGCACACTGGCGGCTCGTACCACGAAACAGGTGAAGTGCCCGTATCTTTTACTGTACAGCACTTCACCTGTTTCGTGGGTACGAGCCGCCAGTGCTGTAGCAATATTTGCACCTCAAGGTAAGATGACTTGTGTATAATGCTCCTGTCGATCACAAACTTATCCAATCTAACTTGCAGTTGGAAATTGGGATTGAAATTCATCAATAACAATACTAACATAATACAAAATCTCCAATAATGAATTTGTATGGAAGTATTCAGGTAAAGTCTGTTTAAGCAATCCAAGTATAGTAAATAACATAAAATCGACTGGAGGCTAGTGATATAATCTGTCTAAGCAAAGAAGACGTTCTGGAAAGATGGGAAAATGACTCCAACTAAGTCAATATCAACTGAAATATTATAAATTTTGTCTTAAATTGTAGGCCAGAATGTTTACTTTCATATGAGGCCAAATTCTTGCCAGATGCCTTCTTTGGACAGATTAAAAATGATATTCTTATGTTATATTCTCATTATTTTAAATAATAGTATGCAGTAATGGATCAATAGTACCAATAGTAGCCAACAACAGAATTAAAAATCTACTAAACAAAGAGCGTTCAAATTTGCCAGGCATGTCTGGTTGTTCCTATAGACTAATAAAACATTTCAGAAATTCCCCAAGGCTACCTCCAATATTATAGCGTTCATCCAGGGCCCTCGCGTGGGGTGTGCGGAGTATGCGACCGCGGAGGGCGCCACGGCCAAGAGGGCGCTTAGACGGTTGATGCAAAACGGAAATTAAAAAAAATTCAGTTGGGCTATAGGAATAATTCTTCCACTATTTGATGAAAACTCATTTCACCAACGACTTGAATCCACAAGGAATTATTTCCTGTGCATAAATTCATCTATCATAATGGATTGATCAATTGAAAAACCACGATCAATGCATGAAGCAAGCCAAGAATCGTCCCTCTTCAATTTAATTCCATGGTTGGCTGACAACCACCTTACATTCTGTCGACCAATCACAAGCCAGTCTCCGATAAAAACTCTTCCCTATAATAATCATATAAAACTAATATTTTTCCCGAATTGTTGTAGTTTTTCAAACTTTTTTTTCTGGTAAGAGGTCGGTATTAGATCATGAATGGTTTGAGCTCTATTTCATAATATATATTCATCGTATGAAAAATTGAATTAATGAGTATAGTATGAGAGTTTGAAAACATATTTCCTCCTCATTTCATACAGCATAAGACTATTGAAGTCTAGAACTGGCCTAAGTTACACTATAAAAGTAGAACTGAGTCTAAAATCTTCAAATTAATTCTTCTAATACTAACTTGATAGAATCTTACCAGCCTGAATACATAAATAAATATAACATTTAGACAAGATTGTTCATATCAACGTCAATAGTAAATTAGAGTAATTTCTTGTGTATGATTCACCATCCATCATTTTCTTGTTAGCAGCCATTTTCTAAGACAGAACTCACGAAACCCTGTCAAACAATAAGCAAAGAGCAGGCGGGGCATGAAGGCGTGTCCAAGTCAAATCTGGAACAACCCCCGTCAACTGCTGCCATCTACTGGTTGATTTTGGAAACTTTTCTAACCGATAAACCGATGTTTTCGGCCATTTTGATCGTAGGCGGAGCTAGGAGGCGTGTCTAATGGAAGTCAAAGCAAGTCACCCTATTGCTACTGCCATCTGCTGGCTGAAAAATAGGAACTATTTCGAATGTTATTCAAGAAAGTTGGGTAGAGCAGTGAAAATGGCTGAAATCTTCAATTCGCTTGTTATTGAGTTTCCGATTTTTGTTAAAAAAATCTTCATCTCCAGTGAAATGAAATATTTATGATAATTCCCAATATTTCGCTGTGGAAAATTTATTATTCCCTTCCTTATGTGCTTTCAAGGAAACTAATAAAATAAATGAATCAATAATTACTATTTTAATGATAAAGTACGGTACAATGTGACAGTTTTGCTCAATGTAGATATCCTTCAGTTATTTTGTATTAATTCCTGTAGGCTTTTGCTTATCTCGTATCCAATACATGAAAATATGGAACAATACGTTGGGATACAATAAGCAAGTTCCTATAAGCTTTTTTGCCACACCACATGCAACATTGGGATTGCTTATGAGAAAAATGTGAACATGAAAGGCAGCTTGGATGATGTTTGGCTTTGAATATATTATTATATGTTGGACTGCATTCGTCTGGTAATGGGGGAGGAAGGGTGCCTGCCAAAATCTCGCACAGGGCGACAAAAAAACACGCGAGGGCCGTGCGTTCATCCATAGAGTTTATGGGGTTTTTAGATGTTTTAAGAATAAAATTTTTTGAAAAATCGTAGACAGACTCAGATCTGGTCTAGAAATTTGAATGTACTATCAAGGTATATTTCCTTTTTCTTAGCGCTACTCATCGATGCTTTCTATTTAAAATATGAATCACAGTACTCTTTTGAAATTATTTTTATTAGGTATTACCTAATTCATCAAGGTAATCCTTGGTGACCTTGGGTCCAAGGGCACCACCAAGGTCACCTTGATGGATTACTTGTTATTACCTAATTCATCATTCATATTGTATATACAAGTAGGAATTAGAGAACTAATATTTTTATTCATTTCCCCCTGTTTATACCTGACAACAAAGCTATTGTCATTATTTCCCATGTACAAAGCAAAAGCTATCCAGTTACATCCTCAAGCATCGTTGACTCTTACCCTTACATCCATCAGATGAATGAGCCACCTACAACAAACTTTTGGGAAACTTTGAAAGGAAAATGTCTTTTCCTCCTCGGCTTTCCAACATTGATGTGCCAGTCATGGGTGGGTTTTAACGTTAAGCTTTTCCAAGAATAAGAGAGGGATCCTTCTAGAGTTCGAGCAGGCTGAGAAGACACGCCGTTACAATACATTTAGCATTGTAGGGGAGTTCTTCTCAGCTTCAGATTTGAAACGGTCTTTGTTTGTCGGCAGCGTTGTGTAGCATGCAGCATTTAATTACGTATGACACATTAATACCCATTTGTTACACACTTTCTGTCGCTTGCATTTTCCATTACAAAAATTTACGCAGTCAACACTTTCCAATTGCGCCCTGACCTAGGATTTCTTAGATTTTGAGAAAATTCAAATTTTTCCTACTTCAAATCTTCTACACCATGAAGGCACCACTCTAGTCTGTCCAAGCAAAGAAAACATTCTGGCAAGATGGGAAAATAACTTCAGCTCGGTCGATATCAATTAACAAATTATAAATTTGGTCTCTAATTGTGGATCAGAATATTTCCTACAATTTGAGACCAAATTCATATTTGAACCAATATTTATTATTATTCATTTATTATTAAAAAGATTGAAATACAGAAGGATTGAAACACAGACAAAGTCCAAAGCGTCTCTTCTTCCCAATTTTAGTTCAAATATTCAAGATAGAGGTTATTTCCACACTTAAAACTTGCTTAACAAACAATATTTATTTTAAATTATACACAAATTTCAACTTCTGAGAGTAAAAAAAAAACTATGAAACCGTAATTTAGAATTTGGAAAGTTGTTACATAAATAAAAAGAACCAAAACACGGATAATATTATTTAAAATGTTAATTTTCACTTCAAATTTTGAAACCTAAAATAGATAGACTTTCATGAAAGTTGATACATCAGCTGTAAATTGAACAAGTAGGAGTTATTTCCCTATCTTGACAGAATGTCTTCTCTGTTTGGATAGATTATAAGATTATTGAAAGAGCCCTATATGTCAAATACTTATTTGCTCTTAGGGCTACTGTATTCATTGAAACTTCAAAATAATTTAAATCGAAGTAACTTTTTTAAAAATATATTTTTATTTTTCACAACATGTTTCGACGTCCTAGAGCCAGATTTAAGTGTGAATATTTTACTCTTTGTCAAACTCTACGGAGCAGTGGGAATACCCCAAAATGATCACAAATTGTACGTTTTTCAGTGTATATTGGAGGAGTATGCTATCATACTCTTGAGGGTGATTACCATGACAGACTGCAAATACGAGTAGATAACTGGGAAAATAGCAATTTTCACAACACAGGAGATTGTCTTGCTCTGTATATTTCGTTGATAAATTGCTGCATCAGGTTGCCAAAATGTACTTTGCATCTGATAACTCGAGGGTTACTTCAAAGTACAAATTACTTCAATTATTCATGAGATTGTTTCTGCTCTACATAGGAAATATAATGATGACAACGCATCTTCTCATTTTTGAAGTGCACGGTTTCAAGGCTGCGGTAATAGAAATTATTAATAAGGGGTGAGACCAAAAAACGGGAACTTTTGAAGCAACAAAGGGAACAATAATTTCCTTATTCACGTACATGAATAAAGGAAATGTAATTATCAGTTCTATTGCTGAAAATGTGAAGAAGAATAGTTGCCATTCATAGTTCTAAAAAAATGCCAATATTCATGGACAATCTCTTTGAGATGACGACCATTCAAACGTATACATTCCTGGAAGCAAACAGTGAGATTAGAGCAGTGAGAATTCCATGTGTGCATGTAAGCACTCTTTCTTGTGGGATCATTAAGAAAGTAGAGCATACGCTTCACTTTCAAAAATAATTATTCGAGTTGAAAACAAGGATTCACGAAGAAATCGCTGAGATACGCATTGCACGTTCAACTTGCCGTGCAAAATCTCACTGTTCGCTTCCAAGAATCTATACATACGTTTGAATGGTCGTCATCTCAATAACATTATCTACAAAAATTGACATTTTTCTTGATACAACTATAAATGGCAACTATTCTACTTTACATTTTCAGCAATAAAACTGAAGATTGCATTCCCTTTATTCACGTACGTGTTACTTCAAAAGTTCCCGTTTTTTGTGTCACCTTATACATTCATACATTAATTGAAGTACGAATAAACGAAATAAGGAAAGAGAAAACCGCCAATCGCCCAAAACGTTTTCTTCATTTAGCCACTTGATAAATAGTAATTCCTAAATTCGTGATAAATGGAAGAAAATATACTCCAACTACTACACTCTAAATAATATACAGTACTCCAATATTATCATACTCGATCATTCTATATCTTAAATCAATACTTGAGAGTATTATGGTGGTTTTGATATCATGTTTCACTCACAATTAAGTTCCCAGACATTATCAATAAATTAGTAACGGAATGTAATTTTACAAAGTTACGTGATCATTATTGCAGAATGCATTAATTGAACTCATGTTCTGTTTGCAAAACCTAAGATAATAATTGAATCAAACATTTGATGATTCAGTGGACAGATTCACTCGATGAATTTGAGACAGAACTATTTGCGTTAGAATTATTATTTTACGTAATCTAGCATTATAATAGTTTTAATATTGAGGTTTTATTTGGAAATGAATCGATATGACTTGATCATTAAATTTTTAATTTGATAGAAGCTGAATGATTAAAGATATAAAAAATGTAAATTCGGCTGAATGACTTCATCAATGTGTTCCATGATAGAAGAAGTTCTTTTATAACAAATTCTCAATAATATTGACAACAGCTATCACAATATATTAGGCCTAGCCTATTACACAACACTTCCATGTAGCCTAACTCTTAACTCACTTTCCGATGTTGATTTCGTTATTAATTCTTTACATCAATTTCGTTTGAAATGTGTTTCTATATCTGCATTTCAATCACTCTCACTTATATTGTCTTCTGTAATTGAATTTCTACAATTTAACAATCACGAAATGAACAATCAACTTAGAATATTTGGAATCAATTGTGAAAGATGAACAAAGTTATTGGGGAAACATAATTATTATAAAAATGTCATCATCCACATCGACTATTTTGTTGAGTTATTTGGAAACTAAAAGGATATTTAAGAAAATGTAGAAACTAATTAGAAACTTCGGATGCTGAGAAGTTATCAATTCGATTTTTCTGTTGAATGATAGCCGAGATATTCTCACAGTAAGCGATTCACCAAGATTTATTTAGAATAGATGAAAAACTCGATACTTCGGACGAAGAAAAAAGTTTTTCCGAGATGACACTTTGGACTGATAGGTTAGAATAGATAAAGCCGAAATGCTGGAGATATCATCCACATAAAATCTGAGCGACGAAAAACAAACTATTATCGTTAAAAGATCCTTTTCGAATCTTTCAACCGGTAAAGTGTTCGGCAAGTGCTTTGCAAGTTCAGAGGAAAACATAAAAGTTGGCTGAATACAAAGCGAGTGATATTACGAAGTTGAAGGATAAGCGAAGGAAGGAGCAATCTGTCTAAGCAAAGAAGACATTCTGGCAAGATGGGAAGAGGATTCCAGCTCGGTCAATATTGATTCCGAAATAATAAATTTGGTCTCTAATCGTGGGAAACATTTTTATCTACAATTTGGGACGAAATTTATGATTTTTGAACCAATATTGACCAAGCTGGAGTAATTATCCCAACTTCCAGAGTATCTTTCTAGCTTGGACGGACTATAGTTAGTAGACGTATATATATTTCACGTATTGTATTCATCACCCGCAGAAATAGAATTTCTTGTGATGCGAAGCGAGCTTCTTAGTAATGTCCTTTGGAAAGTTTTTGAGAAAACTTTGAACATCTTCGTAGAGATTTTTCCACTGTGACGAAAGTTGTGTGTGGAAAACAGGATTCATAACGGAGACAGAAAAGAGATACGAGAACAGTTATTGAAAATACATTTCGATATTTCTGTGTTTCAAATTATTATGATACTGTATCCATAGCCTATCCAAGCAGAGAAGGCATTCTGATAAGATGTTAAAATGACTGCAGCTCGATCAATATAAGTTCAAAAGTTATTCAATTGAGACTCAAATTGTAGAAAACATTCCGTTCTACAATTTGAGACCAAATTTATCATTTTTGATCCAATATTGACCAAGCTGTAGTCATCTCCCCATCTTGCCAGAATGTCTTCTTTGCTTGGACAGCCTATACCTACAGCGTAAACATTGGACTATCTGCCTATAATATAAGGCACGTTTGTATTGGATATCGTTTCTGGCGAAGCTGACTGGCTCTAATGCCTACATAGCTTGTTTTCCATCTCTGAATAGCAAGCGATTCTAGTTCATATCACTGTATTTGAGTAAAATTCGTATCATAAAACCTTCTATTTTGTACGATATTCATTCGTTTATTGGCGCATTTGCGAATGATTGGAGTTATCATCATTGTTCAATTGCTATTCAAGTGTACTAGATTGAAGGAGAATTCGCCTCATACTCGAATCAAATGTTTATTATGATAACGTGAATTTTTCAGTGAATATTGAACGAGAACGATTTGTTTATGTTTATATTGTTCATCTACATGAATACACTTAACTGTTATTATACTGTGAATCACTTGTCTATATGAATATATTTCAACTGTTATTGGAGTAATTTTTTTTTGTTGTATTGCTATTTAGCGTGTTCAATTATTGTATTATATTCAAGGGGAATATCCTAATTCAAATGATTTGGGTTCAGTTCAGGTTCAGTTTGGGTACTGTTTGGGTTTAACTTGTGTTCAGTTTGAGTGCACATTGGAATCAATTCGGATTAAATTTGGGTTCTGTTTGGGTCTAATTTGGGTCCATTTTAGGTTCAGTTTGGGTACAATTTTGGTTAAGTTTTGGACTACTTTGGGCTCGATTTGGGTTCAATTTGGCTTCAGTTAGGGTTCAATTTGAATTCAGATTGGGCGCACTTATAGTTCAGTTCAGGTTCTATTTGGGTTTAATTGGGGTTCAGTTTGGGTTCAGTTTGGGTTCAATTCAGGTTCAGTTCAGGTCCACTTTGGGAACATAAACTGAACCCAAACTGAACCTGAAATGAAACCAAACTGTACCTGAAATGAACCTATACTGAACCCAAATTAGACCTGAATTGAACCCCAACTGGACACAAACTGAACCCAAATTGAACTCAAACTGAACCCGAACAGATCCCAAATTGAACCCAAACTGAACCTAAAATGAACCTAAACTGAACCCAAACTGAACCTGAACTGAACCCAAATTGAACCTAAACTGAACCCAAATTCAACCTGAACTGAACCCAAACTGAACACTAACAAGTTCAGTTCAAGTTCAGTTTGGGTTCAGTTCAGGTCCACTTGAGGTTCAGTTCAGGTTCAGTTTGTGTTCAGCTTCAATTTGAGTCCAATTCAGGTTAAGCTTGGGTCCACTTTGATTTCAATTAGGGTTCAGTTCAGGTCTACTATGGGTTCAGTTCAGGTTCAGTTTGAGTTCAGTTTAGGTTCAATTCAGGTTCATTTTGGATTCAGTCTGGGTTTAAATCAGGTTCAGTTCAGGTTCAGTTCAGTTTGGGTTCAATTTGAGTTTAGTTTGAGTTCAGTTAGGGTTGAATTTGGGTCTGATTTGGGTTAAGTTTGGCTCAACTTTGGGTTCAATTTGTGTTCATATCAGGTCCACTTTGGGTCCAGTTCAGGTTCAGTTTTGGTTCAATTTGGGTTCAATTCAGGTTCAGTTTTGATTCAGTTTGGGTTCCCTTTGGGTTCAGTTCAGGTTCAATTTGGGTTCAATTTGAGTCCAGTTTGGGTCCACTTTGGGTCCACTTTGGGTTCAGTTTGGGTTCAATTTTGGTTTAGTTTAGGTCTACTTTGTGTTTAGTCCAGGTTCAATTTGGGTTCAGTACTTGTCCACTCTGGGTTCAGTCCATGTTCAGTTTGTCTCCAATTTGAGTTCAGTTTGGGTCCAATCTGAGTCAATTTTAATCAATTGCAATTTTATGAATGATTAACCTTGATTTTCTCATTAGATTGCTATGTATACAAGTGGACAATATTTTAAGCTACCAATTCAATCACATGTTAATCTGCTGATTCTGCTATATTGGATAAAACAAATTTCATTAAGGTCAGTCATTGTTTTTTCTCACACCATTGGAGAGGGGGTGAGAATAATGAATTTAGGTATGTTGATATGGGTTCAATAAGATGGTAAATTTCTGGGCTACAACTTTCGAATTTAGGCCTTACATTTTATTGAGGGAGAGTCACAATATAGCTCATTATAGAACTGATAAATGACATATGAGAGTCATGCCCAATTTATAATTTAAGATTGTTCATAGAATATCATGTTTATTGGTGATAGAAGAATTTCAAGTTATTGAGATGGAAAAGGAGAAATTTTCCCACCATTGTCACCAGAAAAACCACACATTCCCCAAATCCTCCCAGGGGGGGACTATTGGTTAGACAAGTATTACTGAAACAAATGATAATTTTTATTTGATTCCTCAATTAATATAAATTAATATACTTCCCAATTAATATCAATCAATATATTGGCAACTTCAGAGTTTCTTTTCTTTCAAATTTCTTCCTACTAGTAGATTCAATAGATTATGTATCTATTTCAACTGAATTTGAAAATATGACCTGCAAAGTAAGTCAATAATTTCCATTCCCCAGCCATTCGATTACAATGAGATAGTAGCAACAATCCGCCAAGACGGAAAATTTAACACTTTTGTATTTTCGAGATTGAAACCGCCATCCTTATTGGCCTGTTTCCTTGGAGTGGGGGGAAGGGGGAATTTTCAACTCAAGTCACGTCATCAAGAGGTTGGGGGTTGATTGCGCTTCACTTTGGGGGTTTCTGGTGGGGGCGAGAAGGTTTGGGTAACTGATATCGGTTTCTCTTCAGGGTTCAAGAACAAGTGGGGACCTGTACCAAATTGAAACAATTCCAGAAACCTGGTGTAACCTCTGTCAAGTGTAGTATTGACTCGACCAACCACTGTAGGAGACTTGACAAATATTATTATAGATGTAATTGATGAGACTAGTTTTCTTAATCTTGATGTTAAATATCTTCCAAAAATCTTTAAAAAAATTATTTTTGATTGTGTACAAAAAAGGCACAAAAAAGGAAAGTGGTGTGAAAAGGGGGGGGCAAAATTGGGTAGGGGTAGAAAGAGAGAAAAAGATAGTGTAAGGAATGGTAAGAGGGTAAAAAAAAGAGGGAGGGGGTAAAATAGAGAGGGGGAAACTCGGTAAGGGTATGGAGAATGGGTACAGAATTTAGTGAGGGTGAAAGAACAGGGACCAAAACGGGATAGGGGTGTAAATAGCAGGGGGTAGTAGGGTATGGAGAGAGAGAAAAATGTGGTAGGGGGTGTAAGAACAGGGGGAAACAAAGTAAGGTGTAAGAACAGGTGGTAAAACGGGGTGAGGGGTAGAAAGAGGGATTGGGGACATTGTGTGAATGTAAGAACGGGGGTGAAAAATGAAGTAGGGGTGTTAGAACAGGGGTACAAAATGGGGTAGGGAGTCTTAGAACAGGGGGTCCAAAAGAGGCCACCGAGCTCGTAAATCACGACCAACATGGCCCAGTGGTCAGGCGGCAATTGGTACGGCCTGTCCAAGCAAAGAAGACATTCTGACAAGAAGGGAGAATTACTCCAGCTCGTTCAATATTAATTCAAAAATTATGAATTGGTTTACAAATTGTAGGAAAACTTCTAATCTATAATTTGAGAGCAAATTTATAATTTTTGAGTGAATATTGACCAAGCTGGAATCGTTTTCTCATCTCACCAGAATGTCTTCTATGCTTGGACAGACTAGTAGGCTACGTTCTGTTCATGATATTGTCCAATGCAACGTAACGGCAAATTGCTCCCGGCAAAAATTAACTGTCTATTTCTCTCCAGCCGGTCGGCTGCACTCATCTCACGACCCTCAGTTTTCTTCGGCTTGCTGCTTCTTATAGACCGCAATCGTTTGATACATTGGAAATTCCCAGGTTTTTCTGTCAGTTACTGAATTTTACTTCTTGCTCCACATAGTTATCAATTGCTTGGTATTGGCATATTAGAAATTTCCTGTTTTCCAGAGAAAAACTGTACAGCACTTCACCTGTTTCGTGGGCCAGTGTTCTCTGATAATAATTGAAATTCCAGCTACACTTATATAGTTATCAGACTACATATATAGCTATAGCTACATAGTTATAGCTACAGTATACATAATATATTATAACTATCGAGCAAAGAAGACATTCTGGCAATAAGGAAAAATGAATCTGGCTCGGTCAATATTTGTTATCATGAATTTTGTCACAAATTGTAGAGCAGAATGTTTTATACAATTTGTAATCATATTCATAATTTTTGAACTGATATTTACGTGACCAAGCTGGAGACCACGGCCCTCGTGTGGATTTTTGGCGCGTGCCATGTGCAAGATTTTTGCAGGCGACCCCCCCCCCCACCATTACCAGACGAATGTAATTCAACATATAATAATATTCAAAGCCAAACATGAATCAAACTGCCTTACATTTTCACAGTTAGCAATCGCAATGTTGCATGTTGTGTAGCAAAAGGATTGTCGGTACTTGCTCATTAAAATGTATTATTTCGTATTTTTCTTATTCTTTCATGTATTAGAACGTATTCTGATACGTAATAAGCAAAAGCGTACAGGAATTGATAAAAATAACTGAAGGCTATATCTAAATTGATAAAACTGTCACATTGTACCGTAGGCCTACTTCATCATCATCATCACTAGAAAATTATCCTTGGATATTCATGGTGTGACGCAAGGATTTTTTTTGGAAGTTGAGAATGAAAATACTGTACTACATAGTATTAATAGTTTATTGTATTAATAAACGAAACATTTTTCATCTAGTAAAAATTTAATAAATTTCCAATTATCAATCGATCTATTTTTATTGGTTTGCTTGAGAGCACACAAGGAAGGGAATAATAAATTCTTTATAGAAAAAATATTGATCATCATAAATAATTCATTTCACTGGAACAAGCAAATTGAAGATTGTTGCAGCCGTGAAAATGGCATCCCCTACTTTATTGAAAAACATTTGAAATAGTTCCGAGTTCAGCCAGCAGATGGCAGTAGCAATAGGGTGATTTGCTTCGTCTCCTATTGGACACGCCTCCAAGCTCCGCCCATGCTATGATTGGCCAATGATATCGGTTCGAAAAGTTTCCAAATTCAACTAGCCTAGTAAATGGCAGTAGTTGTTGGGTAATGTTTCAGATTTGACTTGGAACAGCATCATGCCCGCCTGCTCTTTTCTGATTTGTTGACAGTGTTGCTATTTCTGATTTGCCATTTGATATTTGAGTTCGACAGAGTGTAAGGTAGTTTTCAGTCACCAATAGAATTAAATCAGAGAGGGGCGCTTCTTGGCATGCTTTATACATCGATTGTGGTTTTCCAATTGATCAATACATTATCATGAATAAGTTGAAGAAGAGAAATGATACAGCCGACTTCACCTGTTTCGTGAGCACGAGCCGCCAGTGGTGATTGGCTAAATATATACAACTGAAGTGAAGTGTTTCGGTTTTATTAGTTAATATCATGTTTTAAATTTAAAAAATCTGTTATTCTGAATGACTGAAAGAACTATAACCATGGTTTTCCATCTAGGGAAAATCAGGTTATATGCTGGCAAAGTGGAAAAACCCTTGAGTCTCTCCACTACTGAAAGCCATACGCTAAATAAATAAATAGTTTTATTTATTATTTATATTAGTAGGCCGACACTACTTAACCCGTGTAGAGGAGTATTTCATATCCATCGAATTAAGTCTTTTTATCAACTTGAATAAAACATTGATAATTTTCTTGGTTCGAGAGCTAGAATCCTATTTATATAGCTTTTGAAGTCACATCCATAACAGTGAATAAGCTATAAGCTCTTTATAGTTGGACGATTGAAAAAATTGCAATTGGTAATAGCAATAATTAATTGCCGTCCAGATGCTTCCAGCAAAGTGAATCAACAAATAAATTAGGCTCTTCCCTAATTGAAATAACCGGGATTGGAATAAACATTTGTCGGCTATAAAGCAGTAATATATTGAGTCCACTGTAATTCTCCAATACACCTACTCTCAAAGTAGTGCGGTTCAGTTGGCGCCAAAAATTAAGGCGATTGACGAATGACTGTTATGCATCACCAGCTCTGTCAGGACAGTCTTAACCTGTCTCCGAGAGTGAATTGGTGTAGACGGAGTGTTCGTGTTTCGATGTACACTAGAAGACAGCTCACCGACTGTCCTGACAGAGCTGAGCATTGATCAAAGTCATTCCTCAACCGCCTTAATTTTTGGAAAGATATAGCTTATTTTGCAAATGAGGACTGCATCGGACATTAGTTGGCTGCTGCAGTCTGTCCAAGCAAAGAAGACATTCCGGCAAGATGGGAAAATTACTTCAGCTCGGTCAATATCGGTTCAAATTGGTCTCAAATTGTAGATCAGAATATTTTCTACAATTTGAGACCATCTTATCAATTCTTAAACGAATATTGACGGGGCTGGAGTTTTCCCATGGATTCTCCCATCTTGCCAGAATGTCTTCTTTGCTTGAACGTACTATAGCAGTGTCCACTGAACGCGCGCAAATTAGTTTTCAGCTTCAACTTTGCAGAGTTGCTGGTTAATTCAAACCTAAGTTTGGCAGGTAAACCCGTTTTAAACCTTGGTTTGGCCGGTGTAAACTTGTTTATGAAGTGTGGACTAACCAAGGGTTGGTGGCGAATAGTTGATTAGAACTTGCGGCCATGTCACACTGGACATGATTGGTTGTTGAAATATTCCTGGTTTGGATTGAGTGAATCAATTTGCATGAATAAATGAGAAGCTTGAAATCGATTATAATTTACATTGTTTACAAACAACCAGACAAAACATGATTGTTTCTTTTTTATTCAAATATTTATTTGAGAACAAACATTTTTAACAAACAATCAGACAGAACATGATCGTTTTATTTTTAAATATTCATTTGTGAAATTAGGCTACAATTAAGGGTAAAAACACAGACATATTGAAGTTCATCACGTCTTTTTCCCAAATTTTGATAAAAATTTGAAAAATTAAAATTTTTTATGAATATTTATAACATTTCAAAATAATATTAGCTGAAAATTTGACTGAGTAGTTGTCGGTGTTGTAGAATAGTTCAAAAATATTATATAAAACTATTAAATATAATTATTATCTTATCGCTTTTATATATATTTATTTAGCGTATGGCTTTTAATAGTGGGGAGACCCAAGGGTTGTTACACTTCGCCAGATAACCTCATATTCCACAAATGGAGAAATGAGTTATAGTTCTTTTAAAAAGTTAATTTGAAAACATAATTTTTGATTTAAAAACATTGTTGACTACTAAAGCTTTTATATAGATTCTACCGTTAATTTAAGCACAGTACCATGCAAATAATAAAATGATAGAATCGCACCAGCCTGAATACATAAATAAATTTTATATTAGCAAAAGATCGTCAATAGTAAATCAGCGTAATTTTTGTGTATGATACACCATCCATTATTTTCTTGCTAGCAGCCATTTTACAAAACAGAACTCACAAAACACTGTTAACCAATAAGAAAAGAGCAGGCGGGGCATGAAGGCGTGTCCAAGTCAAAACTGAAACACCACCTGTCAACTGCTGTCATATACTGGTTGAATTTGGAAACTTTTCTAACAGATGTTTTCGGCCATTTTGATGGTATGTGGAGCTTGGAGGCGTGTCCAATCGAAGTCGAAGCAAGTCACTCTATTGCTACTGTCATCTGCTGGCTGAATTCAGAACTATTTCGAATGTTATTCAAGAAAGTTTGTTAGAGTATTGGAAATGGCTGAAATCTTCAATTTGCTTGTTATTGAGTTTCCGATGTTGGAACATCTTTATTTCCAGTGAAATGAAATAGTAAATATTCCATTTCACTGGAAATAAATTTTATGATGATACCCAATATTTTTCTGTAAAAAATTAATTATTCCTTTCCTTATGTGCTTTCAAAAAAACTAATAAAATGATTTGATCAATGATTAAAATTATAATATTCTAATGATAAAGTACGGTTCAATGTGACAGTTTTGCTCAATTTAGATAGCCTTTAGCTATTTTTATTAATTCCTGTTGGCTTTTGCTTATCACGTATCCAATACATAAAAATACGAAACAATACGTTGGGATACATTAAAGGGAGCAAGTCCCCATAGCCAATCCTTTTTGCCACACCACATGCAACAATGGATTGCTTACGAGAAAAATGCGAACATGCAAGGCAGCTAGAATAATTTTTGTCTTCAAATATATTATAATATATTAGATTGCATTCGTTTGGTAATGGGAAGAGGGAGGGGGTAAACCATGCGAGGGCACTGCTAATAATAAATAAATGCTGAATAAATCTTCATTGACTTTTTTTAATAAATTCAATCGGATAATGAACAGGGACGTGGATCAAAATCGAAAATACGATATTTCACAGCAATGGAATGAATATGATCAAGCCTCGTTTACACTGGAGTTAATAACAAAATTGTTAATAAGTTTTCTATAATATATTATATAAGTCTATATAATAATAAGTTAATCACAAAGTAACACTAAACATTTGTGATATTAACTCCGGTGTGAACGTGGCTTTAGTTACTGAAATATCTCTATAGTGGTTAATCAATTGTATGAAATAGATCTATTAATTTCACTTGAACTTGAATAGTTCGAAATTTAATATTAGTTCGTAATAGAAAACAAAATAGATGAGCATCTATTGAAATTATATACAAAACACACGAAGAGACTAAGAATCCATTTTCAAACAATAAAAAAATACACCATAATGAGTTGCTGTAATAACAATTCTAATTGGTTTTATTTTTATAAATCGACTAAATCCACCGATAAAAAACCGTAAGACGGCTCATCTTTGTTAATCCGTTTCTTATCAGAACAATCAATGCACACAACACATGATAATATTCTTTGTTGACTTAAATAAATCAATGAAATCAATCGATTTAAATCGACTGAGATTTGAATTTCAGTCGATTTGATTGGGAGCTCTCGCGATTTAAATCGATAATAAATGATAATTTATTGAAATATTTGCTTTGAATGAATCGGAAATACCTCATATTCAATACACAAACAAATCAATAAATACAACATCGATTAAAAACGAAAAATCTAGATTTTTTTCAACTTCAACTCTTTTCCGAGTGTTTAAATATTGGCTAGCTGAAAATACTCGGACAGTACTTTGTATAGTACAGTACATTTGCTTGGACAGTACTTTTCATAGTCTGTCCAAGCAAAGATGACATTCTGGTAAGATGGGAAAATGACTCCAGATCGATCAATATTGGTTCAAAAATCATGAACTTGGTCTTAAATCGTAGAGCAGAATGTTTCCTACAATTTCAGAACAAATTTTCTATTCTTAAACTAATAATGACCGAGCTGGAGTCATTTTCCCGTCTTTCCATAATGTCTTCTCTGCTTGGACAGACTAGAGCTGTGAATACTCAATTTTTTACCAGACGATTTCAAACTAGGCGTTTGTCAATGAATCATTTTTGTATTGCTTTTCCTGCGTTGGTTGATTTTTGAAGGCAATAAAGTCTGTCCAAGCAAAGAAGACATTCTGGGAAGATAGGAAAATGATTGAATAATCATTTCATTATTGATTAAAAAATTATAAATTTGGTCTTAAATTGTATAAAACATTCTCACCCAAGATTTGAGACCAAAAATTTTATTTTTGAATCAGTATTGACCGAGCTGAAGGCATTCCCCCATCTTGCCAGAATGTCTTTTTTGCTTGGACAGACTATACCAAAGCTCGTTTTTTTCGTTATTGATATTGAAAGCTTCAAAAAGCGCCTCAGTGATTGCTCCCAGAATACATTTGAGGGTGAAAAACTCATGAATATCTGTGTGGGTGAAGTCATTCATTCATTCACATCAGTTGCATTTCATGAATAAGCTCACTTTTCCTCTTATCTATCTCTCTCGACACAACAAATTGTAATTATTCCCTATTGAATGTAACAATGAAATACACAATATTGTGAATGAGTGAATGAATACTACGAACATGTTCACTCTGTTATCAGGGCTACCGGCTACTGATAATATAAATGATAAATCAATAATAATCACAGTACACTTGGAATAAGTTCATTCTTTCTTAAAACTGGTTTCGAACTTTCAAGTTTGAAAAAAAAGTTCGAAAGGTTGTCTTGGAAAGTATGATCAAACTTTGAAAGTTTGATGATAGTTCGAATCTAGTTGTTAGTCTAAGTGTATCGTGATCATTCTTGAATTTTTCTATGTTTGCTGTATTCAAATATTTGAGAATAATATATAGGATAAAAATTGATGAGTTATCATAAGGTTGATTTTCTTGTTATTTTGAACTCGAACTTTTTTTATTTATTTCATGGAATGAACTTGATTTTTAATATGAATCTGAAAATTTATTTCACTATATATTACAATTATGTATTCACAGTGCAACCTAATGAGTTCCTTTGCTGATGAGATAAAATTTCTAATTATCAGTTACATCAAGTTTATATCGATCAACCCATATTGTTCAAGTTTTTGGGCGATGAGAGAGTTCAAATAGAGTGCGATATAGAGTGAATAGAGTGTAGTAGATATAGATATAGAGTGTAATAGAGTGAATGAGATATGTTCGAGTGGGTCGATCATTGATAGGGTATTAAATGTTGAAATCGAAAAACTGCTCTAAATTGAGAAACTGCTCTATTATCAGACAACTTCTACTGGAAAACTTCTGGAAATCTTGGGAATGAATATAGTACCCTTTGGAATATGTATACCGGTATTGATCGAATGAGTTCGAACGTTTCGTATTTTCATCAATTTTATTCAAATGAGGGAAAATCAAGAATCTCAAATTTCCCTTTGAAGAACCAACTTGATTCAGATTTAAAGTTTCCAGATTAAAATTTTGAATCTGATCTGTAATAGAAGATCAACAACTTAACTAACGTTCCCCATTTCAAATAGCGTTTCACAGATATACAGTTCAAAAAAGGCGAAACTCACGGTAAATTTATCATGAATGTTTTTGGCAACAAATAAATTCATAGAGGTTTTCCAATGCTATTCTCTTGTAGGATGTTGTATCTGATCTGTACTTGAATGCTATATATACTGTACTTGTATATGCTGTAATATATAATGCTATATACTGTACTTGAATGCTACTTTCATAACGTTTCCACTGCATTGCTAAGCTTTTTTCAAAAGTAGCACATCATAAAATATGGTTATACAGTAATAGTTATATAGTCTATTAAGTGTGTAAATAATATAGACCAGTTATATACATCCATACAATTATACAGTTCAAACGAAGCCAACACATCAATACATCTCTTTGATATATCATACGATCACATTTTCATGATGCGTTTGAATTTTCGTGAAAAATCTCTTTTCAATTTCTCATGACTCCCACTTACTCTAACTAAGCTCTTCAATTCATGGAAATGAATATACTCCAATACTGTATTTTTCTTTGAATCTAGTGACAAATTTGAAGAATTTCAAAGCCTTTTTCAATGAAAACTCAGTAATGCAATAAAGGCAATATTTGAGTTCGACATCCATCAATAAGGAAAAATTTTACAATTTTACCGAACTTGAAGGGTTTTTCCAAAAGGAATAATTAATTATTTAGCTGTAATTTAACACAATAATCATAATTGATGAAATACAATATTGTGAATTCAAACGGAATCGTACGTTCATCAATAAATCTTTTTCAAGAGTCAAGAATCATGCGTTTTCGTAAGTTTTCACAGTTTTACAAGCTTTACTCCATAAATAGAAGTCACTTAACTCCATATAGTCCGTCCAAGTAAAGAAGACATTCTAGCAAGATGGGAAAATGACTCCAGCTTGGTCAATATTGAATCAAAAATGTTTCATTTGGTCTCAAATTGTAGAACAAAAACTTATTAACAATTTGAGACTAAATTCATAATTTTTGAACCTATATTGACCGAGCTGGAGTCATTTTCCCTTCTTGCCAGAATGTCTTCTTCGCTGGGACAGACTATAATCGTCAATCATCATACTGCATCGTTATTTTTTGATAATATTTTTCCAAGTTTTACTGGTGCCTCTCTGCATACACAAGAACGCATACTTAATGGATTGGACTGAATTAAAAGCGCGCACTTTGCAACATTGAGTTTTTGAATCGGTAACTATACTCTACTCGTTATAACTTCCGGCTCAGCGTAACACTTTTAGGAAATACACTGTATTCCGAGTTGGAAGTGACATTGAATAGAGTAAAATCTGCAACTGGATACAACTTTTTCATCAGTATGTACGCCAGTTGCCAGCAAAAGCAAGAGAATATTAAATCTGCCGCGTTTTTCCAGCCTAATATCGCTCTTTTAATGCTCGCTTGTCCAGTCACTGGCCAAGAGAATATCGTATATCACATCTGATAAACATATATATTCAATATTGCATGTATATTACACTTAAACACTGAAGTTACCATATATTTATACACTTGATACAGTGCCTCTACTTTATAAAGCCAGGACACATATATTGAAAAAAATGTATATATATTACACTCATATTCATCGTATATACTTTATAAACCCTGGTCCTCTTCATCTCAGGCTTCTATAGTCTGTCCTAGCAAAGAAGATATTCTGGCGAGTTGGGAAAATGACTTCAGCTTGGTCAATATTGGTTCAAAAATTATACATTTGTTCTCAAATTGTAGAGAACATTCTGATCTACAATTTAGGACCAAATGTATAATCTTTGAATGAATATTGTCCAAGCTAGAGTCATTTTACCATCTTGCCAGAATGTCTTCTTCGCTTGCACAGACTATACCGGCGGGATTTGATTTCCAAAATGCCTCGGCCCATTTCCCTCCATTTCCCTCCACTCCATTTCTAGAAATTTACAAAAACACGAGCACGCCCTCACCTGCCTGCTAAACATGCTAACGAAAGAAAAACATGCAGATTCTCAGCATTATTCTCTTTACTCGTATTTTGCTTGTGGAAGCTCGACCGCTTTTGTATTAGAGTTAACTGGTTATACACTATACAGTCGCTATTAATTAATAGCGTAGATATACTATTGTGTAGTTAGTCTATGTTAATAGTCTTCATAATAGACCACAGTCTTAACTACTAGGCCTATGCTGTTTGTGTTAACGCATTATACTTAACCTCACATCTTGTTACAGTGTTTTGAACTGGATATGAGTCCACGAATCCTTGATCTATAAATGTACATATTCTCACTCAAAATTGTGTTTAAAATTGGGAAGAGATAGAGAATAGAAGAACATTGTATTACAGAGAAAAACAATTTACAGAAGAAGAGAATAGAAGGACATTATACAGAGAATAATAGTACCTAGTACTTTGTACTTAGTATAACTAATAATAGTACTTAGTCTAAGATATTAAGTTCGTAAAGGGATGCTTTCCGAACTTCGCCGGCGCAAAGTGTGTAGAGAGAACTGCGTGTTCTTATAACACGTAGTAGTGCTGATATCTAGTGGCACAGCTAGAAAAGCCAGCCCTCACTTGCAAGTAGAGTAATCATAGCCTATTCTTTGTAGACTAAGGATTATACCTAAGGATTATACGTGTTCTTTGTAAGGATCTACCTACATCCACTGTCAGTTTGGATTGACAGTTCGGATTATTGTGACAGTCGAAAACTGTGAGTGGATGGGAAAACTATAAGTCCAAAACAGCTGTAAACCGGCAGCTGTTCAACGATCAGCTGTAAACGATCGAATTGCAAATTTCAACTTGTAAGTGCATGTACATAATTTTACGTTTGGGTTATTTTTGTATTGATGGATACAGGTTTGAACTTGGAGAAAGAAATTCATACATGCTTACCACTGACGGCTTGTGCCCAGAACGAAACAGGTGAAGTGTCCGTATCTTGTACTGCATAGCACTTCACCTGTTTCGTGCGCACGAGCCGCCAGTGATGCTTACTGTCGACAAAGAGTAGGGCGGTTTCGTCTGCTCTTTGTGCTGCTCCAACAGCTGATATTGTCAATTATAATAGTCATTCATCTCTACTTAGATGATGTTTCTAAAATCAAAAGATACAACAGATGTTTCACTTCAGCTGCTGGTAGGTTACATTACGTACAATAATTATAATGATTATAAACAGACGAAACCGCCTTACCTCTTGGTGTTGGATATGCCTCACGTAAGCTGTTAGTAGGTTACATCACGTAAAAGAGTCAGATAAAACCGCCTGAATTCTTAGTGTTAGCTATATTTTGAGCCACTATTTAAAATTCAGTCCAGTTAGTGGATTTCTACAAGAAACAAAACTGTTCCATTTTCGTTGAAGTTTCATCGCAATGTTCCGCTTTGAATGGAGTATGATAATCTCTCACGTAACCTGGTTTCAAAGCCAATAATACCTCTATAACAGCATTCATTCCGTTAGTACAGTCAGTCCAAGCAGAGAAGACCCTCTGGTAAGATGCGTAAATGACTCCAGCTCGGCCAATATTGGATCGAAAATTGTGAATGTGGTCTTAAATTGTAGAGCATGATGTTTTCTACAATTTGAGACCAAATTTTTAATTTTTGAACAAATATTGACTGAGTTAAAGTCATTTCCCCATCTTCCTAGAATGTCTTCTTTGCTTGACAGTCTATACCACCATGAATACTGATTCAACCTCATATCCCCTATTAGAGCATATACAACGACCATACTTTGATTCAATTAAAAGTCAATTGCATACTCGCTTAGTTATCCATTCACGGTATTCAACCCATGCTTTCATCCAATCTGAAATAAATTTCAGAGTTGAAAAGACCTCCGTTACAATGAAAAGTGTATTGTAACCGCGTGTCTTCCAAGCTAGCGCAAACTATCAGGTTACATTACATAGAAAACACATTGTTCTCATTAATTAATCAACAAAGATTGGGTTTGCACCGCTTATAATTAGTTGCATATGCATATGTGTTCTACAATATGCATCCATGTAATCAAGTTCTGATTTGAATCAGTGGGTTAATTCAGTACTGTGCTAACAATTAATATGATATTGTAGGTTTATAAACAGTGTAAAGTTAATAACTAGAGCCAAAAAGTTAGGCAGTTTTGTCTGTCTCTTGTACGTTATGTAATCTTGTAAAAGCTGAAATAAAGGGACTATTGTCTCTCTTGATTTCGAAATTTTTATCTAAATAACAACAGAAATTTGTTTAACAACTAAATCAGCTGTTGGAGCGCTCAATAGTGTCGGCGTCAGGTTTACAGCAGAATAACACAATGATATAGTTTGTCCAAGCAAAGAAGACATTATGGCAAGATGAGAAAATGACCCCAGCTCGAT